>CM066288.1:3740310-4340310 GCA_033816765.1 Nothopassalora personata
TAGTGTCAGTCGAGATGCAGCCGTCGCTCACGCCCGCGTGGCTCGAACGTGACCGCTTCGGTGTTCCTTGCCCGTGGTGGTCAGCCACCTCAAGCCGACCGTCGCGCTCGTCGTACACGGTATCATCCTGCGCCTCACGCTTCCTCTTCGAGCCAGATGTAGGTGCACTTGGTGGTCGGCTGTCGTTCATGCTGCTGGCGTAGTCGACACGGTCCTTTGGTGGAACAGGCGGCGGCGACTCCGCCATGATCGGACTGGGAGGTCGAGCAAACTTCTGAGCAAGTGTTAGTAAGGCCTGGCGGGAATAGTCGCTGGTCATGGCCTTCTCCTGTTCACTGCGGCGGCTGCACCTCCAATAGTGACTTTGCCGTCGTGCAGAAAAAGCAGTTCGTCTCACGTACCGTCTGTTCGCTTTGCCGGCTTCCAATCAAACCACTGTGGAGTCGACAACGGCGTGGCTGCAGGTGGTCCAAACACTTGCCTCAAAGTGCCGGCGGACGCGTTTCTGGCGTTGATAAAAGATGTCGAGAAACAGATGTGTACACTCCAAGCTGTACAGCAGTAAATGAGAAACAAGAAAACAAAATCTGCGCCCGACCCGACTCGGCGGTGGGTCGGTCAAGAGGCAGTCTGTGCAAGAGGTGAACTTAGAGTAAACATCTCACGGACGAGTCGGCGTCTCGGCTGTCTCCAAGGATCCCATCGAACCCTGTCGTTTCACGCTTGCACGTGCGAGTGGGCTTCCATCAGTGAACCTTAAATCACGGACCATCCACGCGTTCGTCCCCCATTTCACTCATTTTGATACGCGTCTTTCTGGCATTTCCCCTGCCGGACGACCGACCGCCGACGGCATACCACAATCGAGCATACAATATAACAAAGAGCAAATTGACAATGAGTCGGCTTTCAAACAGCAATAATGGACATTTTCTCTCTCTGAACATCCACGAGGCCTTTGTGTCAGGTGCTGTATAACGCACAATGTCTTGTATAAATCTGTTTGCGAACTGCGTTTATGTTTCTTGAGGATATCTCTTGCTAACAGCAGTCAATTTGATACTCAGAGCACAACGCCAGATCCTGCCACAGCAGCTTCATCCTACAGCCAACATTCGGCCATCGGGTGTCAGTGATCTATCTCAGCAAGACAGCAAAGATGCATCCTTCCACAGTCCACCGTAGCAGGTACTACAGGACAATGGTCGATCGACGAGGCCTCAGCGAGCCCGCCGGCAACAGCCACATGAGCAGCGCCGAGGTCACGCTTGTCATCATCTGCGTTATCGCAGTCGCTCTCTTTGGGATATGGTTCGTGATGAAACGACGACAAAGATGCAAAGCCAAGCACTCAGGCCAGGGGTCGCACTTCTCCAGAGACCAGATTCAGAAGTTGCGAGACCCTGAGTATAGCACAGGAACGAGTGTGCATACACCGGGCACTATCACACATTCGCAAAATGCAGGCTGGGACACTCCAGCGGTTGCGAAGCCAGCAGGAGCATACTCTCCTGTTGAGTCGCCGTATGGACAGCCAGGGTATTCGTACGACAGCAGGACCGATCGAAACCATCCGGCTATGTCGAACGCATGTCTCGAGCCAGTACCCATGGCAGGCCGGAGTGAGCATGTCAAGATCTTTCGTCGATACTGGATGGACATATGTAATCATGTACTTAGGAGACCAGCTGCTTTGATGTAGCCTCATAATGAAAGCTCTCGAGAGATCAACCAAACCTCTCGTTTCATGTTCCTTTTTCATTGTCATGTCGTCCGTCATTTGCTGCAACTAATTTGTCTGACCGGTTTCCTCAGTATCAGATAGACCTGAGCAGCATCGATTGCGAAAAAGCAACCTGCACACGATGCTCTCGATCCAATACCGACAATACCGACAATACCGCAGCGCCGCCGTGTACCAGGTCTTGTGCAGCCGTGAAGGAGGGAAGCCAGCGATTGTTGTAGGCTCGCCGTGTGCGGGGCACGAGCTAAGCAGCTCGCCGCATTAGAAAGATGCGTGCAGATGTCATGACGGGACACTCAAACATCTGATAAAGCGTTGCTTCTGCGGTTGTGGTACGGGTATGAAAGAGGTTCAAGAAGGTTGCAATTGCCACGTGAAGTGTATTGCTCGTTCCAGGATCTCAGTGTGCCGGGTCGCGGGTTGGAGTCGGCGGAAACCGGCTCGACGTCACAAGCCTGTCGCGCTGGTTGCAATTGATATTACCTCTCTTGCATCCACTTGAATGTCGCAACGGATAGAAGGATCAGACAACCAAGCCAACTGCAGCATACGCTACCACAACTACATCGTCCATACCATATCCACTCACCCTTTGAAGAACCGGCTATAGCACCTACTCGGCGAAACGCCTTTCGGAGAAGATCGCGCTGCGCATGTGCTTGGCTGGGATGACTAGTCCAGGATTGTAGAAATCTTCAACACACAATCAGATCGGGCTGCTGGCAGTCGAAAGATCACTGCTGTGGACTGCCGTACCGCGATACCAACGAGGACGAACCAAGCCGCGAACATGCCGACACAAAGACCGTTTCTGGGCAACTTCCTTGCGGCGTTCCGAGCGCACTCACAGCCACTACCCAAGTCTACGCCCTCAATATCCACACCTGCAGCCGCAGCCTCGTCAGCAACAATATGGACGGCCGCACCGCAGCAGCCTCATAAATCGTCCTCGCCCGGCCCTGATCAGACCGTGACAAGTCCGAAACCTATAAATGTGAAGAGCAACCCGTATGCACAGACAACGACAGCAGCTCAGGATCGACAGCTTGTATCCTCCCTCTCGCCGTTGCAACACAACGTGAGTCCTGCAACACATCTACCTCGATCTCCGCCTTCGCCAGGACCAGTATATGGTCCGCAGAACAAACCACAACCCAGCTATCCCTCGGCGCAGGACGTACGGCGGTCTCGCAGAGGGAGTGACAGCAGTTCGGAAGGGTTCCGGGAAGTGAGAGGTCCCGGTGAGAAGTGGTTCATCGGTGGTTTGACTGCCAATGGAGACGAGAGATACTACAAGCTCAGCATGGTGAAAAGAGACAAGAGCGCGGATCGAATATCGACCGATCAGATGAGCTTATGAACGTTTTATGACTGAATGTTTACTGCATAGCGTTGGATGAGCATAGACATCGGCTTAAGAGGGAAACTCTCTTGCAGCAAGAGAAACCTTGAGGAAGAAACAAGGAATTGCGAGACGTGATTTTGGCCGAAGTGTACATTTCGCACAAAAGCATGACGCAGGAAGCTGTAAGCTCTCCTGCGCTCAGTGAGAGGCGCCGGACAAGCGAGCATAGCCCACGAATAGGATGGTGACGAACAAGGATTTGTTGCAGCTTTACGTTGTCTCCACCACGACCACTATCCCCAGCGCTGGGACAGACGACAGCACGGTGAGTGAAAGCTTTGAAAGTATGATCGCAGCTATGGCTACTGAGAGGAATTCTGCCACCTCGCACTTGGTTACACTAACATGCGCATGAATGGAAGCTGTCGCATGAGTGCGTATTGGCGGTCCGAAATGCACGAACAGTGGCCACGTGATGACTCTTCACAGACAAGTCATGATATGTCTTGATGAGTGCAGGTGAGAGGTCCTTTCTCTCTCGTGCATAAATCGCGCAACGTCCCTACTCTCCTGATCCATCCATCACAAGGTATAGCCACTTCATGCCTTCTGCTGACAATTCAATTTCCAAAGATTGCCTTCTTCCACAGCTCGATACTGTTGCTCAGGTACCTAGCGAACGCTCTTTGTCCTCGTCTACCTTCCAGCCATTTGGATCGTCTCTCCCTCCATCTTTCCATCTTCCCCACGAAACACGTCGACCCACCTCTGAGACAAGAGTTGAGCCCGTGAACGTGGCAGCCACACAACGCCGTCGAAGAAGCAATTCCTGATTCAACAGCTTCGACGCCCCAGACCGGCACGAAGAACGAGCTTCTCTCGCATCGAAGATCTTCCCGCTCGCCGAAGCCACGGCGACCACGTGAGCGAGATACATCACTTCCACTCAAACCTATAATCTCCTCCACGAAGCGAGAGTTCGTGATACCATAGGCACTGCGGACCACGATACGAGCGCCGCTCAGGCAAACGCCAGAACGCCTTCTCACAGCCACCTCCAGTCCACGTGCAGATCACGGTCCAGAGCGAGCTACTTCCACCACACCAAAAACTACATTCGCTTTACGCGTCCGGATAGGGAAGTTACGACGCATTCCAGAAGATCGCCTTCGTCCTAGGCGATCGGCCGAGGCATTCGATCTGATCGACAGCGCAGCACTCGTATCTTGATTAAAGGCTTAAATCTTCGGGTGGCCTGGTGATTATTCGGCCTCGCACAACTGGCCGATCTTACCGGAGTCCCGATCGGAGAGGCAACCGAAGTCGGGGAGGGTAAAGCAAGCCAAGAGAGTGAATGGTGCAGATAGGGTGCGTTGAGGCGTGGTTACCGCTGTGTGATTGAAGAGTTCCAGGCTTGGTGGGCAGACAAAGAAACGGGCTTGGGAGACAGCTTGCTGCTACTGACTTTGTGAAAACGCCACTGGATGGCAGGTGTTACCATACTATAGGTAAGTTTTGTTTGATCGAGGCCTTTGGTAAAGGTGATATATAGAGGACGATTGGGTCGAGGAGCTGGGGATTGTCAAGCAGCGCATCGATTTCCACCGAGAGTGCAAAGGAGAAGACCAGTTTAAAAGGACGTTTATCAAAATGTCCACCACATCATCGCCACTCCTCTCCCTCCCGCGAGAACTCCGGGACATGATCACAGACAATATCATCACCAGCTCCCAACCTTTCCGCATCGACAGCAACAAGCTTCAGCCTCACCCCCGTCTAGTCACTAGAACCCAATCCGGCCTCGACACCTCCTGCAAACAATTTCAATCCGAGTACACCTCCCTCCTCCGGCGTGCAGCTTTTACCCCCGGCGGCAGAACCATCGCACCAGTCTACAACTTCGACTTTAGGGAGTTGACGGCTTTCGTCGAAGGTCTCAAGCCCAGAGAGATTGCAGCTGCGAACAGGAACAGAAATTTGAGTGTCAATCTGTTTGTTCTGGATATCAACGATCTCGATCTGAAGAGTTTGAAGCGGTGGGTAAAAGTCTGTGAGGTTACGGGTTGTGAGGTGTCGTATGTGGTGCAGTGGAGTGCTTTTGATATGGGGCGGATCAAGGGGTTGGAGAGAGATGTGGGGATGTATAGAGAGGGGAGGGAGTTGTTGAAAGTGCTTGCCGCGAGGAGTGTGAAGTGTTGGAATTGGGAGGCGTATCAGGAAGGGTTGAGGGAGTGTCGGTGATGTGTGCGCTGCATGCTGAGCTGCGTCGAATGTTAGGTGCTGTGGACATGTGGCAAAACTCAGTGAAGTCTTATACATTAGAGCGATTCAACAGCTCTTAACCTATTGAACACTACAGCTCTTTTCAGTAGCTGGGCTCCATGCTGTGTAATGCGGAATAAGCTTGAAAGATTCGCTGAAGCCGATCTTCTTCACCTGATGATGTTACCAGCTGGGGTGGTATCGAGGACCACTTCTCTGGGACTTCGAGCTCAGTCAAGATTTTCGGCGACACAAGAAATTCCATCCATGGAGCATCTCTCCAATGCTGTCGAATCATGTCATGGTATTGTCTCTCGAGGCCTTGGAGTATCTAGGGCAGTCATCATTGTACAGTCACACCTATATCAGCCCCTGAAGGTAGGCGGGAATCTATACTTTCACAGTGGTTTACAGCTAGTAGAGTCGGTTCTCAATCATGCAGAACATGCAGTCAGATCTACGGACTGACAAGGTGTTGCCACTGCTCCCAAGGCACGTTCCCAAGCGTCAACCACTGCTGCGGCTGTAGGGAATCAAAATGATTGATATCCATTCCGCCTCGGTGGGAAGCGTTGTAGAGGCTAATAAAGGCACCAGAGCGAGCCGGTTCCTTTCTCGGGAACGCTGATGCCGACCATCACCTCTACCTTTACGATTTTGGAGGCCATGAGTTGTCCTCAACTTCGTCGCAGAGCAAGATCATCATCACTCCGCTCGTAGAGTATCTTTGTGGTGTTTGAGCGTGCCAACATTGGATCAAATGGCACTTTGGTCGCACACTCCATGGGCTGCCTGGTCGCTCTCCAATTCGTGCTTTTGAAACCAGGACACGTCAGAAAAATTCATCCTCATTGGACTGCCTCCATCTCCGCTACCTAAAGCTGCTAGCAAGGCTATCAAGGTGTGGCCAGCAAAAACGTAAGCGAGCCGCTTGTCGATCCCTCCGCTTCTTCGTCGCAATCGTGTTTCTACGCCTCTCTCTTTATAATAATAACGATGCCGGAGTACGCGGATACACCGAAGAAATGCGAAGCACGAGGCGCGAAGAAGATACTCGAGTTCCTAGCCCGCGAAGGTCGCTATAACGAGCCCCGAAAGAACGCGACTATCGCCGCGGTAATAGGCCTAAACAACGAATAACAAGTATCGCGACTTTGTTCGTCGTCTCGCGACCGAAGACATTATCCTTCTAGCGAAGAACCTCGCAGCGGTTACCGCGGCGACGATATCCTTTATTTAGGATAAGAACAAATAGACGACGTCGCCGCTATTATCGAGAAAAACGACTACGAAGGATACGACCTCGATTCCGGCTCTCTACGTTACGAAGCGAATCTACCGGACGTCTCGGATAGGACCTTACGGCGACGCCTAAAGGAGGACGCCGATATAGGGCGCTATATAGCGCGTACGGAGGAGGAACTCGAGCCCGAACACGCCCGAAAAAGACTCGAATTCTCGAAAGAACAACTTCGGATACGTCCTAAGAAAGAAGACTACCGAAATATACTCTTTACGGACGAATTCTATTTCGGACAAGGCTACGAAGAGAATCGACATTATATCTATCGTCGCCGCGGGACTCGCGATAAGCCGGAATATATTCGCCGTATAAATAAACGAGCGAAAGGTAATAAAGGTCGAAAGAAAGGTCCGAAACGAGATATTATACCGCGGAACGACGAAGACTCGAAAGATGTACATTTTTTGTTATAGCCGGCTACGACTTCTTTAAGTTCTACGAGTATAAACCGCGAAATATAAACGGGAAAATATCTAGCGAACAATATATCGAAGAGTTTCTTATACCGATTATTCTTCCGATTCTAAAGAAGCGTTCGGGCTCTATTATCGAAGAAGACGGCGACGGATCGTACGTCTCAAAAAAGACTACGGAATTTAAAGAAGCGAACGGTATTCCCTTTTATATAAATGCTCGTACGTCGCCGGACTTCTCGGTTATCGAGATAGTAGCGGGTATAACGAAGACGAAGTTTCGAAAGAATCCGCGGTTTACGAGGGAAGACGTACGGGCGGAGGCAATTCGTAGTCTTAAGGCGATTACTTTTAAATAAATAAACGCCGCCGTAGATAGTATGCCCGCTCGTTATAACGCGTGTCTTACGAATAAAGGGCAAAAGACGCAATACTAGACGTTGTTCAAAGTTCGAAGTTGTATAATCTCGCTTACGTTTTTGGATTCCGCCGGTAGGCTATTCATGCTCGTGCGGCCTTGGTACGGCCATGGTGCGGCCGAAGGGTATGGCAGCGGGTACATCGTCCGCCACCGGAGGACTTGGCACAGTGGGACTGTGCTGACCGACCCGATCATCTTTGAAGCTTCCGCGAGATTCACCCGGTCCTCGAGGGCAGAACACTTAGCGGGTGTTTCTTGCACTGTCTGACATGTCTCTACGATCATCGGCGGTGCCATGGACATGCGCACGATGCATGATTCGCCAGACCCGGCGGTCATATAGCACACCAACATTGACACATAACCCTCCACCGCCACCGTCCTCCGGCGCATCGAAGCTCACGAACCGACGGCTCATATCTCTGCAAGGACAGGAAACACCCAAATTTTTGCAAGGCCTAATCACGAATAACGTTCGTCCTGAGTCAACAAGCGGCTTCTACGCAGCGTTTCTGACAGCCCAAGGAAAAGTGCTCCATGATGCTTTCGTATATCCTACCTCAGGCTCGCGGTGGCAGAAAGGTCAAGGCGGAGAAGAAGACGAGCCTGGATATCTCGTCGAGGTCGATGCAGAACAAGCAGAAGTTTTGATGAAGCATCTGAAGAGACACAAGCTGCGCAGCAAGTTCAAGCTCAGATTGCTCGATGAAGGCGAAATGAGCGTATGGAGTCTGTGGCGAGAAGGCGAGAGATGGACGTCGCACAGCCAGCCCCAGAGCAGCAGTCGTGATGATGGGGTCATCAGTCTGACGGACCGTCGGGCACCCGGTATGGGTCAGAGACTGATCCTACCGGAAAACACTCGCAATACGCTGGAAGATGTGGAAGAAACACCGCTCTCCGCTTATACCATCCGACGATACTTGAGAGGTGTAGCAGAGGGTCAGAAAGAGATGCCAAGGGATGACTGTCTGCCTATGAACTGCAATATCGATCTCATGGGTGGGATTGACTTCAAGAAAGGATGCTACCTTGGTCAGGAGTTGACGATCCGAACACATCATACGGGAGTGGTGCGAAGGCGAATATTGCCCATTGTTCTGCATGAGCCAGGTACCGAATCGCCTGAAAAGCTGGAGTACGACCCCTCTCTGAACATCAATGTCCCAGACTTCATTGGGCAAGACCTGAGGAAAGACGACCAGCGGAAGCGCAGTACTGGCAAGTTCATCGCCGGCGTAGGCAGCATTGGCATTGGCATGTGCAGGCTTGAGCAGATGACAGATCTTATAATTTCAGGCGAGCCAAGTCCGTTTACTCCCGAGGACAAGTTCACGATCCAGAGCGCGAGTGGCAAGGAGTTGGGTGTCAAGCCCTTTGTACCAGACTGGATTAGAGGAGGCATTCGAGGACCGAAGATACAGAAGCGCGTCGAATGATTTACAACTTTGCTTTCGGATTGCTCTCTTTCTGAGTAGCAGTCCAGGCTTCACCGCCGCCGAGCACTTCGGTGCCTCTGTCAAGGTCAGCTGTCTGACGCTCGCCGAGCCATTGTGGTCGAGTCTTCAGCAAGCCTGGCTCAACGTTCCAAGCACGACCACCCTCGATATAGATTGTGCCACCACTGAGTCCCGAATCTGCTAGAATACCCACGACGATCTTGGCCACATCCTCAGGACTATTGAACGGAAGTCCCGCCGCTGTCCATTGCTTTTCGACACCCTCGAAAACGTGAGTCCTGGTAGCCCATGGGCAGACTGCGTTGGTTCGGATTCTTGGCGACGCCCTACGTAGAGGGTCGCGTAGCATTCTCATCAACCCAAGTACGCCATGTTTGGCAGGAACGTACACCCACAGACCTGGATCCTCCCGGAACCCGCCAACACTACTTGTAAACGTCAAGCTTTTGTCGCTCTGCTGGTCGCCTTGTCGGAGATATACGGTCGCGACGCGCGCAAAGTAGATCGGGCCCTTGAGGTTGACATCGAGGACACTCATACTTCGCACGGGCTCCTCCTTGACACTTTCGAGGTTCAAATCTGAGTCGAAGATGTTTCCCTGCTCGACTATGCCAGCATTCGCCCAGGCGTGATCGATACGCCCGAATGATTTGAACGCAGCATCGAACAACTTCAAGTTATCCTTGTAGGATGTCACATCGCAATGGATGAACTTCGCAGTGGGGCCCTGCGCAAGTTCTCGCTCCAGAGCTTTCCCAGGCTGGTCTAGCACATCGCCAAAGAATACATGTGCACCAGCTTCATGAAGTAAGCGAACGGCGGCTGCACCAATGCCGGTGGCGCCCTGAATGAGATTAGCTTCGTTCTGGTACTGTAACTGTCGCCACAGTCTACGCACTCCTGTGAGTACCACTACCTTGTCCCGCAAGACAGAAGTATTCGATGGATGGAATTGGTAAGTCATTGTGACAGAGGTCGACTTTCTATTGGTAGCAGCGCTTCCAGAAGAGAGCGAGAAGGACGGTCGTCAGGTCATGTCATCATCTTGAACTTCGGCACTTGAGTCTACAGAGCAATACCCCGCGACTGACTCCACCTGCACAGAGTACGGAAATTGTCCGCCGTACATTTCCATATCTCCTGCATGCTGTAACGACTTAGTGCTATGCTTAAACTCGGGCTGTGAGGAGAATCTCGACATCTGAATGTCGGACAGAGTTGCGCACGACATGGGCCCGTGCGAGAGTCAGGTCACACTGCATGTCCCTTGCTACGGCTTCCCCAGACATTTCACTGCGGACCGCTGTCAAATCTCGCGCCTGGCGATCAAGCACAGACACGCTCTTCACAGGCTCAGTTCCAGACGGACAAGCGAGAGCCGTGCCGATCTGGCGCAATGCACATGCTTGAAGAGTCTCTGCATACACATTTTGTGCCAGGACCAGAGGCTCTGCATGCTCGCCTATTTGTAGAACGAGGAATGTGGTCGCTGTCAATGCAATGTTCACAGCTTTCAGACTCAGCACGTGGGTACGAGACAGCCGGATTGAGCGGTTTGCATCGCTGTGTTGTGCAGTATGGACGCCTTGCGCTTGTCCGTGTCTGTGCTAGCAGGATGGCGTCAGCAATAGGTAAAGGATGTATACTAATAAGGCTGCAAGAGGCGCTTGTCAATGCAAGTACTGCTGTCATTCACCTCCACCCACCTCAATCTGCATTCTGTGTCACGAAGCATAACCTGATCCACGTGCTCGGCTGCGCCTTGGCAGTGCACGAGCCCGGATCGTGGCGCAGCACAGGCAGCATCCGTGCAGTGCGTCTCGGTTGATAAGCACTTCCTCCACGATGCAACCAACACGACAATCCAGACACAACATCAACCGACAGACACCAATGGACTCGCTACAATGAGTATCAAACACTACAAATCGTCCAAGAAGATCTGTATCATCATGCTACCGAACAACAATACCTGACAAACGCCAAGAATCTTTGAGGCAATTTACCTAATTTACTCGGTCAGTCCTGCGAGGTCAGAGATTCCGAAGAGCCGGAGAGTCCGCGCCTCCGATTACTCATAATCGGCTTTATCCGGCGCCCGTCGCATAGAAACGGTTCACTCTGACCACGCGACTTCTGGAGGCCATGGCAGTCAATGGTTATGGCGGCGAATTGCCGTATAGCGGTAGCTCCCAGTCCCCGCCGCAGCAAGACAAGCCCAGCAACCAGGCTGTGCACCAGCGCATATATCAGGGTCAGTAGTGGAGCCATGCCTCGTGAGATTGATTGAGCTGACCGTGCTCCTGCGACAGCATGCATACCATGTAGACAACGCAAAGTAAGATGCGACCTGGGCTCCGTCGACAATCCCCACGACCCGCCCTGCACCCGCTGTCGTCGTGAGGCCAAGGAGTGCTACTTCTCGGCCACCCGTCGCAAGAAGAAGAATGGCGACAACACTGGCGCTAATGCCGGCGAGGATGTCGCACACGAGGCCCGCTATCAGAGGAAGCGTCTGCGGGCCTCAGCACCACCAGAGCCTGAATATGGAAACGACACCGGACACGACGACAGACCACGGACTCCGGGCGGATCCATCGCACGCTCTCAACCTCTACCGCGACCGCAGCCGCCCAAGGCGGTGCAGTATGATGAAGAACAAGTTAAGAAGGCCGATGAGACGGCTGCTATGATCCAGCATGCACCTTTGCACGGCGGACATGATGCTCTGAACCTCCTGTACCGTGCTGCTGTCCATCCTCGCACTGCAAGCACCGCCAGTAGTCACGGCCGTCCTGCGCTCAACGGACACACGAGTGCTGGGCTGCCGTCGGTCTTCAGTCCAATCATGAACAAGGTAGGTGACGTGAGCTATACCAATGGTCCGATGCGCATGTTTCAGGAGGACTCATCAATCTGGAAGGCACAAACCGACGGACCTGACACCGAGAACGGAAGCGTTGACTACATCAACTCCAACTGCCATAAGTCAGCCATTAGAGCATGGTCTCGCTTCAAGTTTGTCCGTGCCGGCTGGTTCACGTCGAAGGAGGGCATCGACTACATCCTCTACTTCTACAAACACCTCAGTCCTCTCACGCCTGTAGTACTCCCCGACTTCCGCGAACCCTCCACCCATCAGAGGCTACTCGAGGAGGAGCCTATGCTTGCTGTCACCATGTTGCTGATAGCATCGCGGCACATGGACCTCCAAGGACCTGGCTCGAACAGTCGACCTATGCACATCCACAACAAGCTCTGGACTTACCTCTCTGGCATGATCGACCGTGTTGTTTGGGGTCAAGAACAGTTCGGCGGAGGCTTCTGCGGCGCAGGCGCACAACCATCATGCGATGTACATCCCCTCACGCGAAAGGGTCTGAGGACTCTTGGGTCGATCGAGTCTCTCATCCTGCTCACCGAGTGGCATCCACGAGCTATGCACTTCCCACCCGATGGGGATGACGACGATCTCATGATGCCAGATCAGTCCTTCCCCACTCCCGCATTCGAGGCCGAGGACGTCCCTAAGGGTATCGGTGGCCATCGTATGGACGCGTGGCTCGAGCCTTGCTGGCGCAGCGACCGTATGTGCTGGATGCTTCTTGGCATGGCTATGAGTCTTGCTATGGAGATTGGCGTGTTCGACTCAAGCGAATCGCAGCGCCATGCTCGGTCAGCAGATGGCGGAGCCCTCTCTGCCGAAGACCTCGCCGCCTACGATAAGCGTCGCAACAACGTTCGGGACCTGCTGTTGATCTATGTCACCCAGACCAGTGGTAGACTAGGCCTGACATCCATGCTGCCGATCTACTACAGCAAGCCTGAAGACAGTGCACTGTTCAAGAAGCAGGTCGGTCAGCAAGACAGTGTTCAGGACATCACGCTTCATTTCTGGCTTCGCATGGCATCGCTCATGAGAGAAGGCAACCAGAAGATCTTCGCCAACAAGAACTTCACTCGCGATCTGATTCGCAATGGCACGTACAGGGAGGCGCTCGATCGACTGCAGGAACCTCTGAGGGAGTGGCTCCAGGAGTTCAACGACTGCAGCGTCATCCCGAAGCACATGAAGAGCATCTTGACAATCGAGTATGAGTATTGCCGTGTCTACCTGAACGCGCTCGGCTTGCAAGCTGTTGCCGAGCGATGCGCGAACGATCAGCCTTCACCTCCCACGGTCCTCGACCCACCACTGGAGCTGGCACGATCAGCGTTTGCTGCTAACGGCACCAAACACGAAGCAATCGCCCCTCACACGCTTTCCAAGTGGCTCGGTGGCGACCGACACTACCTCCAGACGGTTGGTGATGCTGCGCGAAACCTTCTCAAGGTTGTCGTGGAAGATCTGTACCCCGATGGCTTCCTCAAGCATGCACCTGTCCGCACATACTTCCGCATCATCAGCGTCGCCATCATGTTGCTGAAGTCGTTTTCTATGGGTGCGACGGAGAGCGATGTGAACGACTCGCTGACGTTGATGGACCGTACAGTTGATGCACTTACAACGTGCATCGTGGACGATGTACATGTGGCGAGCCGCTTCGCAGAACTCCTCCGTACTCTCACCGAAAACCTCAAGCCTCGCTTGGTGCGCGTGGCTGCAGACGGTCGTCCGGGTAAGAGCCGACGTGTCAGTCAGCACCCATCAATGGACGAAATCGATCTGAGACCGACCCCCACGCCTCAACAGGGCACTCTGCAGAGTTACCAGAGTCAGCAAGAAGCCCAGACATCTCCGGGTGCCGTGGCTCCTCGGCAGCAATGGAACCACTACACAATCAATCATTCAAACGCACCACCATCGACTGTCATGCACGGTGTCTCGTATACGGCATACGACATGACTGATCAGAACGGTCCGTACTCTATCATGCCGCCTCCTGGTTTCGGCACGAGCTCACCCAGTAATGGCAACGGAACTGCGGTCACTCCCAGCTACGACAGCGCATTCCCTCATGGCTTTGGCGACAGCAACCAGGATTGGTTTGCTTTACCACTGGACCCCATTATCGGCATGCAAGGTGCTGACGTCAATCAGACCATGTATGGCCCTGATATCGGCGGCCACGATATGCTTGAGCTTCTGCTCAATGGGAGCGGGAATGGTCACAATGGCTACCAGTAAACGCCAGACACCACCTATCACTTCATCCACCAAGGTCAGCTCTTCGCGGTATCGCGATAATCTCAACGACCACTCTTTGATGCGGCATACTTACCTTATGACTGCGATGATACCACAACTACGACCACGAAGTCCGACATGCGAAAAGGCGTTCTGTTTTATCACTGTTTTTTGCGATGCGATATGATTGGGCTCGACTCTCTTGCGGTCAACAGAACAATGTGCATTTGGCCGGGTATCTGCCATTCGACTGCTTGCTCTGCTTTTGAGATACCCACACGTTGTCATTATCTGTTTTTGCCTGCTGTATTTGAATAGCTCCTGATAGCTTCTGCGAGTAATTGACTTAGCATCTGAAAATACTCCCTTCTCTCTTACTTCCCGTCCTTGACACTATACGTCGCAGCCAACCTTTCCATCAAATGATCCCTCGCGGTCATGACCTTCCCCTCCTTCACAAGACCACCCCGCGTCGCAACATGTTCCCGCACAAGTTCGCTCGGAACTGCTTCTAGCTCTACATCATCTAACGGATGACAAAAGTACGCAATGCTGTATCTATCACCGGGGTCCGCTCTCTCCTCCGCTTCACCCAAACTTCTGTGACTATCATTCGTAGTAGGAAAAACCACCCGATGCTTCGTCGACTTCAACAGCCCTCCGGTCCAATCCTGCATCAAATCACCAATATTCACCAAGATTGGAAGGTTTCCATCGTGGAGAGGATCCACGGGTACGAGTGCCCAGTCTCCTCTCGGTGTGAGAATTTCCAGACCGGGTTGGCCGGGGAGTTGGAAGAGGCATGTTAGGGAACCTGGGGAAAATTTCTGGCGTCAGCGGAGGAGGAGGAGGAGGAGGAGGAGGAGGAGGCTGGCGGGGACCATGGGATTGAGAGGAGAGGAGAAAAAAAGGGGGGGGGGGAAGGGAAGGGAAGGGAAGGGAAGGGAAGGGAAGGGAAGGGAACTTTACCGTAATCACTATGTGCCCCGGCCCGGATATCGACATGATCGTGAAGGGTCCTGTTGAGGGCTGGGTAGTACAGCAGACGGAAGATACTGCCGTGGGGAGCGGGGTCCTTGATGAAATCGTGGCGAGAAGTGAACCAATCGCTTTGAATCTTGAGGGCGGAGGCGAAGTGGGTCAGGAGGCGTTGGCAGAGGGCATGGCACGCGAATTGGAAGTCTTTTAGGGGTTGGAGGTTTTCTTGCAGGAGGGCGGGAAGAGGTTGGTCGTAGGTGCCGTCGCTGTCTGGGAGGCCCAGGTTGAAAGCTCTAGGGGCGTTGATCGTTAGGTTGGTATGGGATGGGGGGGGGGGGGACGCGGGGGACGAAACTCTTTGACGTCGGGTCGCTGTTGTGTAGCGGGATCCAGCTTTTCGACGCCTTGACTGAGCCAGCCGTGGTTTTTGCCGGCTTTGTTGGAGGAGATGGAGACTTGTTGCTTGGTCTCTGTTGGTAGAGCGAAGAAGTCTTGGGAGATGGTGAAGAGCTTGGCTATCAGGTCTTTTGGAATGCCCGCGTCATTGTTCGCCACGAAGACGAAGCCGAATTTGCAGGCGGCATCGAGGAGTTGTTGTGGCGCGTCGCGATTGGCATCGCTGATGTCTATGACGGGTATGCTGACTTCTTGCTCCCGTATAGAGCCCATGTTGCTGTTTGTTCAAGCCCATCCATCTCGTCTGTAGCTGAAGTCGAGATATCGATGCTGATGTAAGCTCGCCTATCGTGCATGAACAGTGTGGAATCTATCTTCACATCAGGAGAGTCGAGGTCGTTTGTATGCCTTGTGCAGTCAATGTACACAGTAATTCTCCTACATAGCGCTGACCCTCGCGCGTTGCTTCCACACTACGCTATGCTAAACTCAACACATTCCCAACCGCTAGCGAGAAGGTGGTATCTCTAGATAGCAAGCCGCACGTGGCTGCTGCCCATGCAGATAACTCGTCACACCGCTTTTATTGTACAGAGAGAAGAGTACTCGTCTCGGACTGCGAGATCGTGATTAGAATGGTGGGCTGGCTGGCATGATCTTGTCTTGCTGCTCCATGAGCTCTTCGCCGGATGCTTCGATGGAAACGGCCAGGCCGAGCTTTGCGGAGCTCTATCAAACCGTCAGTATTTGTCCACTGTCGCTGCCCGTCGGCTCAACATACCTTTGCGTGGTCAATCTCGCCAGCGAAAGTGACGCGGACAGGTGGTGCAATGACTTTCTCGAGCAAGCAGCCGAGCTTGCCCTGGCTGTCGACCTGTGCTCTGAAGATGGATCGCGAGAACTCGTATTTGGCGCCCAGTGTCGCGACGCCCTCTTTCCGTGCACCTCCCATCATGGCGTTTGCCCCAGACAGACCGGCGAATTGTAGGTTCACGTCCACACCAGTCTCCACTTTGTCCATGAGCTTCTTCCAGTAGCTCAATTGCAGGCCACCTTGTGTCAAGAACTGTGCGCTCGCGATCCAGTCGTCACCCTTGTACTTTCCTGCATAGCTCAATGCCGCCTCTGGGCCTTGGCCACCGCCAGGTCTCTGCAGCACACCTTCAAGACCTAATGCAAGTCGTGGTGTAACGCTCTGCAGATAAGATCCAATGAACATGCCAGTCAAGCCGCCCTCCAACACGCTCGGGTTAAGGCTCTTGATCGATGCGGTAAAGTCATCGCCGGTGTAGTCCTGCTCTAGTGATACCTGCGCGCCACCGGGACTCATTCCTGAAGAAGGCTGAATCTGTAGGGAAGACTTGAAGATCAATCGGTTGGTGAAGCGCTGGTTGAATCGAGCGGAGAAGGAGGCATCGGAGTCTAGTTGTACTTGACAGAGCGTCTAGTAGGGTGATGGTTAGTTGAAGGTCGTTTGCATCAGCCAAGAATGCATGGCGTTGACATACGTTGTTGGTACCGTAAAGAGCCAAGAATGTGTAAGGCGAGAGCATCTGTGAGCCGCTTGCAAAGGCATGGCTTATCTGGAAGAGTGGCATGATGGAGAAGCTCTTGCTGAGCTCTGCGCGCAGACCCGAAAAGGTCTGGTTGGTGAGGAAGACATCTCGTTGCACCTCTTTCGCGATTGCATCAACGGCGCCGGGGTTGCTGAGGCCGAGCGCTGCTCTTCGTTCTTGGATGGATCGATATGTGTCAAGGACTGTATCTAGGAAGCCATTCGTTCGGAGAGGTGGGAGGGCGACCTCCTTCGTTTCCACCTCGATGCCGACTGGCACTGGCACTGAAGGCTTTTCTACAGGAGGCGCCGCGGCCATTCTGTGTGCGCTGGCGTCGAAATCAGGGAAATCGTGGGGGGGGGGAGGGGGGGGACACACTATGGCAGCGCAGTCCCGAGCGGCGGCGAGGAGTGAGATTATGGGCGGCGAGGAGGGTGATGTGGATAATGGATTCTGCAATGAAGGGTCGCGTGCAACTCGTATCCCGTCGAAAAGATGATGATGTCCGAGAGGCCGGCTGAAGCTCGGGCGATTTTCTGTGGCTGACGTTTGGGTGACAAAGGCAGGACGTCCTGTTCTATAGTACTGTACTATATCGGATATATCCCACGACACATGAACTCTGCGCCGTTCCGAACAGCAGCTGTGGGTGGCAGCATCGCCTTATTTCCCCCCGTACCGCTTCGTTGTCACCGCTCATCCATCATTGATAGCTTGCCAAGCGCTCACCAAGCTTGGTGACCACTTGCTTTTTGATTTTGATGCCCGACAGCAAGCATCGGGGGAGGATTCTGTATTTGTATTTGTATTTGTGGGTGCTTTGTATCTTCATTGTCAGCCGGCTCTCAGCGTTCCCTACCTACCCTTGCACCTCCGGATCAGGAAGCTTCCACTATCTCGCTCTCGAGAGCAGGGGCCGCCGCAAGGCGCTGCTACCTTCTGCTCGACTCTTGACTTTCCGAATGCACTGCACAGCGTAGACACTTGAACCCCGCCATGGATACTCTCTTGTAAGTTCTTGGCCATTAGCCAGTCGACGTCGCGAGACATTTCGACTTCCTCGTGACACGCACTAGGCGGCAATGGCAGACCTACATCCTGAGCGATATATTGACCACTTCCTTCGACAGGACTGCGGATCTGGCGGCCAAGTCGACGGCTTTTCGTCGACGATCAAGCACCTATGTCGACGCCATACATGACTTGCCGGAGAAGGAATCCATGGCGCCGGCGCAGCTCTACTCAACAGAATCAGGTCGACTATTCCACTCCGGCCGAATCGTGATCGCCACAGTGGGTCTCCCAGCCCGTGGCAAGACACACATCAGTGTAGCACTTGCCCGCTACCTTCGATGGCTGGGCGTCAAGACTCACATCTTCCACCTGGGCGACTACAGAAGAGCGTTTGTCGGAGCCAAGGGGGAAGTGCCGGACGACTACTTCCATGTCGACGCCAGTACATCGTCGGTTCTCCTACGGAATCAGATCCTTAAGAAGTGCCGAGAGGACATCTTCCACTTTCTCAACCATGATAATGGCCAAATAGCAATCTACGATGCCGTGAACCCTCTGGCCAACGGCCGTCGTGCCCTTGCGAAGGAGTTTGAGAAGCACAATGTTCAGACAATGTTCATCGAGAGCACGTGCACCGACGAACGTATCATCGAGGACAATGTGCGCTCTGTTAAGATCAGCTCGCCCGACTACATTGGATGGAAGCCCGAGGACGCTGTGCAAGACTATCTCAAGCGCATCAATGCACGAATACCGCACTTCGAAAGCCTCGAAGGATCAGACCTGCACTATGTGAAGATGATCAACGCCGGCGAACGTGTCGTTGCGAACAACTGCGCATTCGGCTACCTGTCTCAACGAATCGTGTTCTACTTGCTCAACCTGCACATCAAGAGCAGACAGACCTATTTCTGTCGTGCAGGAACCACCAGAGACGACGAGAACTACAAGAGCGATGCGAGCTTGAGCGCCGAAGGACAGGATTATGCCCGCAAGATGACGGAGGCATTGATCGCACATCGCGAATCTGAGCGCCTCAGTCTGATTGAGCAAGGCGCTCCTGCATCGACCGCACTCAAGCCACTTACCGTCTGGACATCAACACGAAAGCGCACTGTGGAGACTGCCACATTCCTCGAGCAGAAGGGTTACAGAGTGCGTCAGCGAAGCCAAATGAGCCAGATCAACCCAGGCGTCTGCGAGAAGTTGAGTGAGAGGAGAATACGCGAATTGTTTCCAGACGAGGTCTCCAAGCACGACCAGGATCCATACCACCATCGCTATCCCAGGGCTGAGGTCAGTATACACATTCCGAGCCGTGATTTCGTAGCTCACATTGTCAATAGTCATACCACGATCTGGCGGTCCGCCTCGAACCTTGCATTCTGGAGCTCGAGCGCGAGCAGAACGACCTCCTCATCATTGCACACGAGTCTGTACTTCGTGTACTGTACGGCTATCTCATGGCATGCTCGGCGCACGACATCCCCAGCCTGCAGTTTCCGCGTGACGAGATCATCGAGATCATACCAGCATCGTACAACAACAGCGCCAAGCGCATCCACATCCCCGATCTACCATCGAAGCTCGTGCCTGGCAGCCCCGAAGACATCAAGATTCCCGTACCACCGTCCGGCACGGTCAGTCCACTCAGTGGCATGGGTACTCCTGCCGAGGGCGGAAGGACGCCAGAGTCAGCTGGCAACGAGACGGGGATGCTGCCGTTGCGGAGAGGAAATATCAGTCCGAGGTAGGCGTTGATATACCCTTACGACGTGACCAACAGCTAACATCTTCACAGGTCTTAGGGAAGCCTCGATACCGGATACCTGCCCACGGCTGTAGATAGTCTTCCACGCACAACGAGTGCAGTGGACGTGCGACGTGCCAGGGATCTCGGTGCTGCCCCCGCGCGCAGTTCGCAAAGCGCAGTAGATGTGCGCCGACTGATGGACATGTGAACAAAGAGCAAGGTGTTGGAGGTTTATCCGGTGGCATGCCTGCATTCGCACTCGGCACACAGTATACGGACGATGGCGATGCCTTCACTTTGAGCGTTGATGCTGCATTTTAGAGCTGCTAGAATATCATGAGAAGCGTACAAGGGCGATTCGCATGATTATAGATTATTCGGGTCATAACTCACCATGATTTCTCTTGCGACTACAAAGTGGGCGAGGATCCAAACAGAAGCTCCTGTCAGCTACAGTCAATGCGCTTCAAAATTTAGTTGTCTTTCAGCTGTCATGTTCGGCCCGCGGGCCGTGGTGCAGATCTCATACATACGCGTTGCTGCTGCCCTGATGAGTCCGCCAGCTGTTCAGCCGGACGTGATTGTTGTGTGGGGGGGGGGGGGGGGGTTACGCATCTTTGATGATTTGAGGTATTGAGCGTAGCACATAGAGTCACTCGTCAAGAGTCCGGTTCCACTCATGTCATCTATTCCCTTCCCTTTCCCTTTTGATGCTTCTACCTGCCTTCCCTCCGTCTACTTGATGAGCGGAAGCTGCGCCTGTAGTATATACACGCGTTTCTCAATGCCATGGGTATCATATGATATGCCTCGTTGGGTTTTCTTCTGCAGCGCGCTTTTCAGATCGATCATGTTTCACGTCAGCTCTCTCTATCCCTCTAGCCTTGCACGAAATGCCCTCGCTAAAAACGAAATCATTCATTCTCATCGCCGAGCGGGCTGTTCAACGTGTAATCGAGAATGTCACTCAATGAGAGAAGACCTTTGAGCTGGTTCTGCTCGTCGATGATGACGAGTCTGTGCACGCGGGACTTGCGGATTGTGTCGAAGATTGTGTCGAGGCGGTCGTTGAGGGTGCAGGTGTAGATGCCGGGGAAGTCCTGTAGCATGTCAATGTCGTGTTTCGACGGGGGGAGAAATGGAATTGTACTCACTTCCGACCTCTTCTCCAACGCCTTGCCCACGGTCAAGTTCAAGTTGTTCTCGTAATCGCCTCCCTTGACAAGAGAGATGACATCAACAGACTCAAACACATTCAGCACAGTCCCGTCCTTGGGATCTAGAATCGGTACGCTCGAGATGCTCTTCTTCACGAGCATGTGGATGCAGTCCATTACGGGCGTGTCCATCGTCGCTGTTGCCAGGTTTGTGTAGGTGCCCACTTTGATGTCCCTCAGCGGTTTCCGGAGGTTCTGCGTCTCTTTCACGTTCACTGAGATGAACTTCAGGATACGGTATTGTGTTATCACGCTGACGACCATCTCCCTCTGTGTCTCGTCGTCGGTGTCGATGAGTGGAATCCTCCTGGCTCGCGACTCGAGCATTCGCCGACAGGCATCGTAGAGAGGTTGGAGGGGGTGAATGGAGACGGTCTCGATGGGCGTGACGCCGATGGCTCGTTCAATCTCTCGGAGGCCGTTGAGGCGGAACTGGTCGATCTGTTGTAACGAGTCTGGATTCTGCCAGTAGTATTGCACCACGTTGATGTAGTCGGATGTGGTGAGAAGGCCGGCGAAGGTGGAAGTCTTCGAGTCCCATAGCGGCGCAGAGACGATGGCGCATTGTGTGAGGATGTTTAGGCTCTTCTTCACGAGGAGGGAGGTGTCGAAGACGATGAGTCTGTAGCTGAGCGGCAGGACATCGTAGCTTGTTCGGACTTTGAGGAAGGCTCTTATCGCGCGCTATGTGCATCAAGATGGCTGGTCAGGAACGAAGGCATGGATGGTATGGTATATACCCCAGAACCACTGTCGCATGTTTCTGGATATGGCATCGGGTGTTCACTCACCAGTCCATTGATCTGCTCCCTATCCAGCGGCGTCATCGGTGTATCCAAACTACTGTCCCTCGCGACAGTACCAGTAGCAGTACCAGCCCCAGTACTCCACTGACTCTGCGCGCGCAAGCCCTGCGGTCTCAGCAGATCGCTCGGAGCGACAAACAGCGGCGCAGCAGTAACCGGCCGTGCAGCGACAGACGGCGTAGCAATGGGCGGAGGTGTGGTGACGGGCGATGAAGATGGACCCTCCAAGGCATGAGGCTTTCCCGTTGTAGAACAACTACTACTGCCTGCGCCGTGCTCGTGATCATGCAGGGCGGCACTGGTATCGCTAACCTTCACATCCCGGCTGGAAGTGCGCGGGCGGCCTGTCGAGTCAGCCTCATCCGATCTCGCCTTCTCGTCCTCCATTATCTCGCCTCAGTGCAGGCATTGGATATGGCGGTTGTTTTGGTGGGATTGGTATGCGCGGTGAGGTCCAGTTGCTTGGTACCGCATGCAGCCTGCAAACGAGACTCGCTCTCCACTAAAACCGCCATCTTCTTCAGGCTTTTCGCTATATGATCGTGGCATCCTTGCAACTTCGTCATGGTGGGGAGACATGCGGGGATCGGAGAACATGGGCACGCCACGCACATGGAGTGAATGTCTTGCTAGCCTGAGCGAAGATGCAGTCCAACTTTCACTTTACACTCACACGATATGCTTTGCTTTCTTTCATGGCCGCTAGCACTATTCATGACTGCTTCCTCAACTAGGTCCAATTGCCCTGTAGCGCTGACCACCATATCTGTCGCCCGTAGCAGCGTTGCACCTCGCTCGCCATGAACGCTCTCCCTGCCCAATCTCCAGCCCTCCTGTCACCTGCCGAGTGCTGGCGCTTCCTAACCCATCTGGTAATCAATATATACGGCCAAGAGAAGTGTATCCGTCGTCATCGTCATCGTCAGTTGTTCGGCGTTGCTTGTACGTCCGCTGGATCAGGCACCTTGTCCTTGCGCGCCGCTTCTACTGCTGCAGGATTGAGCTCAGGACCAGCTTCTTGGTTCTGCTGCACTTCCTCCATGATCTCGCCCGTCGTCGGCCTGTCTAGTGGAGCGCCGGTGTCGAGCTGGGCTTTGGTCTGGCTAACGATTGCTTCTGCCTCGCTGATCTGCCCGGCTTGCGATGCAGGATCGCCTTCCACGCCGAGATCCTTACTCTCGAGGTTCTGTTGCAGCTTGGTGTTATCGAATCGGACGACCATGCACGACAGATTGTCAGTGGAGAAGCGCGCCAGCGCATGGTCCACCAACGTCTTTGATGCCACTTGTGGATCGTGGATGCCGCGGATGAGGTCGACTGCTTCTTGATCAGAGCATACATCCCAAAGCTATAGGTTGATTAGCTCGTGTTCGATCATTTACAGGCTGTGGGACTTACTCCATCGCAAGCCAGGATCAGGAACTCGTCAATGTCAGGCTGAATGACCGTCTCGGTGGTGTATGGATGCCCAGTTACAAGATCTTTCATATAAGCATCACCCAATGCACGGGTGACGGCCAGAACGCCGTTCACCCGGTTGTTCAAAATCAAGCCACCTGCACCTGCGATGCGCTTCCCTTCGTTCTCATCGCTCCCCTTGTGGTCGTATGACAGGCGCAAAGCTTTGCCGTTGCGGCAAAGCACAATGCGCGCATCGCCGACGTTCGCGGTGTAGAGCACACGTTGTCGCGATGCTGATTCTCTTAGCTTTGACTCTGTATTGGTTGGTGCGGGATCCGCTGCATTACCTTTGCTTGGATCAGCTGCGTTACCAGACTGTTGAGCCGCGGCAGCGGCAGGTGCGATTGCCGTCGACCCAGTAGCAGAGTGTGAGTTTGGTATCCGGTCCTCCCATCGAAGCACTGCAAGTACAGCAGTACAACCGCTATTCTTCAATGGCAACTTCTCAAGTTGTTGGTCGACGGTCGTGAATGTCATATCGAGCAATTCTGGTATAGGCGTGTTGGGATTCTTGCGTATAATGTCCTCCAAAAGTATGTGCACTTTTTTGCCGCACCAATCTGCTGCAAAGGTACCGGCGTGACCATCAAAAACTGCAAAGTAGCCGTTGTCTGTCTCGGTGACCTCTTTTTGCGTGCTATTACGAGTGCTCAGGCTTGCATCAGACACGGTCGAGTCTCGCGATTGCGACTCGACCAAGGAGCCATCTTTTCTGGAGCCGGCGTCAGAGCCCAAAGCAGGCGCGGGAGTGCTGAGGAAGTTGTATAGGTAGGCATGTGTGTCTTCCATGGTGCGCCGACATTTCTTATTCTTGTCTTCGGTGACACCGACGCGGAAAGTAGATCGTGGTCCAGGGACAGACTCTCCAGCAGAGTTGTTCAGCGAACCTTGCGGAACGCTCAATGCTGGGTCGGATCTGCCCAATCTCTGCATTGGCGTCTGGTTCGCACTCGAGGACGACTTATCCGGCGAGCTGCCCAGGTTTGACAGTGACTGTTTCGCGCTGGAGAAAAGGTCACGAGCACGACCTACACCACTGCTTCTGCGTTTCTTCTCGGATTGACTAGGCTCTTCTGCCGATTTGCGAGTCGGGCTTCGTAGGTCGCTGCTGACTTCATCCTTGCCTTCGTCTCTGTTTTCCTGGATGGGGTTGATATGGTTCGGGCTGTTGGGCGGGTCAGGTGCGCCGTCTACAGTTGGCACCGATGTGTCGATAGCCTCCTTGCTGCCATTCTTGTCGGAGCTGCCGAACATCCTGTTCAACAAGCTCCCCTGACCGGAGAGACTGCGTCTCTTGCCTCCGGGCAGGCCTGTGTTCTGTGTGGTCGCGACGTTGCTCATGTATCTGAGTGGTGCAGTGGCTGGGCGCGATCTTGCTGGATCTTAGATGAGGCGCGAAAAGGAGATGCCTCGAGGATTAGGTGACGCCGGCGGATGCAGTTGTGTTGGCGGGAGAAGGCGGGGTTTTCGAGTTGATGTGCTGCTGCTGCAGACAAGTAACAGTGTCAGCGAACAGAATCGATCAGGTACCAGCACGCCGCAGTGCAGCACAGCAGAGCACAGCACAGCACAGCACAGCACAGCACAGCACAGCACAGCACAGCACAGCACCGCCGCGCTGTTGTGGTGGGTGGAGGGAAGGTCCTCTACTCACAGTTCGGCAGCAGCAGCAAGCAGCAAGCAGCGCAGCGCAGCGCAGCGGCACGAGGGTCTGCCGCTTACGGAATGATCAAAGCGACTGCCGCAAACACGCGCAATGTGTCACAGCTGGGCGTCTTTATTATTGTGTGCACGACTTGTTTCAGCTTCTGCTTCTGCTTCAGGGCTGGGGAGAGATTGCTCCACTTCACGCTAAGTTGTGTCAAGAGGACTGCAGCTAGCTGGAGGATGGCGACTGATCGCTGAAGGCGTCGAAGAATGACGTCGGAAACGGACGGAGCACCGTATCGCCGATTGTGCCTGTGCCGCGAAGGATGTGAGGAGCGAGATGCGACGCCTTGAAACGCAATAATGGTCGTGCTGGATTTCATTAGTAGGAGTGTGAGCATTTGGACATGATGCATGCCCGTCATTGCGCACGCAACACACTACCCATGAACAACAGTGTGGGTCACTTCGGGATTACCAGAGGCTCGAGCTTGACACATTCAACGGTGCACAGGACAGGCTTCCTCATTGCATTCTCGTCCTCACACTCTCGGAATACGACTGTGCTACTCGTTCTCTTCTGGCGGTATTCGCGCTCACAAGTACATGGTAGCATCGACCAGCCGGCACCGATGGGCATCTGGAGCGGCGCAGCAGTGCATGGAGAACGCCAAGAGCTCCCCCGCGCCTTGTCCCTTTGGGGGCACTGAGTTTGGCTTTGGCATCGACCACAGTCGTACCGAAATGGCACTGAGCGGCGGCGCGTAGCTACTCGCACCTGGGCGCGGCACCGGCATTTTATGCATGTCCGCAGTGTGCCAGCGTGTGCGGGTCGTGCGACTGGGGTAAGAGGTCCGTTGCATGCTTGATCGTGAGTGACAGAGGATTCGTCAAAAGCAAGAACGCTGCACAGGAACGGGTATGGTGGCATGCGTGTCGTGGATATCGTCATCTTCGTAAGCTATCAAGTCGTGCCTGGAGGTCATCATCTCCAGGATCTCCGCCGCCGCCAATTGCTTGCGCGACCTTGCCATCTGCGACAGCATTCTTTTGGAGGCCTTGTGGTGTCTCACCGAGCTATCACATGTTAGCACGTAGAATGTGACGTGAAGTTCAGAGCTCATGCTTACAGCTTGGCCAAGGTCGACACCTATCTCGTCAAGCACTTGGTTCACCACTTCTTCACCCTCTTCCTCATCTTCAAGACCAGTCACATCGTCAATGGCATCGTCCATCATCTCCTGCCGTTGATCCATGATATCGTTCTCCTTCTCGAACTCCATCGCTATTCGTTGCAGAGCGGGTAGGTTCATCTGTCGGTTCATGCTACCTAGTAGTTGTGTTGCGCCTTTCATGCTCTGCATCATCTGCTCGTTGCTTCGCACAGTCTGTCGCAATTAGTGCCAGGCGCCTGCTTTCCTCGGATTCCTACTCCATACCTGTATCCGTAGCGATATCGCCTGCAGTTGTGTCCGCATCTGGTAGAACTTCTGGATATATCTCCTCGTCCGTACAAGGTCCTTCGCCTGCACCTTGACTGCACCCATCTGACCATTCTTTGCGTTCTTCTTGATGTCTGCCACCAGCTTCTTCTCTTGCTGTTCAAGCTTGGTTCGTTCTCGGTCTAGTTCTCGTTGTGTCTTCTCCAGTGCTCGTTGGTGCTTACGCAGTCGCTCAGCAGGCGTCATGCGCTTGCCGAAAGCCCATTCGATGATCTGAAATTAATCAGTGGACTGTATGCGGGGCTTCCAAGCAGCCGACATACATTCATAGTTGCAGAGTACCACAGCACAATGCGTCGCTTCGATCGCGAACAGCACTATCGTGCGGCTGACTCTGACGTGGATATTTGCGCAGGGTCAGGACATAGGCTTGAAGGGTCGGAAGGCTGAAGGAGTAGTTGCAGTCATGAATGAACAGTTGGTAGATAGTGGATTGCATTCTCGCAACAATGAAAGCCTGGCGGCTATCTTGGACTTGCACGTATCTGGGGCGGCGCGATGGATGCTTCCGTGCCACTGCCGAGCGCCGAACCGTGACGCCGACGGGAGTTCGACAATCATGATGCGCCTTGCAAACCAGCGAGATTCCCCATGAGCACCGCCTAACTCACCACCCATCGCGATGATCAACGACATGACTTAATGCGACGATGAGTTCGAGCAATCCATTCCAAGATGGCCACGCTGGGCCCAGCAACAGTGGCAGCGGTGGGCCTTCCGCCACACGATCCGGCGGTCGACCACAGTATATGACAGTGGGATCAGGCTCGACGTCGGAAAGTGCCGCGCGACTGCAGGCGATACTGGACGAGGACTCGGGATACGGAGGAAGCATCACGGGCGACGAAACGATGGAGAACTCATGGCACCCAGGCCCGAGCTCAGATCGATTCACACCCGAGCACACTCCAGTGAGGCCAGGAGAGACGAATGCTGCATCGGAACACGAGCGAAAAGCACTCGCCAGCCACGTGCATCAGCTCTTCTACAACCAGAACCGGACGGCATTGGGTCGCGCGATCAACCAGACCGTGGAGACATTGAAAAAGCTGCAAGAGATGAACGCCAAGTGGCCGGCGCATTACCCTACAGTACAACGACCGCCTTCCCCTCCGCCGTCGAAAGCGACCGTGCGACCGGGTCTGTCGCATACTCGCACCACTCGAGACCTCGATAATGTGGTACCGACCGCAAGGCCTGGACTTCCAAGGCGAGCAGGTACATCTCTTGGCGAGCACCAATTTGGCGAAGGTGTCGAGGATGGTGGACAAGAAGAACCAAAGGCACCAGAACCCCGTCTGGTGACACCACAATTGGCCCAGGACTTTTCCGTGCTGAAGATCGAGCTCAAGATGGAAGGCCTCGCCCAGTCGGACATTGTGCATTCGCTCGAAAAGCAGTCCGTGGCATCGTTGTTGGACAACCAGATCAACAAGGGCATACGGCATCTGTTTGCACTGAGGGAGCGAATTGAAGATACTTCGAGTAAAGTTCTGGTCACGGGTGATTTAAATGCTGGAAAGTCCACTTTCTGCAACGCATTGCTACGACGAAAGATCCTGCCTGAGGACCAACAGCCGTGCACGAGTATCTTTTGCGAAGTCCTGGACTGCCGCGAAAACGGCAGCGTAGAAGAGGTCCACGCGATTCCACACGGCATCGTCTACAACCGCAATGACGAGAGCACATACAGTGTCTTTGCTTTGAAGCAGCTGGACGACGTTGTTATTGACAGCGACCGCTGGTCAATGTGCAAGATCTACATCAAAGATGTTCGCGCGGTCGATCAATCACTGCTCAACAACGGCGTTGTTGATATTGCGCTTATTGATGCTCCGGGCTTGAACAACGACTCGCTCAAGACTACGGCTGTGTTTGCTCGCCAAGAGGAGATCGACGTAGTGGTGTTCGTCGTATCGGCCGCCAACCACTTCACACTTTCTGCCAAGGAATTCATCTTCAATGCCGCACGGGAGAAGGCGTATATGTTCATGGTTGTAAATGGCTACGACCAGATTCGGGACAAGAACCGCTGCCAGGAGATGATTCTTAAGCAGGTCGCACACCTCAGTCCGGCCACTTTCAAGGAGTCCTCCGAGCTTGTTCATTTCGTGTCAAGCAACGCCATCCCAGTCGCGCCTGCACCAGATGGGCCACCGGGAGGTTCTGGCGGGGGAGGTTCCGGTTCGTACTTCGAGAACGGTTTTGATGAGCCGGGCAAGAACAACGATGATGACGAGCCGACTGGAAAGCATGGCGAGCCTGGGTCGCCTCCTAAGAAGAAGGGCAAAGGCAAGGAGAAGGAAGCGCAAGACGATTTCAACGAACTTGAAGCCTCGCTGCGACGCTTCGTGCTAGAGAAGAGAGCCCGATCGAAGCTTGCGCCTGCAAAGACGTATCTAATGAATGTCCTGGGCGATCTCGGTACCCTTGCGAGCATCAACAAGGACGTTGCTCAGAATGAGCTTGATCGAGTCACTGAAGAGCTCCGCCAGCTGGAGCCAGTATTCGAAAGGTCTAAGAAAGCTCGCACAGAAGCGGATGAGAGTATTGCAACGAGCATTGAGGAGACCGCAAATGATGTCTACGCATTGACACGGAGCACTTTGACGGACTCTATCTCGCGGATAGCAGAAAGCGACCTCGGCGTGGAGTACCCTGGATTCCTTGGCGCCTACAGCTACGCCGACGATGTTAAGGCAGCGATGCTCAACCAGATTACAGAAACTGTCAGGTGGTGTGAGGAGCGTGGTCGTGAGAAGACTGTGCAGGGCGTCAGCAGTATCAAATCATTGGGACTGTTGCACCTCGGCGATCAGTACACGGACCTCACGTTTAGATCAGAGAAGATGTTCAAGAGTCGACGAGACGCGCTTGCACGGCAAGTCGACTTCGAGGCTGAGATCTGGGACTTCTTCGACCTTGCAAGCATATGGGAGCGACAGGAGAAGCTTGCTGGCAGCAGCATGGCTGTCACGGTGGCAGGTGTGGTTGGCACCAGGATGATTGGTGGTGCTGGCTGGCTCGATGGCGCTCTCACAGCGACAAGAGTCGTGGGCACGAACAATTTGACGAGGCTGTTCCTTCCAGGCCTGATTCTGGCTGGTGAGTCCATCGAACTTTGTGTGCTGACAGTCTGCTAACAACTGCTACAGTGACTTTAGGTGTTTCCTACGCGGTCTCGCAGATCCCCCAATCGCTGCCACGACGTCTCGCCACGAAGCTGTCTACCCAGCTGGGTCAGATCGACTACACGCACTCGAATGCGCAACGCATCAGCTCAGAAGTGCGCAGAGCACTCAAGTATCCTGCTGACAAGCTGCGCGAAGGCTTGCAGCGTAACATGGAGCACCTTCAAGAGCAGAAGAAGGAGACCGACAAGGTCCTAGCCGAAAGTGAAGTCGCGAGAAAATACTTTGGTAACCTCGTGCGTGAAAGTAATGATATTCGCAGCAGAGTGCAGAGAGTTGACCTTGATGGTCCTGCGCCTGGCATTGCTGCGAGTTATGATATGTAATGCTGGATCCCAGCGGCATGAAATTGGCGTTCCTGACGGGTAAAGAGTGGTCTGACAGGACTGGGTGAGGCATTTAAGATATCCTGCGGACCGGCATGTTTGGTACCTTTGTACTCTTCTCCTTATATATTCGATACCAGAGCTTAGAATGACAGTTCTGCTGGTACTCATATGCCTCCTTGTTCCGTGCTCCAGAGCACGACATCTCGAGCTGCAATGACATGCAGGTATAATTCCACATGTAGTTGACCAACCCGCCAACCCACACGACCCTGGTCGTGATGATTGAAGCAGGCTGGTTGCGCGTCAACCTGACTTCTCACTTCCCAACCTTGATCACCTGCATTCAATATGCACACCACGGGTCACATGCGGACTGAGCGCCTCTGCCTTTCTTGTCCTCGCGGTCTAGCCCACAACATACCGCCACCATGACGAAGACGTTGCTATTGGTCTTCATCCACGGCTTCAAAGGCACCGATCACACTTTCCAGGACTTTCCCAAGGACCTCCAATCTGCGCTCGCCATCGCTCTGCCCAAGATCGACGTCTTGACGGTACAATACCCGCAATACGAGACTCGAGGCGATCTCAAAGGCTGCGTTGGGCGATTTAAAGAATGGCTCCAGAACAAAGTCATTGACCTCGAGGTGGCGAACAGGACGCCAAGTCCGACGGTCGATCCGAGTGTTCATGTCGTGCTTTGCGGGCATTCGATGGGTGGCATTGTCGCGGCTGAGGCACTCTTGAGCATTGCGAGGGATGAGCCAGTGCCCTCTTCGGTAGGTGATCGTGATCACGGCATGAACGCGACGGCGGGCCACGATGCGACCATGAGCGAATCGTCCAATCCGCCAAACGAGCCGTCACGATTCTTCTTTCCCTACGTGCAAGCGATTCTTGCATTCGACACGCCCTACCTAGGCATAAGTCCAGGCGTACTCGCTCACGGCGCCGAGGACAAGTTCAACCAGAGCTCACAAGCGTACAAAGCATGGGATCAAGCGAGCTCATTCTTCGGCTGGAACTCACCCAAGAGCGGATCCTCTACCCCAATCGCCAATGCTTCGAGTAGAGGTCTACCTGCACCGAACAGTACTACCGCTGGAGGCAGCAAGTGGGCCAAGTACGCCATGTACGGCGGCGCAGCAGCAGCAGCGATAGCAGGTGTAGCAGGCGCAGCGTATCTCAGCTGGAACCAGATCAACCAAGGCTTGACATGGGCAGGGAGTCATCTCGAATTCGTGGGATGTTTGGCAAGAGGCGCGGAGCTCCAGAAACGGGTTGAGAAAGTGGTGGACCTGACCAAGACACATGGCGTGGGCTTCGCAAACTTCTACGGAGCACTGGACGAGAAGATTACAAGTCAGACCAAGTACGCCGGAGCATTCCTAGGTGACGATCGCACGTTCTGCGTGATACCAAAGAACGCCCGCAACGTTGGGAGTCCCACTGGCTCGAAACGTGATCTATCCAAGTCGAGAGACGCGTCCCCTAAGCCCAAGAGACGGAAAGAGCAAGAGCAGGAAGCGGATGCGGCGATGGAAGGGGAAATGGAGCAGGGCGAGAAAGTCAGAGAGTTTGCGGACGATACGTCGAAGAGCAAGGGACGCTGGGTCAAATGTGTCAACGCTTTGGTGCATGATGAGCTTACGGCTCATACTTCGATGTTCACGCCGGCGAAGAATTCAGATTATAGGACTATGGTGCCGAGGGCGAGAGACCAGATTCTGGAGTGGATCTTGGTTGATTCGGATTGGTATGAGAGCTCTGAGGAGGAGAGGGAACAGGAGGAGGAGGAGGAGGAGAGCGCCACTGCTGGAGATGAGGCAGATTCGGAGGACGGAGATACTGAAGAGGGTGTACCGGCTGGATGATCTGGGCGCTGCTACGGCAGTCTTCAACGACGATTACTCCCAGCAACTCCGCCAGGGTATCACGGAGCAAAGTTCACGAACACACAGCATGTGTGAACCACGAGGTGGACGATTCACGGTCCGAACAGTAGGCGCGACATGCCGATGGAGGCGACGGCGCAACAGCACAGCGGGTTCGTTCAAAGAAACGAGACGCATGAAGTGACAATGCGACAGGACATTCATATGGAGATCAACGACCCAACAAGGACAAGGCGCATACTTGACAACACGCATAACACAGAGCCATGTGACACCAGCACGTGCCGCTATCGGTAGGAGCTCACTCTTGGCTGCAGCGATAACGCGGTGGAGGCGCGCTAATCTGGTACTGTCTGGGTACGTCTTATCGTACGCATGACGACTCGGTGGGACACGTCGTTCTCACGCGCACCGTCGCCTGCTACAAGCCTATCTTCACCCACTCACAGCTCCCATAAAGGGGCACCATTCTTCGTGTGACTGCACGGTCTTACCCGGTCGACGCCAGGTCCGGGGCCGCGCCCGTCGGCTCACGATCCGAGACATGCCGCCCACAGCCTGCACCACAACAGTAAGGCACTTGGCACCTTCTTCATGCTGATGACATGCGCCTCGGCGGCTGCAATGACCCTAACCGGTAATGCAACACCACATCCCGATCCCCGAACGTATACCATCTCATCATAGCTGGTCCTGTGTTTGTTGCTTCTTTTCATGTTCCGTACTCCTCCTCCTGCTGCTGCGTACGTTCTGCAACATTGTCCTCAGATCTTACTGAAGCTTCTTGTCCTCAAGCACCTTTCCTTCTCTCTTGATCAGCGTCTCACAGCTTCCTGAGCCCGACGTCACATCGGTTCAGGTACGATTGCTGTGCAATCTCAAAGAAAGATACGCTTGGGCCCTGCGTATCCATTCGAGAGCTTTATAATAACCACGGCTGGACTTTCCGAGTCCATCTCAAGGCCACCGAGGTACAACAAGAGGCTTAGACGAGCACGTGGCCGAGCACAAGATCGCTTTGAGAAAGTGCACACGACCTCTATTGTCAGGCGGATGGTATTTCCCAGGACAACAAAAACTGCGCTGGCCGCGAAGTGGGAAGCCCTGCACTTTAGAGTGGACATTGCCAAACCTACATTATGTCATGGCTCTCGACATCTGGCTTTGACCCAGCCTTACCGGACCACTGTACCCCTCGAAATGACTTCCTCCTGCGCTTTAGCAGTACGTTTCACACTTGCGTGCCTACACCACTTGCATTCACATCAAATCTTCTCGGTACGCTAAGCATAATATCGTGGCTCTTTGCGCAACTACCACAAATTTACAAGAACTGGACAATACAGTCGACTTCGGGGCTTTCAATTGGCTTCCTGGTGGTATGGTGCCTGGGTGATATTAGCAACTTGCTGGGAGCACTGTTCACACATCAAGCTGCATGGCAGATTACTATTGGAGCCTACTATGTGTTTGTGGATCTCTGCTTGGTGGGGCAGTGGGTGTGGTATGAGAGGCTCAAGCATGGGCGTTCTGTGTTCAGAGTGTGGAACAAACCAAATGCTGGCAGAGATGACGATGCTGGTGGAGCAAGAGGTGCTATGGAGCAAGTCGTGATCGAAGGTACGCCAGTGCTGACACGCAGCACGAGTCGCGAAGTTGAAGAGCGAGCGGCAGGCTGATGATTATGATAAAGGCACCAACGAGTCCTCCAAGGACCCACCACAAACTCGACCTCAAATCATCTTCCGCGCCCCAACCTTCCAACGCGAACCGGAGAAATCCAGCTACTCCAACACCCCCACCAGCACCAAAATCCACCGCGTCGGTGCCTCTTCCTCCCCGATACCCTCCCCCTCACCACGAACAATGCTCTTCCTCGCCTGCCTCATAGCCCTAGCTCAAGCCTCGCCCATCAATTCAAGCCCATCCTTCGCAACGCTCGAAACTCCGCCCACGCCCCTCGAAACCGCCGGCACAATCCTCTCCTGGTGCTCAACCCTCCTCTACCTCAGCTCCCGCGCTCCCCAACTCCTCAAAAACTTCCGCCGCAAATCCACCGCAGGCCTCTCGCCCCATCTTTTCATCGCAGCCTTCATGGGGAATCTCTTCTACTCTTCCGCACTAGCGACCAACCCCAAGGCATGGAGTGATTTCGGTCCCTATGGCGGCGGAGGATGGGTGGGATCTGAAGGGAGTGATAGGGCTCGATGGGTTTTGGCAGCGGCGCCTTTCTTCCTGGGAGCTTTTGGAGTTCTGGGGTTGGATGCGAGTGTGGGGGTGCAGTTCTTGATGTATGGGAAGAGTGAGGAGGAGGAGGAGGAGGCGTTGGTTGTGGTTGCAGGGGAGGGGAAGAGTAGGAGGAGGAGGGTGAGTGGGTGGATGAGAGGGTGGGTTCCTGGGAGTTTTGGTGGTGTGAGGCAGGTTGAGGGGCAGGCGCTTTTGAGTGATGGAGAGGGACATAGAGGGTACGAGGCGGCGTGAAGTATGATGATGTGGACGATACATGGGCATGAATGGGAGTGAATGTTAGCGGGTTGGCATTTCGCATTGGGATTTCCATTGGCATTGGCATGAGCATTGGTATACGGCAGGTGAGCAGATACGTGCTAGGCGCAGATTGGGTATAGCGTGATGCATGCTGGGTAGTGCAGCATTCTCTGGATGTTCGATATGAAGGGCGCTTCGTGCACTGCATTGTCTGCATCGTCTTATTCTCCCGTGTAGTCCACGTAGAGACATTCGTCGCACGGCTTCAATGCCTCTCCGTAAAGTACCACGGCTCCCTGCCATTGTATTCGTCCCCAGGTACCTCGAACGGTAGGTCGATGATACTCCTGAATACAGTCATGTCGACCAAAGAATCTTCCTCCAAGTGAGGAGGCTCTTCGCCTTCACTGTCGGTCTCACTATCCTCCTCACCATCTGTGTGACGTTGTCTCTCTTTCGCCTTGGTCGGTGGTGTTGGTAGTAGGTCCTTCGGAACTGGCAGGAGCACACCACACTCCCAATTCCGGCACGTAATGCGCTTCTCCTTCCTATCCTGGTCAAAGGTGTCAGTAGGTGAATGAGGCCCGTCTACTTGTTCATTCACTTTTTACCTTCGGAATCTCTCCCCACGCCGATTTGGACAGATTAGCAGAGCCGTGATACAACCAAGCGAGATGCTTTGATCGCGCGCATAGTATCTTGTTGTGGCTTAGAAGGCCTTTCCGCGTCGATTTGTAGTCTCGAAAGATTGCACGTGGGAAAGTCTTTCCCTCGAAATACTTGCGTTGCAAGCAGATGGTCCCGGCTGCGCCTGCTGTGGACGCTTGGACAGTCTCCTTCGTGGGGAAGTAGACGCGCAGCTTGTCCTTAATGTCCTTTTCTGACAAGCTGGAGCCTTTACTTGAGCTGGCACCCTTGGTTGAATGCGGCTTTCTTGCGAAGAAATTGGACGCCGCTTTCGACTTCGCCTCAGCTGCTTGAGCAATGAGATCCTGCCCTGCTGCCGCAGAGTGTAGGTCTTGCAGTTGAGAGTCGTTCAATTGCCCGATTGACGATGCGGCAAAGTCGATCTCAAGCTCTTCTGGGGGAGCGGCTAGACCGAGGTGCCGCACAGCACAGCTCAGCCCTAGAAGACCTGTGCGCTCCGCTCCGGTGCGTTCATAGTTCATCCCTCCTACTGTGTGAATGAATGCCATCTCCTTCGTAGCACTGAAGTCGAAGCCAAGCACACCTTCACGCACATCTCGATCAAGGCCCTGCTTTTCGAGGAAGAACATCAACTCCTGTCCAAAGAACGTGAGGTCTTGTGTTGTTTGAATCGTGTCTTTCGGCAATCGTGGCAAGTCGATCATGAAAACAGTGTTCTCCATCTGTCCTGTCTCTCCCCAGTCAAAGTTCAGAAGGTTCGCAGAGGGTATTGCGACCCTCAGCTTGGCGGTGTGAAATAGAAGCATCAATTTCGAATGCATGCAGAAAATCACCCCATCCTGTTGAAACGACGATTAGAACCACTCTCTCTGTCTCAGAATGTCTCAGGGGAATGGCGTTTCGGTCGGGGGGAAATACCATTGGTGGCAGACATATCCGGAGAAACGCTTCTGAACCGCTTGCCCACTCTCGATATCTCGTACGCTCGTCTGGGGTCTTGGCTTGCATTACGAACACACATTTCGTGCTACCGCCGTTGAGAGGTGTCTTAAGCTTGGAGAGGACCCATTCCGTATCCCACTGATATGCCGAGAGGACCGCGGTGCGGACTGAAGTGGGCTCTAGGACCTCCTCAAGCTTGATGTCGTGGCCGTCTCGTTCGTGACCGAAAGCCCAGGTCTTCTTGATGACACCGTGAGGGTACTTTAATGCCCCAGCTGGTAGCTTTTCAGTGGCGATGTCTGCTTTGGCTGCTGAAGAGGTGGGCACAGCTCTCATGCGCTCGCTGGCTGCATTCGCTGCGTCTGGCTTGCGGTTTTGCTATGTTGATATCAGCACGTATTTCGAATTTGAGGCCCGGCAACCCAGTCTTCGGCAGCTCACCTGTTCCTTCTTCACCCCCTCCGCAAACAACTTCAACCTCGCACCACTCTGCATCTCAATCGTGCTCTTGTCAATTTTAGGCACTTTCCGCGGGCTCCGCGCGGGTGGCGATATAGACCTCTCACGCTTCTTTGAAGCAGCTACGCGAGCGATGCGCTCCTCCTCCATGGCTTTCCTATTGCCAAGCCCGGGAATCGGCATTTTCGAGATGCTGCGAATGTTTGTGTGGTGAGAGTGTCGTGTGGGATAGAAAGCGGAGAGAAGTGGTGAATGCCTTACATGCGGTTGGAAGGCGCGGAGCGGGCGACAGGCAGCAGCAGCGGCGGCGGCGGCGGCGGCGGCGGCCACGATGAGGAATTGTTTACTCAACGCGCGAGTGGGTTTCTGTGCTCGATGTTCTTCGGGATTCGAATGCAAAGATGAAGATGTGACGCGCTCCTCAAACGCGAAAGTGGTGCGACATTCACTCACTGGCTTGGTGCTGCGAGGCATATTTTGGAGTACATCAAGTTTCTTCCCAATGATCGTGACGATCAAGCCGACGAAAGCAATGCTTCGAGACCCAAATACCGAGTATATTTCTTGTCTATACTCTTGGAACACCAATCCGCTCCTCAAGCAAAAGCAGCGCCCACAACGACTGAGCAATCCCGCATACTCAAACGAACGCTGTTCGGAACTCCCAGCAAAGTCAGAGCCTGCCATGCACTCGCAAAACTAGCACCCCAAGCACCCTGATTACCCACAAAACTTCTAAACTGCCTCCCAACACCCCTCGTAGTCTGATTTAAACTGAGATTGATGTCGCTATCGAAGCGAGCCATGCCAGGTTTGGGGAAGTACGTCTCATTGTAGTAAGCCACGTCCCACTGTCCAGGCGTAGTGTCCTGCGGCGTGCCAGCCGGTATCCCATTATCCGCCTCAAAGTTCGTGATCGAGGTACTGTGTGCTCCCACCAGCGCGGCGAGGTCGCGAGCTGTGAAGCCTTTGTCGACGAAGAGTTGGAAGAGGGTGTTGTGGTCTGACCCAGGGCCGAAGGCGTGAGGCATTAGGCCGTCTGGTGCTGCGACATCAGTATCGGTGCGACCTACAAGCACTCGGCCGACGCGGCCTCCTGGGCAGGCGAGGACCCCGAGGCTGCCGGCGACTTGGATTAGGTCTGCTGCTGTTAGGTCGTAGCCGAAAGCTTTGTATTCTGTGAGTTTTTGTTTGAGTTGGCTGTGGTAGTCGTGGAGGCCGTTGTTGTCAGGCCGGTTGATTTCGGTGCTGGAAAGTAGCAGAGAACCGTCGGCGCCACCTGCTGCGGGAGCGTAGAATGGCAATTTGGTCGAGAAAGATGTTGAATCGTGGAAGGCAAATCGGATCGCTACTCGAGCCATATTGGTGCATTCTCCATTGACTCGCATGAGCGGTGCCAAGTCGCGCACAACATCGGACCAAAAGGCCGGACAGGCCGTTGATGTAGGCGTAGCTGATGTCGTCGTCGTTGTCGTGCTCGGAAGTAGACTGCTCGACGAAGGTGATATCATTGAGCTACTCAGAGAGGTCGAAAGTGCGGAGGTAGTTGCACTCGAGAAAGTGCTAGATGTCGTCGAGCTTGTGCTCGATGGTGCTACTGACGATGTGATCGAGGAAGTCGAGGCGGTGACTGTGCTCGTCGTCCTACTGGTCGAAGATGAGACGGCACCTGCTTCGCACGAAGCGATCGAAGTATTGGCTCCAGAGTAGTACACATTGAGTCGGTCTGGCCCGCCACAAATTTGTGCTGGATCGCCTCGACATGTCTGGTAGCATGAGGACTGATCCAATGCACATACACCATGGTTTCTCAACGCATTGCCGCACCAACACTCTTCTGCGAACTCCAGCCCGCTGTAAGAGTAGCCTGCCCGGCCGCACGCAGACAGACATCCATTCACAGTCATGTTTGGACCGCCACCTGGAACTTGCTCCACAAGCTGTAATGTTCGAGCAGCGGAATCGTCAGTGTAGCATCCTAAGGACTGCCATCCAACTAATGTGGTACTCGGGTTTCCAGCACCTGCATCAGCACTCTCATAGACATTGAGCCTGTCTAAACCACCGCAGTACTCTGAGGAGTTACCTGCACATGGCATGTTACAGCCACTGGTCGTCGTGGCACCAGGGCTGCGGATGGATCGGTCGCACCAGCATTCTTGTCCATACTCTACTCCAGCCAATGTGTAGCCATTGAGCTTACAGACGGCCGCACAACCCGCTACCGTCATGCCAGACCCGCTCACCGCTACCGCGTTACGAAGTGTCCTTGAGCTAGAGTCCGTGTAGCAAGCAAGATAGGTCCAGCCAGGTGGTCCAGGGTTCGCGATTGGTCCAGAGTCGCTGATGCCATTGTTGTAGACGCTCAGTCTATCTCCGTTGCCACATGTCTGAGACGAGTTTCCAACACATTCCATTGAGCAATCAGAGTCCGGACTCTTGGTGGCATTGAACAGTCGCTGATCACACCAACACTCAGAACCGTATTCGAGGCCTGCCCAGCTGTAGCCATGAGACCCACAATACGTAGTGCACGTATCTATCGTCTGCACATTGTCCTTGTCTGTGGGTGCTCGAAACGCGAGGGTTCGCTATCCACAGAAAGCCATCAGCTTTGCACATGGGTCGCACATTTCAGTGCACACCCTGTCTATCTTGTCCCCCGATACATACCGTACTCTGGCTATCCTGATAACATCCATGGTACGTCCAGGTCTGTGTCGACTGCCTAGCAACATTGAGAGGTGTTGTCGCAGCCAAAGCTACCAAGAAAAGGACGAGTGCAGACAACATGTCGAGCGAGGCCACAACGTGTACCCGGCTACCGGTTTGCACATGCGCAGTGTCGATCCTTTATCCAGGAGCATGCTGACCACGCTGCAGCCTACACGCCCACGAGCTAGCTTGTCCATATCAATGCAATGGGACTATCGGCAGACGTGGCTGCGAATCGCATCCGCGACGCGCCATGCTCTGCAGGCGCATCGTACCAAGGACGGTGAGCTGAGAGGTCCTGGAGCGCCATCGCCTCTTACTTCTCCATGTATGCAAGCGTGACCCACGTGAGGAGCTCGATTGCGACGTGCTAAGGGAATTAAGTTGCCGTGTTGCTCCAATCTGGATTAGCTGAGCAATATTAATTCGTCCACACAGTTATTCAAGAAGACGCTATCGTCCTCTGCATCGGCGGAAAATCCGTCCGTCCTCTTGACTTCGTCTTCTCGTCTTGGAGGATCAATACATTGTGGACGATCCCACCCGGGCGCTCCTGCTGCCACGGATTGATTCTGCAGCACATATGCTTCGCCAAGAGGTCTGTCCGCGTAGGTACGAGAACGCCACAATTAGTGAGCAAGAAGACGAACGCGCTGATCTTTCCATCAATGTCCAAGCATGTGGAAGATCGTGGTGGCAAAGATAGATGCGGTTTGATGTGTGGTAGAGACAGTCGGAAGCATGCCAAGGAAAGAGGCGGGGCTGACAAAGGTTCGGTATGTCCACTTTAGGAAATACCGCCAATCTGATTTCTTTCCTATCCTTTCATTGCATCTCATGACCATCCGACCTGAGCATCACTTCACTGTATTACATCCAAATTCCCACGAACATCCCCTTCGTCTGGTACGTGACAAGCGATACATACGGAAGAATGTGAGCCAATGGCCTCAGTCACCAAGCATGCTGTCCAACCCTCTCGAAGCATCGCGAAAACCACGAGTATGCCCCACGTCGTGATATGCACCATGGAAGGCCCAGCAAGACCTTGATCCAGAACTCTACGGACATAGGTCGAGCACGCTGCAGAGCCCTACCAAATCATGGCCGTGTCCTTGCAGATGAAGGTTGCTTTCCCAGTCGTACCAGGTTATTCTTCGACATCATGATTGACTTGTTCTGCTGCCAGCGGAAAGTGGGCGTGGGAGGCATCCTTGTGGCCATTGTCCTGATCCCTTTCGTGCGTCGGAGACGCAAGAGATCAACACCATCAATGGATGCGCCCTTGACGTCGACGAAAGGAGTCGACGGGCAAGAGCAGCTCCCAGGGTATTCCGGGCCTGCATCTGGGCAAGGGGAGACATGAAAATGGCCATTGGTCAGAACAGCAATCTTCATTGAATGCTCCTCACCAAGGACACTTCAGTGAGCACGTGAAAGTCGATGCGAATCCGGGAGTATATGGGCTTGCCACAGCGCATGAACCGCATGAAAAGTCTGCCGACAGGACAATGCCTCGATAGTCCTTGAAAACAGGAGCTCAGACAGCAGTGCAGCTCCCGAATACTTTGATCTCTCGTGTATGCGCAACATTGTGAAAGCAGAGCTGTAGGCGAAGTTTAGGCTAAACTGGCTCTGCAGGTGCGGAGCTCAATGACCCGCCAGCTTGTGTGCGACATCGACTGGCAAGTACGCCTAATAAGTATGTCGGGATTATGATGCATAGCCGGGGTACCTCATAAGCGCGACGACTCCTGTGCTGTCTCTGAACCCATTCTGGCCGAAGGCTCGAGCGAACGAACCTAGCCATGTCCACAGGTATCCTCAAAGTCTCAGGCGACCAGGTGGTCGATAACAATGGCAAACCTGTCGTTCTGCGAGGCGCAGCACTGGGAGGATGGATGAATATGGAGAACGTAGAGCTATCCTGATAAAACCCACCACCTGTCTCACTCATGCTCATGCTTGTAATAGTTCATCACAGGCTACCCAGGCCACGAATCCCAACACCGCGCGTCAATGCTCAAAGTCCTAGGCCAAGAAAAGTACGACTTCTTCTTCGACAAATTCCTCGAGTACTTCTTCACAGACTCCGATGCGAGATTCTTCGCCTCAAAGGGTCTCAACTGTCTCCGCCTGCCCTTCAATTACCACCACTTCGAAGACGACATGAATCCCCGCGTCCTGAAAGAGTCCGGCTTCAAGCACCTCGACCGTGTAGTCGGGCTTTGCGCAAGGCACAAGGTCTACACAATCCTTGATCTGCATGCTCTACCAGGAGGCCAGAATCCAGATTGGCATGCCGATAATGTGACGAACCATGCGAGTTTCTGGGATCATAAGGATTTTCAGGATCGTGTCGTATGGTTGTGGTGTGAGATTGCGAAGAGGTATAAGGATAATGCGTGGGTGGCGGGTTATAACTTCATCAATGAGCCTTGTGATGCGAGGCATTATCGATTACCGCAGTTTTATGACCGCATTGGGAAGGAGGTTCGCCAAATAGATTCGAATCATATTCTCTGGCTGGATGGCAATACTTTCGCCATGGAGTGGAAGGAGTTTGAGCACGTCTTGCCAAATACTGTGTACGGTCTGCATGACTATTCGGTAAGTGGACCAAAGGGTGTGGTCACAGTCTGAAGAGGCGACGCTGATCTACCTTGCAGATGATGGGCTTCCCTAAAGGCAGTCGATACGAGGGCACTTCTGAACAAAAGCAGCAGCTGGAGACGCAGTTCCTGCGCAAAGCAGAATTCATGAACAAACACGGCACCCCAATCTGGAACGGAGAATTCGGACCAGTATATGCCAACCCTCTACGCGACGAAGGCCACGACGAGATCAACGCAGCACGCATAGACCTCCTTGACCAGCAGTTGACCAACTACGATACGTATCGGATCCACTGGAGCATCTGGCTTTACAAAGACGTAGGCCTGCAAGGCATGATCCACACAGATCCTGCGAGCAAATGGATGAAGACCGTCGGTCCGTTCATGGAGAAGAAGCGAGCTCTGCAGCTTGATGCATGGGGCAGATATCCGAGCAAGCAGGTGGAGGATGTGATCAATCCACTTGTGGATTTCATTGACAAGCACATCCCGCAAAGCAAAGAGCAGTATCCGACACCGTGGGCTACCGAGCGGCAGATCACCAGGATGATCAATCAGATGTGGATGGCCAGCTGTTTGAGCGACGAGTTCGCGGAGCTTTTCAAGGACATGAGCTTCGAAGAACTGGACGAGTGTGCGAGAAGTTTCCGTTTCGACAATTGTCTGCAGCGCTCCAAGCTGAACCGGGTGCTTGAAGCCCACTCTACACCGCCCGAGGCGGCTGAAGCATGGCAGCAGCCAAATTCGAAGGCACATGGTCACGTAGATGCTAAGCACGAGCTGCTGTAGGCGATTGCCCGAGAAACACATCTCACTGCTAGAGATAATAGCCATTCCAGTTCAACCTAGCAAGCAGAATCTTGTGGGCTTCTGCATCTTCGAAGTCTGCATCGGTCGCGGATTTGGGCAAGCGATCGATCTGGTCCTGCAGTGATGCGCAAGCCTTTTTGGCTGCTTCACGTAATTCTCGAAGCTGGTCGTCGATGGTATTTGCGTCTTCAGAATTCTCGGCCTGTAGTAAGAAGGCGGTCTTCAATATGATAGCCAGTACGGCCGCCATGGCAAGGTGCAACTTCTCTTGCCGTCTCTTGAGAAACAGTCTGGTCCTGATGTGTTCGAGGCATGTGTCGTGAGCTTGACGGAGACTCTCCATGCTGCATGTGACCTTGGTCTCCATGGTCCTCTCGGTATCCTCCCGCTTTAACGATTGCTCGATATCGTGAGCATGGCGCATCATGGTGTTCCAAGGCTCATCAACGCCCACTGCCATGACATGGGACATGAGGACTGATACAAAATGATTTGCGTGGCTAGCAAATCTGCGAATGGATCCAGATACGGCACCGTCCTTGAGTTCGCGGGTCAAGTTGGCAGTGACATGAACCAATCGCAGCAGTTTCAATAAAAATCGAAAGATGTCATCGTACTTGTTGAGTATCTCGGTGGTGATGATGGCACTGAGCGGTGCTTCAGCAGTGTACTGTAACCGCAGGAAGTCCAACGCGTAGATGGAATTCGGGTCAAGAACACGATCAATCTCATGCTCTGGCAGCTCGCTGATCGAAAAGCTGAGCCCGCCAGGCAGTGTGGCGTTGCTGGACAGCATTGAGTTCTTGCCTGGAATAGTACCTCGGTACGTTTCATTGAGAATGCCAGTCAATGTAAGTCGTAGTTCTGAGCTCGCTGGCGGCCAGCGCTCTTCGTGAGTCGCGCCGAGGCGAAGGCCCATGAGCTGTCCAGTCGGTATAGTGCCGCGTCTTCTTTCGGCAGACTGCACATCAGAACTGAAGAGTGCCGTCGACAGGCGATCGACAAAGTCAGCATTGCCGAATAGATGGAAAGCTCGCTGGAGCTGCATGTGTCCACGAAGATTATGCTCCTTGAACAGCTGACGCAGTAGGACGCCATTGACCTGCCGATGCTGCTCTTGCACGAGCGGGCGCATCTGCTCAAATGGTCTGATGCTAGTATGCGTCATGAGCTGCTCCGGATCCAGCGAGTCCTCCTGAAGGCAGTTTCGTACGAGCGTTGCCACGGCGTTGTGGAGCTCATCATGATAATGGTGTACGGAAGTAGCCGGCAGTTCGAGCACGATAGCGTTCACGTCGTCAAGATAACCTTGCGCTGCGTCTTCTTCATTGTATTGACCTTGCCCGTTCATAACCTCGCCTGAACCGAAAGTGTGTCCAGGTGATATATCTTGTGACGATGAATTGCCGCTGAGCATGTTTGCATTGGACTCGGGCTCTGCTCCTGAGCGCTGTGCAGGAAATGGAGGACTGACATTCGAGTCTGCTAATCGCGATATTATTACAGGCGACCTCCCATCCGACAGGTCATTGTGCAGCAATGCGTGATTGGGTGCAAGTTTTCGCAGTAGACCGACAGCAGCTGCGGTTTGCTCGATGAGATGTCGATCTGCGCTATCCACCACAGACGAGGTTTCTTTTGATGGCCTGGAGTCACTCCTTGCAAAATCATCTGAAGGTGCCATGCCAACATCTCGGGCGATTTCCTCCAGCCAAGGTGCGCTTACCCGGGCAAGGAGCGATCGGAATACTGGACAGAGTTCATATTCTGTTTGGACCGCATTATGGACATGATCTGCGACAGCAGAAATGAGACTCTCGTTAGTCGTGCAATGCCTAGAGTCTTTCACCAATGTATCCAGGCTCGAGACTAGGCGACTAAACGGGTCAATCAGATATTGCAGCTGGATGAATGTGCGAACACCCTGGATCCCGCTGGTCGCACTTTCTTCCACGGCATTGAGCACACTTGCGATGCAGCTCTTCAACGCCAGCAAAGCCGCATAAGAGTACCGTATCGAGGCTTGCTGGTCCACGAAGATCCGCAGTTTCTTGAGCGTAGATCCAATTGTGATGAACGTACGCATCAATGAAGCTGAACATGAACGGCTCGTACCAGAGACAACCACGTCTTCGACGGTCTGCACGAACTGTTGCCCTTTGTCATCCCATCGGAACAGACTGGAGCTTCTTCCAAGGACTAGATTGCAGCAAGCGCTTAGCGTGTAGTCCTGAGGCAGCAGGCCGGGCGGCTTCTGGTAGGGTTTGACGCAATTCAACGTCGCATCGAACGCAGCTGGTCCAGCCTCGGACAACAATGCTGTCCGACTAGCTCCAGGTACATGCTTGTGGTTGAAGCTTTCCCATGTGAAGAGTTTCGGTGGCCTAGAGGCTGCATCTTCTCCGCTCAAGAGGCTCCAGAGGTCGTGTTCGAGTTCATCCGCGATGCCGATTTCCTGGTCATTGCAGGTCGATTGAGGTGTCTCGTCGAAGCTCTCCACCTTATCATTCACCAGGTCAAGTGCTGGTAGTCCAGCTCTGATGTCGCTCAGACCAAAGAAATCATAATCTACATCTTGCTCGACTGTTTTCAAAGGCGCGAGGTGTGTATCCAGGAATGGGAAGATGCTCTCGCCTTGTGGCCTTTGCTCGAGGAGTACGTTGCGCCAGAGATCGTCGACTTTGAAGGCGCGGCCGCGATCCAAATCCTCCGACATCCTTTCTGCTTGTCACTGTTGTGATGGTAGGCGATGTTCAAAGATGAAGGTGCGGTAGAGAAAGCTCGCGTCAAGTTCGCGTTGAGCAACACGACTTGTGTCAGGCGATCGAACTGTACGCGAAGGTTGGGGGTGGACGACATCACGAACACTTGGATACGTCCATCGGTCACACAACCGAGTTCAGAGCTACAAGCGTCAGATGGCGAAGAAACTAAGAGAGCAAGATCAAGCGATGCCAGAGGCTCGAGTAGTATCACACAATAGACGTGAATATACAGCAATTACGCGGAAGCTCAGCCTAATCATGAGTCCCCATTCGTCGAGAGCATGCTAGAGCTGCTCCCCGCTCTACAATGCCAGTCCAGCTGCCAGCAGACCCAGGCCAAGGACGCTTCCCATACCAGTGGCCATAGCGGCGGCGGCGGCGGCGCTCGATGAAGAAGATGGCGATGCAGTGCCTGACGGCGACGACGCGGAAGTCCCTGATGAGTTCGACGTTTGTGCTGATGAGAACGATGCGCTGAAGCCCGTGTTGTTACGGCAGCTTGCTCCGGCTGTGTCGTTGGCCCCTGAACCAAATCTCACTGGAGCGCACTATAGAAAGAGTTAGGTGATGTCTGACGCCTTCTGCTGGACCAACTTACCTGGTAGAGGGTCCCGTCAACAGAGTTGTCAATGACTTGCAATACACCAGAGGTACCAGCCCAGTCGCTAGGAGCTCGGAGGTCTGTCAGACAGAAGTCTCCTGAACCTGTGCTGGTCACACCTGGAACGATTTCGGTGAAGTTGTAGGGTTCTTCGGTGCTCTGAGTCGCACGGAATGACCAGTTCCCAGCAGGGTGAGAGCTGAAGATGGCAACGGCAAAACGATCAACGTTGATTTCCGGCGCAGTATCGTTGACGACGACAGTTGCTCCTCCGCAAGGTGCTTTCGACTCATCGTTGTCGATAAAGCCGGCAGTCTCTGGCCAGTTCAGCGTGAAGTGAGCAGCGCCCAGGCCAGCAACAGCCAGAGTAAGAAGGAGCGATCGAAGCATGTTTGCGACTTGTACGACGGAGCCAGATATTCTGTTTTGCTTGTTATGAGGACAATTTGGAGGAGGTGGCGTGAGGTGGCGGCTGTCTGGGGGGGAGCCTGGCGGAATCGCCGCGAAGGTTGTCCAGCAGTCGGGTGAGGGAGAAGAGAGGAAGGAGGAGAGCGACGATGTTCGAGATCTACTGTAAGGCAAGGGACAAAACGCCCTTGAGCAGATCAGGTAGAGCTAAGAGTCGCCCGCGTTCCCACGTGGAAAGACGTCTACGGCGGCGCCACAGGCTCTACCACACGACCGGCAGGCACGAAAACGGGGAATGCACAACACGAACTCCTCCTTCCCGTTGGACGTTCAAATTGCCCCTCACAACACGTGCATGGTGAACCCTGCCATGAGACGTTGCAGCGGTGGCTTGAGTCTACGGCGTGTTCATTGGCTGAGAGCCTGAGCAAGTTGTTTTAGCCTCTGGGGTCGTGAGCAAGTTACCACTTTCACGGCAAATCGCGAACGGCAATTCGCTGTAGAAGAATCATCTTGCGAAACCATCCTGTGAACGATACCGGATAACCACGCCACTGCCACATCGAGGCTGGTCAAAGCTGGAATCGCAGACATCACCTGGAAGAAACCCCTTCCTCTTGGGCCTCGTGTGCCTACTGTCGTCATCATGGACATGGGCTCCGACCACAGCGGCCATGATATGAGCAGCATGACGATGAGCGGCGGTGTCTTCACTCCGACAGATGAAGCCATCGCACGAGGGTTTTGGTACGGCATCGCAGGGTGTGTTGCCATTCTTACGGCAGTCAGAGTTGCTTCAGCATTGCAGGCCCGGCAAAGGTTGATGCAGCAGAGATCATCATCCACCTCCATAACTTCAAGACCACAGGGGTGGTTGTCTCAGGCATATGCCACGGCAACGGCGACCACAAGAGAGATGCTGTATCCACAGCCCGTATACTTCACTGGCCGCATCACCAAGTACTTCAGTCCATTGCCTGTTGGTCGATGGCTTCTGCTGGCATTCTACTGGATTGTCATCCTAGCCTTCCTCTGGAGTGGCACGATACTCAAGTCAAGCGACTCGCTACATGCATACAAGTGGGAGGTTGTGGGCTTTCGGGCTGCATGGGTGACCGTAACTCAGATTCCGTTCATATACTTGCTTTCTTGCAAGTTCAATCCCATCAGTCTGCTGACTGGCATATCCTACGAACGATTCAACTGGCTACATCGATGGGCCTCTCGGACAGTCTTTCTCACGGCGATAGTTCACTGGTCATTCTTTTACAAAGAGTGGTCGATCTACAACATCGTTGACACCCAGATGGGCATGATGCCAATGGTCAAATATGGGTTTGGCGCTTGGGCTATCATCACTTGGATGGTACTGACTGGCTTTGGCTTCTTTCGAAACGCCAATTACGAGCTGTTTGTTGCACAACATATCGTGGCAGCTGCAGTACTGCTGTGGGTCTTGTTCGTGCACGTTCCATCATACGCGCGATATAACATCTGGATGTCCGTCGCCTTTGTGAGCTTCGACTGGGCCGCTCGGTTGGTATGGGGAGTATTACGAAATACACACATCTTGGAAATGTTGCACTCGAGGATGCCAGGCTATTCCACGTCTCTCCAGCCGCTTCCCGGCGATGTCGTGCGATTGACGATCGACGATGCAGATTTCAGTTGGAAAGCTGGACAGCACGCCTACATCACGATACCTGGGCTCTATCGACCTTTCGAGACGCATCCATTTACAATCGCCAATGCACCAAGCAGCAGTGGTCGTCAAAAGCTGACCATGCTTATTCAAGCTCGATCAGGCTTCACGAGGAGCTTGCACAAAGCAGCACTCAAGGATCAGAACCGTGATCGAAGCTGGAGAGCATTTATCAGCGGACCATGGGGCACGCCACCAAGCCTTCTACACTACGACACTGTGGTACTGGTCGCGTGCTCTACGGGAGCATCCTTCATCATGCCACTTCTCGAAGATGTTGTGAGAAGGCAAGGATGCGTACGCAGCGTAACCTTCCACTGGCTTGTGCGTACTGACGAGCACGTTACGTGGTTCGGAGAAGAGCTGGCATCCCTGGTGGAAGCTTCACGAGATTCGGGCCTGCATCTACAGATGTTCGTTCATGCTACCAGGTCGCACAAGTCGCCGAGTCTGGAGGTCGCGAATCCGGACAAAGGCTTCAGCAATGTAGTCATGGTCGCTGCTGACTCTTCATCGGAGCAGGGCTCCAGCTTGGACAGCTTGGACTCCATCTCCAGGGAGAAGGCTTCATCCCAGCGTCTCAATCGGAGAAGCCAACCAAATCTTAGCAAGAGGTACTCTGGGAGACCGACGTTAGACTTCATGATCCGCCCCTCAGTCGAGCAAGCCCTAGGAGAAAGCGCGATAGTGGTGTGTGGTGGTTTATCCATCACCGCCGAAAGTAGGACATATGTGGCAGCCCTGTCTGACGAACGTGCTGTGCACAAAGGTACGGGAGCACAGGGCATCTTCCTATTTACTGAGACGTACGGGTGGTGAAGGTCCCTCGATATCTTATGAATCTAGCGATGGAGTTGGAAGCATGCTAAACGCTGGCAAGCATATAGACCTGACGGAACTGACGGAAGCCATGAACAACAGCATAGACAGTACAGTAATACTTTATTTGTGCGCCTTTGTGCAACTGCGAAGGGGAAAAAGTGCACCTGAATTCCACCACCTGAATTCGGCCGGAATTATGCGAACATCGACTAGCGTGTTTCAGCTTTTGTCCAATAAACGTCCGGTGGCGATCAATATCTGCATCTTTCGACATATCGTTTGTTCACTGACCGCATACACATAGCTCCCGTCATCCTCACAGAGGCTCTATGAAGACCCTAACAGATCACAACGCAACTTCATGATGTTTGTTCGTAGCTGCTGGAGGCGCCTTTGCACCTCGGTTGAGCCGTCCCGTGAGGGGCTGGCCACCAGCAGGAGAGAATGTACTTTCCAAAGGACAATTCCCGCGCAATTCCCAGGAACACATGTGCTCCTCCACAGGGTCACTCTACCGCTACCGCATGAGCTATGCAGCAGGAGGCCAGCGCTGAGACTGGACCTGACACAAACCCCTCGACCAACGGCTCTTCACACGCAGCGGCGCGGACATCTCCACCCCCAGCACCTAGTAGCGCCAGTCCGGAAGCTCGCGGACAGAGAGTCAAGCCCAAGCAGAAGCGGAACAAGCCAACGCTCTCTTGTCTCGAGTGTGTCGAGCGGAAAACGAAGTGTGACCGAGGCAGACCTTGCCTTGCGTGTGTCAAGAGGCAATCGAGCTGCGAATACACTGCTGTCGCAAACCTCATAGCCTCAGCCGACCGCAAGAATGGTGCCCCGAACAGCAAGGCACGATATGTCACGAAGCCGTCTAGCAAAGTCCGCAAAACGGCCTCGATCACCTCGCCTTCAGCAAGCTTGACATCTCCCTCGGTCATTACCGATAATGGCTGGCCCAGCATGGATGGTCGAGCGCCTCGTGCCTCGCTCTCATCTTCCCAAGAAGCATCGCCCTTCCAGTTTTCGAGTGTACCCATCTCTCAGAGCTCGCCGAGCAATGTCTTTGGTGTTGGGTCACAGGTGAGCACCCTTCCTAGATCTGCACGTTGTAGCGGCTTATGTATCTTCAACTCACAGCATCCGTTTGCCAACTACTGGACTTGTCAAGGTGGCCTGCCGGAAGTCATTACTGTTCTACCAAGTAAGGAACAGGCTGATATATTGGTCGCGAAGTACTTCGAGGCTGTCGATCCTGTGTATCCGTTCATTCATCGAAGAACATTCTATTCCGACTATGAATCGTTTTGGGCACTATCACAGGACGAAAAGGGTAGGGCTGATGCCTCGCTCGTAGCGCTGCATTATGCGATGTACGCGTTGGGTACTCAGTTCATGCAATTTCCAGCGTATGAAGAACGATCGCAGACGGCCGAATTTTACTGCTCAGCAGCGAATCAGGCGTTACGGGTCTACTCGTATCTCAATCGCACCTCGATGCGAGCCATACAAGCCATGTTGCTCATGGCGTACTTTTTGATGAACGACAATCATGCTAGTGACGCGTATGCTTGGGCGGGAATTCATCTTCGGCAAACGTATGCGCTACGCTTGCATCGGGATCCAGACATCATCGTGCCCGAAGCGTCACTTCTGGAGAAGCAACAGCGACGAAAGCTTTGGCAGGCGGTTTTCTTGCAGGATACATTTCTCACGATACTGCTGAAACTGCCACCAACAGCCACTCACAGCGATGTGCCCGTGGAAGCATTAGCCGACGAGAACGAGTTGAGCAACGACGGAGTGGAGGTATGTCTTGGTGCCCATCGCGTGGAGAATCTGATGAGCATCAATGTGATTGCGCCGCAGATGTCACAACCTCTGGTGCCGCCACAGCCGCATCATCTTGTCGATCAAGCGACCGTGAAGAACGATATCGCCTATATGCGGAGTATGTGGCATCTTGGCAACCTGGTCCAGGAGAATCTCTCATCCCCATTATCACTTTCGCTGCCAATCGCCAACAGTCCACGGCACAAAGACTCGCTGGTCGCAGCATTCAAGCGATTATACAAATCTTTTCCCGCTCCACTGACTATCCTCGATTTCGGCATCCTTCAACGTCACACCGCACAGCATCCACGACAGGTTCGCCAGAACCTTTACCTGACGTCAAACTATTTTCACTGTCTCATGCTCCTGCACGCGTCGGACAACCCTGAGGCGGGCGTAGAATCCAATCCAAAAGCTGCTCTCGAAGCAGCGCACGAAGCTCTTTGTGCTTTCTTCAAGCTATGGGGCTTTTTTGAGACTGAAGCAGGCGTCTGGTGGGCGTTCCAGCATCGTGCTTTCGAAGAAAGTCTTCTGATCGCGAATCTCCTGGCACACTCACCAATGCCAGAGCGACACATCGATCCGATTTATGGCAAAGCTAAGGAAGACATCAGGCGTATGCTGGAGATCATGCAACGTTATGGCGAGAATGTTGAGACGCACAAGACGAGGATGGAGGTGCTGCATGAAGCTTTTCAGCAAATTGCTGTTTGATATGCCAAGGCACCATAAATAATGCCATGATTTGGTCGCCGTATGCAAGAACCTATACAAGCTGAATCGTGACCTGTGCCCCCCCTGCACCCTGTGAGGCTGAAGTTGTTCAGCGTCAGCGAGCCTTTACCTCGGTCTGACTGCAGAGCTGCTGTGCCAGCTACGGTTCCCATGCAGCCTACTAGCCTGCTGCACATGTACCAGAACGCTGCTGTGCCAATGACATACTCAATGAAGAACTCGTACAGCCGGATGCAGTCAGCCTCGTGCCAAGCCAGTCACCACTCTGTAACTCCTCGTGTCGAGTAAGCACCATTACTCTGCATAAGCTCGGCCGCAAGTGTATACACATACTGAGCTCCAGCAGCAACATTCGCCCATCTGTGCATCACCAACCAGCAAGACGTCACCCCAAGCCCCTCGTAGTCCCGCTCCCGCTGCAGGCTGAAGGAGGGGCGCGGGTGGTGGAGGTGCCGTAGGCGTTTGTGTATACTATTGGTAAGGCGGATGCGGGGAATGGGACTTGGGGTTTGCAGTTTCGGGAGTTACGTTCCGGAACTATTATGATTTGAGGGTGCTTGAGAGCGCGGCGGAGTGGAGTTGACGGGAATTATTCCTCTCGTCTATGGATATGTATCGTACTGATCCTGCGACGTCTCAATCTCTCTAGTGGCCCTCTGGGTAGTCGGTGCTCTCTGTAGACGTCAGTAGGCCTTCAGCTCGAACGGGACATGTCCAGACTGACTGCTCAACTTCTCGTACTTGGGGTACAACTCGGAGTAGGTCTTGATCTTGTCCTGTATTCCCTGGTATGCGTCGCTGCCGATGCAGATCCGAAGAGGAGGGTCATCGAACTGTGCAATATCCCACATGGCCCTCGCGCCCTGAACGGGGATCACCCTTCTGCGTACCGTGTCGCTTGCCCATAGTCTCTCGGGCGTTGAGGTGGTCGTAGCTGGACGTTGATTGTCAGCATCGCACAATGTCCGACAGAGGAGGCTGGCGGGGGAGGACGTACGCTGGCTCCTTGGCATCCTCAAACTCCATGCTGCGGCCTGCCCAGTCGGTACGGAAACCTCCAGGCTCGATGCAGGTCAATTTGATGTTCCTGTATCGCACATTAGCTCTATCTTCTCGTGAAAGTGTCCGCTCTCACAAACCACTCTAGCTTCAACTCCTTGTCTATTGCCTCTGTCAGGCCCTCGACCGCCCACTTCGATGCACAGTAGATTGAGAAGAATGGCACGGCACGCTGGCCATCAATGGAAGTGACCTGCTGGATCTTTCCGCCTGCTGGCTTGTTCGTCTCTCGCATGATCTTCATTGCTCGTCGTGTGACCTTCAGGAGACCGAAGAAGTTGACGTCCATTTGCTTTCGTGATTGCTCCTCAGTGACAGACTCGAATTCTCCCGCGAGGCCATAGCCTGCGTCGTTGCAAACAACATCGATGCGACCGAATTGCTTGACGGCGCCGTCGAAGGCCTTGTCGACTGAGCTGTGAGGATCGTTAGGAAGTGACGTTGGATGTGAATGACGGGCAGGCTACCTTTGGTCTGTGACATCCAGGTCGACGGCGAGGTAGTTGTCCTTCGTTGTGCCGTCAAACTTCAGCTTGGATGAGTTCCGTGCAGTGGCCACGACCTTGTCGCCTTCCTTCAAGCATTTCTTTACAAGCTCATTGCCAAAGCCGGTCGAAGTGCCAGTGATGAAGAAAACTTGAGGTGCCATGATTTAGTCTTGTGAGAAGTAGAGAGAATCTTGTTTGCTCTTGGACGGTCAAGGGTACCAAGAGCAGTACATGTACTTGCCCGCGTCGATTCCAGTGATGATGGCATGGCATGCGATAATGCCCTCAATTTGCGGCTGACGTCAAGCGGCCTAGTCTCCGCTGCAGGCGTTGATGGGGTCTTCGAGCGTGTGAGCGGTGGCCATTGGGCAAGCTCCACGCAAGCTTCACAGGTGCCCTAAGTGTGGCAGGAATGCTTAGCGGTAAAGCGGGCGCTGTAAGACTTACCAGTACGGAGGTTGCGGTCTTAACCACTTTGAGTGAGGAAACTTGGGACACTGCTCAGGACAAAGGGCGAAGATGGTACATCGATTTTGATGTTCGCTTAGATAGTATATTGCTAAGCGGATGACTCGCCTTGAAAGCTCTGCTTTAGAATGTCTGGCTTCCTCTCATCAAGATCGAGGATAATCTGGCCAAAGAGGCCGTTCGCCCAGGAGAACCTACATCACGTTAGTAAGTCGTCAGCAGGAAGCATCATCTTTCCACTTACCATTGACGGGTCCAATCACTTTCATTGAAAGAGTTGATGGACTCATGGATCAGGCCCAGACCTGCAGTGCTACTGACGATTTCCTGCAGTTGTTGTGTGATCTCTTGGTCATCATCAGTCGTAGCGATGCGAACGATGGATGCCATAGGCCATGCCATGCCCGGCCCTTGGTGTGGGCCACCAATTGAGTTGATGACTGGCCCGGTGAAGAAGTACGGGTTCGCAGGGCTAAGCAGCAGCTTCCTGGTGTTCTGATAGACTTCATCGTTCACATCCAGATAACCAATGAAGGGCGCTGAAAGCAGGGAGGGGATGTTTGCATCGTCCATGATGTTTTGCGAGAAGTAGCCATCCACCTCAAAAGCATATACCCGGCCGTATCCCGGGAGCTGTACAATCCCCCACTTCGTGATCGCTTCCTTCAAGCTCGACGCCATGTCTCGCATTCGGGTTGCGATAGCCTCTTGCCCGTCGATCTGAGCCATGATGTCGGCAGTGCAGGACAGAAACCTCGAGAACATCATATTTGCCGGGATGAAGCCTTGGTAGATGGTCGCATCGTCGCTAGGTCTGAAGAACGACCGTATCAGGCCAGTGCCATTGTTGAGAGGGTTGCCCAGACCATCGTTGGCCTGCGTCTCCGTTGATCTGTCCGTCATCCTCGTGAAAGTGTATGTAATGTTTGCAACTTCTCCGTCTGGCTCGTATGTTGGGACCATCATCTCTCCTGCAACCTTCAGTACTGCCTTCACTGCTTGCACCCAGCTGTAGCGCTTGAAAAAGTCGATATCTTGGGTAGCGTTGTAGTAGTTGTCCGAGATTTCGAGGAATGCCGCAAGTGAGTCAAGCTCATACTTGCATTCGAAGACTGAAGCATTGTTGTACACTGGGGTCACCATATCATCGCTTGCTGCGTCGTTCTCGGAAGGGGCTATGCCAGATTCTGTCGGTGGCTGGAAGGAGTTGCAGTAAGGATCGATGAGCAAGTAGCGCGCTTGCAGATTGATCACGCCTCGATACAATGATGCCAGCGAGTTCTGCTCCACAGATGGCTCCAACAGTGGTAGGTACGACTGCATCTGGTTGGCCGAATCACGTAGCCACATGGCATTGATATCGCCGGTGATTAAGAACGTCAGCTCTTCATCTTGCGATCCCGCGGCATACCCCTTCCACTTGACAGCTGTATCTAAGGTGTTAGGGTAGGAGTTCAAGAACAGTCTGGTCAGATCTGGGTCCGAAATCTTCTGCGATATCTCGTCGACCTTCTGCTCGACCACTGAAGAGTTGAATGTTCGACATCGTGGTACCGGCCGTTGATATGAGAGGTTGTATCTACCTCCAGAAAAGGGGCCATGCTGTTCCGTGGAGTATACTGAGTAGTCCGGGCATGTCAGGTTGACTCCATTGACAATCTGAGCAACGGCTGTTGTAGTTAAAAGCACCATATACTTCAAAGCCATACTGAACAAAAGCCTCGCGCTCGGAGTACGCGGAGCGCTCAGCGCAGCACCTGGGATCCACGGCAGACTTATGAAGACTTCCGGTCATTTTCCTGATCGACAGCTGGGGAAGCTTTGCGGACCTGAGTGGAGTTACTTCCAAGAAGGATGCTGATGATGCAGGCCTATGGTCTGTGTGTACCGGGATACGCTCCGCTCTGTGAAGTGACAATCCTCGTTCTGTATCCGTTGGAACTCAAGCCTAGACTGTGCCAATTGGGCAGCCCTCTGGCCTGGACCGTGGTGGCCACATCGTGCCAACAACGCCGTGAAATCGTGTGGCCAAGGCAAGTCAGGGGACACTTCCAGAGCGTTTGTCAATGCGGAAGGAGCGGGTGTTCCCGATATTGGCGGGGTAGGTTGCATTCTTATGTCGTAGACGCTTCGAATGTTGGATGTCATGGGACATGTTTGTTCAGCAGCGCTGTCTCCAATGAATTGATCTGGCGGTCCACATCCCGAACGGTGCGGAAAGAGGTCAACATTGGTCGTGAAAGACGATGTCTTGGCCTTCATGGGTGACGCAAAGGAGCGTGTTGAAGGGATAGATTTCTCGGTACGCTTGGCTCCCACCTCGGGGCAGACTCGGCCGCCTGATTTACAAGGGGTTATATACAACGTTTAAAATTCCGCTCCCCACCGACCATTGGAGCAAAGCTTCGAAGCCCGCATAGTTTAACGGTTAGAACATAGGTCTCATATGACATGATTGAGCGCAGCTCGAGCCATCCTATGAAGGCCATCCTAAGATCTGAGTTCGATTCTCAGTGCAGGCATAGGCTCACAGTTCTCTTTTTTGGCTCGTAATCCATGGTCCATAACGAGTCGGTTTTTGCTTGGATACTCACTGCCTCGGCAGAAGTCGCGACGCATGTCGAGGGATTAGTAGGAATTCGGCGATGGTGAGACGTCAAGAGTGTGGGATCATAACACACCACATTGTAACTTTTGACAACATATTGTGATCTCTGGAATACGGCCGCTCTATTGACTTGCAAATAATGCCCTTCTTTGGAAATCTCAGATATATGAGTGTCTCCATACGATGGATATCAGAGTTCCTCGTCCATCGCCTCAAACTCTTGCCATAGAAATATAGTGGCACGGTAAGCACAACCGGGAGGAAGGAAACCGCGAACTGGATCATGTAGACCGATATCCAGCCCTGTTGGCCAGGCGTCATCCCTCGTTCTGTAGCGATGTCGAACACCCAGTAGCTGAGGCAGAATCCGAGGACGTTCTTGAGAACAGTCCCAACTACCATGATCTCTCCAGAGATGGGCTTGTAACAGTCGATAGCGTACGCGATGGCAATAGCCGGAATCGAGGTCACTGCCAGACCAGAAAAGCCGAAGCCGCAGACGATGATCGCTTGCCATGGCCAGATGTTTTGGTACCCGACTGCTCCGACGACATGGGAGACAAGGAAGAAGCAGCAGTATGGCAGCAAAGCTGGCAGACGGAATTCAGCCTCGCGTACTCCGTTGTTCTTGATCGTCATGCGGCGTGCCCACCAGTCTGAAAGAGGACCAGCTGTCACAACACCAAAGATTCCGCCAACGAAGAAGGCAAAGTTCGAATAGCCAACAGTTTGTGGGTTCCAGCCGTATGCAGGAGACCCAAAAAGGCCAGACTCGGTCAGATTGAAGATGAGGAGCAAATCGGCAGGCCCGGCCAGCATCAAAGCACTCCAGAAGACAATTGGATTGAAGAACACCTTGACCGGGGTAAGAAGGTCGCGAATGACGAAGCTCATCCATCGACTGTCCGGCTTCATCATCGGTGCGAACTGCTTCTTTCCAGGACAACCTTTCCGAATGTACTGTCCATCGACGGCGTCGGTCTGGCTGTTGGCTTCCGAGTCTGCAACAATCTTCTCCTGCACTGCGCTTGCGTTCTTGCCATCACGATTGTGGTCCACCAGGCCAGAAGCTGCGCGATGAAACTTCGTCTCTGGGTAGCAGAAGATCAGTAGGATCGTGACGAAGCCCGCCATCGCGGTCGACAACCAAAAGAATGATCGCCAGCCATGGTGGCTTCCAATGCTACCAGCGATGATGGGTCCGAGAAAGGCGCCAGAGAAGTAGAAAGTGAAGTAAGCCGCCATCCAGGTGCCACGTTCATGCAAGAAGAACATATCCGCGATTGTCTGCACCATGATCGTCTCACTGGTAGCTGCAACGATGCCATTGCATGCACGAGCAGCCAACAGACTCTTGTGGCTCGAAGCGAGTGCCTGCCAGACGTTGGTTAAAACGACCAAGAAGCCGAAGGAGATAGCAGTCGGTCTTCGACCAAAGATGTTCGAAATCGGAACGATCAGAATGTTGGCGAATCCAAGGGTGATGACGTTCAATCCAGTCAATAGAGACAGCTGCTGTTGGTTGAGATGGAACTCGCGGCCGAGGAGTGGAAACAGAGGTGCCAAGCTCAATGCAGAACAGACGAGGACCCAGACGTACAACAGTTGAGACACGGCGGTAACGAGCTTCCATGTGATGCTCCAGTTGAGAGGGTCGCGAGGGTCGTTAGATGGATGTGGAACAAGACTGTTGTCGATCGTCAGTACATCAAAAGTTCTGAGACCTCATGGTTCGAACTCACACTGAGCCATCGCCTGAGCCACCAGCATGAGCAAAGTGTACATCGCCGACATCTCTCATGACTTCAATGCCAGGAATGACCTCAACATCGAGCTGTTGAGCAGCCCTCTGATCGACGGACTCGGTGGGTGGTTTGTTGTCCGCCATCGTGGAGAAGATTGTGATCGCTATGCGAGCAGGTGAGGTTACGAAGATATGGGCTGTGTTTTTAGTTATACCCCAAGCTGGGAGACTTTCGGTGCCACCCACGGCAGGAAGCAAGGGCTGAAGTAGTACTTGGCGGAAGAGTAGTCCGTGAGGACCGGTGGACTCAGCTATACATATAAGACCTCTATCGACGAGTAAGTCTGAAGCTTGCCAAAACGTAGACTGGATAGTGGCGTCCCGAGTGGGCTGGATCGCTGCTGAGATGCGCCATGGTTGTATCGGCTCATGGTCACAGCATAGACTGCAAACTTGCACAACTCACGATGACCCTGTAGCTCACATGGGATGCATGAAGTCAAAACTCAATTCACTATGCTGCGATAGGTCGGCTCGAGTAGGACAGACATACGCTCGGAACTAGCTGAGGCAACTTCACCAGCATTCATGTCGATCCAGACGCGGGAAGCCACCAGGCCTTAGGCTGCCAGTCATGATGAAGCGTCCAACAGCAAGTCGCAGCGCCACTGGCTACGAGAGAATAATTTCGGGTAAGCCTCAGCGTGAGATGCAGGAGATGCTCGAAGTTTGGCTTATGAAGCAAAGCCACAAGAGCCTACATGGCGACGGGCGTGGTATGCAAGCTCAGCACCCGCGAGGTGCAGTGATCGATACTGTCAGCATATGCATGCATCTCGGGCTCTTAGTCGTGTACCTCGTGCCGGATCCACGTTATGAGTGCAGTCAGCAAGCCATTGATGCACTTTCTCGAAGGACTCCTGATGCGCGACACCGTGTTCGGAAGTGATTGCTCGCTGTTCATGACATGATACAATGATCGGTATTGAAAGAGTGATGAGGTGTATGGTTAGACGGAGTGGGAATGGCGTTGCAGATTTCGGCTCCGCAGCCGAACATCCCTGCAGCAGAGGATCCTTGACACGATCCCCTTCCTTCTGCACGACTTCAACATCTATTTTCCATCTTTTCTTTGAGCTTAACAAGTACAGTCATCGCAACGAAGCCGTCAAGCTGCAGCCCAGCGAAGGCAAAGTGGATTAACACCAGCATCACCTGTCTCTGGACGCAGATGTTGGATGATCTGGCTTCCTTGCGCAGATACAGTACCCCTTCCGGTAGCGATACGCCTTCTCATGCCGGGAGCCGCGTGCTGGTCGGAGAATTGTTTGCAACCTGCATTGGCGCCTTGATAAGCAAGGCATCCCATCGCATGATCCCACGAGTTCAAACTGCCATACAATAATACTCTCTACCGATAATGTGGTAGCTCGGCACCGAAGTCTGCACGTCGTAACTGCACTGTGTGGTGAAAGTCTGACGATAAGAATAGCACCATCTTTATGACTTTTAATCCTAGGCACAGTCGTGACTTTCAAGGTTGATGTTGATGGCCGGTGCTCTAGCTCCACAGGAGTCTCACGAAGGATGGCATCCGGCCAGCGCGGAAGTGAGCCTTTGGAGGGAAAGCTACATGTCTAGAACCATCTGATTGCGGTAACCGAAATTTCTTGATTGAATCATTCGACTTTGGCCGCTATCTCTATGACATTCCGCGCTGCTCTCGTCTTCCAGCCCTCGGACAGAGCAGGAGCGACCGGCCGATCCGTGCGGTAAAGGTAGCCACCAGCATCAGGCGTCCATGCAACCGTCCTTCGACAACCCTCCGAGGAGCATCCGCCAGTCGCGACCGCGTCGTTGGTCTAGGATATCAGAATTCCAGATCATACGCCAATCTACGCAAACATCAACATCAATCTCAATGACCACCGAAAGGGCCAGTCTTCGGAGAGTATACGTACGTGTCGTCACAGACAGCCTCGCGCAGAGTATGTACTCTGTCAGCCGATTAGCATCAAGCAGTGGTGAGCATAGCATGCTAAGTTCCATACTTCAGGTGCGCGGGATGTTCTGCGTAGACTTTGATATCCTCTTTCTTGTCCAGTATTGCCACTAACCCGATATCAAACCCTTGGGCGCGTGTTGCCAATACCGGTGGCCCGAAATCGATTCTCTGAAGGCCAGGAACTTGTCCAACCATGGCTTTTCCGGCAGCTTTCAATTCTTCTACCTTCTCCTGAGGAGTTCCAGGCTTGAGCTTGAAGAGCACTGTATTGGTACAAGGTGTGAGCGTTTATGCCTCATGGTCCGAGATCTGCAGATGCAACCCACCGATGTGGTAGACTGGCATCTTGACATTCGATGGCCAGTATTGAATGGAACACACGGCCTAGAGCACCGCAGTGTTATATGTCACACGAAGAGAGCAGCGAAGTACAGAACCTCGAGCACGCAAGCTCCCATAACCCCACTTCGACGGCTTTTGAGCGGGCCATCCACTCCAAGGCTCGCAGTCACCGACCTCATTGCAGAATATCCAACAATAACGCTCGACACTTTACACCAAGGATGGACTTCCTAGCAAACGTGCTTGCCGGTCTCTCTCAATCCGTCATGGTACGGCCGACTACAACTTGTTTGGGAGCCCACGACGCAATTCTAGGATCAATACCTGCTACCCACGCCGACATCAATGCAGTGCTTGTAAATCAGAACTTGGCCGTAATTCCCGGCGAGTGGGAAAATCATGACATAGCATCAGCTTTCTATGACATAGTACCAGCTGAGCAATGCGTCGCTGAAGCATTGAATAAGATCAAGACCGCCGACTTCATTGCTTTTGACCTGTCGTTCTTCGATATCATTGGCACAAATGCGAAAGTCGAGCGAATACAATCGTTTCCGCCAGACAAGCAACGCGTCCATGAAGCTCCAGTGTACCTCCCAGAGACCAATGAGCTACTTTACTCGGACACGACAGAAGCAGGGTTCTTGTATGCTATTGACATCGACCATTACGAGGTGAGTACAGAACAGCTCTACCGCAACCCGAACGGGACCAGCTACTGATCTCCCCAGGTTCGCAGGATCAACCTCGACCCAAAGCTAGAGAATGTGAACGGTGGAACATACCATCGGGGGGATATCTACGTCGCCACAAACGGAGGCCATGCACGAGGCATCTACAAAGTCAATGTCACCTCAGGTAAAGCGGAAGCCTTGGTTAACAACTACCGGGGACGGCATCTGAACAGTCCAAATGATCTCATCTTCGACTCGAGATCACACCTGTACTTCACAGATCCACCATATGGTTACGACCAAGGCTGGCCGAAAGTGCCGAATCCAGAGCTTCCAAACGCAATCTACCGCTTCGATCCTCAAACGAAAGCTCTGACAGCACTTTCCAACTCCGCAGTCCTGATGCCAAACGGCCTGGCCCTGTCAAGCGACGAGAAGACCCTCTATGTGGCGGACAGCAGCTCGTCTTCGATGAACCCAGCGAGCCAGCGAGCAGTCTTTGCATTCAATATCCGCGAAGGAGGCCTGCTAGATGCGCCGAGACTCGTCTATCAGGTCGAATCAGGTTGGCCAGATGGGCTGCGAGTGACCAAGAGCGGTCTTCTAATGGTGGGTGTCTACGGCGGTGCCGACATCGTGGATCCCAAGACTGGAAACTTGCTTGGCAAGATCAACGCACCCAATGACATCATCTTCAATGTAGAGCCGGCACGAGGAAAGGGACTCTGGCTGTTGACCGGGAAGAAGCATATCTACAAGGTAACCATTAGCGAAACTGCCATGCGGCCGTGGGTAGCCGGAAACCCTCCGTTCATTCACTCAGTCTTCGCGTCGATTACTGGGCTCTTTGGGAGCGGCGTCTCAAGGGCAGAGCATGGAGACGCCCGCGATGAAGAACTTTAATCACGTGGCGGGTTCGTACCGAACTGGAGTTGCTCATCATGATTCGACTGAGATCTGTCTCTGGACCCACCGACTTTTTACAACATGAGTTTGTGAGCTTCAGCGTCCAATTTCACTCGTTCGCTAGAGACCAGACATCCGCGCGCAAGTTCGACTGCAGCTAGTACGTTATGGGATACCCGTGGCCGAAGCAGTGGACGAGGATCCACCCGTCTGCGATGGCGAGGCGCTAACAGTCGTGGTCGTCGTGTACTCGTTGATCGGAGCTGTCTGGCCAGGCACGAATGGAGCCTGAGTGTCGAGGCTTGGTAAGGGTGCAGTGGTCGATGAGCACACGCATCCTTGCGCCTCTGACCCTATGCTCGTGATGGGAGGGGCATTGTGGCACCAAGTGCTGGTAGTGTATGATCCGACTGACGTGGTTGGCGCATCGCTAGCCGGCAAGAACTTGGCTTCAACAAGCACTGCAGCTCGTCAGCATGTGAGACCGACGCCAGCGCGTTGAGCCGACAAGACTTGCCAGGGATGACGGATCCCGTGGCCAGGCTAAAGCTCTGATGGCCAATGACGTCTAGAATCGTTCCGATGGTGCCGCTGTGAGAGGTGAAAGAGATCCAGGTGTGATCGTCCTAAAGCAACGTCAGTCGTCCTGAGTGTCTTCACCGGCGAGGACATGGCATCACTCACGTTGGTGAAGATATCGTCCAGAAGCTTCAACATCCTCTTCTCATGTGCATTGTCAGGCTCAGCCGTAACACCATTCCACAACTCATCGTACTCGTTCAGACCCTCTTCGATCTCGAAGCCGGAGTAAGTCGTCTCGATGTATGTCCTGTTGCTCCGATGATCGCAAGTATGGATCGAGATCCCTTCTCTCAGCAGTTCCTTGACTGTTGGGACGAACGGATAGTGGACAGGGAGATCCAGACCAGCGAAGGTCAAGTTGGCAGTGGCCAAACATCTGGACAAGGGCGATGTGTAGTAGCTTTGCGGGTATGGGATCTTCTGAACCTCGATCTCGTGCTTCCAGAAATTGTGCGCAATTTGAGCCTGCAGTTCGCCACTGGGGGTAAGCTGAGCATCGTCCCAGCGCACGGTAGCATTGCCTTGCAACTGTGCCCAGTAGCAGTTCCACGCCGGAGTGCCGTAGAAGCTCTCGGCAGTGTTATGGTATCCTTGGCCATGTCTACCCATGAAGAGGACCTTGTTTGTAGACTGTGTTGAGCGGCGCATCAGCGTTCAGGGCCACCACTTGTCTCTCAAACTTTTGCCATTGGGTGAGGTTGGCTGACAAGCCGTCTGTCGCTGGATACGTTCGGTTAATCAAGCCGAAGTTGTACTGGGTCTGCTTGTAATCAGAATCGAGTGCATGGAGACGTCTGGTCGCGGCGCTGGACTGCTTACGTAGTTGAAAGTGGAAGCGTTCGTCGTTGGCTCGTCCTGCAGAAAGTAGCCTGTAATGGTGGTGTAGTTGATGTATCCTGCGCAACCTGAGACGTTCAAGCTGGCAGCAGTCGCACCTGTTGCCGCTAGGGCAGCCAATGCAATGCTAGGAATCATGACTAGGGCGTGATATGTAGCTGGGAAGGGTAGGCAACAGGACAGAAGTTGATAGACCTACTGCGTCTTGTAAGACCTTCATCAGGATATGGTCGACCCGCTGATTTGAGCTGCATGATACGCGTCTTAGAGAATCACGCCACAGTGAATGCTCCCTTTCTCGTGTCCCATTTGATCTAAGACGCTTCGCCAAGGCTCGCTATGAGCGGACCAGCCCGATCGGGTATATGGCATTGGTCTGAGCTCGCTGACGTAAGCTTCCCTATCACACGTCAATGCGTGAGCACGTGCTTCGATGAGGTGGAGAAGCTTGGCGATTCCGCCCCTGCCGTCACCGCCCGTTGGCGGTTGGCCCATTTCGCTTTTCCTCGTCGGCACGCTGTTGTTCCTGAGAGACCCTGCCGCGACAGATTGAATTTCCTCACCGTCTCGGTCCGTGTGGCGACCTTGTCTCCACCAGATGGCCACCTTTCTTCCTTTCTACGAGACTCGACAGACTTTTGCTGCGGCTGGCCGCGCATTGGGTATTGGAGAATTGGTGGAGCAGGTCCAAATGATCGCATCATACCGTCAGGGCAGCGCTGATGTCAGGTAGATACTACTGCACCTTTCTGAAGCCGATCTGGTTCGATGTCGTCGCGTGTGCACCAAGTTCAGAGATACCGTTTTGGGCTCGAAAACAATTCGGCGGAAGCTGTTCCTTGAGCGCGATGAGGACTCCGAGCGCACGCTCAACCCTCTGGCGCCAGCATGGTTCGCTCAGCAGAGGAGCGGGTATCGAGACAGCACGATTGCTGCTCGCATTGACATTTTGGACCTCTGGGAGAAGTCGACTGCAGAAGTGAGACCACTATACGACGCGATGCTCGTCGCTCAACCTCCAGCGACACAGTGTGTGATACCCATCACCAATCATAGTACAACGACCTTCTTCCGCCGGTCCTATCCAGACGGCATGACGCTTGGGGACCTTGAACGTGCAGTGATTGCTGCCTTTGAAATCAGAAAGGGCAGGAAGTCAAGCCGAGAACGTCTACAGGAGCTTTCCGAGAGCAACACCGTGCTGATTTACTGGAGATGAAGTCAATGTGTGGGACACGACGTCGGCAACATTTGATGTCTGGCGGGCTTGAATTGATCTCACCTACTCGCGTCACAGCTGGCAATGATGCTGCTCGACATATCACGCATGTGACTGGGTCATATGTTTCAAGTCGGGAATCGACCAGGCCGAAGTCGGCTGCTAGAGGGCCCATCGACTCTCACGACTTACAACAAACGACAGCATCGGTCATGTGCAGCAAAGAATAGGAACAACGGTGCTCTCATACGGCGCCGCTAGTCTTCGATCCAGGAGCATTTCAAAAACAGCTTGACCAGTATTGGCATGACAGGGTCGAAGGGATATGATGAAGCAGATGTGACCCATACAGCTCCAAAGCATCAAGGAACCAGTCCATATATCGATCTGTATATACAGCCATCAACAGCCGTCATCGCCATTGGATATGCAACATGCCATGCAAGAAATACGAGATTACCCCTGGTTCGTCTTCTGTCGTGAGATTGTAAATCATACTCCTTCCCCGCCTATGTCCAACTCCAATCCATCAATCAGATCATCTACTGCGCCGCAAACCCTAGTCGCGGGCTGCTCTGAGTCTGGTCGAATACAACAAAGACCGCCTTGAAGAAAAGGTCACCAAAGATCGAGAGGGGGCCAAGACCACTGTTCGACTGAATGCCACCGAAGCAAGTCCGGCCAGAATGGTCGATCGGTGTATAGTTGATGTATTGACCTGGAACGGTAAAAGTCTTGCCACCGATAGCGACATTGAAGTTTGGTGCCTGGGTGTAGCAAGGCAAGGTGTAACCACCCTGTAGATAGTCGTACTGAGCACCGTCGACTTGGTTGTAGTATGCCTCAGCAACGGAGTCCGGAACGTAGATAAGACTTGTGCCGGTGTCAGCGATGGCGCTACCGATCCTGCCGGAGGTTCTATGGCTTGAACCAACGGAGTAGCCGCCAGCGGTGAACTCCCAGAGCCCGTTCCTGGTGCTGACTGGGACGTAAGAAATGTTGCCGATGTACTTGGACTTGTCGATGTAGCCGAAATCGTAGGTTCCGGCGGCGCCAGCTTTCAGGTCGCAGGTGAATAGCTTCTCGGAAAGGCTGCTCTTAACGTTGTCGAAAAAGGTGGTCTGTTCGCGTGGCTGAACAGTGTTGATTGTGCTGAAGGCGAGACCAAGGAGACCGTCGCTATTCTGGTCCTGGATGAATTCTGCGCTGACGGAAGTGGCTGCCTCAACAGCTTGGGACGTGGCGGTGACGCCACCGACAACGACCTTATCGGCGTAGACCGTGCCAGAGGCGCCGGATTCGTCACCGTAAGTGATATCCCAGGTATAGCCGTTCCGCTGCTTGGCAGACGAGCTGGGCTTGTAGATCGAGTGTCCACTCTGCTCTGACTTGACCATGAGGGACGAGAAGACCCAACTGAGAGAAAGTCAGCATTATCAAATATCGTATACTGGTAACCGAGGACCTACAGATCTGCAGAGCCAGTGTCGAAGTCGAGATTAAGGGTGTTGCCACCAACAGTGACGGGGCACAGGTAAGCCTGGTCGAGCTGCTCAGGAATGGCAGCAACGCTACCCTGTTGCGCCGCAGCAGCAGCCTTGACAGCAGGTGGTGCAACAGCGCCAACCTTTGCGTATTTCATGTAGGTCTGCTGCATCTGGATCGGTCCATTCTTGTGAACCTTTTTGTGTGGCACCTGGGCGACCTGGAAGGTGCTGCGTCCAACGAGCTCTGCAGGAGCAGCAAGGGACAGGCTGGCTGATGCCACCAGGGCGGCCCAAGCGAAGCCGAAATGCATAATGAGCGTTGAGAATGAGTGAATGGTAGACTTCGTTCGACGAGTCAATAGGCCTGCTTTGGTGGGTTGCTGAAGCTGCACTGGGAAGAGTATGAGAGTGAAAGACCTACATTGGAGACAGGTTCATGGGTATTTTGTATCCTTGACCTGGCCAACGAAAGTCTATGCATGTGAAGCTGAATGTCATGAATGATCGACATGGTAGCAATCAAAGGTCGCTAGCCAGTCACCAGGACCAGACGCTTGACCAAGCGGCGATATTGCTTGGAAGGCATAGCGTCGTAGCGGTTATGCCAGAGTACGGGTGACTGCAGGAGACGCTTACCGCAAGAGGCAACTCACACATTAGCCATGCAGTCGTGAAGTTCATACCGGGTGCGGGTAGGTCCTAGGTGAGACGTCGTAACAGTTCCAGCAGTTGACCATTAAACGACAAAGTGCCCTGAGGGCAAGGTCGTCCATCAGATTGGTGCAACTCGTAAGGCGTAGATGAGCAGCTACGTTTCGCATTGTTTGCTGCAGGGCCTTGATTCTTGGTGCCATCAGAGGCACGGCAAGTGTTACTGACGAAAGACGAATAGAAATCATTTTAGCAGTCTCATCAGCCCTGGACAGACGCCTCGGTCCTTGTTTGATGGCCATGGGATAAGCTAGCTCGCGGGCTATGGCAGGCCATAGAAGCCTCCCGTCTTCTTGAATCTGAGGCACTATGCTGCTCAGCCCTTGACTGCCGGAGCTTACAAGCGGAAGTCCGAAAGCCTTGTGACATGCTTGAATCATATTGAAGGCTGCCGGTGTGTGTCTGCATGCATTAGTCGAGACCACTCTCAAGGCCGGCGGTAACACAGCCGTCACCCCGAGTCGATGTGTTGCTGTCCGGCACGAAGTGTCCAATAGACGAGAGTCACCTGAGAGTGTGGACAAGACCGTGGTTGATTTGCCGCGTCACCGAAGTACCGGGGAAGCGAAACGAGGCTACCATCGGGCGACGCCTGCCGTTGATTTGCGTGCATTGAAAGAACACCAAGCACTTGACAACCACGAACAAGCTCGCGGGGTCAAGACGACATAAGGCGAGCGCCCGGGCACGGCGTGGTGCGCGACGATTCGCCGATCCACCGACTGGGCGCTTCCGCCGCAAGTAAGTGGCTCGCCTCAGCATCTGGCGGGCTGAAGTGTACGAGTGTTTGAGAAGAGAAAACGAAGCAAATAGAGTGCTCAGCCACTCAGAGAGCGGATGCGTCATGTGTTACATGTCGTCTTTGTGAAGTGTTAAAGTAAAGGTTGTGATTGGTGAAGAAGGAAAGCAGGTTTAGAGTTGGAGTCTAGACCAAGATCTTCCAGCCGTTTGCGCTTGGCCTGTCACGGAACGAGGATGTTTCGGCGCCGCCCGCTCGGCAGACCCGAACGACGGGCAAGCCTTCACGAGCTTCAAGCTAGTGAACATACAACAACACCAACTTCGGAGGACGGTCTGCAATCTGGTGCAGATGGACATGTTGCAGTGCGTGGCCTATATTCTTGCGGCCTCTGAACAAAGGCAGAAGGTGACATCGAAGGGGAGCTCCTGTCAGCGGTTATAGGTCCAGCACATCATCCATCGCTAGGATAATGAGAACGAGGACTAACGTGGCTCATCCATACTGCTAGTCTCTGTGACAACAGAGGCATGTCACGCGGCAGTTGCGTGGCGCAGGTGCAGACCATCGTGCAACAACCTCGGACAGCGGCATATGGCAAAGACTGCGTCAGTGTACCACTTGGCTGACAGGATCAGGATTCCCGACTAATGGACGTTGTGGTAGAAGCATGGACTGGCACTGTGGTAGCTTTACACAAAGCCGTGCTGTCAACCACAAAAGCCTGTTCACATCGGTCAATAGAGCGGTTAGGCCAGAATTCTTTGCCATACTGTGGTACAGCAGAGGTTCGTGGGACCCCACGCTACCAAACGGCAGCATCACTCTCAAACAGTGTGCTGTGCAGGGCCGTGAAGTCAGCTGATCGTTCATCGCTTGGGGTCTCGACTGCTGATCAATATTATTTCGATATCTGAGCTTTTTGTACAGTAAGTAGTAAGTCGGTGGTATAAGTGGTATCACTAAGTCTAGTACCAGCTGGGTCTCTCGACAGAGCACCCTCACGTACGCCTTGTACCTTCCGAACCGCAATCATGCCTCCCGGAGGAGTCGTAGCACGTTCACATCGTGTCGCTCTGTAGCCCATAACGCCGGAAGATGCAAGTGCAAGAGGACCGTAGTCCTGACCATAACGCCGTCGCCATGCATGTCAGCTTTTGATGAAATGATCCAGCCCAGATGAAACAATAGCCAAGGATCATGAGACCAGAGAAACGTCGCGACCTGAGAAGTCCCGGAAGAGCGCCACGAGCTCGTCCATGCGCTGTATTCCCAGCCATAACCGCTCTTCCAATTCTCGCCACTCAGCAAGAATCTTGCGCTCAGGTTGTGGTAAATCTTTTACTGCCACCGATTCCGCCTTCTCGATGATGCCGCGATAGTTCTCGCGTTCGCGCCCAAGACGCTGCATTGTTCGAGACATGGTCTGGTAAGTCTGTTGCAGCATCAAGCTCTGCACCCGAGACTGCTCGTGGAAGTAAAGGTAAACAGCTCGAGAAGGCTGCCGCGATGCGTCTTTCGGTATCTCTTGTGACTCCACGAATCCAGCATACTGAAGAATGGTGAGAGTAGCTTGCACGTCTTTCGTGCGCATCATCACGAGATTCGCAATCTGCTTTCCTTCCAGACGACCCCGTTCTCGAAGTAGTCGAACAATCCTGACAGCATTCTTACCGTACCTGGCAGACACTGTGGAGTCGATATCGGCTTGGATGAGTGTGTCAGTGAGAGACGGGAAGTGTACTCTCCATTCGCCACCTCCACCACTGCCAACACGCCTGCAGAATGTCTTTGGGTGTTCTTCAAGGAGCTTGAGATGATCGTCAATCAGGTGCAGTCGCTTCGTGCGCTTCTCGTAAGATATGTGGCCGTTGGGTTGGTATTCATCGTCTTCGGACTCGGAACCGATCTCCTGCTTGATGCCGATGTCCGCGAACTCGGTATCGATGATCTTCGACTTCTTTTTCTTGTCCTTGCTTTCGAACTTTTGGAGATCTGAGTGGATGCCGAGATTCAGATCAAGACCTGGGTCGAGTAGATCTGCCACTTCCGCGGTGGTGGCGACGGGGAGATCTGCCTCTTCGTCTTCCTCCTCGTCATATTTTTTGGCTGGAGCTTCATCGTCTTTCGCACGGACCTTGTTCTCGAGTGCTTGCAGAAGCGCGCCATATACATTTGCAGTGACCGGTCCGAGATACGGCTCAGCAAAGTGCGACAAGCGATCACTGCGGAGAGCTGCAATACATTGAGCGTAATTCACCTTCAAGATCATCTCGTTCTGGTCAGTGTTAGCGACGGACTCTGTATTGAGGACGGCCACAACACAGTACCGGAAGCTTAGGAGCGTTTTCGTTGTCAAGATCTTCGTTGTCGTGGCCATGATAACCGCCGTTTGTCATGCTGCCGTTGAGCCTAGCGCGCTTGACAGGCTGTCCTGGACGGTGTACAATGCTCTTCGAGTCGACATCCCGGTGCTCGTTCCAGTCATCGGTCTCCCGCCACTTGCGCTTGAGCGTCTTGACGGCTGTTTGAAACTCGGCCTTCTTCTTTGGACCGGTGATCTTGCGGTCGGGAAATGAGTCGTTTATGACAACCTCCTCGATCTCTGCTTGTAGATCCGCCGATGGCTTGTACATGCGCGGGGTGAACTTGATCAAGAAGCCTGCTCGGAGCAGCAGCCGAAGCGTGCCGTGGAATTCTGCGACAGTCGTGATCTTGCCATGCTGGTCCTTGTGACTGTTACCCACACCGTTGACCTTGATCTCACCATTCACGTGCTCAGTGCAGCGCTCTATACCACTATCACGTTTTGACGGCGCCAGATCGAAGGCTTGTGCGAGATCACCCACCCGTGCATGACCAAGCTGTAGCAGATTGGATATGATCTTGCCTGCACCCTCACCATGTCGGTCGTCCACGAGTGCGATGATGCGGTTGGATCGGAGCAGGTAGTAGGTGTTGCGCCAGTCAACTTGGTAGAAGGTGAGCTCGTCGTCGGCGGTGTGGTGGCGGATGATGTGCTGCTGGGTGAGGACGGTGAGCGCATGGCGCATCTGGCGGGCTGGTATGCGAGTGTGCTGCTGGAGCTGGGTGCGGGACAAGCGACCATTTTTTGCCAGCGTGGAGAAGACTCTCTTTGCGTGCGGGTCAGTGGTCGCCTACAGCCTGAAGGGTGGTAGGTATGTCCTACTGAGCATATGTGGCCGCACGTCTCTTGCACGAGGATGGCACATAATTCTTCCATAGTCTGTAGACTCCTCAAAACCTTTGGATCATTCTTCTCTCAGCGGATTATTCCTGATGCGGTGGACAGCCGATATGGCAGTATGACCTACCTCTCACGTTTGGAGGAGTGCGTATTGCTACCGTAAAGGGCGCATTGGTATAGACTGAGAGTGTGAGTCAGTCTTGTGTTTGTACCAGACAATAGCAGCACAGTCACAGGCGAGCGGTCCTCATTGTAAGAGGAGCGCAGTAGCAGCATGGGAGCCAATTTCCAGAGTCACTTCGATGCCCGCTAACCACAGGCGCACCAATCAATGCACGCGACATCCTTCTTACAGACGGCTGGTCCCGGCTAAACGATCGGATGCTTGAGAAAGCTGTGCTTCACTTTACCTGGACTGCCATTGCCGTCGACCACCACTCCGCATACACACCCTATACCCGCGAGGGCCCCTCACAATCATGATCGCGCGCTCTGCCATCTGCAGGCAGACCCAGCGAGCTGTCCGCCAGTCGTGGCAGCAGTCGAGAAACTATGCCGCGGCGACCGGCTCCATAGCATACGAGACTGGCAGTGCCAATGGCATCAAGGTCGCTAGCAGAGATCAGCCCGGCGCCGTCTCGACAGTCGCTCTTGTCACCAAGGCCGGCACACGATACGAGCCAGTGCCCGGTCTTTCAGAGGCTCTGCAGCGCTACGCGTTTAGGGTGAGGATGGAACATCTGGGGCAGGAGCAGGAGGATTTCATGGCTGACGAGGATCGATGCATAGTCCACCGAGCGACGATCGACTCTCCGGATACAACGCGAATCAGAGCTGCTAGGCTCAGAACTCCTCCGCCGCCACACCCGCGAGAACCTCATAATTGGAGCCAAATTCCTTCGCGATGACCTTCCATACTTCGTCGAGCTGCTCGCTGAGGTCGTGAGCATGACCAAGTACCAGCGTGAGTTATGTAAGGAAATAGGATGAGGGATACCTGCGTATTGACACTGAGTCAGAACACATCGTGAACGAGGAGGTCATCCCGCTCATGCAACTCAACTCCAAGAAGCACATTGGCAACACCCTGTCTCTGGCTAACGACAGCGCACACGGTCTTGCTTTCCACCGCGGTCTCGGTGTGCCTGAGAAGCCAACCTCGTCCACATTCACGAAATACGTCACCGCCGATGTTCTGACCGAATACGCCGGAGCTGCATACGCCAAGCCCAACTTTGCGATTGTTGGAAACGGTATCGAGCACGAAGCACTCAACAAATGGGTTGGCGAATTCTTCACCGACGTGTCCGAGCAGCCAACGTACGAGATTAAGTCTGAGCAGAGCAAGTACTACGGTGGTGAGGAGCGCATCGCACACGCATCTGGCAACTCTATGGTCCTGGCTTTCCCTGGTTCCAGCTCCGCGACTGGCTCTTTCTACAAGCCTGAAGTGGCTGTCCTCGCGGCGCTCCTCGGTGGTGAGACTAGCATCAAGTGGGCACCTGGCTTCTCTCTGCTCGCAAAGGCTGCCGCAGGAACACCACTTCTCCACGTCTCTACCAAGTCTTTGATCTACACTGATGCTGGCCTGCTCACCATCGGCTTGGACGGCACTGCATCGGATATTCGCGCCACCGCACCTAAGGTCGTTGAGGCTCTCAAGGGTGCTGCACAGAACATCAGCGAGGAGGACTTCAACAAGGCCAAGGCGCTTGCGAAGTTCAAAGAGCTCGAGTTCGCATCAGGCACACAAGCCGCCATCGAGTACACTGGTGCTGGCCTCGTCCGTGACGGCAAGCCATACCAGATCAACGAAGTTGCATCGTCACTGGACGGTGTGACATTGGACAAGGTCAAGCAAGTCGCCAAGGAGGCTCTGGAGAACAAGGCTTCCGTAAGTACAGTCGGCGACCTGTACCAGCTACCTTATGCAGAGGAGATTGGCCTGAAAGTGTAAATACCATAGAAGTTTCCTTGAGTAATGGCGCAGATAGGCAGCTGTACCAATACAATACAAGCGCTGCATGTTCATGTATACATCTTTTTGAATACCCTGCCCTTTATACTCGTGGTCAATTCAAATGCTCCCTGTTATCTGTCAGTAGTTCAATGCAGTCACGTGATAATTGAGTTCGGCGACAAGTCCCGAGAGCTCCTCCTGTCAAGCGGCTGCATCTCGAATCGCATACAGCAGTACCCAGATCAACTCACGAAGCTCAAATACACCTCACATCCGACACAATGGCGTTCGCATGGAAAGCCGCCGGCATCACGTACGTCTCAATGCCCATCACGACTGCGCACCGCGCACGCCGACCGAGGAGGGACTAACGAAGTTTCTGTACAGCTACAACCGCTACCTAGCCGTCGCCTCGCGTGTCGTGCGCCGCTCATTGAAGGATGATAAGAGACTGCAAGCTGAGAGGAGAGGAGAGATGGACTTGAGATTCGCCAAGTGGGAGGTAAGGACAACCCGGAGGCATACTGTGAAGCGCTGGCAGCGAAGAGGGAACACGGAGGTGGAAGATGGACACGAGAACATACCACTGACAATCTTCGACTTACAGAACGGCAAGCAGAGTGAGATGAAGTCGGTTGAGGAGGCCAACCAGTCCGCTAGGCAGCAGCAGGCCGGCCAGGCTGCGCAGTAGGTGCTGAAGGCTGGGGCATGGGAGCAAAGTACCCGATGGCGATCGTCATCAAGCGCAATATGGCGCTGCGAGGCAACAACACGTCCGCATCCACCTCACAGCAGCACTTGTGTCATGCATAGATAGAAACCAGAAAACGCCGAAGGGGCCCGAGCTTCGGCAATCTGCAGCTTCGCATCTCAAGATCTAAATACTTTCCTTGTCTGTAACTTGATCTCCAATGTATCACAGCACGTCTTCGTATGCTGTATCCGCCGCGTTGCTGATATGCCTGCGGATAGTCAGGCCAGTGGTAACAATCTCCGTGCTCCGCACCTGCTCGTTGCAAAAACTAATGAGGCACAGATACGGCCCGATTGGACGACAGCAGCATAGACAGCAGTTCCCATGGCGGAGGCGACCTCTCCGACGAAGCGACCGCGGAAGTCAGGCTTCGAGTAGAAGTTCGGCTGCGGCAAGAATCTGCTCAGATGCGAGCACCGCCTTCCTACACAAGAGGCATCCGCGATGTGACTTCAGAATTTGTGGCAGCGAGTCAGCAGTTGCCACGGGGCGAACTCGTAAAGGAAGAGCCTTTCACCCTGTTGGAAGCAGTAGGCGCTCTCGAGGTACGTTTGCGCCTCTCCGCGACTGGACTGCCTCCCGCACTCTCGTCCGCTGCGTCTCAGCACCAGGGTTCACGCATGGCTAACCTCACTGACCAGATCATGGACCCCAAGATGGACAGCGGCTACATCGATGAAGGCGACTCTTTCGAGCCCGATTTCAACCCCTCTGCCGGTCTTGAGCTGGAAGAAGTCCTTTGGATCATGGACGAGCTGCTTTGCCTGGAGATGGCATTTCATCAGGGCTATCCGCTGTCGCAAAATGTCTTTACGTCGCTACATATCTTCCGGTTGATCGATCCGGAGACCGAGTATCCGTACTACCTCGCTTTTAACGATGGTCAGGAAGGGGTTAACGTTGAGCTGGATACTGACGAGAACTCAATACGACAAGGGCTCGTACATGTAGTACTCGAGGCTTATTGCGTAGGCCTTCTCAAGTGTGTAGAGATGGCGCTACAAGCTATACAATCGCAGACGTATTACGAGGACGAGGTGAGTATTGGAGTATGGCCAGCAGTGGGCCAGGCAACACTGTCCTGCTGGAGATATGCATTGCCTGACGCGCTGCACTCCCCACTCGACGGACGTTGCTGAGGTACTGACATGTGATAGGACTTTGTCACCTACCTGTTCGGTCGCGAATTGCTTCCACAGTTGACGGAAGAGGCGTCTAGAGAGCGCCTCATTTATGCCAACAACTGGATCCATGAGCGTGAGACCATTCTCGGAGAAGAGCGTGCCGCGATACTGCAGTCCCGCATCCAAAGTCGAATATCCATGCTACTTGGCATGGCGTCAGTCGAGGGATACGGAAACGTCAAGCTTTCTGTACTCGGCTTTCACGGACATGACTTGGCGCGGCCCCTACCGGAGGCCTTCTCTCACAAAGTACAGCGGCAGCTAGCAACGAACACACCACCACGTCATCAGCCGACCATCGCCTGGAGTGAAGCGTGCGACCTTTGGGCTAGATTGTGCGAAGACCTTCTGGTCATCTCGAATGTGATGACATCTGAGCTGCGGCGAAATCCACAATCACTGCTTCGCGCAGTCTGGGCCTTTGGCTATCGTAATCCCCAGCCGAATACCTACGCCCGAGCTAAGATGCAGGAGATGTTAACGTTGAACGAGGCTGTTGCCAATGACACTCGGCATCATGAGCTTCTGCTTACCGATATTCGACAATTGGTACTGCCTGCATCCGAGACAGCAGATCCGGCTTCATTCGAGATTGAGTTGCCATCCGATTCCCGTCACAAGTCTTCGGAGATCATGAATAACTTCATGAACATGGTGTACGGCGACTGGTTGAACATGTACTGCATCGTGTGCCAAAACCGCTGCCGCATGAGAAGGTGCTTCACTCAAGCACTAGCAGCATGGTCCAAGATAGTGGAGGCGGCTCCCGAGTACGACCGACAGCTCAACAAGATTCGGAGTCACGGCTTCATTAGAGGGAACGATGGCAACAGGAAGCATTTCAAACCTCTTACGTACTGGTCTCGACATCATCAGTCACAGCTGATGCGCTGGGTGATCCAGCTCGGCTTCGAGACTGACATCTATCTTCCAGACGAAATGTTGGGGATGTACCGATTGCTCAGGAATACGATTCGGCCATCCGCAGACAAGGTACGTATTGAAGACCATCAGGGATCGAGCGGTGGCATCCGTAGCGGTGGTTTGTTCAAGATATGCGTTGCATGACGCGCTGCGCTTCACCTTTTTTTGCCATTCTCCAAGGCAGTACCGCACGGCTCTCGAGTATAGCTGACACCTCTTGATTCGTAGCACCTCAGTCCTTTGGATCGTCTACATGACAAGATGCTGGAAGACTTGCGAATACTATCGGAGCCTCAGACGGGACGCTGGAATAAGCAGCAACTACTCACGTACCAGAAGGAATGTCACGGTATGTATCTCGAGCAACACGGCCACCTTCATGCTACGGTATATGCTCATGACTACACAGATAGTGTGAAATACATCGAGGCCATTCTGGCTCTACAGGAGGTCGAGAATGTCATGGCTCGCACGGTCGGATGGCTGTTCAGCATGCTAGAGAACATGAAGGTCATCATCGCGCCAACCCGGACTAAAATGGAAGCTGAGCTGCGGCAAGAAGCACGTCTGAAGCCATTCCTGGGCCTCGTTGCCAAAGACAAAGCAGATTTGTTGAAGACATATGTGCATTGCCAGGAACCATATCGCTCAGGAGATCTTCCCCTCGATGAAGGTGAATGTGCGAAGTCAATTTGACCCTCCAAGCACTGACAAACTACAGGATATATTCGAAAAATTACTACAATGATCGAGATCAACAAGAAATCGATTCTGGGCACCATTGGCCGCCTTGCCAAACTGGTACGTATCAGACACCGAGCAGCAGCCTTGGCCATAGTAGCGAGTTCAAGACGCGCATTGCACGATGCGCCACACTCCGTACTAGGCACTGCTGTCTAAGGCACTATCACCGTTCTACCGCGCCCAGCTAACCTCTTGCAGGCCAAAGATGCCAAGGCTATTGGCACGGAGGGTGAGTGGGCGGACAACCTAGATTTACTGAAGCGTACGACCTTCGACGTGGGTATCAATACGCAACGAATTCTCCAGATTTGCCAGGCCAACGGTGGGATCGAGTTTGTGAATGGCAAGGATTATAGCGAGTTCATCGAGATGACTCTTTTGCCGGCGGAGCTGCGACAGCATTGCTGGTGGGTTGTGCCTCAGATCAGCGAGAAGAAGTCGTAAGGATGATGGGATGATCAGCAGCATCGAGGGTTTGACAGCCATGGCAATGCCTCAGACGCGACGCGATCAGCGCGCTGATAGCTTCCTCAAACCTCATGCTGATTGCAGTCGTCAGTGCTACCAGAAACGCAGCCTGGCCATATTCCACACATGGGGAGCATATCATCGTTTCCATACTTATGCTTGTCCAGGGCAGCCAACAGGTCGATATGTGCCTCGTTTCGATGAAGGCGCATTTTGGAGTGATCCGATCATTTACGCAAGTCTCCTAGCGTTCTGTAGCAGTGCGGAGCAATGCCACATAGATCTTCCGACCCTTCGACGCTTGAAGATGCGCATGCCTGCTGTGTAGCCGGGCTGTAACACCAAACAGTCGGAATCATCGTTCATCCTTCATGATCGATGATCGCCGAGGCAATTCGGCATGCCGCGTGCAGTCCATTGGGATTGATGGTGCGATACGTTGCTCCACGAGATCTCACAGCTTGACTACAGTCACCACATCGTCTTTCCAAGCTGCAGTCTACGTACCTCTTCCCAGCGGCATCGGATCCGCGGCATCCGCCGTCGTATCGTGCTCCGTGACACCATCGATGTTGTGGGGCGTGCAAGGGCATCCCTAGCCGCAGCGAGGATTTGTATCAGGATTCTGCTTGGGCTGTTGTTACTCAATCACAAAGCTAGTGACGCTGATTAGAGCTCTAACCGAGACGCCACCATGCCTCGTCCGACCAGGGCTGTGAGATGCTGTACAGTATCATCGTACACAATGTGGTACATCCTGCCAAGCATTTCCATCGCGAGACGGTACAATGGGCGATAGGAACAAGCCGAAGCAGATTGATTTTATAGTCAGCACGGGGGACCCCAACGACAAGTCCCAAGCCGCGAACAAGAAGCGTGTACGGTCTGTAGCTGCCCTCAAATCGTGGCCGGGACGCCGAAAGAAGATCTTCGAGCAGCGGGAGCCATCTGGCAGTGGCCAAGGTGCCTTCCTCGTTGAGCCGGATGCAAGGCGAAGGGCTAATTCGCCACCGAAACTGTCGCAGCCCGAAGTCATTGCAGCCGGGCCGTCAACGGCAGGCGGAAAGCCACCCACTGCATCTTTTTCAGCATCAACGTCGACATCAGCAGCAGCAGCAGCAGCAGCAGCGCCGGGCCCAGCTCAACTGCCAGCAACAACGCCTTCGAGAGAGCCCACGTACATCGGACTTGGAGCCGGGTCATCGATAGCACTCTACCATGCCGCTCTCGCCAAAGTCCCAGCAACGAAGGCAGGCGTGTCCCAAGTCCACGTGCTACATCCTGATACACCGTGCCAGTGCGCGCAATGTCGACACAAACGAAACGTGGCCAATACTCCGCTTGGATCGATCACCACCACCCGGTACATTGTGCCGAAGCGGATGAAGCGGATGGCTGATGGGACCGAGAAGTCAATGCCACGTTCTACTGGTGACCTTGTCCTGATCACGCCGCCATCTTCGCCACAGTCGTCCCCTTCCAGAGGAAAGTTGGACCCGTTCCACTGCTATCCTGTGGCGTATCAGCCATGGTTCGACCATATCCTGCATCATAGTAAGTGCACGCCCGTCAGGCTCTTCAGATGGCCGCGTACTGATATTTTCCACAGTGATGACAGTGTATGCGCCCCGAGGCTGGCCTGCCCTGAAGATCTCAGACGAGCAAGGCGTAAAGTGGGAGTGGTTCATGACGCAGAATGCACTTTCCGAACCGGCACTATTCTACGTGCGCCTACTATTCGGCTCTGGCGACATGATTCGTCTTGGCACTGTCCGCAGCGAGATCATGTATTGGCTGCGAGCACAAGCAATCAAATGCATCAACGAAGCACTTCTCGATGAGAAGCGTTGCTGCTCAGATGCCATCATCTTGGCAGTTGGTCGCATTGCATTGCACGAGCACATGTACGGCGACAAGTATGCTTCGGCTTGCGTTCATCGACCTGCTCAGAAGCGAATGATAGAGATGCGAGGTGGTATGAAAGCGCTCGAGTTTCCACAACTGGTGAAGAGACTCATGCGCTGGTCTGATCGGATCATGGCTGTCGGCAGTGGCACAGAGCGACTACTCGAGGACGATGAGGCGAATGCTAATTTTACGCTGAGAGAAAGTGTTGGAGCGATCGAGAGATGGGCTCCGCAAGAGATGCCAGGAGTCCGAAGCAAGATCAAAATCTCCGACCTAGTGAATGACGAAGATGATACGTGAGATTGTCCGCGAGAACTTGGCTCTCTACAACAACTTTCACATGCTGGTGGGCACCTGGCTCGGCACCTTGCCGACAATGGGAGCACTTTCAATTGTGGGAAGTTTCTAGCTATTCCGCAGCAAACACTGTTTCATCAGCTCATGCCCAACATGACTGTCTACAGAGATCCGCGATACAACACCACTTCGAGCGGGAGCTTTCGACCACAGCATCCGATGGGGTGCATTCAAGAACAGCTTCCTCGATCCACGACATTAGTGAGCATCCATTACCGACCAGAGACACTGAGGGAAAAGCTGCGGCGCAAGCTGAGATGGCTTTGCTGCTTCGGTACCAAAGAAAAGACGATTGAGTTCGAGTTGATGGAGAAAGAACGCCGTAGGCGCAGCGGTCGTGTGACCGAGTCGCCTGTTGGCTGACGCCAGGTCATACGCTCTGCGCCAGATACCATACATCCACCACACTTCGAGCATCGCCCCTCAGTCATCTAAGAGCTGCACTTTGACTGCTCTGGCCGACGGCGTTGAAGCAGTAGCAAAAGCATTCTTGGCTTGCTCGAGCGAGTATCGGTGGGTCACCAGCGGCTTGAGATCTATCAGCCCCTCCGACACCAGCATGATGGCCTTCGGATAGGTCTCTCTATAGCGGAACTGGAATCGAATGTCGATCTCGCGGAAAGAGGCGTACATGAACGGAATCATCTGGAAGTCCTTTCCAACGCCGATGATGAAGACTGTGCCACCGAACTTGGCAGCCTGGTATTTTAATCAGCAAGATGCAGATCAGACACCAGACAAGACTCACGTAGATCCCGGAGTGGATGCTGCTCTCCACACCAGTACACTCGATCACGAGCTTCGCCTCCTGGCCAAGAGCCTCTTTGATCTTTTCACCCACAGCCTTTGCATCGACACCTCTCTCCACCAGCACAGTCCGCGCCCTCGGCACCAACGACTTCGCCATCTTCAACCGATTCCCATCGATATCAGTAATCACAATCGGCGCAGCACCAGCAGCATTAGCCGAAAGCAATGACACCATTCCGATCGGACCAGCACCACAGATGACGAGCGGATCACCCATCCTTAGTCCAGACCGCTCAATACCAGCAAGAGCCACAGAAAGTGGTTCAAGCAATGCCCCTTCTTCGAAGCTGATGGAATCAGGCAACTTATGCAGCCACGCTTCAGGATGAACATGATACCGTCGCAACGTCCCATCAACAGGCGGCGAAGAGAAGAAAATAATCTGTGGACAAGCATTGTATCGACCCTTTCGGCAAGGCTCACAGGTCGCCTTGGAACAAGGAATTCCGCATTCGAGGGCGACGCGGTCACCTGGCATAGCGTGGTCGGTGAAAAGCCGTTAAACTCAGCTCCGGCATGAAACATGAACATACCAATTTTCAACTCCTTCACATCATTGCCAACGTTGATCACGATTCCTGCGCTCTCATGCCCCAGTCCACAGTCATGTTTAATGACCGAATCTCCTATCTTTCCTTCTTTCCAGAAATGGATGTCGCTTCCGCAGATTCCTGTTGCTCTGACATGTACGAGACATTCTTTGGGGCCTGGCGAGGGGATCTCTGTGGTGAGGATGTTTAAGTCGTGTTGGGGGTTTGTTGAGATGGCGATGTTTTGGGGTTTGCGGCTGAGGATTGAGGTGTGGGTGGACATGGGGGTCGACCAGTTTCTGGATGGGGTCATTGGAAAGAGATTAGAGACGCTGGGAGATTTTGTGATGATAGGCTATATACTCCCTCAAACAGAGTTGAGCAGAGCTGACAGAGCCGACGATTGATGTAACAGCACAGCACGCACCTCGCGGACCTCACCCTGTAGCACGATGATGCGGTACCTGAAAGAGGCACCTGACCTGACCTTCGGCGTTCGAGTAAAGTTTCCCGCAATTGCTTAATTTGTCGACCGAAAGCCGTTCTATCCTAATGAATTCCTGTCGGAATGGTAGAACTAGTTGAAATGAAAATGCCATCACCGGCCGATCTATCGCTTGCTCCTCACACCACTGGCTCCCTTACGCCATCACTGCGCCCTTCCGTGCCAAACTTCCCTCCTACCATCCTAACTTCACTTCCCCCCCCCAATCAATTCCTTCCCTACGACTTCACCTTCTACCTCAGCCCAACCGTCCTCTTCACCAGCGTCGTCGGTACACCTTGCAAGGGGCCCTCGGGATGCTCAACGTCCGGCTCCCTCTCTTCCGACCTAGGTATCTTCTCGGGCGCAGCAGTCTTCGCTTCGTAAGCGAGCCCTGGACTGTTGTCCGAGGACGTAGAATGCTTTGCGTCCGGCTGCCTCTCTTCCAACTCTTCTACCAACTCTGGCGCAGCAGTCCTCTTCTCAGCGCGCCTAGTGGTTCCAGCTGGCGTATATACCCCCCTCTCTTTCAGTAATGTTGCCGGCTCGTGGTTCGGCACAGCACTTCCTGCGCTTGGTAAAAACGGCTTGTCGTTCCATTCATTTGGAAACTCGGGCGCAGCAGTCCTCTTCGCCCAAAACGAAAAAGCATCCGAGAAGGTAGGATACCCATAAAGGAATTCCTCCCTCGCTTCTAACTCTCCTTCCAACTCTGGCGCAGCAGTCCTCTTCTCAGCCCGCCCAGTGGATTCAGCTGGCGTATATACCCCCCTCTCTTTCAGTAATGTTGCCGGCTCGTGGTTCGGCACAGCACTTCCTGCGCTTGGTAAAAACGGCTTGTCGTTCCATTCATTTGGAAACTCGGGCGCAGCAGTCCTCTTCTCAGCCCGCCCAGTGGATTCAGCTGGCGTATATACCCCCCTCTCTTTCAGTAATGTTGCCGGCTCGTGGTTCGGCACAGCACTTCCTGCGCTTGGTAAAAACGGCTTGTCGTTCCATTCATTTGGAAACTCGGGCGCAGCAGTCCTCTTCTCAGCCCGCCCAGTGGATTCAGCTGGCGTATATACCCCCCTCTCTTTCAGTAATGTTGCCGGCTCGTGGTTCGGCACAGCACTTCCTGCGCTTGGTAAAAACGGCTTGTCGTTCCATTCATTTGGAAACTCGGGCGCAGCAGTCCTCTTCTCAGCCGGAACCCTTCCCGAGGAAGCCTTTGCACGGTTTGGCTATAAGGTCTATATTAGTTCTTCCTTTATTCTTACTCTTCTTCTTCTTGTTCTTGGTGCAACATCCGTCGGAAATGTTGGATTCTTACTTACACTAAGCGCGGCCGAGTGCGCCTGGCCGCCTTGGTTCGGCGTCTTCGCTAATTCGGCAGCACTTGCGCTGATGGGACAAGGTAGTAGGGTCGCTGTCGCGAGAATTGAGAGGAGGGAGGAGATGTGCATCTTCGCTGCAGGATATAGGATGATCGATAGAGAGAGAGAGAGAAAAAAAGGGGAGGTGAGGAAGAGGCTTATCGATAGAGAGAGAGAGAAAAAAAGGGGAGGTGAGGAAGAGGCTTTGTGTCTTTAGGTCCTCCATAGAAACTATCCATGGCCACGCACGTGAAGTGCCGTCATGCGTTCTTGCTGCGAGATAATTGGCCATGTCTTGAATGTCGCACGACTGGCGTTTCGAGGTGCAATTTCGAGTGGTTGGGCCCATCATCTATTTGGATCTGCTAGAGGGACCTTCGAACAACCGGATGTCAGGGAAGTGTGTAGGGGCGTGTGCAGGCATCCGGTCCCTGATGAAGTCGGACCATTTTGGGGGGGGGGGGGGCAATTTGTACTTAATGTCAGTGCGCTGCCTGGAATGGCGGAGGTCTTTGCTGCTTTGAGGCAAGTGTTTCGGGATGTCTGCGGCATAGTGATGAGGCGGTGAGCTCACTCGTGATCAAGGCCATGAATGCGATCGTCAACAGAGGTGCTTTGTTGCACTCGATTCAGAACTGGTCGTTGGCATCGTAGGTGCCGCTCAAGCGCTGCAAAGGCTCGGCACCAGCGCGATGCTGTATTCCACACTGTACATTTCAGGTGCTTGCTCTTTCCTTAGCAGGCATCAATCTCAGTAAGCTTACTAGTTTCTTTCTAGTCGTGCCACAACACCAGCCATCTCCTCGTCCGTGTAGATCCTGAAGCCCTTGTCCTTGGTCACGCTGGCCAGCTGGACGTTCTTCGAGTCGAGCTTCTCCTCCATGACCTGCTTCAACGTCTTCAGCACCATAACCTCGGCCTCTTCGAGGGTAAGCGACTTGTGGAACTCGTTCTGTAGCTCCGCCTGGGCACCCTCTGAGCCGGATCCGATGGCTTTCGCGTCGTATCGGTAGAAGGTTCCAGATGGCTCGGCGTGGTAGCTATTGTGGTGTCCGTCAGTGCTGCGCGTCCAGTTTCTCCCTCTCTCTTCGTTCAACAGCACTCACAGCGACGGACCATCCTCGTCGAATCCTGCAATCAACAGCGCCACACCGAAAGGTCTTGACATGATGCTCTCCTCGCCGTCTGCTCCCTCTCCGAAGCGCAGCGCCAAATCACAGATGGCCTGTGTGCAGCTCTCGACGCCTAACCGCTCGTTGTAGTGGAATTCGTGTGACTGCGACGTGACTCGTGCGTGCTCGATCATACTCCGTGCGTCGGCCTGCAGACCGGACATGGCGCATCCGATGTGACGGTCGATCTCGACAATCTTCTCGACTGACGAGGTCTCGAGGAGGGACGAGGTGATGAACTTCTCGACGCCGAGGATGACGCCCGCCGCGGTGGAGATGCCGATTGCTGTGCTGCCGAGTTTGATGGCTTCGAGCGAGTATTCGACCTGGAAGAGACGGCCTTCCGGGGAGAAGGTGCTGTGGTAGTGTTAGCATGGCGAGAGCTGATATGTACAGGTACGAGACAGACTTGATACCACGATCTATATGGCAGTTAGCAAAGCAATCTCCAAAGACAGACATGTATTTGGTGGCGTCTCACCATATTCTGATCGTGCGATGAACATGTCGGCGGTTGGATTTGGTGTCGTGGAGGAGGATGGTGATGATCAGGCGCGTCGTTGCTGTGTGTGTCCTGTCCTGGTGATTGATGTGGTGGTGGTGGTGGTGGTGAGAAGCGGAGTCGTGTGGTGTCTGGTGTGGCCGCGGTGATTGTTTTGGGTGAGTTGATGTTACAGTACGACGACTTCATCTGCCTGAGAGCTCACGATGAGCTTCGATCGGAAGGTCGTGCCGAACACGCGATCCTGCGAAAGCTGAAGCAAGGAAACAAACGCGTCGGTCGCGGGGACTCGTTCAGCACACATGATGCGCCAACCGACGTGACTCCTCCTCCACCACGACCACCACCACCACCACCACCACCACGACGGCCGATGGAGAGACACAGCGGACGCAGGACATGGCCTCTCACCCGCCTTCGCGCGCTGCTAGTATCGCTGAGCGAAGAGCGTCTGCTTCCGTCCGCCAGCAGAAGAGCCGGCCCACGGCCTCCAACGTGCCCTCCCCCACCACCGACAATGCGCGAACGACGGACTCGAGGTCGACGTACCACAACAGGCTGAAGACCAAGACGACCGAGACCACGACCAAAGACGTGCTCACGCGCGAAACTCTGATCAGACGAACAACCTTCAGTCCGACCAAGAAGCACTTTGACGGCAGCAATGGCGGCAAGAGCCGTGATGTGGAAAGACCGCCCTCCTCGAAGGACAAGTCTCGAAGAGAGCCCGACGAGGCAGCGGGTATGTTGCCTGTGCGTCGCCTCGGCCAGGACGGGCTATGTGTGGCAGGATACTAATGACGTGTAGCACAATCGTGGAGCCCTCATGCAACACTCCTAGCACCCTCGTCTGCTCCACTGGCCTCTCGGATATCTGCTCCTCCTGTTGCAGCGGAAGCGCCGGCTAGCATACAGCCCCAGCCTTTGGGTAGTCTCTCCCTCGATGCACAAGAGAAAGCGATCATTGAAGATCTGCTGTTTGTGCTTATGGGCTTCGAAGGACAGTACATTCGATATGCCAACGCCTACGACGCTCTTGACGAGAAGAGTCGGCTGGCAGGACCTACATTCCACATCCAGCCGGGTCTGGATCCGAGCTTGCGAGATCTGGCGCACAGTATCGTCAAGACCGCGAATCATTATTGTGCAGTCGAGGCATTTGTGGAGGTGCAGAGCTCAGAAGAGATGGGCATGGTGAACCACGCATTGTGCGCGGCGATGAGGAAGATGCTCAAGGACTACATGATTCTGATCGCTCAGCTGGAACATCAGATGCTGACCAACGATGGCTTCACTCTGCACCAGCTTAGCCTGCACACCAAGCCGACAGCCCATATGATGCTGCAGCTGTACAGTGTGGCTCATGAAATTCTGAAAGAGAACAGCATGCTGGACAACGAAGACGACATCGATCAGACGAACGACTTCGAGAACATCCTAGAGTCGCTCAAGGAGGGCAAGGACGCCGGCATACCGGGCAAGAAAGTCTGCAAAGGCGGTTCAGTGCTGAGACTGCTCACAAAACGATCGGCAGCCATGGCGGGAGACCCAGCGGCTCGGCAATTGCTGAATCTACTCCTTCGCGAAGCAAGTCGACCGTATATGGCGATGCTGAATGAGTGGCTACACCATGGGAATGTTCGCGACCTGCATCAAGAGTTCTTGATCAAGGAGCAGAAGTCGATTCGCCGAGAAGGTCTGGAACAGGATTACACAGATGAATACTGGGAGAAGCGGTATACTATCCGACAGGAACTGGTCCCGCCACAATTGGAGCCGATGAAAGACAAGGCGTTACTTGCAGGCAAGTATTTGAACGTTGTCCGTGAATGTGGAGGCATCGAGAAATTGAGCCGAGACTTGACCTCCAGCGCCGAGTTCCCGCACACATTCGATGATCCACGCTTCATCGAGAACGTCAGTGGTGCGTACGCCTTCGCGAACAGGAGTTTGATGACACTACTCCTCACGACACACGAGCTACCTTCGAGATTACGAAGCCTGAAGCACTACTTCTTCCTCGACCGCAGCGACTTCTTCTCGTACTTCCTCGAGCTTACGAACTCGGAGCTCCGAAAGGCCGCGAAGAATGTCAACGTGGGAAAATTACAGAGTTTGCTCGACATCGTGCTGCGTCAGCCTGGATCTGTTGCGGCCGAGGACCCATTCAAGGAGGATGTCAAGGTCGTGATGAACGATGTTGGTCTTACTGGATGGCTGATGCGAGTTGTCAATGTCCAGGGCATGGACGCCGATGCCACCTCACTCTCTTCGTACAACCCAACTACAACCGTCGAGAAAGATGGCAAGGAGATTTCTGGCTACGAAGCGCTCACGCTGGATTATGCTGTACCCTTCCCGCTGTCGCTGGTCGTCAGCCGAGTCACACTTACTCGATACCAGCTGCTGTTCCGTTACCTCCTGAGCTTACACCATCTGGAAACACTTTTGACGAATTCATGGACCGAGCATACCAAAGTCCGGGCGTGGCACCACAAGACCAAGGGTGATCCTGCTGTGGCCAGGAAAATTGAGAACTGGAAACGACGAGCTTGGTGCTTGAGGAGTAGGATGTTGTGCTTTGTGCAGCAGCTACTATACTTTTGCACGAGTGAAGTGATCGAGCCGAATTGGTTGGCATTCATGTCACGCCTCTCTCACGCCGACGAAGAAGACAAGAGCGACACCGAGCCCAGGATCAAGAGGACTGTGGACGAGCTCATGCAAGACCACGTCGACTTCCTCGCAACGTGCTTGAAAGAGTGCATGTTGACAAATTCGAAATTGTTGCGAGTATGTTCTGCTACCTGCCTCAACCCGCGCACAATCTGCTAATATGATCCCAGATCAACTCCAAAGTCATGTCGACCTGTACCCTCTTCGCCAACTACACCGCATCCCTCTCTCGGTATCTTGCTTCTGCAGATCCCGACCTAGCGTCACCATCCGGCTCCCAAACAGCCTACGACCCTGCAAAGCTGGACAAACTCTTTTCGATTTTGCAACAATACGAAGATCACTTCGGCCGGCATCTGAAGATTCTCTTGGACGCGCTCAACTACCTTGCAGCGACTGAGACAGTCGTCTTCCTCGGTCTTTGTGCAAGACTTAGTATGGCGAATGAAGGCGGTCCTGGAGGCGGACCGGGTCCTGGCGCATATGGTTGAAGGCATCATCATGGTATGCTGAAGACAGATTGGGAGGTATAAGTCGGGTTCTGGCATGGTTGGCGAAGCAAATATCGTTTAGCGTAGGCGTTTGAGTGCTTTGATTGCTTGTTCGCTTTGGTATTATGATGACTACGATGCGTGGTTCGTCTCGATCGTGCAATCCTGTCTCGAGCACCTTCCAGGTCATAATGTGTTTCAGTCTCACTCACCACCTCCTCCCAAACGGATCACTATTCTCGACCCGCCTCATCCTGTCAGGATATACTTGCGGCGGCCCATCTCCACTCCCATTTCTACTCCCATCTCCATTCGCCACACTGCTTGCATTCGCCACGACCCCAGTCCACCCCTTCCCATTCCCATTCCCACTCCCACTCCCATTCCCAACCGAGCTACTCCCCCTCCTCTCCAACGCCCTAGCATAAAACTCCATCCCCACCCTCGCCTGCTGATCATACTCCGCAATCCTCTCCAAAACTTCTTTCGCAACTCTCATCCCCTCAGGAGGCTCCACTTGCACAACCCCAGGAGGAGCAGCGATTCTCCCTCCCGGTGGCAAGCACGGATCTCCACTTCTAGGATCGTGGGGCGCGGACAAATTGGCGATGGAGGTGAAGGTTACGTCCTTGTACATGCCGTTGCCGTTGCCACTGCCACTGCCATGAGGAGCGGGAGCGGGGTGATCGACGTCCATGCGTTCGTCTTCAGATGCATGTTGGTCTTGTGTGCGGGTGGCGAGAGAGGCTTTGTAGTGCGATATGGCGGCGTTGGCGATGTTGTTGCTGGGAGGGAGGGTTAGTGTGCGGCGTGGAAAGGAAAGGTGCGGCTTCAATAGGGAGATGTACCGCACTTGTTGATGTTGGTGTTCGAGGTTGGCGATGATGGCTTTGAGGCGTTCGTCGCGGGTTTCGGAGCCGGGTTGTGGTGCGTCTTTGAGGCTGGGGATGGGGAGGTAGATGTGTTGTTTTAGGTCTTGCATGTTTCTGGGCAGGGTGTGTCTTCACGCGAGTTGAGGCTATCAGGATTGCGCAGTGGAATCTGAAAAAACTTGGTGTTTCTGCGGCGGCCGCGTGAATGGCTGACCGTGAATCTCTCGTGTGTTGATGTCGAATTTCAGAAGCTGGTCTTGCCGAACACCTGAAGTCTCCAAATCCGCGCTAGTCAGCTCCTCGGGCACGGGGTCCTTTGGATAAGTGGTCATCGTCAGTTCCATAGTAAAGTAGAGTATCAAGTACAGCTGGAGCTACCTATGCCGGTGCTGTCGTTGCCCCATAACTCCTCGCTAAACCCACCCATGCCATCTATCCTTACAACATGCATATCCACGTACGCCGCCCAGATCATATTCATCGCCCAGAAAGGCTCGAAAGCAAGTCATGACTCCCACGCCATGCTCGCTTAGGTCATAGTAGTTCCCATGCTGCCACCCAAAGCAATCCTGTCCAATTCTCACCGCTTGTACCGTGACACTGTCCGACTTTATCTCACACGCCTCAAGAAGACTCTTCTTCGTCCTACATCATGTCGTCCTCGGCGCGCTTCAGCCTGAAGTCGGGTACCTCGTAGAACCACTCCGTGCCCTTGTCCCATTTGTAGGCACGGAAGTCGACGCCGTATGGCTTCGGCTCGAGGCAGTAGAGCATGCCCAGTGGAACGTCAAGATCTGCGACCTCCTCGCGCTTCAATCCGCGGAAGTATGCAAGGAGCACGCGTGCGACACTGCGGTGACCGACGAGCAGGACGTGGTCTGTCATTCGCTCCAGTTCGACAATGACGGGTCGCAGACGGTTGATGATGTCGAGATAACCTTCGCCGCCCGGTCCAGGATAGCGGTAGTGTAGCTTGTCTTGCTTGCGGCTGCGGTATTCCTCTGGGTACTGAGTCGAGATGCAGTTGTATGTCAGACCCTCCATGACACCTGCATTGAGCTCATCCAGCATGCGCATCTGCTTGGTATCGTACTCGTCTTCGTTGAAGTACTGAGCGGTCTGGATGCTTCGCTTCAGCATCGATGTCCAGACACAGAAAGCCTTTGGCTCATAGCCCAGGTCCGTTGCATTTGTCATGATCGAAGCACCGCCATCCGAGCCAGGCGACTGCGGGTTGTAGTATGGATTTGGTGGCGTCGAATCACCTGGCTGAGGTGGGAAGTGGGTGTTTCGCAGAGCCTCAATCTGCTTCAAGTCCCATTGGTTCCGCTGATACTCCATGAATTTAGTAAGCGATCTGGCATATTGTTGTCCCTCTGGAGCAAGATCGCTGTCTCCGCCAATCTTGCCTGATACGTTGTCCATGCTCAGACCGTGTCTTGTGATCCAGATCTGTCGTGGTGCCAGGTTGAAGTTGAGCAGATAGTAGTTTGCCTGTGCCATCAGGAATCCCTTGATCTGATGGCTGATCACCTTCCTGCCGACATCGATCATCTGGATGTACGGCATGTTGTTCTTCTCTTCGTACTCGCCCAGCGGTACGTAAGCCTTCTCATACTCGTGGACTCGCTTCTTGAAGTCCTCGAGGGCAATCTGAGGATCCATGTCTCTGTAATCAGGGCCATTCAGCTTCAAACGCATGTTGGCCTCGAGGAGGTCCTGGTCCACGCAGCTGGACTCGAGGAAGAGCACATTCAACTGTGGTCCAGCTCGATCTCTGATTCGGTCCATGATCATCTTCCGTCGTGCCATGGTGCTGTTGGTCGCATCGAGGATGCCAACACTACCATTACCATATAATATGTAGTCTAGCAGCTCGTCGAGCGTCTCTCGAGCAACTTGTTCTCTAATTTGTGCTGCTTTCTTGTTTTGAGGGTCGAAGAATGATGAGTTCTGTTCCAGGCTCTCCTCTTCCTCCTGCTTCTGCTTTTCACTCAGGTCAGGCGCATCTTTCGCCAGCACTATGGTTGCCAAGCTCTGCTTGCGATCCGAGTCGGGTCGATGCTGAAAGTCGTCCTCCTGGAGCTCCTGCATGTCGTCCTTCGTGTTCGTGCGCGATCCGGGCGCTTCTTCAGTCGTTGGAGTACCTTGCGGAGGTGTCGATGGCGGCTGTAGGTGCGTGTCGCCGTTGAGGATGATCTGCGCGACGGAGTGTTGGCGCTCAGCCTGGCTGCCACTGATACCCGGAAAATGGCTCAACCGTCGAGACTCTTCGCGCTCGCCTCGGATCGGCTGGCTCTTGCTCTTCTCGAGACTGTTGGGGCCGCCTGCAACGACACGACGTCTCTCACCAACGTTGAAGATCTTGGTGTCATGCTGCAGCCAGTTCAAGTAGCGTGCTAGCTTCTTCGTGATGTAACTCTTGCCACGTGCTGGGAGGCCAACCATGACGATCACCAGCTTGGATCCGACATCCCTAGAGGCGATGCGTCCATCCGGCGAGACCTTGCTCTTGGTCAGACCCGGGATATCGAGGGTGGTTGGTCGCACACGCGGCGTCGACGTTCCAGACATTTGTCGCATGGGTGTGGGTGGCTTGGTGCCATCGTTGCCGTACGACATGCCGTTCAGTCTGGGACTACTAGGCGCGGTGGTGGCGGGGGTGTCGTTCATGGCCATCGTCGCACCTCTCACTTCTGGTATCGAACCATTCAGCGCGGCGCCGAGGGAGCTCCAAACTTGAGGTGGCCGTTTGCCGTCGCCGGGTGCGGCAGGTGCGTCGAACTTGTCGGATTGGGTGCGGAAGGGGGCGTTGATGAGGACATTGTCCTCAGCAGTAGTGGAGGTGGATGTGGTCGTGGAGTAGGTGATGCTGTGCTGACTGAGTGTCCTGTCGAGCTCGTTTCGCAGTTTATCCACTTGCTTGTCATCCGGCACGACCTCGTTGTTACTCCACCGCCGATGACCAGTCTGCTGGCCGTGGGTTGTCATAGCGTACTTTGCTAGCTTAGAGAGCTGGCTCTGCCGTCGGCGATACTGTCCTAGCGATGAGTTGTCTTCAGCGACGCACGAACATGTTCCCGCCCAGTGCACGTTGTCAATCGTGTTGATGTCGCTTGGCGCGAGGTAATGCTCTGCTGGCTGTGATGTGCTACTTGTACTGCTGCTGGCCCACGCGGTGCCGTGAGGCATGTCGAGCGAGGATGGATGCGATTATTATGGAGGTCTGATGTCACTCTGGCCGTCGCCAACGGTAGAGCTCTATCGATTGTAGCGCCGAAGATGCTCCTGGCGGCAGGCGAGTTGGACGTTATTACCTCAAACGGGTCGTCATCTTTGTGAAGACGTCGGTGAATATAGTAGATAGAATATGCTCAGCGTGAGACCCAACTCCTTTTTTAGAGTTCATCCAGGGCACATGGCAGCAGCCAGTTGAGATCCGAGAACGTGGCGCAATCTCAGGTACCAACCAGCAGAAGGACCTGTCGCAAGGCGGAGAGAGGCCACCTCGACGACGCAGGAGAGTGAAGCTGCAGCTCGAAAGCACTAACTACACAAGATCACACTCGACACACGTGTCCGCATGGGAATGTCTTTGCTTCTGCGAGGAGTCGCACACGCGGGAGCTCCAGTAGTCACGCACATGTGAAAGCAGCACCGCGTTAAGAGCGCGTGTGAACTCAAACCTTAGAAGTACCGGCTATTCTAACCAATCTCTTCCCGTTCCCATCCCACGCCTCTGTCACTGATTCCGGCAGCGTTTTTCAGCCTCAGCACCTTGACATCGTATCTTCCGCTGCGTGACCCCGATTGGCACAGGCCTTGGCATGCCGTGGACGGCCATTCGCAGATAGACATGTCACATCGAACCATCGTCATGTGCGCGATCCTTGCATCGCGCGCGAATTGGTCGATGACGGTACCAAAATTTATCTTCAATGCCCGCAATATTGACATTATTATCTTCAGTGCCCACGCTTATCTTCAGTACCCACACACACACCGCATTATGGACGATCTCACCGCTATTATATTGGCTTGCATTCGCGCATGTCGCTGCCGCCGAGAGGCAGCGACATAATGCCCGCAATGCCCACGATTTCGAGCATTTCTCCTTCCTTATTTCGAGCTCTAGTACCTACGGCAACACGCGTACGATATAGACGGCATTGAAGACATCAACGGACCGCTCAATAAGGAAGAAACACACGATCGACTAGCTGCCGAGGGCATCGTCGTACTAAAAGAGCAAGCTATACTATCTTGTAAGGACGAGGTCAAGACTACAGTTATTGCAGCTACTACACAAGATAGATAGCTACACTATGTGTATAAGAGCGATTTAACACGCATTTAGATTAAGTGCCGTAGCACGAAGGACTGTCTATATCTCTGCATTGCCTTTAATAAACTAGAGCGAGGCGGCTAGCTAGTTACGAAGCTCGTGGACTAGTATACTTGCTAGGGTGAACGATTAGTCTTTAGAGCACCGATGAACTATATCTAGGCCATGTTGCGTAAGCTGCCTAAGCTAATAGATGTCAATAAGGACTCGAAGGTTAAGGACATTTAGAGTGTGCTATAGAAGCGCTTTAGTAGCTACTCCGTACCGTTACTTCAATACTATCGTGTTAAGTAGAAGATTAACTATAATACTCGCGTAGAGAGGCTGTCTAACTTCGAGAAAATCCCTTATTATTTAGAGCTACTAAACCAGTAGAACCTAGGGTGTATTACGGAGCTTCTACTTAACGAACACGGCAAATTTAAGCGAGTATTCGTAATGCTATAGACATTAGCTAGAGCCGTTTCAAATAGACCTCGTCTACTATCGTTCGATGGTTGCTTTCTAAAAGATAGCTTTAAGCAGCACCTCCTTATTATAGTAAAACCTAATGCTAATAACTAGCTATAACTACTTGCTTAGGCTATCGTTAAGAGCGAGTCCGAGGACTCGTAGCGATAGTTCTATAAGCTCTTTATCGACGGTAAAGGCAATTACGGCATATATAGTAGCTACGGCGATCTATTTACTAACTAGTAAGATAAGTACTATATCCTTATAGATCGCTATAAGGGTCTTATAAACTGCGAAGACATGTTTAGCTACGCTCTATAGTGTTACTATATATAGCATCTTTACCGTAATATCTCGAAGTTATATAGTAAGAACGTAGCCGACTGTATCTAGCGTATAGTACGAGCAGTGTCTATTATCGCGTACGATAAGGGCATTAAAGAGATGCGAAAGCATTTACCTAAGGTAGTAGAGTACGTTAAGGCTATCGATAAGTACCACTTCGTTAAGTACGACATCTAACTATAGTTAGCTTACCGCTATAATAAGCTTATAAGCTAACTTACTAAGTCGTAGAACTATGTCGTTATTAAGGATAGAGAGCTATCGGCATTACACCTACTCGATGCGTTATAGACACGGACAATGTAGCTACGCGCGGACAGGTATCGCGAATGCCGTAAACGAGTGCTACGGGCATATAGTCTCACCTACCGTGTCGATAGCAAGACTACATTTAATTCGAACCTATTATAGTAGACGCTATACTGTAAAGAGGTAATTAAGAAGAATAGACTCTACGTATAGTAGTGTAGCGTTATAGTTAATCGCTATAAATTACCTATCTAAGCTCGTATGTAGTATAAGCTAAAGATCTACGTCGTTACAATCGAGCTACTATTATAGCGAAGGTAGCAAATTTAGGCTAGATGCATATACCTCCGTCCGTAAGACTATACTATACCGTGCGGACATATAATTGTAGTACTATAGAAGCTAAAGATTCCTATCTACTAGTACATCTCGAACTACTTTAGTAACGAGTAATAGGAGCTAGCGTATAGTACGGGCATAGACATAGACGAAGACGACATAGTTAATTAGAACCGGATTGTAAATAGTAAGTGTGTAATAAAGCCTATTAACATAGACATACTAGTACTAAACCTAGAGGTACATCTACCGTAGTTATAGATACTCTAGGGTCGTCAATAGACGAAGAGAAAGGACTATAATAACTATGTTAGCTCGTTTAAAAGGAAACTAACCGTACCGAAGTGTAGCAATTGTAGTAAACTAGGGTATAAGAAGCCTACCTATACGAATCCCCTAACACTATAGACTAATAGGTATTTCTAGCGCTCTTATTAGCCGATAGATCTAAGGCTAGTTTTAAGCGATTTAGAAGTGTGTTAGGGGTTTTATAAGGGGTATTAAGTGTCAATTTGCGTTACAGTTACTAAGTTCTCCGCGCTTAATAAGCGGGGCTATAGAGGTTTCCCCTAGGCTTTAACATCGACCCTAACACTTACTCGTATAGACATATATTATATTGCAAAGTTGTAGAGCGTATTAAACTGTCCTATCTCGCATTAAAAATGGTGTCAAAAGCTCGAAAAATAGGTAAGATATAGTGTCGTAAAGTTTCGAGTATTTTATAAAGTTAATAGCTATAGAGTTAGCTAGTTAGTAAGCTTAAACGGCTATAGAGCTCTATAAATCTTAACTTAAGCTTAAGTTCGAAGGCTTAGCGCTTATAAGGCCTTAATTCTATTAAGAAGTGAGCTTTAGGTAGCTAGTTTACTCTAAAACACGCTAGTAGGTAAGTATTCTATAGGTAATAACACCTCTACACAAATTAACGCGTAGAACGTAGAATTCGAGCGGTATTTCTTAGAACGGAGGAGTTAATGCCCTCACGGCTTCGTAGTTAAGCTATTAAGGCTGTTTATCCTATAAAAATACTTATATTAGAAACATAGCCTTATACGTAATAACCCCGCGGGAACATCCGCGGTTTAGCTTTACCTTAGCTAATATAACAACTATAAACTTCACTATTACGAAACAGCATTACTACTACCTCTTTTGCTTAATATAACATTAGAAACACTTTCGCACCACCTCTACGAATATAGCGCACTAAGAAACACTACGATTAAGCGATATCTCGAATTTCTATAATTGCCGCGGCTCTAGCGTTAACATTACGGCCGAGGAGCGGGGAAAGTTATCTTTAATACCTACGAATACGTAAGGCTATCTATTATATTCACGGGCATTAAAGATATTCACGGGTACTAAAGATAAAGAAGACATAACTACGGGCATTAAAGATAAATTTTGTAACGGTACTCTAACGTAGATATTGCCCCTGTTTTGTAACGTAGAACATATATTATAGACTAATAAGTGCTAGAAGAAAAATAGTTACTATTAAGATGTAGCATCTTAAGGGGAGCTAATAGTTAGGTTGTAATCTAATAGCCTAAGGCATCCACGATGACTTAGCTTGTCGGAAGACACCTTCTCTCCCCTTTAGCTTAGATAGACATCTAACACAATTAACACATTAGTTCCTAATATATTGCTGTATGCCCTGTAGCTATTAGCTAGTTGAAGATTGATCTCTTACTCTACTCCGCTGCTAACTACGTATCCTATAAGGTCTTAACTTAACAGGTTATAAGCCCGAGTTTGTGCAGGAGTAAGAGTAACCTATATTAGTACAGGTTACCTGTATCCCTTACTATTATAGCAGAAAACATCTAGGAAGCAGAAGTCTACCCTATCTATCCTATTAAGGAGCTTGGTTTAATACTAAGTAATAGGTAATCTAGAAAAGGACTCTATGCGGCTTACTATAAGCTAATACCTTAAAGACACTCTGTAGGCAGAACTGCATCGAGATACTATTAAGAAGGACTTTAAGTAAGTCATTTAGAACTCTACTAGGAGAGACAGACCTATGTCCTAGCTCCGAGACTACACCGCTCTTTCTTTACCCTACTAAGCAGGCCTTAGTATCTACACCTACGAACCTTACTATTCTACACTAAAAGCCTTAGCAGGACCTAAGCCACGACCTTAAAGCATATACACCTTGTTTTATTACATTCAATTCATTATAGATTTACACTAAGAGAAAGGAGAAGAGAAGGGAACTAAAATCCTAATTCTTAGGAGAGACAACTAGAAGAGATAGTTCAACCTTTAGAGATATAAGATAGAGAGCTAGTTAGCATTCTTTACAATTAATGACCTGTTAGAAGTGTTATTTAACAACATTAAGGGCAAGAACCTAAAACTCTAGGAAGAGACTAAGATTAAAGAGATTCTTAATACATTAATATAGACAAAACAAAATGTAGCTTGCTGCTTTAGTATCCTAAGTAGGATTATAGAAGAAGATAAATTTAAGCTTAAGGGCTCTTGCGAATCTAGAAAAGCTACTAAGATATAGGTGTATCTCTAGAACAAGTATAGCTAGGTATTGCCAACCTATACACATAAGCTTACAAAACAGTTTGTGAACTTTAAGATAAGTAAAGAGTTCACTATTAGATCTACATAGGCATACCTAGTGTCTCTTAGAAGGAGGATTGCTAATGTTGACCTAGAGGGCTAGCACTATAGGAAAGCTAATGTAAGAATAACCTAGCTTTTAAGCTCACTGCTACCTAACTACTATGTAGCTAGGGATACTATTATGGCTTAGCCAAAGATGGATCATAAAAGGACCTTAAAGATCCTTAAGGCTCAAGAGGCTAGATTAAATCCCTCTAAGGCTAAGTATAGTATAGTAGCCACCTAGGTTAGGCCCTTAGGTTAGGTAAGATTACTTTCCTGCCTTCTCTATAAGAAGGACTATCTTATTAAGGACTGCCCTAGTCTCTCTAAGGCAAAGAAGGTCCTTAGATCTTATTCCTAAGTACCATCCTCCTAGAATGTAACATATGTTAAGAAGAGAGGATCTCTACCACTATCTTTAAGAAGAACACTAAGAGAGAAGTCCTGACACGAGGCCTACGAGTGTAAGAGGGAAACGTAGGGTGTAGGGAATAGAGACGTAGTTAGACGAAGTATCTAGAGGTAACGCGCGAAGTACGAAAGATAAAGCAAAGCGCCGAGGCGTCGCGCTAGCGCCGGGAGATCACGTGACCCTGATCACGTGACCGAACATCCAAATCAAGGTCGCTTCGTGACAAGTCCTCTATAGAGGAACTTAAGAAAATAGTGAAGAAACTTAGCTCTAATATGCTATCACTCTAGAAGAACTAGGCCTAGTCTCCTTCCTCTAAAACAAGGAAGACTAGGAAAGGTTTCTCTACCTAAGAGCCACCTAACTTATGCAACTTATCCTAGAAGACAATGTCTAATAATAATAAGTATAATAAAGTGGCTCACTCAACTGCAGAAGTCTAAGGCAAGTTCCCCTTATTAGAGTAGTTACTTAATTCTTGTGCTTTATCCTATATAACTAACTAGAACTGCCTCTTTAGATCTATAACTCCCTTAATAAAGAAGAAATAGATCAAAGTAGGAGGTGGGCATTTGTTAGCTACTTACATTAGGACTGTAGAGATAAGTGGGAGATCTAGTAGGAAAGTTGTTTTAGAAGATGTTCTACTTATACCTAAGCTAGGGGTGAACCTAGTTTCTTAGAACTAGTTTAGTAAGCAGTTTAGTATCTAACCTCCTTTATTTTCTCTTATATCTCCCTCTAGCTAAACTATTGTCTAGACAAGGCTTCTTAGGGGGGTTCTATTCATTAATGAGATTTCTCCTCTACTACAAAAAAGGGCACATCACTTATTATGTGCACTACTAATAGAGAATGCCTTTATAACTACTAAATTAGAGACTAACCTAAAACAGTAGGAGCTTTAGCATAGAAGATTTGCACACTTTAGGAAGAACTTGCTCTAGAATCTTTATAAGGTAACAGACTTAAAAGAACCTATTTCTATTCCTAGGGATAGCTTCCACTAGTGTAGAGTGTGTTCAATAGCAAAGATAAAAAAGTACAAAGGTAAAGTTACTAAGAGAAGACCTAAAAGACTTGCCCTTGTATCTATTAACATATATAGTCTACTACTAACATTAAGGCTAGGGTTCAAATACTAGCTTAAGATTGTTAACAACTTCTCTAGAAAAAAGTAGACCTGTCCTCTTAAGAAAAGAGAAGATACTCTAGTTGCTCTCTAGAACTAGAAGATCAAGGTAGAGAGAAAATCATTAGTATAGTTAAAAGCAGTTAGGCTTAATAATATAAGGGAACTTATTACATTAGTTAAGCAGTAGGAGAAGAATTTAGGAATTAGGCTAGAGTATACTAAGGCATATAACTCGCTCTAAAATGGACTAGTTAAAAGGTCAATACAAACCTTAGAAGACTCTATAAGGGCAATGCTTAAAGAGGCTAAGATGCTAATTGAATTCTAGCCTAAAGCACTAGAAGCCTAAACCTATATAAGGAACAAACTACTAAATGGTCTAGACTATAATAGGTTTAAGGTTTCACTAGATAAAGCCTTTAATAGTATTAAGCTAACTATTAACCATTTAAAGGTTTAGGGATGCAAAGCTATTATCTATATAGACACAAGATCCTAGCCTTATTAGGCAAGAAGTAATAAACTAATAAATAGAGGCAAAGAAGCAGTGTTTGTTAGATACGTTGAAAACATAGCTAAGGCCTAGCTCTTTTAGGAACTAGACATAAAAGCTATGAAACAACACACATATGTAGACTTCTTTAAGGATTAACCTAGAGGTAATATAGATCTCAATGTTACAAAATTGAATCTATTAAGCAATGCACTAGCTAGGAGACCCTTAGGGAGGCTAAGGAAGGACATATCCTTAGAGCAACCTGTTCACCATTCAATTATTTAGCAGAGCAGCCCAGTAACAGCCTAGCCAAGAAAGCCATTTGTGTAACTTCCCTAGCCTCTAAAGAATATAGGGGAATTTTAGAAAATCGATAAGCCAATTAAGATAAGCTTACTAGATCTCTAGGAAAAGAATGTTACTAGGATACAAGTAACTACTCTTAGATCATCCCTTAGTAAGAGGAGGGCTAACCATAATGTTAAGGGCTATAAATAGAAACAGAAAGCCCTAAGATCCATAGTCCCTATACCTAAACTAGCTACTAAAGTGGGAGAAGCAATAGACCTCTTAGAGAACCTTGCTACTTACTACTAAGCTTTCTTTATAGCTATGCAATTAGTAGATAATTCAGTACTATAGGATAGTAAATTCCTAGAAGAAGTTAAGGAGATAGCCTTTACAGCAACTATAGAAGTTATTGTATACAAGCAAGAGATCCTAATTCCAAAGTCCTACAAGGATGCTATAAATAACAAGAAATAGGGACACCTTTAGAAGGAAGCAATCTAGAAGGAGCTAGATGCTCTATAGAGCAACAACACCTAGGAGAATGCTGTTCTACTAAAAGGAGCAAACTTGGTTACGTTAAGATAGGTCTTTAATGTTAAAAGAAGCATTAGTAGAGCCATTAAAAAGTTCAAGGCTAGGCTAGTTATAAGGGGCTTTTCATAGAAGTTTAGTGTTAACTTTATAGAGACATTTGCGCCTACAGTTAGACAGGACACCCTTAGGGTGTTTATAGCTATTGTGTGCAAGAAGGATCTCTATCTTCACTAAGTAGATATAAACAATGCGTTTATAGAAAGCACCCTCTATAAAGACATCTTTATATTACTACTACTAGGAGTTAAGCTTCTACTAAACATAGTGTTTAAGATCCTTAAAAGCTTGTATAGACTTAAGCAAGTAGCTAGAGATTAGAATCAACTCTGTGTATTAAAGCTTAGAGAGATTGGATTCACACAGTTAGAGGTGGATCCATGCCTACTCATTTATAAGGAAAAAGAGATTATAATTCTTACATATATAGATAACATTCCAATTGCTGCACTAAAGTTAATAGATGTTCTCTAGTTTAAAAGAGAACTTAGTAAAGTCTTTAAGATTAAAGATCTTAGTACACCTGAAAAGATCCTTAGCATAAGAGTTATAAGGGACAGGAGGAGAGGAATCCTAAAACTTAACTAGGGACACTTTATTAGGGACAACCTTGCTAAGATAGGGATGAACTATAAGAAGGCAGCACCTACACACTCACCTATAGACAGCTATAAGGCTCTTAAACCTTTAAGCTACATAGATGAGAGGTGTGACAAGGTAGAGTACTAGAGTATTAATAGTATATAGATGTAGCTAGCAACAATTATAAGGCTAGACATTGCTTTTGCCCTAGGAAGGATAAGCTCATTTATAAGTAACCTATCTACCTACTACATAAAGGCTTTAAAGAAGATTATAAGATATCTAAGGTTATATCCTAATCTTAGCCTTGTCTTCTCTAGGCATAGAGAAGGATGCCTAGTTAGATACTGTGACTCTAATTATGCAATAGATAAAGCAGACAGAGTCTCTATCCTTAGGTATGTCTTCTTCCTCTATAGGGCACTAGTCTCCTAGATAAGCAAGACGCAAAAGTCTATAGCAACATCTACAATAGAAGCTAAATACATAGCTATAAATGTATGTGTAAAGCAATCCCAATTCCTAGCTTTACTGCTAAGGGAGATAGACTATCTAGAGTTAGTGGGAGACTGTTCATATTAACTAAGGATTACTGGAAACTAGGAGACTGTATTAAGCTTAAGACTAGTCTAATTGAGAGGTAACAACTAAGCTGCCCTTACCCTAGTAAGGGATGCACATGTTCATAATAAGTTAAAGCACATTAACATTGCCTACAATACTGTTAGGAAACTTTAGTAGAGAAGGCTTATTACTGTTAAGTACACCCTAACATCTAAGATAGTTATAGATAGGTTTATAAAGCTAAAGACTAGTCTATACTTGACACGGGCGATATGAGATCCGGAGAGTGTAGGAGTCAAGTCGTGAATAATACAATCTACGAAGAGTCTAAGAACGAGAGAGAAGAGAGAAGCAAGGTCGATCTCGTGCCAAGCCGCGCTAACCCGATCCGGAAGGTCCGCGGTTAAGCCGGCGAAGGGTCCAAGGTCAAGGCCACCCCGTGACAATACTTCTAGAGGTTTATAAGCCAGCTTAACCTGTTATAGAGGTCTAAATACTACTAACAGGAGAAGAGCAGACTATAACCTCCTATATAAGATAAGTAGGAGTGTTAAGATGTAGCATCTTAAGGGGAGCTAATAGTTAGGTTGTAATCTAATAGCCTAAGGCATCTACGATAACTTAGCTTATCGGAAGACACCTTCTCTCCCCTTTAGCTTAGATAGACATCTAACACAATTAACACATTAGTTCCTAATATATTGCTGCATGCCCTATAGCTATTAGCTAGTTGAAGATTAATCTCTTACTCCACTCCGCTACTAACTACGTATCCTATAAGGTCTTAACTTAACAGTTACCTCGGTACTAGCTTAAATCTATAAGAAGCGTTCGAGCGACCTTCCTACTTGTTTAATGTATAGACGTAAGCTACTAATAGAGCTCGTAGTAGTTTATAGTTATAGATTGCCCCGGGACTGTTTACTAAGGCCCTATTCTCTTTAATAAGTTAAGGCGACTTATTCGTAGCTTATTATCGGTATTTAATCTCCTTAGTAAATAAGTCATAATAAGCTACCTGTGACACGGACAAGACAGCAACAGGGCGCAAACGTGTATTAGCCTTAGTATCGAGTAAGTTCTACCAAGAAGAGAAGTAAGAAGTCGCGAGAAGCGCGTGATAAGATCGGGCCCGAGGTCACGTGACACCGAAGTGCGTCTGTGCAAAGGTAAACCGTGACACCACCCCCCCTCTCAAACCGCCGTACGCCCTCGTACGCGTGAATCAATCGCAATGGGGTATATCCATCGCCATTACCCAATTCAATCCAATCCAATGTATATCTTGCCGCAGCAAGCCTTAAGCGAAGACAGTATCACACCGCAGTGTGCCTTGTGTCCACCAACTGTATATCAAGCCTCAGCTTGCCTCAAGTTGTATCTGCGAAGACAGTATCACACCGCAGTGTGCCTTGTGTCCACCAACTGTATATCAAGCCTCAGCTTGCCTCAAGTTGTATCTGCGAAGACAGTATCACACCGCAGTGTGCCTTGTGTCCACCAACTGTATATCAAGCCTCAGCTTGCCTCAAGTTGTATCTGCGAAGACAGTATCACACCGCAGTGTGCCTTGTGTCCACCAACTGTATATCAAGCCTCAGCTTGCCTCAAGTTGTATCTGCGAAGACAGTATCACACCGCAGTGTGCCTTGTGTCCACCAACTGTATATCAAGCCTCAGCTTGCCTCAAGTTGTATCTGCGAAGACAGTATCACACCGCAGTGTGCCTTGTGTCCACCAACTGTATATCAAGCCTCAGCTTGCCTCAAGTTGTATCTGCGCTCCGCCGGTGCTCCTCTTGCTGACGAGCCTGCTCAGCACCATCTCGGCCCTGAGTCTCGTCTTGTGTCTCTTGCGCCATCTTGCGCAGTCGTTCTACACCCTGGGTGTCGTCGAAATCCGGATTCCACTCTGACTCGTCTTCCACCTCACGTTGTCCTTCGGTTAGTGTGCCGTTCTGTCGTTGGCGCGCGTCGCGGAGGAACTTCTTCGTGAGTAGGTTAAGGTTCAGGTTGGGAATGAATTAGGATTCGTCTGCTCCGAGTGTCGTCTGGTTTGCGGCCATTCGGACTCGGTGTCGCACGCGCGTTTCTGTGCACACGTGGTCGGGGTGATCGCTTGCGGCGATCGAGCGCGGTAGAACTTAATGACACGGACAAGACAGCAACAGGGCGCAAACGTGTATTAGCCTTAGTATCGAGTAAGTTCTACCAAGAAGAGAAGTAAGAAGTCGCGAGAAGCGCGTGATAAGATCGGGCCCGAGGTCACGTGACACCGAAGTGCGTCTGTGCAAAGGTAAACCGTGACAACCTGTTTGCTTTAATAAGCTAACTTATTCGAACTTATTACGGACCTTATAATAGCTCGTAGCGAGTCTACCCTTTCTATTAGTAAGTTAGCGAATAAGTTATAAGGCTCGGAGGCCGAGACTACTCGGATTTCGTCGGCCGAGTATAGTATATCGTAGATGCTAGATGTAGTATAGTTCTCTATTAAAGTTAAATCGCTTACCTCCGAGACTCCGTATCGTGTGTTACGCATAACATAGCCTTCGTTTTACCGGATAGTATTAACGAATTCGAGAAGCTTATCGACGCACGCGTCGACCGACTCGTTAGTAGACTAATTAAGAAGCGCGTTAGATCTATAGTAAGAGCTCGAACACAGGGGAATAGAGACCTTAGTAGGCGACAGTTGCGCTAAAGAAAGAAGCCTCTAGGTAAGGCAACTATTATTGTCTCGTTCTAGGGCTAGTCTTAAGAGAGAGATAAGTTAAGTTACGTAGCGGTATTCTTTAGAGAGGCTAAAGTAAGCTAAGCGAAGATGAATAATAGGAATAAGAGTTATATTCCAATTAGTAAGATAGTAACATAAGTTAAACGTATCGAAACTATAAGGGTTCTTAGCGTTCCTAAATACAACGGAGGCTCGTATACTATCCGGTGTTAGGCGTCCGTCTATCTACACGACCGGTCGTCTAGTCGTGTAGTCGTGTACGTCTATACGCTACTTCTACGGTCGTGTTCGACTATGTACTAAGCGCGCGGTCGTGTACGTAACCCGGACGTAGGGTCCCTTCCTCTTCCTAGTAATTAGTTCTTATCTTCTAATTCTTCCTTCTATGCCGCGTCCTATACCGTCCTTTATCCGAACCGTAACACTATCCCCCTTCCTACTAAAACTCGTCCTCGAGTTTTCTTTCTTCTCTTATAAGTTCCTATCTTTTACTATAAGCGGCGAGCGGCTAATACGTTAGGAGCGCCGCGAACGTTAAGTACTAGGTATCGAAGCCGAGGGCCGCGAGATACTATCCCTATGTTCTAGTTACTAGAAGGCTAGAGTACCTAAAGGAAAGAAGAGTCCTCGTTACGTAGTGGATGTACGCTTTAGGTGTTACTCGGAGTACGTTCGTAAGGGTGTTAAGTGTAACGTGACTGTTACGTAGACTAAGTAGGAGCGGCTTCGTAACTAGCGTCGAAAGCTAAAGCGAGAGCTTAATAAGGCTAAAGAGAAGGTAATAGAGGCGATGTTAAAGGTACATCGTCTTAGGAAACAGCTACGCGTTACTAAGGATAGGGAGAAAAAGGCGATAGCGAAGGATTTCGAGGATCTCCGCAGTTTGCCGAGCGTAGGTATCGATGCCTTTTCCGCGTCTTTGTCCTATCTTCTCGTTCCTAAAGGTAGCCCCGAAGAGCTAGAGGGGGTTTTCTAGATGTCGATTCCTTCCTAGGAGGACCTTTCGATGATTCCGGATAATGCCCTCTAGTTATATCCGACCCTTAAGGAAGCCGTAGTAGCTTCTTCAAGCGCTAGCCCCTCTAGTAGATAGGTATTAGTTTCTCGTAGGAGATATATTTATATAAGTTCTCCGTTTCCCTTATTAAACCTAGTTATGTAGCTTAGTAGTAGAGCGTAAGCTATCTATACTCTTAAGGTCGTAGGTTCGATTCCTACTCTAGCTACTCCCGGCCGACTAGTCGCTAATCGGTAGCTTAGTTAGCTAGCCGTTTTTTAGTTTTATAGTATTCCTAGATTTTTTACTAACAGTTTCGTAGGTTCCTTTCTAGTTCCTAGGTATTTTCTAATTCGTCGTATCCTTTCTATTTAATAAGGTATCGCTAACCTTTCTTATCTAGGATCTTTTCGACTTCGAATTCGTTTTCTACTTCTAGTTCGAAATAGAAGCTCTCCTAGTAAGGTGTTTCGGCGTCTACTAGTTCTAGCTTAGAGATATAGAAGACTAGGTGGATTTTAGCGTCTAGTAGTAGTCGTAGTCGATAGTTAACTAGTCCTACGACTTTATCGATTAAAAATAGTCCGACCTTAACGTAGTCTAGTTTCTTAGTCTATCTTCTTATTCTTAAGTTTTTTGTAAGGAGATAGACCTTATCCCCCTCTTTTAGTAGAGGTGCTATTTTTCTCGTGTCCTACCGTTGTCGAGACAATTTTTATTATGCATCTTCGATCGCCTTGCGTGTTTCTTTATGTACTTCCTTAAGATTATCCGTCGTTACGATTGCTCTTTCGGCTTATAGGTGAGATCTAGGTGTTCTAAATAGGTTAGGATCTTTACTAAAGTTCGCATAAAATGGTGTCGTTGAAGTTGTCTCTAATTTGTAGTTATTTAGTGCAATCTGCGCTATTAGCAGTAATGAAACCTAGTTGTCTTACGCGTAGTTAATGTAGTATCGTAGGTATTGTTCTAGCGTTTACTTTATCCTTTCGGTTTGTCCGTCTATCTCCGGATAATATACTATTAACAGCTTATGTTTAATTCCGATCGTTCCTATAAGCGTCTTCTAGTAGTTTAATGTAAATAGCTTATCTCTGTCCGTTATGAACGCTTAAGGGAATCTATAGTATCGGATAAGTCTATCTAGTACGAGGTATCCGAGCTGCTCTACATTATACGTTTCCGATATAGGAATAAAGTATACGTATTTTATAAGTCTATTAACCATAACTAATATTATGTCGTATAGTTACTTCGTAACTTAATCTCTTAACGGTAGAAGTTTCGTGATAAAGTCCATTATAACTTCGTCCTATGGTTTCGTTAGTAGTGTCCTAAACTGTAGGTAACCATATTTTACGTGTCTCGTAGCCTTGTTTCGTTAGTAGTGTACGCATTGTTTAATGTAGCGTAACACCTTAAGTCTTATCTATAGAAATGAGATACTGCGTTATATTAGGTCTATAGTCTTTAAAGTTCTAGGGTGTCTATAAGTTAGTCCGTCGTAATGTTGTCGTATGCATTCCTCTTCTCGATCCTTTAGTACTTAGTATTTTCCTTACGATATAGGGAATTGTTCGTCCCTATCGCCTAATATCCGTACGATATTATTAAATTCTCTTATGTTAGTACTAAGACTTCTATCGGGGTTTGTCTTTAATATTTTATGTTATACTAGTTCTTTTCCTTCTATATAGTCGCTTCTTCGGCTTAGCGCGTCGGCGCGGCTATTCTCTCGTCCTAGAGTATATTTAATTTCGAACTTATACTGTCCTAGTAGCTCCGACTAGCGGGCTTGCCTTCGGGTAAGTTCTTTCGTCGTCGTAAAGTACGTAAGATTCTTATAGTTAGAAAGAATCGTTAACTTCGGTAGGCCCTCGACATATACTCTCTAATGTTGTATAGTAGTAACAATGGCTAGAAGCTCTTTATTATAGATGTCGTAGTTCTGTTCCGCTATAGTTATTTTCCGGGAGTAATAGGCTACTAGGTATCTCTACCTATCATGTGTCTATGTTAGACATGCGCCTATTACTATATTAGACGCATCGGTCTCGATGTGGACTTCCTTGCTACCATCAAATAATCGAAGCGTAGGGGCTAAAGCGCATTGTTCTTTAAGTTTCTTAAATGCTTTAGTCTGTTTCTTTACCCATTTCTAAGTAACGTCCTTTCTCGTAAGCATCGTCATTAGTGCTGCTATTTTCGCGTAGTCCTTAATGAATTTCCGGTTGTAGTTCGCTAGTCTAAGGAATGATTGTACGTCCTTAACTGTTTTTAGTTCTAGCTACTCTCTAATTAACTATGTCTTCGTAGGGTCGATCGTTATCCCTATGGTGCTAATAATAAAGCCTGAGAATTTAACTTCTTTCTTGTAGAATTCGCATTTCTCGGGTGCCGTCTTGAATCCTAATTGCGTGAGTCGTTCGAAGACGTCCTAGACTTGTTTTATGTGTTTCTATAGGGATCCTTTTATGTAGACTAGTATGTCGTCTATGTAGGCGATAACGCATACGTCGAGTAGGTCTCTAAGTGTTTCGTTTATAAGATCCTAGTAGGATACGGGTGCGTTAGTTAATCCCATTAGTATAACTAAGAATTCGTAGAGTCCGTATCTTATTCTAAAAGCGGTTTTCTATTCTTCTCCTTCTACTATTCGTATAGCATAGAAGGCATCTCGTAGGTCAATCTTCGTATACTAGTCCGATCCGGTTAATCTGTCCTATGCTTCTTCGATGTTAGGTAGCGGGTATCGGTTCTTAATCGTAATCTCGTTTAACTTCCTATAGTCTTGTACGAGTCGTAACTTCCCGTTTGCTTTTAGAACGAACATACATAGAGTTCCTACACTTAAGGTGGATCTTCTTATCTATCCTTTAGCTAGCTTCTCCTTTAGCTATTCTCGTAGGGTCTATAGCTCTTTCTTAGACATTTGATATAGGGGTCCCTATAGAGGCTCTTTCCCTAGCTAAATGTTGATCTTATAATCCTATAGGCGGTGCTTAGGTAAGGCGGTTTTGCCTCTCTCCTCTTTAAAGAGTCGCGACTACTTACGATACTCCTTAGGAATACTTAACTCTAAGATGTTAGTATTCTTCGATAGTGCGTTACTTCTATCACTTCTAGTAACTTCGTGACCCGGCGGCCCTACACTAGTGTCTATCCCGGTCGAAGGTGGTTCTTTTATCCTTCTAGTCGGCGTAAGCTATATCTCGTTTAGCTGTTTCCTTGCCTTATCTACTAGTGAACGCTGCTACTACGTAGGCTAAATGTCGATAACGCAATCGCATTCCCTAAATGTGAGTACTCCTCTTCTCTAGTCGATTACTAGATTGTGCTTTCTTAACTAAGACATACCTAATACTATGTTATAACTAGCTATATTAGTAATATCTAAGGTAATATTCTCGTAGTGCTGTTAGATAGCTAGTGGCAATAGTATCGTCTCCTATTCTACGCTAGGTAACGATAATCCGTTTACCGCGATTAACTCGTAACACCATTTCTTCTTTAGGGTAGCTAACCCGTTTCTTCTTATGAAAGACTCGGAGATAAAGTTCCCCGCTGCTCCTAAGTCGATTATAACACTAGTCTTATGTCCGTTAACGATTACTTGTGTCTAGAAAACTGTGTTTAATGTCGATGCATGAGCCTAAGTATTACATAACTCCCTCCGGTCGCTCATTCCTAGGGAGCTAATCCTTTTCCCGAATAGTATGTAGTTCGCTATACTTCGTACCTAGAGGCTTCGGCTAGAACCTATAGCCCGTTACCCTATGTCTACACTTGTAGTCTGTTACGTTCCTAGATCTTCTACGTTTCTAAGTAGAGTGCGCGTGCGTGTTGCACTATGTTGCGTAATTCATTCGATATAAATGTTCCTAACGGTGTAAGATATCCGGTTCCTGTTATTCGGCTTCCTATTGGTAGTCGTTCTATAACGGTAGTTGCTAGATTCTCGGTTGTTTCTATAAGTGGGTATCCCTAGGCTATGCCTCGTAGGGTGTCGAGTGTCTTATTAAACTTAATAGAATGTAGCTTCCTTCGTCCACCTATCTTAGGTAGGAATTCCTCGTGCCTTCTTTATAGGTAGATGATTATGTCGTACAGTTTCTTAGGTGCATCTACCGTAAAGGTAAGTTGTTCGTTATCGTCGTTAGTGTCGCTCTCTTCTCCTTCGGAGGAATCTTCTTCGCTTAATTCTTCCGGATCCTGTTCTTCCTCGATGGTATCTAGCCCGGTGGTTTCTTAACTTTCTTCCTATGGTTCTAGTAACTATAATCCGTTCCATCCTAGGTCCTGATTTCCTTTATCGCTTCTATCTTCGTTAAAGTAGGATTTATCGATGTCCACTTCTCTAAGCGTGGCGTTTTACCTATGCGTCGCTCCTAGGGTTCCTCGTGGTTGCTAAGGCTAATACCCTACGCCTAATTTCGCGGCGTAGTAGATTTAACACGAGTCTTAGTAACAGAATCGCTAATGAAGGCTTCTATAACCATTTCGAGACTCGGATTCGGTCTCGTAGTCGACTCTTCGTGTTATTATGTTGAACTGTCGTAGTTGGTTCTTCGCATTAAATAGAATAACTATCATTTGCTGCCTATAGTATCCTCCTCGTCCTTCTAAGGGGTCTAGGAGAGGCGTCGTGCTTCTGTTGTTAGCTCTCTCCTCTACTCTCCGAGTATAGTCGGTATCTCCTCAAGATCTAACGCTGCTCTTAGATTTACTAGTTCGGGGTTGCATTATATTAAATTACTCGCGGCGCACTATATTTTTACCGCGGCAATCTCGCGCTATGTGACCTTCCTTACTATAGGCATAACATGTAAGTTTTCCTTTTCCTTTAAAGGGCTTTCCGTAGCCCCTACTCTTGTCGATCTTCCGTCCTCGTTAGGTAACGTCTAGTTCTATTAGCTGTGGTCTATAGTAGGGTTGGCTTTATCGTAAGAATTCTCCCTTCGTAACGTATCCTCCTAAGGGTCTACGGTCCGGAGCGTATCCTACTATTCCTCCTACTTTGGAGTCGTATCTCTTCTCCTAGTGTCGTTCCTAGAGCTAGTTATCGATATTAATCGACGCCTTCATTAGCTCTTCGAGGTTAGTAATCCGTCCCCCGTGTCTTATTAACTCGTCCTTAACGGAGTCTTTAAGTCCACGTCGGAACATAGTTATTAACGCCGTCTAGTCCTATCCGGTAATTTGTCCGTATTCTTCGAATTTAGCGGCATACTCTAAAGTAGACGTCTTCTACTTTAGGTGTTAAATGATTCGTATGGCCTATTAGACTTCGTTCGAGGTTCTAAAGATTGATTTTATCTTTTCTTTAAAGAGGGTATAGCTCCTAAACATTCCGGTAGGGTCTTGTCGTCCTATACCTTTAAGGTATTCCTTAAGGTAAGGTTTGATCTAGTTCTACGCACTTCCGCGAAGGTACGTAATAGCGAAGATAGTTCTTTTATCGGTATCGACTAGGTTGAACATAAGATATATATCTATCTAATTGATCTAGTCGTCGAACTTAGCCCTGTCTCTATAGAAGAGGTCTAGCTTAGTAGCCTTAACGTCGTTCTTCCTTAGAGTAGGCTCGTTATCGTTATTAGACTTATCGTCCTTCGTAGTAGTCTATTATAGTAGCGCACGGCGGATGCTTCCTACTTCGCTAGGGGCGGGTGTTCCCCTACTAGCTGCTTAAGTAGCGCTTATCCTAAGGGCGTTTAAAGTGTTATTATCTCGTTCTAGGGCTAGTCTTAAAGGAGAGATAAGTTAAGTCACGTAGCGGTATTCTCTAGAGAGGCTAAAGTAAGCTAAGCGAAGATAAATGATAGGAATAAGAGTTATATTCCAATTAGTAAGATAGTAACATAAGTTAAACGCGTTAGAACCATAAGGGTTTCTAGCGTTCCTAAATATAAAGGAGGCTCGTATACTATCCGGTATTAGGCGTCCGTCTATCTACTCGACCGGTCGCCTAGTCGTGTAGTCGTGTACGTCTATACGCTACTTCTACGGTCGTGTTCGACCATGCACTAAGCGCGCGGTCGTGCACGTGACCCGGACGTAGGGTCCCTTTCTCTTCCTAGCGATTAGTTCTTGTCTTCTAATTCTTCCTCCCTATGCCACGTCCTATACCGTCCTTCATCCGAACCGTAACAAGTAACATAGTTACGTAGATCTAGCTAAACTTTATCGCCTATACGATAGATTAGTACGGGCTTCCTACCCCGGTTAGCGTAGTCCTCCTATTTTTAGGCGGCTTTCGCTATACTCGCCTAATACAGGTCCGTAATCTTTTATATCCTTTCTACGAATAGCGTTACCCGTTACGCGGCGTCTAACTAAGAGGTCTCTAGATCCGGTTATAACTAAACGGGTAATAGTACCTCGTATCCGTGTACTACAAAGAAGGGGCTTATTCCTAGCCTAGCGTAATACCGCGCGTTTAGAGCAAGTTACGCCGTAGGGAGCTAGCGTTTCTAGTCGGACTGCTTATAGTTAATGTAGTTACGAAGGTAAGCCTAGACTTCCTAGTTTAATCGTTCCGGGCCTCCGTCGGTTTATAGGTAGTAGGCGGAGCTAAGCCTCTATTTTATACCGGTTAAACGATAGAAGGTCCTCTAGAAGGTACTCGTCTAGTTAGTACCCCGGTTACTCGTAATAGCTTAAGGGAGGCTATAGTATCTTACCTAGTAGTCTAAGAACCTTTTAGTGCAGTCCTCGGCTTTTATAGTAGGTATCGCTTCTAAAACGACGGTCTTACTTAGTCGATCCTTAATTACCTAGAGGTAAGTGTTCCCTTACGACTCGGGTATGTCCGTTATAAAATCTATCGAGATCTCCTAGAAGAATCGGTCGGGGACCGGTAAGGGTTATAGGAGGCCGTGTTTTTATTCTCTCTATACCTTATTCCTACCGTAGTAGTTACAGTTCCTTAAAAACTGCCTTACGTGCTTAGACTATAGGGGCTAGTAGAAGTTACGACTTAGTATCGATGCTATAGAGTCCCGGTGTTAGGGCCGTAAGACTATAAGGGGATGTCGTAATGTATAGCACGCCTACGATCTTATAATCGTAGATAAACTAAAGCTTACTTTCTTCTATCGACGCTATACGCGTCTCCTAGTGTACGTATGCGCGTTACGTGCGGCATGCTAAGCCGGGCATAGCCGCATTATAGGTAAGGGTTAGCTATAGGCTACCCTTATAACTACCTCCCCTTCTAGGACGAGCTACCCTTAGCTCGCGGCTTTAGGAGATTTCTATATAAGTGATCTATCTACTTCTCGTAGATTCCGTTGCTATACGACCCGCCTACGGGTCTCGTACGTGTCGTTATCGTAGTGTAGGTAGGTATAATGTTATAGTTACTAGGTTAACTAACTCGAGAGTTTAAGAAGCGTACCCTCTCCCTCCTTTTCCTTCTTTTTCCCTTATACTACGTTCTCGTAGCGCACTACACCCGCACTACTAGCAATCCACTAGCTCCTCGCTAGCGACTACCTAGCGACCCGCTAGTACTACTATAGCTTTAGAGGAAGCTATCTAAGACTAGCTCTACTAGGAGGCCCTTATAGGGGGCCTATTAGTACTACTAATACTATTACTAGCACTACGAGCATAGATATCTAGCGCGCTCGGCGTACTAGATACGCTAGCGAAGCGTAAGTTTAGCGTACTAGGGCCGTAGACCCCTAAGTCCTTACTAGCTAGGCGCCTAGGTACCGATATTAAGATATGTATACGCTATCTACTATACTTCGTAGCTAGTAAGTATTCGCTACGCTCTTCGCTTACGATACGCTTACTAATAGTATAGTAGACGAGTAGGATACGTGTAATAGTGTTACTACCGGCGAGTTACTTATAACGGGCTATAGGTTCTAGCCGAAGCCTCTAGGCACGAAGTATAGCGAACTACATACTATTCGGGAAAAGGATTAGCTCCCTAGGAATAAGCGACTAAAGGGAGTTATGCAACACTTAGGCTTATGCATCGACATTAAACACAGTTTTCTAGACATAAGCAATCGTTAACGGACATAAGACCCGTGTTATAATCGACTTAGGAGTAGCGGGGAATTTTATCTCCGAGTCTTTTATAAGAAGAAACGGGTGTTACGGTTTGATTCGTGGAGAACTCACAGCCACTCACTAAGCGAGGAGAGCAAAGAAACTTGCGGGACAGAGAGCAAGAGATCAAGAGATCAAGAGATCAAGAGAGCAAGAAAACAAGAGATCAAGAGAGCAAGAGAGAGCAGGACAGATCACGCCAAGACATGGCACTATATAGACGACGCTCTTTTGCAAGTAGATAGGAGCCTCGTGCTCAACTCATTTTAAGTATACACCATATACTGTTTGGAACCACTACCTTCATAACTGATTGAGACATCCCTGCAAAGATCCAAGCCCGAGTTGTGATAACGTACAGCGGTTCCTAACAACTTTGAGCACCACCACCAGGGCACTTTGCATATGTCTGGGAGAGACGCTACCCGGAGTCCGTCACGACAACAGCCACAGTCAACTGGCATCACGGAACGAATGAGCGAAATGTCGATTACAGGAAGCAGCAAGAACAACAACACTCCTATGGGTATGCTGAACCCATTGGACCACCACCGTGCACCTAAGGTGTCTACGCCGGAGACGTTCGACGGGACCAAGGACAAACTGGAGGCTTTTCAACTGCAGGTTCAGTTGTACCTTCACTTCAACGCACACCAGTTTCAAGGCGAGGCCAGCAAGGTCTTGTACGCCGCATCCTTCCTACGAGGAAAAGCAGCTAGAGGATTCCGACCATACCTCAAGGACTGGCTACACAACCAGGGCGAGGGAGAAACACCGAAAACGGAAACTCGAAAAATTTTCCACGACTACGACGAGTTTGAGACGAAACTCGATGATCTATACGGGATACCAAATGAGGAGGTATACGCCGACCGACATATCCGACAACTTCGACAGACTACTTCTGTAGCGCTGTACGCCTCAGAATTCCAAGGATATGCCGCCGACCTGGAATGGAACGACGCAGCTTTGCGATCGCAGTTCTACCTCGGGCTGAAAGACAACGTCAAAGCCGAACTATCCCGAAACGCCAGCGTCGTTACGCTAGGGGCGATGATCAAGGCAGCAAAGGAGATCGACGAAAGGCTCCAGGAGTTGAGGTACGACCGACACGTACAGCCTGGATACCAGAGACCCGCCGCGAGCGGAAGAGGGGGCTTCAAGGCCAGAAGTCAGGACCCTAGTAGTTACGGGGATCCAATGGAATTGGACGTAACGGAACGTAGGACAGGAAGGGGGCTGAAGAGCAAAGGTTCCACCTGCTACGTATGTGGCGAGCAAGGCCATTTTGCAAGGAACTGCAAGAAAAGGAACATGGTTAGCCGCGAATTCAACGCAATGATTCGCGAAGAGAAGACATACCAGGAATGCGAGAGCTTTCTCTCGAAATCTGCCTAGCAGAAACAACCTGACGACAACGGCCTCACACCGCGGACTCTTGATGTGAAGGCTCGGGAGAAAAGAGACCCTTTAACGGATCGTCGAGAGGGACACCCGTTATCGTACTCCAGTGGTCCAGGGGCATTTCGAGAATGCCGTGGAAAAAGGAATGATCTGGCACCTCTATGCCGGAGGGAACGGAGAAAGGAAGGACGGACTCGGGAGAAGGATCCTCGGACTCCAGCTCCTCGAGTGCCAAGGCAGTGGCACCATCGACGCGGTTCTCGGCGAGACGCAGTTGTTTCCTGAGACGAATCTTTTTCATTCTTCTTTCGGACAACGCCTGTTGGTCACGAGACAATCGCTGCAGAATCTCCACCTCCTCCTCCTCCAACGACTCGATGTCACGACGCAACGCTTCCCTCGCGTTCCGAAGTTTTTCCCACTGGGAAAAGGCGAGAGAGACGTCGCAAGACTTCCGGTTGTGCTTGATGCACTCGGAACACTTTGATGAACGAGGACCGACGACGCAGCGGGGACGAACTTCGCCGGGTGCAACGACAACAGACTTGCAGGAAGAACAGGGCGCCATTTCAGTACCGTTTGTTTCGATATCGGTATAAAGGTCCAGACGACGGAGAGTGGACGAAACCTTTGGCTTGCGACGGTGTGTGGGTGATGGTAAAGAAGACGACATCTTTAGCCGATGGAAAAGATGCACACTCGAAACGACTATAAGCTTCGGGACGAAGCTAGGCTAGAAGGGGGATGGTGTTACGGTTTGATTCGTGGAGAACTCACAGCCACTCACTAAGCGAGGAGAGCAAAGAAACTTGCGGGACAGAGAGCAAGAGATCAAGAGATCAAGAGATCAAGAGAGCAAGAGAACAAGAGATCAAGAGAGCAAGAGAGAGCAGGACAGATCACGCCAAGACATGGCACTATATAGACGACGCTCTTTTGCAAGTAGATAGGAGCCTCGTGCTCAACTCATTTTAAGTATACACCATATACTGTTTGGAACCACTACCTTCATAACTGATTGAGACATCCCTGCAAAGATCCAAGCCCGAGTTGTGATAACGTACAGCGGTTCCTAACAACGGGTTAGCTACCCTAAAGAAGAAATAGGGTTACGAGTTAATCGCGGTAAACGGATTATCGTTACCTAGCGTAGAATAGGAGACGACACTATTACTACTAGCTATCTAACAGCACTACGAGAATATTACCTTAGATGTTACTAATATAGCTAGTTATAACATAGTATTAGGTATGCCTTAGTTAAGAAAGCACAATCTAGTAATCGACTAGAGAAGAGGAGTACTTACATTTAGGGAATGCGATTGCGTTGTCGACATTTAGCCTACGTAGTAGTAGCGTTTACTAGTAGATAAGGTAAGGAAATAGCTAAACGAGATATATGTTATTGTCTCGTTCTAGGGCTAGTCTTAAAAGAGAGATAAGTCAAGTCACGTGGCGGTATTATTCTTTAGAGAGGCTAAAGTAAGCTAAGCGAAGATGAATGATAGGAATAAGAGTTGTATTCCAATCAGTGAGATAGTAACATGAGTTAAACGCATTAGAACTATAAGGGTTTCTAGCGTTCCTAAATACAAAGGAGATTCGCGGCGTAGAGCCTATAGCTTAGTATAATCACCTTAATTAGTCCTACTAAGCATACTGATCACACTAATTAGTCCGTAAAGTGATTAGTGTCACGTGCGTCTAGATGATTAGTATTACGTGTTTCTAAGTGATTAGTGTTTCGTGTGTCTAGTTGGGGCTGCCGTTTAGACCGAACCGTAACACTATCCCCCTTCTAGCCTAGCTTAGTCCCTTAAGCTTACTTATAACGAACGGTATCCTCTATGTATTTGCGTATAGCTTCTTCCCTTTACGATGCCTATCTACTAACGCCCTTCTAGCACTATCCGTCGCCGCCGTCTCTACGAGTTCGTTAAATCCGCGGGAGAAGTTATAGTTAAGAAATGCTTAACGTGTGAAAAGCATGGTCGCGTGTATAAGGTGCACATTCGTTCCGGGAAGTGTAGTAAGTGTCTTCGTCGCGGCTAAAGGTGCGATGTAAGAGTAACTTAGTCGGAGTTTAAGAGGTTAGTAGAGGAGAAGGCTCGTCTTCGTTAGAAAATCCAGGAGTCTCGGTCCGCTTAGGAGGAGGCGATGCGGGTTTATAAGAAGGCTCTCGAGGATCTAAAGATTGCTCGCGCGCGCGAGGAGCGCTTACGTTAGTAGATAGATCTAGTAGATCGTCGTGCCGAGGAGGCAATTTCCGTTAAGGAAAGGGAGATCGAGGAGCAGGAGATAGAAGAGGCTTCTTTGCTTCCTTCGGATATCCCTTGTGAGGGTCTAGCTCTCAACTTGTTACTAGGCACATGGGGTGCTATTAAGGGTCTCGGTAACGAGTTCTAGGAGGTACCCGAACTACTCCCTGCTAGTTGACTTGTAGGTCTTTATTTTTCTTATAATATTCTCGGATCTTTTGTTAATAGTTTTGTAGGTTCTTTTCTAGTTCCTAGGTATTTTCTGATTCGTCGTATCCTTTCCATTTAACAAGGTATCGCTAACCTTTCTTATCTAGGATTCTTTCGACTTCGAATTTGTTTTCTACTTCCGGTTCGAAATGGAAGCTCTCCTAGCAGGGTGTTTCGGCGTCTACGGGTTCCAACTTAGAGATATGGAAGACTAGGTAGATTCTTACGTCTAGTGGTAGTCGTAGGCGGTAGTTAACTAGTCCTATAACTTTGTCGATAAAAAATGGTCCGACCTTAACGTAATCTAGTTTCTTAGTCTGTCTTCTTGTTCTTAAGTTTTTTGTAAGGAGATAGACCTTATCCCCCTCTTTTAGTAGAGGTGCTATTATTCTCGTGTCCTGCCGTTGTTAAGACAGTTTGTGTTGTGCATCTTCGATCGCCTTACGTGTTTCTTTATGCACTTCCTTAAGAGTATCCGTCGTTACGATTGCTCTTTCGGCTTGTAGGTGGGATCTAGGTGTTCTAAATAGGTTAGGATCTTTACTAAAGTTCGCATAAAATGGTGTCGTTGAAGTTGTCTCTAATTTGTGGTTGTTTAGTGCAATCTACGCCATTGGCAGTAATGAGATCTAGTTGTCTTATGTATAATTGATGTAGTGTCGTAGGTATTGTTCTAGCGTTTAATTCATCCTTTCGGTTTGTCCGTCTGTTTCCGGATGATATGCTGTTAACAGCTTGTGTTTAATTCCGATCGTTCCTATAAGCGTCTTCTAGTAGTTTAATGTGAATAGCTTGTCTCTGTCCGTTATAAACGCTTAAGGGAATCCGTAGTATCGGATAAGTCTATCTAGTACGAGGTATCCGAGCTGCTCTATATTGTACGTTTCTAATGTAGGAATGAAGTGTGCGTATTTCGTAAGTCTATTAACTATAACTAGTATTATGTCGTATGGTTGTTTCGTAACTTAATCTCTTAACGGTAGGAGTTTCGTAATAAAGTCTATTGTAACTTCGTCCCATGGTTTCGTCGGTAGTGTCCTAAACTGTAGGTGACCGTATTTTGCATGTCTCGTAGCCTTATTTCGTTAGCAGTGTACGCATTGTGTTAGGAACCGCTGTACGTTATCCCAACTGGGCTTGGATCTTTGCAGTGATGTCTCTGACTCGTTGAGAAGGTAGTGGTTCCAAACAGTATATGGTGTATACTTGAAATGAGTTGAGCACGAGGCTCCTATCTACTTGCAAAAGAGCGTCGTCTATATAGTGCCGTGTCTTGGCGTGATCTTTCCTGCTCTCTCTGCTCTCTCTGCTCTCTCGAGAGAGCACCCGAGAGCACTGAGAGCACTCTGCATATCGGGTGCATCCGCTGGTCTGCTGGCATCGATTGGTTGGCTACGGGCTTCCCCAGACCGATCCGTAACACATTGTTTAATGTAGCGTAATACCTTAAGTCTTATCTATAGAAATGAGAAACTGCGCTGTATTAGGTCTATAGTTTTTGAAGTTCTAGGGTGTCTATAAGTTGGTCCGTCGTAATGTTATTAAATGCATTCTTCTTCTCGATCCTTCGGTACTTAGTATTTTCCTTACGATATAGGGAATTGTTCGTCCCTATCGCCTAATATCCGTACGATGTTGTTAAATTCTCTTATGTTGGCACTAAGACTTCCGTCGGGGTTCGTCTTTAATATCTTATGTTGCACTGGTTCTTTTTCTTCTATGTAGTCGCTTCTTCGGCTTAGCGCGTCGGCGCGGCTATTCTCTCGTCCTAGAGTATATTTAATTTCGAACCTATACTGTCCTAGTAGCTCCGACCAGCGGGCTTGCCTTCGGGTAAGTTCTTTCGTCGTCGTGAAGTACGTAAGATTCTTATGGTTAGAAAGAATCGTTAACTTCGGTGGGCCCTCGACATATACTCTCTAATGTTACATAGTAGCAACAATAGCTAGAAGCTCTTTGTTATAGATGTCGTAGTTCTGTTCCGCTATAGTCATTTTCCGGGAGTAATAGGCTACTAGGTGTCTCTACCTATCGTGTGTCTACGTTAGACACGCGCCTATTGCTATATTAGACGTATCGGTCTCGATGTGGACTTCCTTGCTACCATCAAATAATCGAAGCGTAGGGGCTAAAGCGCATTGTTCCTTAAGTTTCTTAAATGCTTTAGTCTGTTCCTTTCCCCATTTCTAAGTAACGTCCTTTCTCGTAAGCATCGTCATTAGTGCTGCTATTTTCGCGTAGTCCTTAATGAATTTCCGGTTGTAGTTCGCTAGTCTAAGGAATGATTGTACGTCCTTAACTGTTTTTAGTTCTAGCTACTCTCTAATTAACTATGTCTTCGTAGGGTCGATCGTTATCCCTATGGTGCTAATAATAAAGCCTGAGAATTTAACTTCTTTCTTGTAGAATTCGCATTTCTCGGGTGCCGTCTTGAATCCTAATTGCGTGAGTCGTTCGAAGACGTCCTAGACTTGTTTTATGTGTTCCTATAGGGATCCTTTTATGTAGACTAGTATGTCGTCTATGTAGGCGATAACGCATACGTCGAGTAGGTCTCTAAGTGTTTCGTTTATAAGATCCTAGTAGGATACGGGTGCGTTAGTTAATCCCATTAGTATAACTAAGAATTCGTAGAGTCCGTATCTTATTCTAAAAGCGGTTTTCTATTCTTCTCCTTCTACTATTCGTATAGCATAGAAGGCATCTCGTAGGTCAATCTTCGTATACTAGTCCGATCCGGTTAATCTGTCCTATGCTTCTTCGATGTTAGGTAGCGGGTATCGGTTCTTAATCGTAATCTCGTTTAACTTCCTATAGTCTTGTACGAGTCGTAACTTCCCGTTTGCTTTTAGAACGAACATACATAGAGTTCCTACACTTAAGGTGGATCTTCTTATCTATCCTTTAGCTAGCTTCTCCTTTAGCTATTCTCGTAGGGTCTATAGCTCTTTCTTAGACATTTGATATAGGGGTCCCTATAGAGGCTCTTTCCCTAGCTAAATGTTGATCTTATAATCCTATAGGCGGTGCTTAGGTAAGGCGGTTTTGCCTCTCTCCTCTTTAAAGAGTCGCGACTACTTGCGATACTCCTTAGGAATACTTAACTCTAAGATATTAGTATTCTTCGATAGTGCGTTACTTCTATTACTTCTAGTAACTTCGTAACCCGGCGGCCCTACGCTAGTGTCTATCCCGGTCGAAGGTGGTTCTTTTATCCTTCTATTCGGCGTAAGCTATATTGTTACGGTTCGGTCCAAACGGCAGCCCCGACTAGACACACGAAACACTAATCACTTAGAAACACGTGATACTAATCATCTAGACGCACGTGACACTGATCACTTCACGGACTAATTAGTGTAATTAGTATGCTCAGTAGGACTAATTAAGGTGATTATACTAAGCTATAGGCTCTACGCCGCGAATCTCCTTTGTATTTAGGAACGCTAGAAACCCTTATGGTTCTAATGCGTTCAACTCATGTTACTATCTTACTAATTGGAATACAACTCTTATTCCTATCATTTATCTTCGCTTAGCTTGCTTTAGCCTCTCTAAAGAATAATACCGCCACGTAACTTAACTTATCTCTCTTTTAAGACTAGCCCTAGAACGAGACAATAACACTTTAAACGCCCTTAGGATAAGCGCTACTTAAGCAGCTAGTAGGAGAACACCCGCCCCTAGCGAAGTAGGAAGCATCCGCCGTGCGCTACTACAACAGACTACTACGAAGGACGATAAGTCTAATAACGATGACGAGCCTACTCTAAGGAAGAACGACGTTAAGGCTGCTAAGCTAGACCTCTTCTATAGAGATAGGGCTAAGTTCGACGACTGGATCAATTAGATAGATATGTATCTTATGTTTAACCTAGTCGATGCCGATAAAAGAACTATCTTCGCTATTACGTACCTTCGCGGAAGTGCGCAGAACTGGATCAAACCTTACCTTAAGGAATACCTTAAAGGTATAGGACGATTAGACCCCACTAGAATGTTTAGGAGCTACACTCTCTTTAAAGATAAGATGAAATCAATCTTTAGAACCTCGAACGAAGTCTAATAGGCTATACGAATCATTTAACACCTAAAGTAGAAGACGTCTACTTTAGAGTATGCCGCTAAATTCGAAGAATACGGACAAATTACCGGATAGGACTAGACGGCGTTAATAACTATGTTCCGACGTGGACTTAAAGACTCCGTTAAGGACGAGTTAATAAGACACGGGGGACGGATTACTAACCTCGAAGAGCTAATGAAGGCGTCGATTAATATCGATAACTAGCTCTAGGAACGACACTAGGAGAAGAGATACGACTCCAAAGTAGGAGGAATAGTAGGATACGCTCCGGACCGTAGACCCTTAGGAGGATACGTTACGAAGGGAGAATTCTTACGATAAAGCCAACCCTACTATAGACCACAGCTAATAGAACTAGACGTTACCTAACGAGGACGGAAGATCGACAAGAGTAGGGGCTACGGAAAGCCCTTTAAAGGAAAAGGAAAACTTACATGTTATGCCTATAGTAAGGAAGGTCACATAGCGCGAGATTGCCGCGGTAAAAATATAGTGCGCCGCGAGTAATTTAATATAATGCAACCCCGAACTAGTAAATCTAAGAGCAGCGTTAGATCTTGAGGAGATACCGACTATACTCGGAGAGTAGAGGAGAGAGCTAACAACAGAAGCACGACGCCTCTCCTAGACCCCTTAGAAGGACGAGGAGGATACTATAGGCAGCAAATGATAGTTATTCTATTTAATGCGAAGAACCAACTACGACAGTTCAACATAATAACACGAAGAGTCGACTACGAGACCAAATCCGAGTCTCGAAATGGTTATAGAAGCCTTCATTAGCGATTCTGTTACTAAGACTCGTGTTAAATCTACTACGCCGCGAAATTAGGCGTAGGGTATTAGCCTTAGCAACCACGAGGAACCCTAGGAGCGACGCATAGGTAAAACGCCACGCTTAGAGAAGTGGACATCGATAAATCCTACTTTAACGAAGATAGAAGCGATAAAGGAAATCAGGACCTAGGATGGAACGGATTATAGTTACTAGAACCATAGGAAGAAAGTTAAGAAACCACCGGGCTAGATACCATCGAGGAAGAACAGGATCCGGAAGAATTAAGCGAAGAAGATTCCTCCGAAGGAGAAGAGAGCGACACTAACGACGATAACGAACAACTTACCTTTACGGTAGATGCACCTAAGAAACTGTACGACATAATCATCTACCTATAAAGAAGGCACGAGGAATTCCTACCTAAGATAGGTGGACGAAGGAAGCTACATTCTATTAAGTTTAATAAGACACTCGACACCCTACGAGGCATAGCCTAGGGATACCCACTTATAGAAACAACCGAGAATCTAGCAACTACCGTTATAGAACGACTACCGATAGGAAGCCGAATAACAGGAACCGGATATCTTACACCGTTAGGAACATTTATATCGAATGAATTACGCAACATAGTGCAACACGCACGCGCACTCTACTTAGAAACGTAGAAGATCTAGGAACGTAACAGACTACAAGTGTAGACATAGGGTAACGGGCTATAGGTTCTAGCCGAAGCCTCTAGGTACGAAGTATAGCGAACTACATACTATTTGGGAAAAGGATTAGCTCCCTAGGAATGAGCGACCGGAGGGAGTTATGTAATACTTAGGCTCATGCATCGACATTAAACACAGTTTTCTAGACACAAGTAATCGTTAACGGACATAAGACTAGTGTTATAATCGACTTAGGAGCAGCGGGGAACTTTATCTCCGAGTCTTTCATAAGAAGAAACGGGTTAGCTACCCTAAAGAAGAAATGGTGTTACGAGTTAATCGCGGTAAACGGATTATCGTTACCTAGCGTAGAATAGGAGACGATACTATTGCCACTAGCTATCTAACAGCACTACGAGAATATTACCTTAGATATTACTAATATAGCTAGTTATAACATAGTATTAGGTATGTCTTAGTTAAGAAAGCACAATCTAGTAATCGACTAGAGAAGAGGAGTACTCACATTTAGGGAATGCGATTGCGTTATCGACATTTAGCCTACGTAGTAGCAGCGTTCACTAGTAGATAAGGCAAGGAAACAGCTAAACGAGATATAGCTTACGCCGACTAGAAGGATAAAAGAACCACCTTCGACCGGGATAGACACTAGTGTAGGGCCGCCGGGTCACGAAGTTACTAGAAGTGATAGAAGTAACGCACTATCGAAGAATACTAACATCTTAGAGTTAAGTATTCCTAAGGAGTATCGTAAGTAGTCGCGACTCTTTAAAGAGGAGAGAGGCAAAACCGCCTTACCTAAGCACCGCCTATAGGATTATAAGATCAACATTTAGCTAGGGAAAGAGCCTCTATAGGGACCCCTATATCAAATGTCTAAGAAAGAGCTATAGACCCTACGAGAATAGCTAAAGGAGAAGCTAGCTAAAGGATAGATAAGAAGATCCACCTTAAGTGTAGGAACTCTATGTATGTTCGTTCTAAAAGCAAACGGGAAGTTACGACTCGTACAAGACTATAGGAAGTTAAACGAGATTACGATTAAGAACCGATACCCGCTACCTAACATCGAAGAAGCATAGGACAGATTAACCGGATCGGACTAGTATACGAAGATTGACCTACGAGATGCCTTCTATGCTATACGAATAGTAGAAGGAGAAGAATAGAAAACCGCTTTTAGAATAAGATACGGACTCTACGAATTCTTAGTTATACTAATGGGATTAACTAACGCACCCGTATCCTACTAGGATCTTATAAACGAAACACTTAGAGACCTACTCGACGTATGCGTTATCGCCTACATAGACGACATACTAGTCTACATAAAAGGATCCCTATAGGAACACATAAAACAAGTCTAGGACGTCTTCGAACGACTCACGCAATTAGGATTCAAGACGGCACCCGAGAAATGCGAATTCTACAAGAAAGAAGTTAAATTCTCAGGCTTTATTATTAGCACCATAGGGATAACGATCGACCCTACGAAGACATAGTTAATTAGAGAGTAGCTAGAACTAAAAACAGTTAAGGACGTACAATCATTCCTTAGACTAGCGAACTACAACCGGAAATTCATTAAGGACTACGCGAAAATAGCAGCACTAATGACGATGCTTACGAGAAAGGACGTTACTTAGAAATGGGTAAAGAAACAGACTAAAGCATTTAAGAAACTTAAAGAACAATGCGCTTTAGCCCCTACGCTTCGATTATTTGATGGTAGCAAGGAAGTCCACATCGAGACCGATGCGTCTAATATAGTAATAGGCGCATGTCTAACATAGACACATGATAGGTAGAGATACCTAGTAGCCTATTACTCCCGGAAAATAACTATAGCGGAACAGAACTACGACATCTATAATAAAGAGCTTCTAGCCATTGTTACTACTATACAACATTAGAGAGTATATGTCGAGGGCCTACCGAAGTTAACGATTCTTTCTAACTATAAGAATCTTACGTACTTTACGACGACGAAAGAACTTACCCGAAGGCAAGCCCGCTAGTCGGAGCTACTAGGACAGTATAAGTTCGAAATTAAATATACTCTAGGACGAGAGAATAGCCGCGCCGACGCGCTAAGCCGAAGAAGCGACTATATAGAAGGAAAAGAACTAGTATAACATAAAATATTAAAGACAAACCCCGATAGAAGTCTTAGTACTAACATAAGAGAATTTAATAATATCGTACGGATATTAGGCGATAGGGACGAACAATTCCCTATATCGTAAGGAAAATACTAAGTACTAAAGGATCGAGAAGAGGAATGCATACGACAACATTACGACGGACTAACTTATAGACACCCTAGAACTTTAAAGACTATAGACCTAATATAACGCAGTTTCTCATTTCTATAGATAAGACTTAAGGTGTTACGCTACATTAAACAATGCGTACACTACTAACGAAACAAGGCTACGAGACACGTAAAATATGGTTACCTACAGTTTAGGACACTACTAACGAAACCATAGGACGAAGTTATAATGGACTTTATCACGAAACTTCTACCGTTAAGAGATTAAGTTACGAAGTAACTATACGACATAATATTAGTTATGGTTAATAGACTTATAAAATACGTATACTTTATTCCTATATCGGAAACGTATAATGTAGAGCAGCTCGGATACCTCGTACTAGATAGACTTATCCGATACTATAGATTCCCTTAAGCGTTCATAACGGACAGAGATAAGCTATTTACATTAAACTACTAGAAGACGCTTATAGGAACGATCGGAATTAAACATAAGCTGTTAATAGTATATTATCCGGAGATAGACGGACAAACCGAAAGGATAAAGTAAACGCTAGAACAATACCTACGATACTACATTAACTACGCGTAAGACAACTAGGTTTCATTACTGCTAATAGCGCAGATTGCACTAAATAACTACAAATTAGAGACAACTTCAACGACACCATTTTATGCGAACTTTAGTAAAGATCCTAACCTATTTAGAACACCTAGATCTCACCTATAAGCCGAAAGAGCAATCGTAACGACGGATAATCTTAAGGAAGTACATAAAGAAACACGCAAGGCGATCGAAGATGCATAATAAAAATTGTCTCGACAACGGTAGGACACGAGAAAAATAGCACCTCTACTAAAAGAGGGGGATAAGGTCTATCTCCTTACAAAAAACTTAAGAATAAGAAGATAGACTAAGAAACTAGACTACGTTAAGGTCGGACTATTTTTAATCGATAAAGTCGTAGGACTAGTTAACTATCGACTACGACTACTACTAGACGCTAAAATCCACCTAGTCTTCTATATCTCTAAGCTAGAACTAGTAGACGCCGAAACACCTTACTAGGAGAGCTTCTATTTCGAACTAGAAGTAGAAAACGAATTCGAAGTCGAAAAGATCCTAGATAAGAAAGGTTAGCGATACCTTATTAAATAGAAAGGATACGACGAATTAGAAAATACCTAGGAACTAGAAAGGAACCTACGAAACTGTTAGTAAAAAATCTAGGAATACTATAAAACTAAAAAACGGCTAGCTAACTAAGCTACCGATTAGCGTACGTGCGTGTTACACTATGTTGCGTAATTCATTCGATATAAATGTTCCTAACGGTATAAGATATCCGGTTCCTATTATTCGGCTTCCTATCGGTAGTCGTTCTATAACGGCGGTTACTAGATTCTCGGTTGTTTCTATAAGTAGGTATCCCTAGGCTATGCCTCGTAGGGTGTCGAGTGTCTTATTAAACTTAATAGAGTATAGCCTCCTTTATCTACCTATCTTAGGTAGGAATTCCTCGTACCTTCTTTATAGGTAGATAATTATATCGTACAGTTTCTTAGGTGTATCTACCGTAAAGGTAAGTTGTTCGTTATCGTCGTTAGTGTCGCTCTCTTCTCCTTCGGAGGAATCTTCTTCGCTTAATTCTTCCGGATCCTATTCTTCCTTAATAGTATTTAGCCCGGTAGTTTCTTAACTTTCTTCCTATGGTTCTAGTAACTATGATCCGTTCTATCCTAGGTCCTGATTTTCTTTATCGCTTCTATCTTTATCGAAGTAGGATTCGTCGATGTCTACTTCTCGGAGCGTGGCGTTTTGCCTATACGTCGCTCCTAGGGTTCCTCGTAGTTACTAAGGCTAATACCCTACGCCTAACTTCGCGGCGTAGTAGACTTAATACGAGTCTTAGTAATAGAATCGCTAATGAAGGCTTCTATAACTATTTCGAGACTCGGATTCGATCTCGTAGTCGACTCTTCGTGTTATTATATTAAACTGTCGTAGTTGGTTCTTCGCATTAAATGGAATAACCGCTATTTACTGCCTATAGTATCCTCCTCGTTCTTCTAAGGGGTCTAGGAGAGGCATCGTGCTTCTATTACTAGCTCTCTCCCCTACTCTCCGAGTATAGTCGGTATCTCCTCGAGATCTAACGCTACTCTCGGATTTACTAGTTCGGGGTTGCATTATATTAAATTGCTCGCGGCGTACTATATTCTTACCGCGGCAATCCCGTGCTATGTAACCTTCCTTACTATAGGCATAGCATATAAGTTTTCCTTTTCCTTTAAAGGGCTTTCCGTAGCCCCTACTCTTATCGATCCTCCGTCCTCGTTAGGTAACGTCTAGTTCTATTAGCTATAGTCTATAGTAGGGTTGGCTTTATCGTAAGAATTCTCCCTTCGTAACGTATCCTCCTAAGGGTCTACGGTCCGGAGCGTATCCTACTATTCCTCCTACTTTAGAGTCGTATTTCTTTTCCTAGTGTCGTTCCTAGAGCTAGTTATCGATATTAATCGACGCCTTTATTAGCTCTTCGAGGTTAGTAATCTATCCCCCGTGTCTTATTAACTCGTCCTTAACGGAGTCCTTAAGTCTACGTCGGAATATAGTTATTAACGCCGTCTAGTCCTATCTAGTAATTTGTCCGTATTCTTCGAATTTAGCGGCATACTCTAAAGTAGACGTCTTCTACTTTAGGTGTTGAATGATTCGTATAGCCTATTAGACTTCGTTCGAGGTTCTAAAGATTGATTTCATCTTATCTTTAAAGAGAGTGTAGCTCCTAAACATTCTAGTGGGGTCTAATCGTCCTATACCTTTAAGGTATTCCTTAAGGTAAGGTTTGATCCAGTTCTGCGCACTTCCGCGAAGGTACGTAATAGCGAAGATAGTTCTTTTATCGGCATCGACTAGGTTAAACATAAGGTATATATCTATCTAATTAATCCAGTCGTCGAACTTAGCTCTATCTCTATAGAAGAGATCTAGCTTAGTAGCCTTAACGTTATTCTTCCTTAGAGTAGGCTCGTTATCGTTATTAGACTTATCGTCCTTCGTAGTAGTCTATTATAGTAGCGCACGGCGGATGCTTCCTACTTCGCTAGGGGCGGGTGTTCCCCTACTAGCTGCTTAAGTAGCGCTTATCCTAAGGGCGTTTAAAGTGTTATTATCTCGTTCTAGGGCTAGTCTTAAGAGAGGGATAAGTTAAGTTACGTAGCGGTATTCTTTAGAGAGGCTAAAGTAAGCTAAGCGAAGATAAATAATAGGAATAAGAGTTGTATTCCAATTAGTGAGATAGTAACATAAGTTAAACGCATCGAAACTATAAGGGTTCTTAGCGTTCCTAAATACAACGGAGGCTCGTATACTATCCGGTGTTAGGCGTCCGTCTATCTACACGACCGGTCGTCTAGTCGTGTAGTCGTGTACGTCTATACGCTACTTCTACGGTCGTGTTCGACTATGCACTAAGCGCGCGGTCGTGCACGTAACCCGGACGTAGGGTCCCTTCCTCTTTCTAGTAATTAGTTCTTGTCTTCTAATTCTTCCTTCTATACCGCGTCCTATACCGTCCTTTATCCGAACCGTAATAGTAACACACCTTATTAAGTTCTAGCGTAGCAATCGTTAATTGCACGATATTATAACGGGTCTAGAGAATAAGTACTATCTAGCTACGACGTACATACGAAGAGACACGTTAGTAAAGCTAATAGAGGCTGTCCGAGAGCAGGGGATACTTACTAATGGGCGTAAACTTGTAGTAGAACACTAGATTATTTTCTTTCTCGATATATGCGCGAATAGCTTAAACTATAAGAGCCTCCGGAGGTACTATTAGTACTCAAAGTCTATAATTAGTAAGTACATCTATAAGGTAAGTAGGGCGATTATATGCCTCTATACTTAAGTAATGAAGCTACTAACAGCGGACACACTAACGCCTCGAAGACTAGTTAAGAATAGTAAGTACTAGCTATAGTTTAGTAGTTGTCTTAGCGCCCTCGATAGTACATACATTAAGATCCGAGTGAAGGGAAAAGACGCCTCGAATTACCGCAATTATAAGGCCGGAGTATCGTAGAACGTGCTCGCTATATGCAACTTTAACCTAGACTTCGTGTATGTGTTACCTAGCTTCGAAGGCTCCGCTAACGATATTACTATACTTAAGGCGGCGTAGTAGAAGTCGTTTAAGGTACTAGCTAGTTAGTACTACCTAGCGGACGGCGGATACGTGTCGTCAGATCGACGTATATTAATTCCGTACTAGAAGATAAGGTATTACCCAAGGGAGTACTATGCTTCGAAGATAAAGCCTCGCAATAAGGAGGAGCTATTTAACCTAAGATACAGTTAGTTCCGTAACGCTATAGAAAGAATATTCGGTGTATGTAAGCTAAGGTAGCCTATACTTTTAACTAGACCGTAGTAGGGTTTCTTAGTTAGAGAGAACACGCGCATTGTTATAGCGCTCTACGTGCTTTATAACTTCATAAATCGTGCTAGTTAACACCTAGATATTAAGCGCGAGATAGGCTTACCTTAGTCTAACTAGCGCTCAGCTAGTCGCGGCGATACGGACGAAGTTTATAAGTCTTTTAGGGCATATCGTACTAGCGAGGATTTCGAGATAATAGCGTTTCGAGATAGGGTAGCGGAAGAGATGTAGTAGGCCTATCTAAGTGTCGTTAAATTTAGAAGGAAAGTTAATAAAGAAATAAGGTAGGGCTTAAGAGGCGAAGTGTACAGTTAATAGTAAAGTTCGGACTTTTTGTACGCGCCTATCGCTCTAGAGGCTCTATCCGATTGAGAATAGGAAGATTCGCTCGTTTTCTATAGACTCTAGCTATCGATATCCCACCTCTTGTCCTTGTTATTCTCTCTACTAGCCGTACGCGTCGCGTAGAGGTTCGTGTTATTAATATTACCGTGTAAGGGCGCGCGTACCATAGGGTCCGAATGAGATAGTTGTTGTTCTACGAAGCTACGAAAGAGGAGCGCGAGGCGCGGCGGATAGATAAAGCAACGCCAAGCCGCGCTAACCCGATGCGGAAGGTCCGAGGTTCCGCCGGGACGACGCATCGTCAGTGAAGGGTCGCGGGCTGCCCGTGACAGTACCCCCCCTCTCAAAACTCGTCTCAGTCCTCTGAGCGTTCAGTCCATTAACTCGCCTATCCATCGTCTTGTGCGGCCACTTATCACCCTTGCCTGTCGAACTCCATAATCGTGCAAACGTCCAATCGTCTTCAAGGTCGTCCTCCATCTCTGTCACTACTGCTGCGGCTTGCGCATCAGACTCTGTTTGCTCATACTGCTGGCACGCCCAGGGCCTAAGCCCCTCTTCGGCGAACGCTCGCGTCTGATCCTTTTGACCAAGGTTGGGTATCAATGCAGGCTCTGCAGGGTTCGCTAGAACATCGGTACAACTGTCTGTTCTGTCGTAGAGCTGAGGGCGGCGGCTTGCACCGTGATCCTCAGTTGGGACGACGGACTTTCCTGTAACCTGATCATCGTAGCGGTGCGTAGTGAACATGCGCTGACCAGATTCTATCAGAGGCAAGGCTCGGCTAGGCTTATTTGTGGCGGTGTCTCTGTCGACCCTGATCGTGTTAAGTCCGAGCACCTCATTGACTGGAGACCAGTCAGATGGCGTTGCGAAGCCCTGAGGCGTGGGCAAATCCGGCCGGCTGTGGTGAAAGTCCGCAAGAGCGGCGGCTGCCCTCACAAACAGGTCCTCTGCAGGTTGCCAAGTCTCTCCGGCCTCCATATCCTGATAGCCAGTCCATCGCACCTTGTACCAAGTGTCCACCTTGCGCTTCTTTCCCTTCTTCACTTTGCCTGCGCGCTTCCGCGTGTACATGTCCAAGATCTTGTCCACCTCATATTCTGGTGCCGGGGCTGTGACTGTGACATCGGCGACTGCGTCAGCTGCAGTTGTGTCGGGTTCGATGGCCACTGGCGGCGGCGGTGCCAGGTGCTGTCCCTCGAGCGGTGGGAGATCGGGGTTGTCGGCTCGCTGTAACAGGGAGGTGTGGAAGCAATTATCGAGTCCGCTCAATGCATCCGACAGGTTCAGCTTGTATGACAGCCTAGCGGGCATCACCTCCGTGATCTGGTACGGTCCTGCATATCTGCGGTCCAGCTTCTTGGATGGTCGAGTGGTGCGAATGTTCTTCGTGCTTAGATACACCCAGTCGCCAACCTTGTAGTCTGGTGGGATGCTTCGGTGCCTGTTTGCTGCTTCGGCTTGCAGCGCCTGTGACATCCTCATGTTCTCTTGAAGATTGCGATGTAGCTCACAGATGCGTTTGGCGAAGGCTTCGGCTGACTTGCTGTCGAGTCGCTGAAGGGTTGTCATGTGTCGGTCCTTGCCTGCTTGCAAATCGATACGCTCGGTGAACTCTGGGTTATATCCAACATTGGCGTAGAACGGTGACACTCCAGTGGTCTCCGACACTCGGTTGTTAATAGCGAACTGCGCTAAGCACAGCCAGTCGGCCCAGTCGCTCTGTGCCTCATTCGTGAAGGTGCGTAAGTACTGTTCCATCTCTTGGTTAGTGCGTTCTGATTGCCCATCCGTTTCAGGGTGGTAGGAGGAACTCAGCTTCCTGCTGATGCGCAGCATCTTGCATAGGCGCTTCCAGAAAGTGGCGATGAACTGCTTTCCGCGATCAGACGTGATGGTTTCTGGGAGGCCATGCCGGGTGAACACGTGCTTTAAGAAAAGTCGCGCCGCGTTCTGCGCTGTCATCGCGCCGATGGGTATCAGTTCCACTTCCTTAGTGAGTCTGTCGGTGACTGTCATAACATTGGTGTAAGTCATGCCGTCGAGTTCGCTTGGTGGCAGGTCAACCACAAAGTCAACTGCGATGTGTTGCCAAGGTCGTTCTGGCACCGAAAGTGGGTGCAGTAATCCAGGTGGCTGGGTATGCACAGATTTCGTCGTGCGGCACCTGCGGCAATTCGCGTTGTATCTGCGCACAGATCTAGCCAAACCAGGCCAGTAGAATTCACGTGCAACGAGCTCGTAGGTGCGGGCTCTGCCTGGGTGACCGGCCGCTGGGGTGTCATGGTTCATCTTGACTATCCGAGTGCGGAGCTTCTGGTCCTCTGGTACCCATAGACTCCAGTCATTATACTGGTTACGGACGTACAGCAGGTCCCCTTCGACCTTGCAGTGTACTGGATGCACCTTCGCTTTCTGAAGGAGTGCTGGGGTCTCGCCCTTCTGCAGGGCTCTGATAGCTGACTTCAGGTCTGCATCCGCGGCATAAGCCATTGTCATTCTGTACTCGAGTTCGGCTTCCTGTTCCGTCTCGGATGCTGTCTGCGTCTGCGTGGACGGTATGAATTCGGTGGCCTCCGGGTTCAGGGCTTCCTCAATTGGTGCGGTAGGTGTGTTCTCAACAGGTGCAACATCCTCAGCCGCATCTTCGACAGTTGCGCGCATCGAGTCGATCTTAAGAAATCGCTCAGGCGGCAGCAACGTCTGATGCTGATGCTGATTTCGCGGATCGTCCACCCCCTGCGGAAGGTCCTGGCTGCGTCTCGTGAGGCTGTCAGGCTTTGTGCCTTGGACACCTGGTCGATAGACAATACGGAAGTTGAACTGGGACAGGAATTCGGCCCAACGTGCCTGGCGCCGATTCAGCTGCTTAGTGGTCATAAAGTACTCCAAGTTCTTGTGATCCGTGAACACCTTCACGGGTTCGATGGTGTCATCATCCGCCTCGCAGGCCAACTCCGGGCGCCATTCCTCGAAGGCCTTAATAATCGCTAGAAGCTCCTTGTCATAAATCTCATAGTTGCATTCCTGCGGGCTCAGCTTCTTTGAATAGAATGCTACAGGGTGAAGCACGCCTTCCTCGTCGTACTGAGAAAGCACTCCGGCGTTCACGAAATCTGATGAGTCCGTTTCGACTACTGTTTGCCTACCGGGCACATAGTGTGCGAGCATACCGGCTTTGCTGAATGCTGCCTTCAGAGCGTCAAATGCTGCTTGGCATGCTGGTGTCCAGTCAACCCTGCGATTCTTGTGATTACTAGGTCCATTTGACTTGGTCAATTCGGTCAGCGGCGCTGCGAGGCGTGAGAAGGCCTCGATGAACCGTCTGTAAAAGTTGGCGAATCCGAGGAACGCCTGCACATCCTTGAGGTTGGAAGGTGCTTCCCATGACTGGATACATTCAAGCTTCTCTGGGTCCATTTCGATGCCATCTGGGGTGATAATAAGTCCCAGGTACTTAACTCGCTGCTGGTGGAACTCGCACTTGTCGATGTCGACCGTCAGTCCGGCATCCCTCAATTTTGCTAGTACCTTGCGCACATGTTCGATGTGCTCCTCCAGTGTGTCGCTAAAAATTAAAACGTCGTCCAGGTACGCGGAGACGAAGTCATCCAGGTGTTCTTGTAACACGCTGTTAATGTATGACTGAAACGACGCAGGGCCATTGCATAGGCCGAATGGTAACACAAGACATTCGTACACCCCATATCGTGTAGCGAATGCTGTAAGCCATTCGTGCCCTTCTGCAATGCGAAGCTTGTTGAAGGCTGCGACGATGTCCAGCTTCGTGAAGTACCTCTTGCCGTGCATGCGGTTCAGTGTCTCTTGGATTAGCGGTATAGGGTACCTGTTCTTGATAGTGATCGCATTGAGTCCTCGGTAGTCGATGCACACGCGCAGTCCACCGCCTGGCTTTCTGACTACCAGTACTGGTGCCGGCGATTGGCTCGTCTTCTGTCCTGCTGGCCGGACTTTGCCTTGTTGCTCCTGTTCGGTGACCCACTTCTTGACTGCTTCATTCTCCTGAGGCGCCAGTCCGTAGGGCTTACGGTATGGCGGTTCTTGGGGCCCATCAGGCTTGATGTGAATTTCGTGGTCGATTCCAGGTCTGTGAGGAGGAAGTCCTTCATGGTCTTTCGCTGAGAATGCATCTACGAGATCATGGTATTCTGGTGGGAGCTTCTCCTTCGGGTTATGGTTGAACTCCTTGTTCAGGAACTGATCCAAGTCATCAGCTGCCATTGCGCTCAGCTTGATCTCACCATCGCCTTCTTCGTCCTCTTTGCCGGTAGATAGTATGTAGAAACATTCAGCGCCAGGTCGGTGCGCGTACATCTCGAAGGCGCGCTGCGTGACGCCTATACACTCGACTTCCTCATCATCGTCGTACAGGCCCATCGAGGATAGGTTCAGTTCTGCTTCTGCCCCTCCTGCCGTGAAGCTGCGATCATCGGTGAAGGGCTCTGGTCCATATTTCATTGCTTCCTTACGTTGTCGGTGTCGATGGTTCAGGGACTGGACTGTTGTCGATGTCTTGTTCTTAAGACAGTGACCAAAGCAGTAGTCTGATCTGAGTGCCACTTCACCGGTCTCCCAGAAGATGTTTGGGTTGTGCGTGCTCAGCCACGGCAGGCCCAGGACGATGTCGTATTCGAGGTCGGTTATGTAGCATAGCATTTGCTCGTGATGACCGTCGATATCAACATCGACGAGGGCTACGTGCGTGATGCGACGTGCAGCAGCCTTACCATCCCCAAGGGTCAGGTTCTTGTTGCGCACAAGGGGTATCAAGGGTATTCTGTGTTTGCGTGTGAACTTCCAGTCGAGAAAGAGAGAGGTGGAAGCAGAGTCTACAAGGCCTCGTGCCTTCCCATGCTGTATCATTACTGGGAGTACTATGTGAGGGTGTACATCTGGTTGCTGCGGCTCCAATGCGCAGGCCGATATCTTCAGCTCCTCACCATAGTCTGTATCCGTGTCTTGCTCTTGCACTCTGTGTCTCTCAATCTCATGCTCTTTCTGTCCTTGGTTGTTCGGTTGACCACTGTCTGCCACGCTTAGGCAGTGGCCTCGCCATTTCCCTGCCCGGCGGCCAGGGAACTGAGGTTGGTGTTGCCTCCGTTGTTGTTACGCGGGCGCGGTGGGCGATAGTCGCCGTCGTAGCCATACATCGGGCACTCGGTATTGCTGGATAAGTGGGGTCCGGTGCGGCATCGGTAGCACTTGCCCTGCTTCTTCAATTCCTCGCGACCCTCATAGTTGAGCGGTGGGAGGTCCCGAAGGTGAGCTGGCAAGTCTTCCTTCTTCTTGGTGCCTACGTACTGTGGTGGGCGCTGAACGACGGCGCCGGCAGCACCAGCGGCTGCAGCTGCAGCTGTGTTGCCCTGGTTCTGGTTGCCGTTGCCGTTGCCGTTCTGGTTGCCTCCTCCATTGCCGCGTGGGCGGTTGTTGTTCTCTTGAGGGTACAGCTGCTCGGTCTCGTAGAACTGCTCGTCCAGTGCAGTGCACTCTTCGATCACGTCCTGCATGCTGTTCAGACGTCGGTCCACCTCGCGGTCTCCGAAGGTCTTGATGTAGTAGCGCTTGTTGAGGCGTGTGCGGAACAGCATCAACTCGGTCTCGTCACTCCAGTCAACCCATGCCCTCAGCTTGGAATAGCGTGCGAAGAATGGGACGAAGTTCTCCTTCTGAGCCTGTTTGCAGGTAGTGATGTCCACTGCAGCCTTGGTGGCCTCGTTGCGGACGCCGTACTGTCGAGTCATCCAGTCCAACAGTTCTTCGCCAGTCATGAACTCGTTGAAAGCCTGGTGCCCGGGGATGGGGATGCGAGGCTTCACAGTCTTCTGCACCTCACCGTCCGTCCATCCATACAGGAAGCGTAGGGCGTCCTGTTCAGTGCGGAACGTCGCGACTGTCAACTTCAGCAGGATGCTTGTGTACCAGCTGTCATAAGTCGGGTCGTCATCGTTCTTGAACTTCTTTGGGTCAGGCACACCCTTGCCGATCTTCATGCTGCGGTCGAGGGTGGGGTCGATGTTGATGAGACGCTCCGGCAGGTCCACGAGAGGTGTCTGCTGCGTGCGGTTGCTGCGACCACCGCCTGACCGCTGCGTGCCTTGTGTGCCTTGGCGCTCATCACGACGTGGTCGGTCATGGTCACGACCACGGCGATCCCTGTCCTTGTCTCCATTGCCATCGTCATCATCGTCTCCTCCGCCACCTCCTCCTGCTGCCGCCTCACGGTACCGACGCTGGAGCACCTCGAGTGAGGTCTCGCGGGGTGGTGGTGATCGTGGGCGTGAGCGTGGGCGCGAGCGCGAACGACGTCCTCGTGCCTGGTCCTCTGCTGTTTGCAGACGGACCTTCAGGTCATCAACCTCAGCTTGTAATGCCTGGCTCTTCTTCTTCTCCGAGTCGGTGATATCGGCGAACTGCTGACATAGCTCGTTCGCATCCTTGTACTTCTTCTCGACAGCCTTGAGTTTGAGGGTGTCGGCGTTCTTATTCTTAAGGTCCTGGGCCATCTTCGCGAGGGCGGTCTGTTCGGTCTTGAGCATCCCGTGGATGCGATCGTACTCGGCATACAGCGTACGGTACTGCTTGTTCTGAAGTGCATTGGCGCGTTTCATCACATCGAGTTGTTGGCTAGATATGATGGCAGTGTTGAATCCCCGTAGCACGAAATCGTGGACGGTCTTCGGGTGTTCCTTGGTCAGTGTGGCCAGGTCTTCGGCGGTGATGTTCTGGAAGTCGGCGGCAGCGATGTGTTCGGCTTCGTCGTGTGAAATGAAGACTGGTGTGTCCTCCTCTTCTCCCACCCTGGGCTCGAAGAGTTCTGTGAAATCAAGCTCACCGTTCTGCTCCCTGTCTTGTGCTTTGTTCCATGCCTTGTCCAGCTCTTGCTGAAGCGCGACACCGGTGTCAACTGTGACTCGCCGAGTGTCGTCTCCTTGTGTCTGACTGTCGAAACTGGAGAGGTCGGGGAAAAGAGAGGTGCGCTTGCCTTGTGTCTGTGACTGCTGGGAAGTCATGTTGTTTCCTTCAACGCGGCCTGTTGCTGAGGCCTTTGGTGCGTTGGTTTCCTTGGGCATCTGTTGCTTAGTGCCTTACCGTGTTCCGTGTTCTGAATCCGTTTGCCTCTGTTGCGATGTTGCGAGTCGCGAGTTCTGTATCTACGCCGTGCGCGGTTCTGTGAGTCTGTTCCTGTTGTTACGCGTCCCTTACCTGGATCCGCGATCTGGGTAGGGAGGTAGAACAAACTGTAAGGGCGCGCGTACCATAGGGTCCGAATGAGATAGTTGTTGTTCTACGAAGCTACGAAAGAGGAGCGCGAGGCGCGGCGGATAGATAAAGCAACGCCAAGCCGCGCTAACCCGATGCGGAAGGTCCGAGGTTCCGCCGGGACGACGCATCGTCAGTGAAGGGTCGCGGGCTGCCCGTGACATACCGTTACGTGCTATATAGTTAGCGCTAAATAATTAGGCTGTCTCGGAGGTCTAATAGGCTCTATCGGTTGTTGCCGCTATAGAGGCGGTTAAGAGTAACGTACTACGATATTATGAAGTGCTTAGATAGAGGAGATTTTAATAGTTAAGGTTAAAGTTAAGTATAGCATAGAATCACATACTAGTAGCGGCTAGCATAATATAAGCACGGAGAAAGCGCCGGCCCCTATTAGGCTAATGGATTGCTTAGATCTTATCTAATGGAGCTCGAAATGTATAAAGGTGTTTTAATTCTTTAGCCTTAACTAACCTTAACTACTATATCGATTCGTAACTGCACTACCTTAATTTAGCTTATCTCCGCCCTTAACTTAATTAAAGAAATAAGCTTTCGAGCTATATGTTACGGATCGGTCTGGGGAAGCCCGTAGCCAACCAATCGATGCCAGCAGACCAGCGGATGCACCCGATATGCAGAGTGCTCTCAGTGCTCTCGGGTGCTCTCTCGAGAGAGCAGAGAGAGCAGAGAGAGCAGGAAAGATCACGCCAAGACACGGCACTATATAGACGACGCTCTTTTGCAAGTAGATAGGAGCCTCGTGCTCAACTCATTTTAAGTATACACCATATACTGTTTGGAACCACTACCTTCATAACTGATTGAGACATCCCTGCAAAGATCCAAGCCCGAGTTGTGATAACGTACAGCGGTTCCTAACAACTTTGAGCACCACCACCAGGGCCCTTTGCATATGTCTGGGAGAGACGCTACCCGGAGTCCGTCACGACAACAGCCACAGTCAACTGGCATCACGGAACGAATGAGCGAAATGTCGATTACAGGAAGCAGCAAGAACAACAACACTCCTATGGGTATGCTGAACCCATTGGACCACCACCGTGCACCTAAGGTGTCTACGCCGGAGACGTTCGACGGGACCAAGGACAAACTGGAGGCTTTTCAACTGCAGGTTCAGTTGTACCTTCACTTCAACGCACACCAGTTTCAAGGCGAGGCTTCTAAAGTCTTGTACGCCGCATCCTTCCTACGAGGAAAAGCAGCTAGAGGATTCCGACCATACCTCAAGGACTGGCTACACAACCAGGGCGAGGGAGAAACACCGAAAACGGAAACTCGAAAAATTTTCCACGACTACGACGAGTTTAAGACGAAACTCGATGATCTATACGGGATACCAAATGAGGAGGTATACGCCGACCGACATATCCGACAACTTCGACAGACTACTTCTGTAGCGCTGTACGCCTCAGAATTCCAAGGATATGCCGCCGACCTGGAATGGAACGACGCAGCTTTGCGATCGCAGTTCTACCTCGGGCTGAAAGACAACGTCAAAGCCGAACTATCCCGAAACGCCAGCGTCGTTACGCTAGGGGCGATGATCAAGGCAGCAAAGGAGATCGACGAAAGGCTCCAGGAGTTGAGGTACGACCGACACGTACAGCCTGGATACCAGAGACCCGCCGCGGGCGGAAGAGGGGGCTTCAAGGCCAGAAGTCAGGACCCTAATGGTTACGGAGACCCAATGGAATTGGACGTAACGGAACGTAGGACAGGAAGGGGGCTGAAGAGCAAAGGTTCCACCTGCTACGTATGTGGCGAGCAAGGCCACTTTGCAAGAAACTGCAAGAAGAAGAACATGGTTAGCCGCGAGTTCAACGCAATGATTCGCGAAGAGAATACATACCAGGAATGCGAGAACTTCTTCTCGAAATCTGCCTAGCAGAAACAACCTGACGACGAGGCATCAAACAGCGGCTTCTTGATTTGATGACCTAGGACACAGAAGTCAACACTACGACACGGAAAACAGATAAAGGACGAACTTACGACGAGACCAACTCCGAGAAGGATTCAGGAAGGAGGAGATTCCCATCCAAGGACAAGCTAGGGTCGAAGACCGAAGGATCGGAGGCAGGAAACCACCAGTCTTCCGGGATGGAAGGCGGAGCGGCCTCGAGCTCCCCTTGTTCTAACACTTGGATGCTCGCCTCCTCGACAGCGATCGCCTCGCCCTCGCGCTTTTCGTGCAGCTCAAGCTGACGACGAAGACGCGCCTCCTTCGCATAGGCTGCCGCGATCTCTTCACTCTTGCGAACGAGATCATGACGGACCGCTTCAAGCTCACGGGTGAGCTTGTCCCGTACGGACTGAAGGGACTTCCACTCAGCAGGAGTGACTCGCACGTCACAACCCTTGATGTTGTGTTCGTTGCACTCCGAACAGCGGCCCGATTTGATGTGGACACGGCACACCTTTTCCTCACGAGTGCAGAAAGAGCACGACTTGACCATAGTAATCCCGTTCTCTCGAATGAACTTGGCAAGCTTCTTGCGACGATGCGTACTGGTTTTGGTGACGGGAAGGGAAAGGGAAGAAGAAGACATCGTTGGATGACAAAGTTGGAAAGGAATGACATCTTGTAAGCTTCGGGACGAAGCTAGGCTAGAAGGGGGATGGTGTTACGGATCGGTCTGGGGAAGCCCGTAGCCAACCAATCGATGCCAGCAGACCAGCGGATGCACCCGATATGCAGAGTGCTCTCAGTGCTCTCGGGTGCTCTCTCGAGAGAGCAGAGAGAGCAGAGAGAGCAGGAAAGATCACGCCAAGACACGGCACTATATAGACGACGCTCTTTTGCAAGTAGATAGGAGCCTCGTGCTCAACTCATTTTAAGTATACACCATATACTGTTTGGAACCACTACCTTCATAACTGATTGAGACATCCCTGCAAAGATCCAAGCCCGAGTTGTGATAACGTACAGCGGTTCCTAACACTATAGTAAGCTTCTTAGAGCTATTAATTATCTAACTAACTACCTAACTAGCTATCTAACTCGAACTTCTACATACCTCCTTACTAGCTATTTTAAGGCGTATACCTACTATTCGGAGGCTACTGAGGATACTGTCCGAATAGCGGAATCTACTAACTATTGTGCTATTAATCGCCGTAAGAAACACTATCTATATTAATCGGATTTTACTAACTCTAAGATAGCGTAAACGTAGGTAGTAGAGCTTTATTAGTACCCTTAGAAACCTCCTTCTTTATACGGCTAGCTCGAGGCCTTGTAGGCTTAATCTTAGCTATCTTCTACTTTAACTAGAACTCTAAATCCTCGACGTTCTTAGCGTTAATAGTCTCGTAAGCTCTAGGCTCTAGCAATACCTTCTCCTTAAACATATACCGCTCTTTCTTCGTTAGTAAGAGGTACGGCTAAAAGGTAGATAGTCTAAGTAAGGCCTACTAATACACGGATTACGAAGACGTCTATAGACGTAAGCGTGCCGCTCTATAACTCTCGAAGGCTATTTTCTAAGCTATTGCTTCTTTAACACCCTTAGCTCTATCCGTGCTTAACGATAGAGTAGGAGACTTAGCAATATCGTCGTCGCTATAGCGATAAACACGACGTAGAGCTAAGCCGCTACGACTACCCTTACCTCTACCGCGAGTCCGTAATAAAGCCGGCGTACTACGTCTACTACTTCGCGGAGCCGGTAAAGACGATACCGGCGCGACTAAAGATAAAGCTCTACCTACTAGACGTAGCATCTAATTATTATCGCTACCGCTCTAGCTTAGCCGTATCGCATTAGACTCGTTGCCTTCATTAGTCTTACGCGTAAGTTCGTCCGCTTTAGTAGTATCGTCCCCTATTATAAGCTCTTTACTATATAATCGCTAATACTATTCTATATACTAGGGCATCTCTTTCTTAAACGGACGGCACTCCTTACTGTTCGCGAAGTGATTACGCATTTCCTTATAGTTGCCGTAATATAGCGGCTTACCTTCACTAAGCTCGGGGATCGTCTAGCCTAATATATACTTAAGATGTCTATTCTAAGACCGCTAGCGCTTCTTAATCTAATCTACCTAGTTCTCGACTTGTTTAAACGATAGCTTTATGCCGAAGCGATCGTTCAATATTAGCACTATAGAGCGCACGTCTTCGTTCTTAAAGTTGTATGCGTCTGTTATTTTGCCTTCGTCTTTTAGTCGTAACATCTCCTAGGCTAGGGCATCTCGGAGTCTATCTTAGCTCTATTTAGCGCGTTCGCTAGTACGTCTACGCTTCGCCGGACGGTCGTCAATATCGCTGTCGCTATCGTGGCTTAATCGAGGCATTATAGTGTGTAGTTTAGGCTACATCTACTATAGTAACGAGGACTTAATGAGATCTAAGGTAAGGCGCCAAGACGGCAGTATAGTAGCTCCGTAGAGCCTCGAAACACTAGACTGTTCGACACGATAAGTCGCAATAAGTCAGTCAACTTATTGCGGCAATTGAAACTAATAAGGCTGCAGATAAGCTGCGAATAAGTCGCCTCAACTTATTGAAGAGAACAGGGCCTAAGCCAGGTGTCGAACCAAAACAACTAGGTCTGCACGAAGGTGGCCATGCGCAACACGCATTGCCTTTCAAAGCACATTGGCAATCAATGTAGTTGTCTGCATCGGTTGCTGCCCACTACTAGTACTTTCTCCGGCAACAAATGAGATAGCTGATGACTCGTAGCACTCAAACATCAATCATACCGCCACAAAGACACGAACACAACAAGACCACCACTATCCAGAGTGCGATTTTCAACACCATGAACATCGCCACACTGATGGATCTCGCCGCCGAAGCCAAGGCTGCAATTTGAACCCCCACTCCTCGATACCGTTGGAAGTCGAGGCCACGATGGCACAAGCGACCTGAAGCGACATGCCCATTCGCCAAGTGTGCTACCCATTTGAGCAGCTACCAGCAGAGCTGCACGAGATGGTCTACAAGGAGCTGAGTCATCCTAGCATACTCCACCGCTCAACGTTTCATCACCATCCGTATCGACAAGGATCTGCCGGGGACAAGACCGAACAACGTGGAGCTATAATAAAACCTCTCTCTTCCCATACCTCCAGCTGGCCCGCGTCTCCCTAGCATTACCCACACCTCGGATCCTCTCGCATGTAGTCCTGTCAATATCGCATCCATTCGAGCTAATATTGTCGCGTCTAATCACGTGTTGGGGGTTGTTGTGAGCTCTTATGTTTCGACTATCCTTAATTTCTTACCTATTGCAACACTACCAATATGGACGACTATAAGATGCTGTTGCTAGCATCTCACCAACCGGACCTCAATGGCGCCAATTCACCGCCGCCGCAGGCGTCGCGCGTCCTGCCAGAAACAACTCTTTTTAACGATGCGCGCGGACGCGCTCGTTCTCGATCCCTTTGTAACGACGATGATATTAGTGGCAGCAGCATCGAGATGGTAACGCCAAGCATCCGATATCCCCGCGAATACCGTGAGTGACGTCATATTACGTGTCTCAGGCCAATGCTAGGGGGACGCGGGCTAGCTGGGGGTAGGGCAACAGAGAGGTGAGCTATAATTTCGGCCGGCAAGCGGCAGATGAATCCCTGCTCAAGCTCATCACATTGTACAGGGTATTACATGTGAAGTCAGTCTCGACATCGTAGTGATCGCGTTACGAAGTAACAACATCAGATTTTATTCTTGCTCTCACTCGGCGCAGTCACTCAGTCATATACACTCGGCGCAGTCACTCATTCATGTACACTTGGCGCAGTCACTCATTCATATACTCTCAGCGCCATCCACATCACAAGCCATTTTGCATTTCCGCCAGACTTCCGCCAAGATGTTCATCCCCAAGTCCCTCGTATTCTCACTCCTCGCACTTGCCGGAGCGGCCTCTGCATACAGCATCGAAAGTCGCCAAAGTCAAGGAAACAACGTCACGATTCTTACGCTTGAGAAGAACTATAACTCAACTGGAGGCTCGGGATCTGTATCAGCGGGTGGAACACTCCAACCATTCGAATCGATTGGCATAGGCTGTGGTGTCAATTGGGACAACAACGTTGCTTACGGAGGTAAAGACAGAGAGCAAGGACAATAGTCAAGGGCGCTAAAACTGATCAATGTACTCGCAGGTGGCGTCAACGCCGGCTCAAGCGCTTTCGGCCTCGGCGGGGGATATAGCATCACACCGGACACGATGACGGTCGGTAATGGTATTGGAATTAACGGGAAGAACAACGCGACGGCCGATGTGACCTTCACGGGCAGCACGAACGGAACTTTCGAGCTGAAGTTTGAGTCGAGTGCCAAATTTGCTTGTGTGCCTTCGGACAATGGGACGGTGTACTCGGTGGTGTGCAGAACTGTGACCGCGGCGGCGTCGTATCTGGACGTGAGTGCGTAGGTTAGTGCTTAGAGGGGCTTGTAGGCGTTGTGCACAGATTTCGAGTGCATTGTGAGTAGTCTGGGGTGATGGTGGTGGTAGAGATCTAATCCAGGGGTCCAACTTTGTTCTAGCAATGTCTGTGAAGGAGAGTTGCGTTGACCACGCTCTGGTTATTCGGCGAGCATCGTGTGCCCCAAGCGAGGCCAGGGATCAGGATGGTCTTACTGCTCAAAAGTGCCATGCGCTCCATACGCGTCGTTGATGGTCCCACTGGTGAGACCTCTTGTCGAACATTGAACCTGATCGGCACTTTCCGAGCATCATCGATGACCACGATGACCACCATCTACCTAATGATGATGCTCTACATTGTACTTCGCTACAGAGTTGTGGTCCCTAGCATATTGCTCATAGGCCTTTTGAGTCGCCTCCTCGTTCTGCAAGCTCGTCCCCGTACCGTGGCACTTGCAAGCTGCGTAGTCGGCAAATGCCTGGACACCGATGGCGAGGAAGGCCATCATTGAGGCAGCCTTATTGAGAAAACGCACGATGGTATATCACATGATGAATCTATACCGCACAGCACCTTGGGATGCTCTTTTCAAAGTCAGTATCAAGAAGGAGACAGGGCAGAGCCGTGGCCTCTATAATGTCTAGCGAGCAATGCAAGACATGAGGGCCGGCATTGTCGTTCTTGGCCATGGCAGCACCGCTGGATTTCTTGTTTATGTACACGATTCCAGCAATTTGGCTCTAGTCATAAAAGCACAGTGTCAAATCCGCCACGCGCGGATCCCAATAGCGAGATTTCCAGATAGATGGAGAGTGCCATGAGCAAGCCAGCCAGCTCCATCGAGCCAATGATCATGTCGATGATGATTTATCGCATGCTCATCATCGTCTACATGCATTCTCGAGGACCGGGGAAAGACGCATGAACAGCTAAAGAAGGAGAAGAATACCGCGGCAGCCATTGCTTTAGAGATCTGTGAAGGATTGGTAAATGTGACGGGAATCATGAATAGCAAGAGTAGAGAGACGAGAGACGTGGCTCGAAGAGAGTCAGGAGCGCAGGACATTCGCGCAGGTCTGGTGCTTTACGCGTTGAGAGCCATTAGAACAAGACAGGAGAATGCATCCCGTGTCGAGGCACGACCCAAATCGCAGCTTCAGCCTGGGTATATGCCGTTGCTGCTCCTTTCAAACTGTCTGGCGAGTCACCTTAGTCATACTTTCTGCATCTTTACTCCGCCTGACGATACAACTGCCTGACTGTCTCCACATACCTCCTTCTTTGGCAAAATATGGTGTCAGCTCCCACCATCACCTCAATCCTCCCGCCTTCCTTCCTCTCTCCCCTGTTCATAGGAGTCGCCTACCTCATCTCCATACCTCTGCACATCGTCCACCGCCTCACTAGTCTTCTCCTCAACCTCGCCAACCTGCTCGCCTGTCCAGTTCGCAGCACCCTCAAACGACTTTCCAATCTCCTCAGGCACATTCTTCACAGTCTCAATGACGTCCGTGATACCTTCGACTGCCGCGCGGCCGAGCTTTTCAGGCGCGTCTTTTACATACTCGAAGCCTTGCTCGACGTTTTCGCTAGCGTTGTCGTAGGTTCTTTCTGCGGGGGGGTTAGTGGTCATCTAGCAGAGGGTGGCATGTGAGAGAGTGGTACCGACGTGGCCAGCGGCTTGACCGGCGCCTTCGGCGACTTCCTCGCTGAAGTTGTCTTGATCTCTGTCTGACATATTGGAGGGCGTGCTGAGTCAGAGTGTGAGGATTGTGTGGTCGGCTTGGATATTGGTCACTTGTCAAAGCTTGGAAGATTGCTTAGCGGGCTATAGCAGTACGAGTTGCTCGAGCGCGATGATATCATGTGATCACATAGCGTTGTGAATGGCGGTGAGCACATGATCGCCGCATGGATTCCTGTCATACAGCATGGGTACTGTGTATGTATCTCAAAATCACAAACTCCCCCACGATCCACAGAGCACAATGCTAACGACCGTCCTCCTCTCGCATGGAGACTGGGTTCCTCATCTTCATCTGACTCAAGACAGTGCCAGTCTGGCTAGTGCTTCGCAGTTTCTCGTTCTGGTATGAGCTTCCGAAGTAGAGCGACTCGCCTTCCAGACCCAACCATGACTGATCGTCCGACACTCCTGTTGCCAGAAAAGGCTTGAGTGTACTTCTCACTGCGATGCACCATTCCTCATGCCCTACTGGACGCTGAAAACGATGACACTTTGGATAGCAGCCTCGAGCTCTTGCTTCCATTTTCCGGCCGCATGACATTCTCGACATGTTCGATGGTCTGCGCTTGGTTTTTACATGATCGGCAGTCGACCCGTTCTGGATGTCTCATCAGTACTCGTTGGGCAACCTGAGGACAGAACCAGGCTCACCAACGCGATCGATAGCGAAGTCGATCACTCGAACGCCGCTCTTCGCCAGCTCCAACTTGTGGTCTTCTGGAGTCATCGTTTGAGCAAAAGGGCTTCCGTTGTGGTGATTCAGTCTGGGCAATGAGGCAATCGGTCGTTGAGATTATGTTCGGATCGTCGTGTGAGGCTGCACTTGACAGATATGAATGTAGATATAAATATCTTTTGTAACGGTATGTGGCTTGCCCTTCGTAGTATTCCGGAATCGCTTTGGCGTTGACTTTGGCATGTGTGTTGAACCGACATACTGCCAATCATGACGCTTCCTGTGGTGGCACATAGTCTGTGGATGATCATCGGCATCCCACATTATGAGATCCGCAAACTCCACAAGAGCCACACCTGACGATGTTCTGCATGATATGGGAACTCCACGGGGATGGCAAGGGCGGACAGTGTTGTCTGTGCTCAATATTGCTCTGCTTGTTGTTTCTATTCGCTGAGTTCGGCATTTCCATCGTCCTGAGCCTCGTCAGATGCCTCGTCCGCTACGACAGGCTTTTCGTCCAGAGGCGTCTCGTCAGACCGACCAGCGGAGACATCTTCTTCATCGTCGTTACCATCCTCATCGAGACCCTCTTCTTCGTCAACGTTCTCGCCACTTGCGTACTCCTCCTTATCGTCCGAAGGCATGCCTATGCCTTCTTGCAGCCGCCGTTGTACTTCTGCAACGAGTAGTTGCCTCCGCCGTCTCCCAACGTCCCCTGCTAACGCCATCTCGCGGAATGCCGCAGGGTCAACACATCCTTGCGACTGTTCCCATTCGGCTTCATACTCCATTTCCTCGCGCCAACCCAGATCTCCGATCAACGCACCGTGAATTGGACCGGGGTCCGGGGGCAGCAATGAGCGCGAAACATCGGCATCCTCCACAGCCTCGATGTGTAGGAGTCTCCGCATGCGTTTTTCCTCGGTCGTGTCTGCACGTCGGTCGACTGCTTCAAGGTATGCAGTCTCGGCACGGCAGAAGTCTGCCGGACTCAAGGCACGTTTGCGTTTTCTCCAATGCCTCCGAGTGGGCCTTGCGGGCTTGTGGGACCCAGAATTGCCGTGGTCTGGGCTATCTGCGTCGCTGACATCAGTGAACATTTCACTGTTGCGGAGAATTTCGTCCAGTTCCTCCTCATCGAAGTCTTTGTCAAGATTGGTGTCACCGCGACCACGAGGCATTTTCAGCCCAAGCTCAAACTCGACTTCGTCGTAGCTCAGTCGGCGGCCTTGCTTCGTGCCTGGTCGACCATCTGCAAACTTCTTTGAGTCGCTGTAGACATCGACCTTGCATCTGCGTGCGCAGGTCGCCCAGTATTGCTTTACATTTCGCGGCATACTCAACACATCCAGTGTAGCGTGCACATCAGCGTCGCGTACGACTGCAGACGGCGCCCAGTCTGTGCGACTGGAGTTCTCGGCGCGAAGCCTTGTCAAGGCTTGGAAAATGGTAACTTGCACCAGCCGGCGAGTCAAGCTGATTGTGAGGTCGTGTAAGTCTGCAAAAGCTGACCTGAGCATAGCCGGTCCATCGGTGTCTGTTGGGAGAGCATGTAGATGATGCCAATTCTGTTGCGCATCGTCACCGTTGTTCATGAATATGTCAGTGGAAAGCTCAAGGAAGGCAGCTGGTCGTAAGAGACTTTCGGGCTTGGTGGCTGCAGCGATAGACGTCGAAGATAGCTCAGCTGGGCAGGCAAGAGGTTTACTATCTAGCTCGTTATCAGCATCACCTTGTTGCTCGATCGATTCTTCATACGCCTGTTCAATCTTATCGGCAGCTTGCATGTCTATAAGCCATCCATCACCATTTAAGTTTCGTTCTGCCTTGACATCTTGATCGTGAACGTGGCATTCCAGTGCTGTGGCAGCAGCATCCAGAGCAGACTCAAGTTCGCTTGGGATTTCAAACGCTGCCGGCACATCGCTCATGTGTGCTTCGTTGACAAGACTGCCATGCGTGGAGTTGTCTGACACTCCTTCACTGAGTAGCATCAAATAGGCCTTGATTTCTGCGATACCTTTCGTTGGCACCGATTGACACAAAGATGGAAGGTCGCTGATGCCCGAGCGCTCTATCCTGCGAAAGAGATTGTCTTTCTCGCGCGCGGTCCAGTACGAGCCTCCGATCTGGGAGGAGCCTAATGATGGTGCCTTGCCACTTGAACGCCGCCGCGCATCTGCAATATCGATGTTGAGTAGATCGCGATATGCTGTGCTCAGATGTTGCTTCAATTCTTTCCGCCTCGACTTAGTGGACCGAGACTGGAGGCCTTTTTGTTGGCGGGAGATCCTTTGGCGAGGTTTTTCTGAGGAACGAGATTTCCTTTTGCTGGATTTCCCTTCGCCGGCTTCGAGTACTGCGTCTGACTCGTCGAGGAGTCGGCTCCGAGACGGTAAGGTCCCTTCGCGCGTTGCGACTGTCTGTTGAGACCCGAGTTGAGTTTGGTGAGCTCGTCGACTTTGGCCTGGAGAGTCTTGGCCTGGCCCTTGACTGTCTGAGTCTGATTCCTGTTCATCTTCACTGTCGTCGTATTCGTCTACGGAAGACGATGCAACCATCGCAAGGCACGAGGCGTCACTGGTGTTTCGTCAGCACTGAAGGTCGGCAGATAGAAGTATGTTGCGGAGTGTGCACAGTCGCATCCAGTGCACAGCCCAATGAAATCTAACTGTTGTTTAGGCGACACCAGTAATATTTGACCGCTCAGACCTAATTTTAGTGGACTGTGCAAAGGATGCCATGACGTTTGGTGTCACCTTTTTAAAGCAGGCCGAAGTCCCGCAACAGTCCCAAACGCGAAACTGCCACGACGTGCTTCATCATCACCACATCCCATCAACTTCATGTGGCGTTCTGCGTCCATCGCTCGCCGTGTACATAGAGTGATCATCGACTGTACGGCGACACGAAGTCACGCACCCGTTTTGACCGGAACCTTGCGCACATCGTGGGCTGAATCACCCGGCTGCATTCAACGATGCATCAGATACACCAGCACATCGACCACAGTGGAAGGCAACCGGAAAGTCCAGCTGCGCGACTACCAGGAAGACAGCATACAAGCTGTACTCAATCACCTTGCGAAAGGGCAGAAGCGGTTGGGTATCTCGCTCGCCACTGGCAGCGGGAAGACCGTGATCTTCAGTCATCTGGTAGATCGAGTGCCAGCACCAAGTGAAAATGCCACCCAGACACTCATACTCGCACATCGACGCGAGTTGATTGAGCAGGCCGCTCGGCATTGTCAGCAGCTCTACCCCGACAAGACCGTGGAGATCGAAATGGGCAAGCACAAAGCATCCGGTCTGGCAGATATCACGCTTGCCTCTGTGCCCACCTTGGCGCGCTCAACAGATCGCCTCCTCAAGCTCGACCGCACCCGCTTCAAGCTGGTCATAGTAGACGAGGCCCATCATATTGTGACACCTAGCTACATGACCATCCTCGATCACTTTCGCCTGGCCGATGCCGACAGCCTGGAAGACACGGCGCTTGTTGGCGTCTCTGCTACGTTCTCGAGACATGATGGCATAGAACTGGGCGCTGCCATAGACCACATTGTTTACCACAAGTAGGTGACTGCCTCGTAACAAAGTTGCCCGTGCTCACGGCATTGTAGGGACTATGTAGAAATGATCGAGGACGATTGGCTCACTAAGCCAATATTTAGTACTGTCAAGACTGGTGTGAACCTTGATAAGGTGAAAGTCGCGGGTGGTGACTTCCAGTCGAAAGCGCTGTCTAAAGTTGTCAATACGCCTGAGACCAACCTTGCCACATTGAGAGCTTGGCTTGCAAAGGCAGGAAACAGGAAATCTACCCTTGTATTCTGTGTTGACCTTGCTCACGTCGCAGCCCTTACTGCCATGTTTCGTCGACACAATATTGATGCACGCTTCATCAAAGGCTCGACACGGCCGCAAGAACGAGCAGAGCGCTTGCAGGCGTTCAAGGCTGGCGAATTTCCAGTGCTTCTCAACTGCGGGATCTTCACCGAGGGTACTGATATACCTAACGTCGACTGTATCTTGATAGCGAGGCCGACCCAGTCAAGGAATTTGTTGATGCAGATCATTGGTCGCGGTCTGCGGCAGCATCAAGGGAAAGAGGACTGCCATATCATTGACATGGTATCATCACTTGAAGGCGGGATCGTCACCACTCCTACATTGTTTGGACTTGATCCACAAGAGCTCGTGGAAGAAGCTGACTTCAAGACGATGAAGAGCTTGAAGGAGAAAAAGGAGCAAGAGAAGCTCAGGGAAGAACAAGCAGTCCTCGCTGCTGGTGAACCACCACCCGAACTGAAGGGCGACATCATCTTCACCGATTATGACAGCGTCAATGATCTGATTGAGGATACCAGGGGCGAGAGACACATCCGCGAGATCTCACCATTTGCCTGGGTGCAGATAGACGACACAAAGTACATCCTCACAAACCTGGATGGCGCCAACGTTAGCATCAAGAAAGAAGGGAGTGAATATGTCCTCAGGTACACAGCAAGATTACCAGATGGCTCGACTTCTAAAGCCCCCTATGCCAGGCCACGACAGATAGGAAAATGTCCAAAGTTTGAGGGAGCCGTATATGGTGCCGACACATTCGCATCAGAGACGTTCCCGCACCTCTTGATCTTAAAATCTGCGTTCTGGCGAGGGAAGCCTGCGTCCATGACCCAAATCGACTATCTGAACAAATTCCGCACAGAGGATGAGCAGCTTCAGCATGGCATGGTCACCAAAGGCCAGGCAGCCGACCTGATCACAAAGATCAAACATGGTGCTCGAGGGCGTTTCCGCCGTATGACTGGTGAGAAGAGGAAAGCACAGAAGAAAGTGCAGCAATTACGACAGCGGCAGAGTAGAGAACAGGTGATGGTGGGACCTGTGGTGAGATAAGCCAGCGGATAATCGAAGATCTGTTCATGAGGCTGTTCCGGCGTGCCAAGCCGGATAGGTCGTCTGTGACCTATGCAGTCTCAGCCGCATATCGAAGCTCCATGCTATCGGATCAGGTCATGACGAGATAGATATGGTTGTCGGCAGGTTGCATTCCAAGGTATCGTGGTTGATAGCAGGCAAACGGGGTTAGCTCCGCATCGTTTCGATAGTCTTGCATGACAGGCTGCATGAGCGTTCGGCTCCACCTTGATCGCGCCTTCCCATTGTGACCAGTGCCTTCCCACGGACCAGGCATCGAGGTAGGTCTTCAACCACCACCTTCTCATACACACGGTGAAGCGCGCGCGCATGGCCCTGTGGAGACCGGGCCGATGCGAACGCCATGAATTGATGGAAATAGGCATGAAACATTGCAGCTCGAGCAGCGGGCATTACAAGCTGCAACCTTGACGATGATGGAACAATTTTTGCGGGCGTGTCCGTGGTTGAGTCATGCAGTATGAATGGAGACGGGTTGGAGAAGGCAAGGATGTGAAAGAAAAGTACGAACGCATTGATCGTTTAATGGTCGCGTTGGCAGTGGTAGCCTCGATCAAGCTTCAGCACCGAGTGGACGTCCCAGGCTTGCAGTGAGACTGTTCATGGAGGCGGCGACGATACACACGCTCGTCATTGCTATTGTAGCATCGCCGCGTGGCAGTGGGGTGCATCTTTTGGGCGAGATGGCGTAGATGTCGTACGCATTCGTGATTTCGCTGCTCTTTAGTGGGTGGACACCTGCACTGGAGCAGTGGAGGTTATCTCCTCCTCCGTGCACGGACTCGGTCGTAGCGTGCAGGTTCAACCTCCTGCTCCTTCACATCTCGGCACAGCGCTTCTACTGTACCTGCCACTCTTTTTTGACTGTGCAGCACTCCGACCCTGTGCACCGTGTCGTCGGCGCTTTGTCGTTGCGGCAGCCAAAGCGATCCACACTGTCATCACCCACTGTCGCTACCAGCAAGGCCGCCCGCTTCATGCTGCGAACCCCGTGAGACGGCTACGCGGTGGTAGCGCACTCCCTCAGCGCTGATGACGATACGGACGTCCAGCGAACATGAGGACCGGAACAAGCCTGCGCAATCCACTCTCAGTGCTCAACCAGAGGATCAGGCGAAGGGCGTCAAGGGCAAGGGCAAGGGCAAGGGCAAGAGCCGCGATATGACGACGCGCGACAGCAATCGGGGCGGCGCACGGCAGTCGGCGCGATTGCAGGAGCGGAAGCAGAGCAGAGAACTGAGCGTGTCACCGGTCATAGAGGGCAACAGTCCATTGCTGCGCACGTGGATTCCCAGTCCGGCGCTGGAGAAAGTCCCTTTGGTCGAAGCCATCCCGACAGTCGCACCCGATACGCCAGTTCAAGACCATCTCAGACAGCATGCCTCACGACTGCGATCGCCCTGGCGCTGCTCGTTTCTCACCCTCGCCACAAGTATCAGCGCGCTATTGCTGTTGTTCACGATTGTGCAATCGTTCCTGAACCGACAGCAGGACCCGAAGGGATGCGCGATGAGCTACATGATGCCAAAATTCATCCCGTTGCCCGACTTCAGCACCGAACATACTCGCTTTGCTAGCAAATACTCCCTCTATTTGTACCGTGAGGCAAATGTGGACGAGGACGTGCGCGTCAAGGGCATACCGGTGCTTTTCATTCCTGGTAACGCGGGCAGCTACCGCCAAGTAAGACCGATCTCTTCAGAGGCGGCGCGATACTTTCACGATACCCTGCGGATGGATGGTCATGCCATTGCAGATGGCAAGCGACCGCTGGATTTCTTCACGGTGGACTTCAACGAGGAGCTCATTGCCTTCCACGGACAGACTCTCCTGGATCAAGCCGAGTATCTCAATGAGGCAGTAGCGTACATTCTGTCGCTATACCACCAACCGCAGCGCTCATTGCGTGAGCCTGGACTTCCGGACCCAAAGTCGGTCATCATACTTGGTCATTCGATGGGTGGTGTGGTAGCCAGGACAATGCTACGAATGCCAAACTACCAGGAGAAGACAATCAACACAATTATAACACTGTCTGCACCACACGCGAGACCACCAATCTCGTTCGATCCTGCCATGGTCGAGACGTATAACGAGGTCAACACATTTTGGAGAGATGCTTACTCCGGTTTGATTGCCGGCCAGAACCCCCTGGATGATGTCACCCTAGTCTCTGTCGCCGGTGGTGGACTTGACACTATGATCCCATCGGAATACACAAGCCTGACCTCGCTTGTACCTGATACACATGGTTTCACTGTATTCACGTCAAGCATACCCAATGTATGGACTGGGATGGACCATTTAGCCATTATGTGGTGTGATCAATTCAGGAAAGCCCTGGTCAAAGCGATTTTTGATGTGATTGACGTAAGGCGGCCGGGGCAGACGCGCAGTCGGCCTGAACGGATTCGAGCGCTCAGGAAGAGGCTATTGACGGGTATGGAGCCAGTAGTCGAGAAAGGACTATTGGAGAAGGAGCCAAACTTCTTCCTCACCTTGGAGCACAGCTCTACTGCGATCATGTCGCACGGCGAACGGCTTGTACTGCGGTCTCTTGGTGACGCAGGTACGACAAGGGCACACGTAATGCCTGTGCCAGCACAGCCCTTCGTTGAAGGCAGCAAGTTCACGCTGCTGACAGATCAGACTTTGGATGCTGGCGACGAAGAAGGCACTTTGTCAGTACTGCTGTGCAGCGTGTTTCCGCCGCCGAGCGGCTTCCCCGTGCTATCCTACGCCATCAACCTGGACTCCACAGGCAACTCAGCAGGATCTACGCGGCTTGCCTGTAAGAATGCCGCGTCGGATGTATCGTTGCTTCCAGCTTCCACCGACACCTCGGTCAATGCGTTCGACAATGCGAAGCCATTCTCGTATCTACAGTATGACCTCCACACCATTGCCGACTACCAGTTTGTGGCGGTACTCGAAAAGGCAAAAGAGCGTCAGCCTGGCTGGGTGTTGGCAGAGTTCAGCCAAGCAGCAGCGGCGTCTATCAAAATCAACAAGGGACATCACCAGATCCTCATGAGTGGTCTCAAGGTCAGACTGCCGAAGCAAAGACCCATGATGACAGAGATCAAGATTCCGGAGGTGCACTCGACTCTGTTCGCCTACTCGCTCCAAGTCAAGCAAAAGAAGTGTGACAAGTACGATTCAAGCTTCGCGCCATTAATGCGTCAGTATATCGCTGAGCCATACGAGTCGAAGTACTTCGTCAACACCAAAGGTGGCAACATCAATGTGCATGGCCTATCACCATACATGCCACCTCCGTTGCTGGGTGGAGGCGCCACTGAAGGCCTGTCACTGCAACTCTGGACCGATCCGACCTGCAACTCGACTGTTGAGGTCACGCTCAAGGTCGACAAGCTCGGCAGCGCCGGAAAGCTGGTGATGAGATACCGCACTGTTTTTGCGGCATTTCCCTTGCTTGTGGTTGCGCTCGTGCTGCGAAAGCAATTCAAAGTCTATGACACAACAGGCGTGTTCATGAGCTTTACGCAAAGCATGGACCAGTGCATCAGAACATCGCTACCCGCCATCTTCATTGCATTGACGTTCTTCGGCATCGCAGTCTCAAAGTCTAGCCACAGCATTTGGACTCGACACCTGCTCAGCACGTCGACCGGCACATCGGAGCAGACCATCGACTTTACCATCAACGACCTTATGCTAGGAACCTCAGATCCGTTCTTTTGGTTCCTCGTTCCACTATTTGCCATCATCTCTGTTGGCATTTGCATCACCATGAACTATGTTGTGCTTATTCTGGAGCACATCTTTGCGTTGATCTTATCGCGCGTTCGTGCGTGGACGCAAAGAACGTCGGAAGACCCCAGGAAAAATCAAGCCACTGGGCCAATGACTCCGACCCAGCGGCTTGTCACCACTGGCATACTGGTCTTGCTGGTCGTCACGGTCATACCATACCAGTTCGCTTATATGGTGCTCTGCGTTGTACAGGTTGCCACGTGCATTCGTGCACTAAAAGGCGCTCAGGACACACAGTCTGCTCAAAGCTACAACTTTTACAACTACACCCACTCGATGTTAGTCCTGATGCTCTGGATTCTGCCTATCAATATGCCGGTTCTGGTCGTCTGGATACACAACCTAGCCGTACACTGGCTAACGCCGTTTTCGACACATCATAATCTGCTATGCGTGCTCGGCTACATCTTGCTGGTTGAGATGATGAGCACCAACAACATGATACCCCGGGTGACGAGTCGGTAAGTCCATTTGTGCAGCTGTTCAGTTCATGAGCAGAATGCTAACTTTTCACAGCAGCATTCGCCTCCTCACCAACACCATAATGTTCATATTCGCCATCTACGCCGCGGCATACGGCGTCACTTACGCGTACATGATGCATTACTTCGTCAATGCGCTATGTCTGTGGTTCTTCGCCATCCATCTTTCAAGTGGGCCGGTCTCGCTGGCGAACCTGGTGCGGTACATAACCGCAGCTGACAGCTCCTCATCATCAACGACTAGCAAGGGCAAGAAACGACCTTGACAGACCAACGAAACATCTCCGAGCTCACCGGCATACGGCAACTCTGGGCCCTTTCCAACGTCATAGACGGCAGTCAACCTGACTGGAGATCATGGCGGGGTATCATGAATTACTGATTGCGACTTTGCATTTTGCGCACGGCTTGGCGACATCTGCGGCATTTCTCAGCAAGCAAGGCATCAGATGGGACGGGAGGGCTTTGTATATACCTCATGCTCTAGACCCGGTACCGGAAATCCAGTAGTAAATAATGAGTAATATGTTATTCAGGCATGGCAAGCCTTCACCTTGGGAGGGCGCGCGAGCTATGTGACATGATCTCGCGGCCGGAGAACAAGCGTTGCCTGTGTACAGCGCCGTGCATGCCTTTCAGGCAAGGGAAGCTTTGCTACTCCTTCGAACCAACGCGACGATACCCGAAAGACAGTATCACTTCGTGAGCCCCAATCGCGCTGGTCCAAAGGATCTCGGAGTCACCAACTACTTCCTGGTCCGCTCAAGGTCCCACAAGACTGCATCCTCGAGCTGAGGTCATACCTGGTCTGGACTGCACATTCGTCAGCACGCCTGGTAGCTCTACTGATATAAGACAGGCTGAGCTTGCTCGGCTTTCCCTCACGCATCGTGGCGAAGACTTGCTGAATAGAGAACACCAACATGCCAGCAACTTTCACCTCCGGGGCGATATCGGGACGCACGACCCAGAAGTCGTCAGCAAGATCTTCAAGCAGCACAACATCACTTCGCATCGACACTTCCGCAGCACTCTACCAGAATGCCGAGTCGGAGTACATCACTGGCCGCTCCACCCTTCCCAAGGACTTCCTCATCGATCCCAAAAATCCTCATGTCCGAGACCTGAAAGCCGCTCGCTCCCTACTCTAGCCCCAGCAGCCATCGACAGACTTAGTCCCTCCTAACAAATCGCCTCAAAAGTCCTTCAACATGCCTCAGGTGAACGTCCTCTACTGCCACGCCCTCGACTTCGTCACGCCCCATCGCAACCCAGGCCAAACCCTTTACTGACCCGTACCAACAAAGCCGCTCCAAAGACCTGGGCCGCGGCGTCTCCAACTTCAGCCCGGAGACGCTGCAGAAATGCGCTGAACACCCCGCGCGGACACAGAGGGATAATGTCAGACCCTCGTGCTTTTCAGGGCGGGCAGTATAATCTCCTCTTGTCGCTCTCGCGAAATTTCGCTCGTGCCCTTTGCTGCGTAAGCACAGCATCCACTATGCCGGGTCCTCGCCGTTGGCGGGTGGGTTCTTGCTCGGGAAACGTCACGGCAGATGGTGTGCAAGCTGGCAGGAGAGATTCTCCCTTGCCGACGCCTTTTGCGGGCTGGTGTGATCATGGCAGCATGCATGAGGCGGTGAAGGAAGTTGAAGTGGTTGATGTATCATTCTGCTCTCGGGGACGGCGATACGGTGATTCTGGGATCGAGTAGCGAGCTGAGCCACTTCGAGTCGAGTCTTGAGAAGGGTCGGAGTGGTCCGTTGGGGGATGATGTTGCTGCGGAATTGGATGCCTTGTGGGATGGTGTGAAGGCAGGCTAGGCTGATGGTATGGCGATCGCTGATGCGAAAACGTGGTAGCCTCACTTGAGGCTAGGTTCAGGAATTTAGACTAAGAGCCAATGACTCTATTCTATATCGTGATCATCGCCATGCAAGAACCGCACGACAGCCGCAGCCACAACCTCCCCATCGTGCTCCAAGGGTGCCTTCTCCACAGCCTCCAGTACCTGTCCCGTGTCTCTCTTCGCAACGGCGCCTTACTTCTGGCGTAGCTCGATCTGTTGCCGCACCATCTTCTAGTCGAACCCTAAATGTCCTTGCGATGAGAAGAGTCGATCTGAAATGTACCAGCCTTGGATCTCGGTATGCTCAGTGGGTGCCCAGACATGGACCTTTGTACCCTTATCGATAAGGCCCGTGGTCTCTGGCGATGGTACTATTGTGACATGATCCCGGTGCATCTGGTGCACGGCAAGTGTCTTATCGTTCGTGATGAACAGTTTATGGCCGACGGGCGTCAAGTCCATCGACGTGTGTGATAGCTCCCATCGCTCTCCTGGACTGGGCTCCACTTTGGCTCCCAGCGTACCAGCCAGAAGCTGATGCCCAAAAACAGACCTGTGAATGCGTAGTCAGTCAATAGACCTCGAAACAAGGCAGAATATTATGCTTACGCCACTGAACTTCATGTCGGGTCTAGCCTGCCACAGCCCCTGCCACAGTCCCTCGATTAGTTCGCGAAGCTGGGCTATCCACGGATCATCGCCGTGTGCATCGTACATTGGTCCCGTGATAAGCACGGCATGAACGTCTGCGGAAAGCTCAGACGCGTGGGGGACGTGACCGTGGTGGCCATGGTCCGGATCTTCAACGACGAAGTGTCGATCAAGTTCTACACCAAGTGGCAGCTCTTGTGAATAGGTGAGTGAAGATGTTCGCAAAGCTGCCTTTCTCGTGCTGAGTGTCCGGGTGAGGCTCGTCCGTTTTCAGCACCAAAACCTTGACAGAGTCTTTAGAGATCTTCCTTAAGTGGTCTCAGAAATTCTTCCGAATCGAATGATGAAACCACTCAGCCTGTCCAGCAGGTGTCTCTTCCGCAGAATCAAAGTCTCTTCAAATCTCCTGTCTATGGCCACGCCAGAATACCGGCCGTCTTTGCGCTGTCCTGGATGAGGCATGATGCCAAGGCCTCCCACACATGATGCCGCTTATGCCAAATGTGCATCGTGTCTGTGAGCAATCGCGAAATCTGCTGGATAGTCTCTAACAGTGTAGGTGGTCGACCAGAAAGAAAGCATGGCATTTCCTGGTTGATATTGTTGCTGCAGCTTTGCTTCGCAGGGTTGCCATGCAATTTGGCGAAGGAACCTGTCTGGACTGTCACTGAGTGCCGATGCGATCTGAATGTCGTGGAAGTCTTACGCATGAGGTGGATGCCATACTTTCGCCGCTGGCTCCTCCAACTTGACACACGGATCCACCTTTACACAACTGCCACCTTCTGCTTGGTGGATACGGTCTGCTTGCTCCGTTGAGGACCCGGAGAGCTCAGTGAGCCGTTCCATTCCCAGCTCGTCACAAAGTTGCACGACAATCCAGGCATGTAGGCGGAACAGATCTACTATCATACGCGGTGCATCCTGCCGGAACCCTTGCTCCCCGCCTTTCATCTCTAGCATTCGTTGGAGACCTGGTAAATGTACCCTGAGGGCGGTCTCTCTATTTCCGAGGAATAATTCATGAAATAAAAGTCTCGCAATAGCGATAAGCGTCGTGGTGCTGAGTCTGCGATCTGGGTCGTCCAATGCATTGTTGATTTCTCGGCAGAGTTCTGCCCTGTAAATCGATGGTCAGTGCATGTGCTGTAGTCAGCGCGAGAGTTATGCCACCATAACGTAGCTAGAGGTTGCTGTGCAGCCCAGTGTCGCATCAAAGCCTCGCTAGTAGGACTTGCTAGCGCGAAAATGCAGCCATACTGTAGCCAAACCAGCTCTCGGTCATCACATCAGTGACTCTACAAGGGTGACTTACTCTACAAAAAGACGGCGTCTGGTGCCCTGCCCTGCGTTTTGGTAGGCGTTCGTTATACCAGCCAACAGCTCGACATAGTATATCATAGGGTCGGTTATCGATGCCTGCTGCATCCAGGACTGATAGTCGTGATAGTTAATGCCTGTCATTCACTCGATGTCTGTCAGGTCCCAGTACTTCGGGGCCGCATCATGACTCCCTGACGGCCGAACGATCAGTACCTGCTTCGGTATTGATAAGCGCAGCTTACAAGCGTCGAGGGCGTCGGCATGCCATGGTTCATGCGGTACTGGAGCGTTCGCAAACAATGTCGACAATCTTTTTCCCAGCGCATCCCGTCTGACCGCCGCTTCGATCTCGTCCTGCGCGACCGTCAAGGCGCCGCCACTAAGCCTTTCGCGTTCAAAATCGAGCTGCTTGCTGATAGATGCTTCCTTGCGAGGAGTGTACCGAGGGACGAGGACGTTGAACTGGCCCACCGCTTGCGACAACTGGAAGGGCAATGTTGATTTCAGACGGCATTCATGAGTATGGAAGGCTGCTCTCGATCGAATCCTGTGACGAAGTGACGGCTCAACCACGTCGTTTGGATTCTGTAAGTTGACAAATGTGAGCTCTGATCCGGGATACATTTGATGTGCAAGCAGAAGGTCGCAAGTGCCGAATCTGGCAAACGCAATACCCGCTTTTGGCAGAACAACTTCATTCTCGGCGTACCGTCATCGGGGCGCTGATCATTATCTGAATCGCCGTCTCGAGCGCTTACTGTACTTGCAACAACATGTGAGACATAAATCGTCCGAATCTAGGGATTGCACGGGAAGACCGCCGGCCGGGCAAGCAGCCGCAGCAGCCGCTAGCCGAAGCCAATTTCGGATCCTCGCGCGTGGTGAGCAAGGATCACTACTGTAACTGTCTTGGCGTCGTTAATCGGCTCGGCCTTCCTCGCCTTCCTGATGATCCTCTTCCTCAAGGTCCATCAATTCCCTCTCGACTCTGAGCCTGCGCTGCTCGACTTTCAATTCTTCCAGCTCCAACGTCAGCCGAGCCTTCTTCTTGGCCCTTGGATTAGTCTTTCCGCGTGAAGGCTCTCGCAACGATGTATTCTCCCTAGGAGCATCCGAGTCGCCTCTGATCTTACTGCGGCCCAGGTCTCCCTTGATATCTGTGGCGGACGACCTGTCCTTGGCTCCACCATCCCGTTTGGGCTTCGATTTCTTGGGGCATGGTTCCAGCCCGTGTGCTTCACGCGAATTCTCGGATTTCTTCCAGCCTTTTGGCCGACCTCTTGACTTAATGGGCCGTCCGTTGTCGTCAAGTGGATAGAACTGTGCATAGCCTATCTTCTTAGGGTCTGGTGACATCTCAGCCTGATCCTCAGTACTTGACGCCTCAATAGCCGCGTCGATGTACTGATCAATTGGATGACTCGTATAGTTGACTTTCGTTCCTTCTTCACGTGGTCGTAGAATGCAGCGCCTTGTACCTGTGGGCAATGTTGACTCTACAGCCGTCTGCGCTTCTTGATCCGCCTCTTGCAATAGTAACGGCACCGGCGGAGATGGGACTTGATCGTGCTCAGTTGTCTCGACTGTCGTCGTGGTCAAGATTGCCTCCCCCGTGGTAAGCGACTGCTCCTCGGTCTTGATGGCGGCGACATGGCTTTCGTCGTCGTCGCAATTGTCAGCTTCGGTCGTTGAAGACGCACACTGCCTCTCTACGACTTCGCTTCCAAGTGTCCTAGTAGCATAGTTCTCGTCACAGACCTCGAACGCGAACTCAATCGGGTCTCCTTTCCTGCCTGAGATTCTCTTGAACCAACGTTTGTCGATGACCGTCGGGCCCTCAAGTTCCAACTCAGTTGGAGCACTCGCCGGGTTGGTGTCGTGTTCTCTCATAGGCAATCGCGGTTCAATCTCTGAGCGCGGTAGTCTGCCTCTTTGCACTCGCACCATAATCCATTCGCCAACCTGAGGTGTCAATAAGGGGTGGGAGCCGGAGCTGAACTTCGAAGGCGACTTGTCCCTAGTCCAGAACGTATACGTGGAGAAACAGTGTTCTCTGGCGAACTCGACATCGAGGCCTCGGTTGTTCTTCGACGCTGTCTCCCTCCTACGCAGTGGTATCGACCAAGTCTGTGCTTCCATCTCTTCTGATTTTCGCTTTCGGCCTGACCTCGCCTCGATCTCGACGGTAAGAACTTCGGCGCTGTACGGCACGTATGATGCCTCAAGTTCCACGCAGACTTCGAAAGGCTGATATGGTGATGCGATCACGCGAGTGCCTTTATTCGGGCTGTGATCAACTTCGCATTTGGCCTTGGAATTGAGGCCAAACTCGGTCATATATGTGGCCTGCGTCGCGCACAGTCGTAACCGCACTTCAAGTCCGTTATGCTTCATGGTTGCGGTGGTGCTGTGTTGCAGCGAGAGTGGAATCTCGAGACGGAACTTGAAGTGGTGTTGCATTGAGAGAAATCCAGTAGGCCAGTCAAGGCTAATATTCGCAGCGCGACACGTAAGTGAAGCTTGCGCGGTGCCACATACTTCAAGCCGCCCCTAGTGCCAACCAAGGCTGCAGGACCTCAAGCTCACTATTCTCCAGCATGCGCACACTCGGTCGCCGTTGATCCCAATCTTCTTGCACTGGTATGCCGGGCATCCCCAACGTCCCACACATACTCAGTGTTCGGAGCATACTTACAGAGTCTGTCATGCTCCAACGAGGACTGTTCGGCGCAAAAATAGTGGGGATTCGCTGCGCGGTGGCTTCGTTGAAAAGTGTCGCCGGGTCATTCGGGAGAGGCAAGGTAACGTTGCTTGCTTCGTAGTCTATAAGACCTCCCATCTTCGCCATGAGTGGTCTTAGGTATCGTGACTCCTTCCCGCGCATGCTCGATAGTTTATTGAGGAGTATATTGAGGTAATGTTTGCCTTCCAAGAATGTGGCCGAACTGTCACCAGCGGTACATTTGAGCACGTCGGCGAGGCAGCCAGCAATGTCGGACAGTTTCTGCTCCTACAGTAGAATGTTAGTAAAGTATGTGGTCAACGATACTCGAAAGCGTGAGGTAGCTTACCATGCCAATACCATGGCTGTCTAGAGCCATCGCGCTCGCCTTCGACGTAATCTCTACGACCTTTCTAGCCAGCTCTACTGGATAATCCAGCCTCATGCCGCCCTCACCTTGACCCCAGATCAAGCCATTGGAGACACCCATTTGCCAGGCGAGAACGTGAAGCCTGTCCCGTGTCAGTGTATACCTACAAAAGTCATTGGGGATGGGACACCGTAGCATCATCGCGAGACATCTGTTTGCTGTGTCTCACGAAGTATTAGGTATACCCCGGACCGCTTACCATTCTCGCGTGATGCTAATGTCGAGATGCTGGGTCTCTGTCAGCTCACCCGTTCCAATCGAATCGGCAGTCGCATCCAGCTGCTTTTGTGTGCGTGCGAGCCAAGCTTCGTCGTTCAGACTAGCTCTCCTAGAGCCACGCCAAGCGCTGACGAAAGAGTCATCAACTGCACTGAATAGGTTCGCTAAGTTCACGAAGCCGTTGAGCAATTGAGGATCTTCACTTTCGAAGACAGCCGGTAGTGTTACGGACGCGTGCAGTCTGGTGTGCTTTCTTCGTTGCACCGCATACGCTCTCTCAGTGATGAACAAGAGCCAATATAATCGCCGCCGCCATTGCGCCTCAACCGGGCTCAGCTTCCCATACGAAATCTCATCGTCCATGTTCAGGTTCTCCGAGAAAGTAATGCTCTCCTGTAGATAGTGCCAAGCCTGCAAATGCTTCTCGTGGTTTCCATAGTATGCAAAGAGAAAGAAGGATGTCATGATACTCAAGGTAGACATGCTTTCCACATAATCAAATGTCCTTCGTTCTCGTAAGCATTCCTCAGCGAAGAGATGATGGGCCTTCTTGGTCGGATGTGGCGACGGAGGTTGCGGTATCGATTCATCCAATTGCACGATGGTGGCGGCGCAAAGCGAGCACAAGAAGCAGTATACATCCCGACTCAAGCAGCTGGTATTGGAGTAGAAGGCAGGGTCCAGGTAGACAGTCCTGTCAATGACGGGCATGATCGTATACATGTGATGAAAGAAAAGGTCGACATAGGGGAGAAAGGTCTCGCCTGAGAGTACGCGACCTTGGGAGACCTCGGAAGTAGAGGGCAAGAGCATCTGCGGTATGCTACCATTGCCCGTGGGACTTTTGCTAGTCACTGGTTGGACAGGGTAGGATGTCCAACTCGATTGCTGCGTAGGCTCTCTTTCAAAAGCGGGCAACGCTTGAGAGAGGGGCTGTTGCTGTGACATTGCTGTCGGTACGTGCTGGTGATACGGATGCTGATCAGGCGCAACGCTCGTGTGCGCTCCGTACATTGCTTCCACAGATCTCGCGTGCGAATTTCCTTGGTATTGCGCAGTGGGCGATCCATTTGCACTCCATTGCCAGTTTCCAAAAGGACCTTGGCCATTGGGACTGGTAGGACTCGTGGGGCTCTGTGACGCCGCATCATCGTCTATCCTCCGGAGCGCATGTAGCACTCGAGCGCTGCGCAAGCCCTTGGGACCCTTCTTCTTGGGCGGTTGCAGGTACGCGCACCTGATGGATGCTTTCTTGCATGGATTACAAGGCTCCTCCCCATCGCATTTCACTTTCCTCTTGCGACAGCAGTCACACGCTCTCCTCAGCTGCTTCGAGGCACCATTGCCTTGGGTGCTGTGGCTGGATGGCTCCGACGTGGGCAGTTCTTGCTGCCCCGGATGAGCCTCGACTGCCATGTTCACTGACAGCGCACAACTTCAGCTATTGTATGGCTGTATTCGGCCCTTCTCTTTCAATGCTATGTGCTGGCGCATTTCACGATACGTCGTACTCGGTGTCGCGGGCGCTCGGGCGCGAAGAGCATGGATGGGTTAGCAGCGAGAAACCAAGCAGTCGGTATCGAACAGAGCAAGCCGACAACCGACAACGTGGTTTAGTGTTGTAGACTTGAGCTGGCTTGGAACAGACCCAGAGCCAGAAAGAGAGAATCGTGCAGCCGCAGTCCCCGCACTTGACGCCATGACGCTTGGCTTTCGAGATAGAGTTTTCTGACCGACATCTGAAGGCAAGCACGGAAAGATGAAGTGTCGTGTGAGCAGCAGCAGTCTGCCACATGCGAAAGTCTCAGCCGTGTGTTGGCAGGATCGTATCTTTGGCTGCCACCGTTATCGACTGCCGTTGAAGACTTCTTGTCGTGCCTTTGGCCTGAATGAATTCATCGGCACGGAGATCGTGTCCGTTCATCTGAACTGGTGTGGCAGTGTAGCCAGATCCACGGGTATGCCGCAGCTGCCGAGAAAGGTCTGCAATGGCGTCTGCATATCTTCATGCTTCTCGATATCGGCTGCACTGCTGCATTCAATAAAATCTTCCAGCTCCTCGCTGACAGTCTTCAATTTCTCTTTGACCGCCAAAACGCCTTCCATGCCAACGATGTGACGCGCGGGTGGATTGTCATGACCACCAATTGCGGCCACGGCATGCACCGTCTCCGCCACGAGTCGCTCCTTCATGCCCTTGCTGAGGGGAGGATACAGACTCTGCACCTCGCTCGAGTGTAGCTGGTCTCCAGTGACTGGCTCGGCAGCACCATCTATACGATCCAGAAGATATGAAATAATGTTCCGTGAAAGCGGAGCTGGATTGTTATCCTCTGTATAGCAGGCCATAGGTGGTGCTGACGTGATGCGATGCGTGAGGACATTAATCTCCATGTTCGGCTGTACGATCGTCATCTTGATGTTGAACGGAGCGATCTCGTAGGCGAGACTGTCGCAGTATCCTTCGATGGCCCATTGCGAGGCACAATACATACTCAACCCGGGTGTCCCTAGATGGCCAGTAATAGCAGTCAGCAGCACTATGTGTCCATTCTTCTTCGATCGAAAGACAGGAAGCGTGGCCTTGATGATGTTGACCGGGCCGAAAAAGTTGGTCTCAAATTGGTCCTTCACCAGACTCAGAGTACGAGGACTCTGCGACAGCTCTTCCACAGTCCCAACGACGACCTCGGATTGACAGCAGAACAAGATGTCGACACGCCCGAAGCAACGTACTGCTTCCGCGACAGCCGATTGGCACTGTCCTATGATCCACACATCCAATGCCACCACTCTCAGACGGCTGCGCCATAGCTCCTTCTCCTTCTCTTCTTTGTTAAGACGCTCTTGGCGCTTATCAGTGGACGTCTCGTCGCCGGCACCCTCGTCAGCGCTCTCCTTCGCGTGTCCAACAGAGGCAAGCTCTTCCAGGAAGTCCTTGAAGTCCCGGCTCCGTTCTTCTTCACGTTCAAACTCCACCGGCTGCACACCTGCCGTCACGTAATCGCCATGCTGTAGCAGATGTCTACACAATGACACGCCAATGGGACTATTGGCGCATGTCAGGAACCACACTCGTGGTGCGTTATGCATAGGCCATTTGATGCCTTTCTTGGGATCCGCCGATGACATGTCGTCGCATGAGCGATACCAGCTCCCGGCAGATTCAGATTCAGTCCCAGGAAGCCAGCAGGCTAGTAATCAATTCTCGGATGCGGTACAAACGCCGGCTGAGCTAAGCTGCCCATTGAGTGCGGTCCGAAACGCCGCTAGCAACGAGGCACATGTGTACTTTCTTTGTTCACAACCATCACTTGTGTTCTCACGACACATCACATAGTCGGCAATATAGAGGGTTTTGACAGCGGGAGACTGACACGGCTGATGGTTGCACAATCAGCTCTGGCCTCAAGCTGTGTAAAGTGTTGAGAATAACACACGCGACTTGCAGCAGATCATCAGCGTACTGTATGCGCTTGCGTTGACCAGTAAAGATGGCTGCCCGACAAGATCCTCTGGACGAGATTCAGTATGTCTATCCGCCAATGCTGGAGTGGTGGGAGGGTTCGGGCTTTGGCAAGCGTATGGATGAGAACATGATCCATCGCTACTTTGCTCAGTCGCCCTTCTTTGACTGGACGACCAAGAATGGTCTCATCATACAGCAGGCGGATAACGACATGCACGCCTACAATCTCTCGTGGAATCGCCAAGCATTGGAAGACAACCTTCGGAGACGAAATGGAACCGAGTACATGATTGTAGGACAGCCCCAACCGCATCCCGATCCTGCTCTAGCAGCCCAGGGCTTCACGACCGGCGTCTACACTATCAGGAAGCAGGACAGGCAGCGAGCGTCGCAGGATATGTATGTTCGACCACCGCACGTGTTGACGGAGAAAAGCACTGATGGCAAAGGTCCGTGGGAACTCACTATTCTGGGCACTTATTTTGCCGTGGGTGAGGCAGTCTATCAAGCTCCGAGCGTGTTCGACATTGTGGGAAACCGCCTGCTGTCAGCTGCGAGCAGCCTGAAGAAGTTCTACGACATTGCCGACGGGCTGCCAAGGTATAGTCCTGCGACGGGCTACCATTACCTCCCTCGCAGCTCCAAACCGACCGCCGCAGCGACATCCGTGCCAGGAACGCCAGCCAGATCACGAGAAGGCAGCTTGGCTCCAGCAATTGACTCGCAGTCGTTGAGATCGGGCTCCGTGCAACCAGATGCACAGGCTGGAACGACCTCAGCTGCCACAACTCAGCTAGAGACCAACCTTCTAGCCAAGTCTCTAGAAGATTCCATCAGGTACGGTGACGAATACACCGATGAGAACCCTCTTCTCGGAGCACCAGGCACTTTCTATTTTCAGTCATCCAATACCGAAGTCAGGAAGCGCAGGGAGAAAGAAGCCGCTGCTTTGAGAGCTCGTCTTGAGCAAGTTACAGCGGCGAATGCTCCAGCAGTAACACCAACCGTTGACGAGGCATCCAAAGCTCCCTCGCCACCTGCGGTGTTCACTCAGGAGAAAGCTCTTAAAGCAGAAAGAGCGAACGGGGACAGAAAGAGCAGCAGGTCGGGCAAGAAGGACCGCAGGAAGAGCAGACCTGCCACGAGTCCGACCACGCTTGCAAGCACTACGAGCCCGCAGGCACCAATGTTGCCCGCTTCGTGAGCTTGAGGGAAGGCAGCCGAAGAAAAGCCCACTTAACGCGTGATTTTCTGCGACTTGATATGATGCACGCCAACACTCCCTCACCACTCCCAATGCGTCGAATCAGGCGATGCTCGGCGGATCGAAAGATGATCACGAAATGGAAGGCATCGACCACACCAGCGTTCATTCGGATGTCCATTAATAAAGCCATAGATGGCATTGCTCAACGCACCACAGTCGTCTGCTCCGACGCCTGTCCGTGCTGAACAACACATGCCTGGACACGGTGCCGCATCAGCGTAGACGGCTCGTGACGGCCAGCGAAAGTCACCGCTACAGCAGCATGGAACTCATTCTGCTGCCAATGACAGTCATCTAGTAGCGATCATACGTGCTATGAGGTGAGCCTCACCAGTGTTCGAGCCGGAGCAGGGTTCAAATAGAGATAGTACAGCTTGCCTGCGCGTCAGTTTCGTGAACCACTGAGGCGCGTACCTGACATGACTAATCAGGCGTTCCACATCGCAGTGAAATCTATAACTATCAGCTAATCTACTTCTTTATTCTGGCCACTCTCAGCGCTCAGTCTTGCACGTGAAGTATTTCCTACTCAACTCCATATGAACGTCAGCGTCCACTGTGGACGTCTTTCCTTCCAGGATCTGATCAGAATGCACGATACCACAGACTGAACACTATCGAGATTACAACCCTGTGGATCGGATCATGGCGTCCATCCTGTGCCTCCCTTCACAACACTGACGCATGAAGTGCCACATTGAAGATGGGCATCTGCAGCCTCAGAAAGAAATTCACCACTTCCATCCTCCTCAGCGCCCTCTGCATCGTACTCCTATACCTCTTTCTAGACTACTCCCGGATCGCGCTCTTCACTCGCGTAGAGCCCCACCCCGGCCTGACCGAGAATGACATCCGCACATTCTCCCAAAACGCCATGAACAACACCATCGTCATTATCCCCTCAAACCTCGGAATGCTCCACTGGGTCGAGAACCTCCTCTGCTCTTTAGAATCTACAGACTTCGACGCAAGCAAGATCATCGTCTGGGCTCTGGACCAGGACACGAAAGTCTACATGACCGAGCGGAACCGCACAGCATACCACGACCCAGCTTTCTTCGCCACGAGCACGAATGAGAACCGTCATGGCGATACTGCTGCGTATAGGCGGATGATGCTGGAACGGCCAAAGTTCTATATTGATGTGTTGTCTGCTGGTTTCAACATTCTGATGCTAGATGCCGATACGGTGTTCTGGCAGTCGCCTCTGAGGATCCTGCCGGATGTGAGCAATAGTGTTGATGTGGTTTACAGTACGGACGCGAGGGAGTTTTATCGGGATCATGATGCGTTTCTGGATGAGAGGCGGAGGGGACCGTTTGTGCCGCCCATCTGTAATGGGATCTTTTGGATGAGGAGTTCGGCTAAGACGATTGCGCTGTGGAGTGAGATGTTGGAGGTTTTTGGGGGGTGGTGGGTGTGGAGGCCGAGGGGGTTTCAGGATGATCAGAGAGGGATGGATGTGTTGTTGAATGATGGGAGGGGGCAGGTGGTGGCGCCTTTCCCTGATGGGATCGATGGTGGGATTGTGCCTATGAGAGCTAATACGAGATCTGAGTTGGGCGTGAAGGTTCAGCTGTTGGATCAGACTCATGTTGTTAATGGTCATCTCCTCATGAACCGCAATGTGGCGTACGAACAGAACCTAGTGAAGTTGAGGGAGTCGGGGAGAGACAGGATCGCTGCACATTTCAACTGGTGGACGGAGAAATTGACGAAGGAGGAAGGGGCGCAACAGTTGGGGATGTACTTGCTAGACGATAAAGGTCAATGTCAAAAGCATGAAGGTTGGTGAAAGCCACCAAGAGCCCCGTGATACTTGATCGTGCTAGCTTTGTGCCTGTCAAGCGTCACTGAACCCATGCTACTGGCATTACGGGCCAGTGCTATGACCGCAAGGTACTATCTATGCTGCGCATCATTGCATTGCGCTCTGACAACAAATCATAGCAGATAGTATCATTCTCAACAGCCTCGGCCGTTGCAACAGAGTCTGTGCCCATACGGTTTATCACCAGGTACCGTTCAGCTAGGGCAACCTGAGGCGAAAGCGCAAATGGAATATGTTGCATTTGCTTGCTCAACCACGGCCTGTAGTAGCGTGCTTTGGGATCGTAGGTGAGCCGGGATGACGGTAGCTTGACGTGTTTCCTTTGAAACTCCAAAATATACGTTCGTGAGCTGCGCAGCCACGGTATATCGGTACATGATTGGGCAGCCCTGATCGTCTACAAAGATGCCGTTTTGTAGTCAATATTATGTACAAGCAGTTTGGGACTGGAGCGTTTCGAGTACGCCGGACCCTCACATTGGTATGGCACGCCAACAACGCCGATTTCGTACTGTACATAGTTCTAGTCCTGGGCTCTTTCCCTTGCGGAGTCGTCCTGGGTCTATCGCGCAACGAGCTTGCTCCGAAAGCGCTCGGGAAGCGCCAGTCCTTGTTCTAAGAAGAACTTTTCGCCCATGCAGGCGGCCCAACGGCCATCAACATGGGTGCCGCTTTTGCCTCCACTTTTGTACACGACATACATGGTACGGATGGTCATCGCACGATCGACAGCCTTGCACATGTCGAAGACAGTCAGCGCCGCCGTCGAGGCCGCGGTCAAAGCCTCCATTTCGACTCCGGTCGGACCGGCGCATTCCACTTGCGCTGTGATGGAAACACTGCCATATTTCGACATTCTGTAGTATTTGTCGTTATAGTAGGCCTCACGTAGCTTCAGATCAACTTCCACTTTGCTGATGGCAATGGGGTGACACAGTGGGATGAGTTCTGAGGTGCGTTTCGCAGCCATGATGCCTGCGATTCTGGCCACGCTGAGGACATCTCCCTTCTTGTTGCCATCCTCCGAGATAAGGCGAAAGGGGTTGTCGTTGCTGAACTTGACTGACGAACAGGCGATAGCGACTCTCTTCGTGCTCTGTTTCTGTCCAACGTCGACCATATGTGCTTCGCCTGATGCTTTGACATGGATCAAATCGTTCGATCCTTGGTCGGAAGACGGAGTTGCGGCAATTTGGGAGCTCGGCTTGGGCGTTGCCATGTTCGATGAATGAGGCCGCTCCGTGGGCGAACGCTGCTCAGCCTGTGGAGTCGCCTTGTTTTCAGTCAGTAGTTCCGTGGCGTATCCGCCGGGTATTGATTTGGAGTCTGCGCTTGCCTTGGTCTCCTGGCTGAGACCCCACGCAGGCTCGGTATCCCCTGACCGGCTGACCGAGCTCGTTGAGTTTTGCTCGGGAGCGACAGGATACGACCTGCTAGCGAAGGGGTTGGGTCGAGCACGAGCCGTACGCATGACAACAGTACCATGCGGCGTGCTGCTCGAGCTGTCTAAGGTCCGGTTGAACCTCAGGGAACCTTCCCGACGAGTGAAACGAATTTCGCTCATCGTTGATCTCTCACGTTCGAGATCGTTGGCGTACTCCCGAGCCCAGAACGGACGATAGGCTCGGCGTATCTCTTTGAATCCATTCTTCGAGTCATCGCGATGCTCAGTCGACTGGTTCCCAGCAGTTGAGTCTACCGGCGTGAAGAAGCCAGTACTGCGAACTGCCTGACTGTCTGCAGGCTTATCCACTTTCGGATCTTCTGGTGTCGGCCTAGGCCGCTCTTCTGTCACCTCAGGCCGTCGCGGGCGACTGTATCTGCCTCTGGGCGGTTCTTGAAAGAGCCCTGACAAGCTTTGGAACCCAAAAGTGGATTCGAATCTTGAAGATGCTGTATTGGCCTCCTCCTGAGGCTCACCTCTTGCGGAAGGCTGATCATCCGTGCCGCGATCGGTTGAATAAAAGCGAGATTGCAAAGCACCGCCAATCGACGAATGCAGCAGGTGTGTTGGAATGCGCGACCACAGCGCGGTCGAGGTGGACAGTCTAGCGCCATGATACCGGGAAGGATGTGTGGCTTGGGCTCGAGATAGATTGTTCTCACCTACCGAATGTCAGACCTGTCCATCATGCAGTGAGATGTGGTGTGACAATGATGTAAGAATACCTGAAGAGGCGTTCTTGTCGTAACTTCGTGTTATCATTTGGTATCATCTCTTGTGGATTGCGCCATTAAATGCAAGTTTCCGCAGCACACGCGAGAAAGAACAAAACCTACCCACCAATCAAGATCATCGGGCGGTTCTTCATTTTCTCCAACTCACCAATTCCGGCATGCTTCGCCTTCTTGCGCTTGACTGCAGCGCCAATTACTTCCAAAAGTTCTCGCTCCTTGCTGATCCAGCCTGCTGCGTCGTCAAAGCGATAGGTGTTCTGTTTTCGGCGGTCAATTTCGATTTGTCGTATTGCTTCGAAAGCCGCCTCGTCCAGGGGATGCGCATGATTGTCTCTCCGTAAGAGATCACGAAGGCTGACCTCCGTCTCTCCGTGTAAGCACACTTTGAGGTTGCCGTCGGATGTGATCCGCAGCCTGTTGCATGTACCACAAAAGTTGTGTGTCATGCTCGTTATGAAGCCAACACGGCCTTTGAAGCCAGGGACCTGCCATGTCTTCGAGGTGTCGTTCTTTGCGCCTTTCAGTCTTTCGATACCAGGGTATTTTGCGCGGATAAGGTCAAGCATCTTGGAATAAGGCAGCATTTTCTTCTCGGACCACTTGTTGCCACCGAACGGCATGTACTCGATGAACCGGACTTCGAGATCTTCATCACGCGTCATATCCACGAACGGCAAGATTTGATGATCGTTCAGTCCGCGCACGGCGACACAGTTGATCTTCAACTTTATGCCAGCACCTAGCTTGTTCATCTCCAGAACCTTGTTGATGCTCTTCATTACGGCCTCGAAGCCTTGCCGTCGTGTCAGGAGTACAAATTGGTGCGGATCGAGAGTGTCCAAGCTGATGTTCACACCCGTCAGACCTGCCTCTACCATATCGTCCAGTTTCCTATGCAGCGATATGGCATTGGTGGTGAGTGCGATCTCTTTCAAGCCATTGCGTCTCAGTGTCCCCAGCCGTTGCATCAATGGCACAATGTCCTTTCTCACAGTCGGCTCGCCGCCAGTCAATCTGATCTTGTTCACGCCTTGGTTGACGAAAAGAGCGCTCAGGTAGTAGATTTCGGCAGTAGTCAGTATGTCTTGGTCCGGCGATAGCTGGATCCCCTCTTCCGGCATGCAGTATAGACATCGAAGATTGCATCGTTCCGTGAGCGAGATGCGTAGGTAGTCGTGTTGTCGATTGAAGTTGTCCGTCAGGAAGTCAGAGAATGGTTTCGCATCGCGGACCTGTTGCCTTCGATCGGCTTGAGGAGGTATCGTTGGAACGGGCTCAGGTGTGAAGGCCTCAGGCTCGTGTTGCTCCACGCTTGCGGCAGTAGCAATGCGCCTCTTGGAGATTTGCGGTTGCGGCAATCGAGTCCTTCGCAGCGCTCGCGGCAACGCCCGTAAGGCGGTTTGTGTGGCCATTGAGGCAGGACGGTCTATCTGAAGGGAAGGGAAGCAGGAACATGCTGCACAACAAGAGGGAGACAGAACCAACGGATCGCCGGCAGCGCAGTAATCCTTCAGACAGACATTACCGGCGTAAAGATGTTAGCATGATGCCAAGATGCCCGTCAAGCGAACGCTCGGAAGTCAGTCTCTCTCCACCGACCTTCCGCCATCAATGCAGACTAGCGCGCTTGGCACAGCACGTTACAATTCCAACATCGTGCTTTCCGCCACTCGTCACCGAGGATAGCGACGTCACCCAGAAGAAGACCGGCAAAAGTATGTATACCACCGTGAGAACATGAGGATCGGCTGAGACACGGCTGCTAACAGTTCCAACAGTGCAGATGTAGGGATACCACACCGACCGCGAGCGCCAGCGAGCACCGCCGATCACGAAATGTCGAAAAACTAACACATACCGCACAGCTTCGTAAAGACCCTCACTGGCAAGACCATCACGCTCGAGGTCGAGTCCAGCGACACCATTGACAATGTCAAGAGCAAGATCCAGGACAAGGAGGGCATTCCACCGGACCAGCAGCGTTTGATCTTCGCTGGAAAGCAGCTTGAAGATGGCCGGACTCTGTCGGACTACAACATTCAAAAGGTGCGCATTTGCTGGGGAGAGAAGGAGGGGACGTGAGGACAGAGACTAATACATCTTGCAGGAGTCCACTCTCCACTTGGTCCTCCGTCTCCGTGGTGGTATCATCGAGCCATCGCTCAAGGCCCTTGCCTCCAAGTACAACTGCGACAAGATGATCTGCCGAAAGTGCTACGTATGGACGATTCGTTTCGATTTCTAGATGCCATCAAAGACTAACACAATACAGGCCCGCCTGCCTCCCCGTGCCACCAACTGCCGCAAGAAGAAGTGCGGTCACACCAACCAGCTCCGCCCAAAGAAGAAGCTGAAGTAGTAGATGTCACGCCAGGAAATGCAATGTCGGAGTTGCGGTTGCCGTGGATGGAAGATGGTCTACAACTACTTTGCATGGCGATTGAGGACAGCAGCAGGCACAAGACAGCAGCATGCATGCTTCGGCGCATCGGGTTGGACTTTATAAATACAGCTGCGTCTTTGATGAAGTGTAACTATCCACACTACTTCCGCGGACCCCAAAATGACTCGATTCCCCCGATAATTAAGACCAGGCCATGCACGCACCTCGTACGATGTCATGCGAATCACCAACCATTGCCTTGTCAGATTTGATAGTTCCCATTGTGTGGCGGTTCTCAAGAGGAATTGATATTGAGAGAGCTACCTGACAACCAGTGACAACGAATGAGAACCTTCTTGAACATTCGAGACTGACCGCGAATTGTAAGGCCACGAGATGCGCTCGGTTGTGACCATCAGATCCTCGCCAGCGTCAAAGGAAGGCGGCAGGAAGGCTGCAGCCGAAAGGAACGGACAACGAGGATACTGCTCTATGCTGTAGAGCAACACGGACTTCGAACGAGATGAATATGGTGACTCAGGACAGCGTGGGGCCAATTTGTTATCGTCAATCTTGGTCGTAATCGTGATCGAGTGCCTTCCCAGCACAGCAGCGGTCTCGGCTCAGCGTTACCATAGCGGGGTCGGCACACTTAGCATGAGCAAACCAATGCTTGTAAATACACCATTGTGCTGACCGGAACGCCTGAAACATATATAGCAGCTCACGCTCACGTCTTACTCTTCACCACGCCGCCACTCCCTCTGCACAACGTCCGCAATGCCACCCAAAACCGTCGACCAACCCTCCGGCCCTCTCAACCTCCTCCGGCCCTTCCTCCTCCTCTCCTACTCAGCCTACTACATCCTCCCCACAATCCTCAGCCTCCTCCTCTCCCTCAACCTCGCCCCCTTCTTCAGCCCCTCTGCCTTCAAAGACGCCTGGTTCAGCCGCTTCTGGACATGGTTCGGTCCCGCCTCACGCGAATACGCAGCCCCAGCAGTAATGCCTCTCCTCAAGAACTCCGCCTCCGGGATATGTCTCGACATCGGGCCCGGAACAGGCCAATGGCTTTATCTTTTCGCCCGCGCTGAGAATCCCTCCATCACCAAGATCTATGGGGTTGAGCCGAATTTTGCTATGCACAAGGAACTCAGGGAGAATGCGGTCAAGGCAGGGCTGGGGGATGTTTATGAGGTTATTGGGTGTGGGGCGGAGGAGCTGGGGACGAAGGGAGGGATTGAGGTGGGAAGTGTCGATACGATTGTTACGGTGCAGTGTCTTTGTAGTATTCCGACGCCGGAGGTTATTATTAGGGAGCTTTATCCGCTTTTGAAGCCGGGGGGAAAGTGGTTGGTGTATGAGCATGTGAGGACGAAGTTTACGGGGGATTTTGTGGCGTATTGGCAGAGTGAGTTTGGCGGTTGAGGTTATTGGTTGTTGAGAGTGGGTGCTGACGTCGTAATTGCAGAGGTCATCAACGTTGTTTGGCCGCACTTCTTCAATGGCTGTGATATTACGAGGCCTACTGATGAGTGGTTGCTGAGGGCGGGTGAGTGGGAGAAGGTCGAGTTGAAGCCAGGTAAAGGAGAGGGTCCGTACGATTGCGTGCCGCACGTCGTTGGCACGCTCACCAAGAAGAGGTTCGAGCCTCTGCAGTAGAGCTGCAACCGGAAGGCGACCATTTGTTGCTTGATGCGTTGAGAGCATGGAGCTGGCAGAGAGCAATGCTACGGTACGTGGAATGGGGCACTCGATTCAAGTGGTGGATGTAGCACCTACCAATGAGAGTCACGAAGAGGCCTCAGCCAGAGTCATTGATGTTGACATGATTCTCGTTATCTGTTGACATTTCGTATTATACTCGAACAGGCAACGCCGTTATGAGGACTGGGCTACAGTCTCCCATGTGAGTACGGTAAATACCACAACTGGATAACAGCTAAGGGGACAAGCTTGCCGAAGTCCAGACTCTGCAGGCGTGTAGCATGCCGCTCCACCATCACGTTGATGCTCTTTACTGGTGAATCTCTTCTGATGAGCTAGTATGGCTGACAGAAGTGGTCGTGCTATGGTATCCGCCGTCTGGTGGCCCTTCGTGGGAGACGCTTGGACTAAGAGAGCGTTCGAGCACGACATTCTTGGGAGTTCTTCAAAACTTTTCCTCGAGTTCACCAAGGCTTCGACACGGCACAATGGCTGTCGAAGAAGCCATGGACATTGCTGCAGCGAGTGGCAGCCACGAGATGGAGAAGGCCAGGGTGGACAGCATTGCAGTGGCAGAAGTGGACTTGAAGCTGGCGATGTCGAGAAGCCTAGGTACAGGAAGCTGAGTGTTTGGCTCATGGTGCTGTATTCCGGGTTGACGATTGGGAGTGATGGATAGTAAGTACCATCAGCTTGAACGAGAGAGACTTATTGCCATATGTCTTCGAAAGTAATGCAGCGGTCATCGGCAATATTGAGCTACTCTTGGATTTATTGTACCCAAACGCCCTAAAGACATCGATGTACAGTAGGCTGAGCAACGCTTTCCTCATTGGCATGATAGTAGGTATGCTACTGTTTGGCAGCATTGTCGATCAATTCGGCCGAAAGACTGGTGCTGTCGCAACGACACTTTTGTTCGTACCCGAGATCGCACTATCTGCTAGAGCTTCTGGAGACTCTCCGACTGGACTCATGTCGATGCTTGTCATTGCTCGTGGAGTACCTGGAACTGGAGCAGGAGGAGAGCATCATGTATCAGGCGCTGGAGCTGCAGAAGCGACAGACGAGAATGAAGCATATCGTAGACATCGAGGGTTCATGTTCGCAATGCTCGCGGATCTATCGTCATCGCTGGGATATGTATGGGGAGGGCTAGTGCCGCTTCTGCTTCTGCTCTGCGCACATTAGAAGGTTGAGAACTACGATATCGTCTGGCGGACGTCTTTTGCGCTCGGCATGATCCCTCCGTTATCTGGCTGGCCGTAAAGCGGTATTGGCGTGCATTGATCGGCTGCTCGGCGACCTGGTTCATGTACAACTATATCAGCATTCCGTTCGGTATCTTCTCCAGCACGATCACAACTAGGGTCCACGCCTCAAACAGCTTTGTCTAGAACCTGGGATAGGGCCGTTGTGATCAACTGCTTTTACATCCCGGGCCCATTTATTGGAGGATATCTGAAAGACAAGATCGGAAGACGTCAGACGATGGCGCTGGGCTTCACGCTGCAAGCTATCCTTGGCTTCGTCATCGGCAGTGCCAACGAGCAGATTCAATCGATCTTTTCGCTATTCGTAGTACTGTACGGCATCTTCTTGATGCTTGTAGAAGTCGGACAAGGATCCACGGTCATTATGACTGCAGCAGAATGCTTCCCAACCTGAATCCGTGGCCAGATGATGGGATTGGTAGCTGCATGGTACGCAGGTGTTCAGCGCGATAGTGGCATCGTGGGCGAATGAGCAAAAGGCCAACCATGCTACAGTACAATCTTGGTTGGCTCCAGCTTTGCTGATCGCTTGCTTCGTGTTACCAGACGTCAATGCACAACTTGACGACGAGGATACAACGTGGAAGCTGTAATTGGCTGAGCATGGCTGGCAAGCAGAGTGGGGAGAGAGTGTGTCCGCGGATCCAAAAGCTGTAAAGATGGATGCCATGGTATCGTAAAACGAAGTAGGGCAAAACCGTCAGCTGTCATATCTCGGCAATTGGTAATGCTCTGCTGACCCTCCTTGCGAGGCAGAGGATCATGCCGTAGTCGTTAGCGCTAAGAAAAATGGAAATCCGGGCTTCATTTCAACTTCATGCGCAGCAACCATGACTTGTGTATGGATGACACGCAGAAGGCAAGCAAAATGAACTTATTGACCATGTCGTTGGGTAAGACATCGTCGTGGTCGACCAAAAAGATGAATTAATGGAAGGAATCCACTTGTACTCCGAGCTGGAGCGTTGTTAGACCACTGTTTTGGGGCAACATGGCGCATATTACATACCAGCAAGGGGCTCGAACCCTCAACTAACAATGGTCAGTGGTGATTGTGTGGTCATTGAGTGGTATCAACGAACCCTTTGGTGTATTCAGCATGCTGAAGCAATGCTCAAAGGATACCGAAAACCAACGCGCTACCATTGCGCCAACCACCCTGATGATTGGTAAGCAGAATTAATATTGCATATCAAGCTCATCAAACTGTGGTCCTCAAGATGAGGCTGCCATGGCATGGCTCCCCCATTGGCAAGAGATGGCCTTCAGCCTCCGTGGCACCTCAACGTTAAGAATGTCCCGTGCCCTCCAGAAGCCGAGCAGTCCAGCTCTCAGGACGTGGGCGCATGCTCTTGGCTCGAAGTTGGCCAAGGTAAGATGAATATTAAACCAAGGTCCAATTAGGTTTGCATTGCAAACCTCGAAGAGGAAAGAAGTCCACAAACAGTTGCCTTATTCATGAGGTTGATAGGGCAAGGGTCTCAGGTAACAGTGCGGTGTCGCTAATGCTGGCTCAAGCCTTTAAATTTCTGTGGTCCAAGTTCTGGCAATTGACTGGCTTACAACGTCGACTCAACAACAACTCTGCCCGATTCCCTTCTTCCACACCTGGTCTAAGCGCGCTGCTGATCTACGTACGCTTCTAGTGCGAAGTCGGCGATTTAGGTGGCGAGTGCGTGTTGGTAGCAGGATAGTTCCACTGTACAGGCCCCTAAGCTGTACCATTGATATGCCCACCACTCCTCGTCTTGTCCTTCAACCACTGATCCGCATTCGCAAACAGATCGCGTGTCTCTGGGCTTACCACCGCCGTATCGGCCGCTTGAATACCCGCATTTACCTGCTCATCGTTAGTACCAATAGCGTGAGGGTGCAAGACTTCTCAATGAACTCACAGCACCCCAAAGATCGAAGGCCTTCTGTAGATCGCCGTCGATATCGATCGCAAAGCCGAACCACTTCTTGATGTCCGCTCGACGGCTCTGGTCATTCGACATCTCGTCGAGGTAGCTCTTCAAGACTATTGCGAGTCCTACATCAGGCTCCTTAACGAAGGGCAGCCGTGCTCCAAGATCGGTGAAATCGGCTCGGTCTCGAATGCGCACTGCACTGCCGCTCAGGAACATATATGCGCCGTGTACCTCTGCGAGGTCACGCAAGCTGCCACGAACTGCCGAGATCACTTGATGATATGCCAATAGATGTCTCGACAGCGGTCCTGTATAGCCAATGGCTTGGTGCTGGAAACTGCTCAGGCATGCCACCCGCGTGATGAGCCGAACGTTGGCTTTGTCCTTCTCTGATCCTCGATGAGGTTCTCCGCTGTATGGGGGTCGTGGGAAGAGAAGCTTGGGACTGAGTAGATCCATCGTCAGTAGCTCAAAGGACATAAAGATAGCTTCTTCCATCTCGTTTGCAGGATTGCCTGTTCCAAGGCGACCGCTCGTGCTGGCATGTTCGAAAGCAGCTTGCAACATCCTGCCCCGGGCAGCCAAAGTGTGATTCGAGTTGATGTAGCCACGTTCTTGTAAGAACCTCCACATGGTGTTGCACAGTAGCTCAAGTGGCGTATCTAGCTTCTTCTCATCTCCTGTCGGCCGAGGCGTCACGGTGCTTTTCGCGAAAGTGTCATCAGATATGAGGGCAATAGCATATTGAAGTGGCGTCGCCGTGGCGTCGATCTGGTTCGCATGTGGCGATGCTAGAATCTGTGCTTCCTTGACGTGCCAGTTATCGATGTCCCGGGTACTGATATTGCTGTCGGGTATGCCCTATAGGACAACAAACGTTAGCTTTGTTCGGGATGCAATGTATGGAGTCTTTGCGATCTGCGGCGCGAGAGGTGATACTTCACGCAATGCATCGCTCGGGCTGTCCTTCACAAGATGTTTTTCTTTTGCTTACCAAGGGTCGTTTCTCGGCTTCGTTAAACCAGCATACCAGATCCACGTCGTGCTTCTGGTAATACCTGTGCAACGAGCTGGTCAATATCGCCAGTGCCTTTGCCCGTCGCGGTTGCAGCTTTTCTCGCAACAGCTCCTTGTAGATAGGGGAATCACCGCCGTCCAGTGGAGGAGTCTCGAAGATCTCTTGCCGCGTTCGCCAGTTCAATATCCGGCTGCCCACTAGGCCAAACTGATGATATGCCAGTAGTTCCTCTGGAAGACGCTGTCCAATACAGTCGTGGTCGTTACTCGGAGCATTCTCATAATCTAGCTGTACGATCTCGCCGTTTGGTTGAGCGACGACCATATGCCTTATTGCGACCTTAGCTCGTCGGAACGTGTCCAGGTAGTCCTCATCCTTCGCGTTTGCACACGCCGCATGGCCATCATAAGCAAAGCGGGTCAGAATGTTCTTTGCGGTTTGTACCTTCGAGATTGCATTCTCGGCGTCGACCTCCGGCATTGCAGCTATGATGCTCGTCCCAGACAGTAGTAGAAGGTCCAAAAATTGTTGTTGGCTCAAACCAAGCTTGCTGAGAACCTGTTCCCGATCCACGAACAGGATCTTTCTGTCGTTCCAGTCAAGCTTCGTAATGACTCGGTCGACTCCAAAGACCAGTGTAGAGGCAGACCCGTGAAGAGCATTTACGTATTGATTTTGTTCCAGGACGACCATCTGCGCAGCGGCATTGTATGGTGCCACCATGACTTGCTGGCCCTTTCTGTGCAAGTAGAAGTACAGGTAACGGGTGATGTGCGAGATGCGGTACGCGCAGGTCTTTCCGAACAACGCAACTGCAGGATCTCCGTGTCCTTCATCATATATCTTCCAAGCTTCTTCAAGAAGATTAGATGCTTTCTGACACTCTCGGCTGATGCTTTTGCGATCTTTGCAGCCAAGCTCCAGTCCGCTGAAGACAAAGATCGCCTTTATGCCAGCTAGCAAAAGGATTAGCTGAGAATCGAATCATGCAATACCTGCCGTGGCATAGATGGTATTGGCTACTGCTGCTGCTTCAGCAGATCCAAGATGTCCTGGCGACTTCACGTTCGACAAACCATGGGTTGCCCTGATGCCACAAGTTCCAGGACTGTCTCATCCAACATGTGTGCACTTGTATGCAACTATGTGATATGGAACTTAACATACCGCTTGCCAATTCATCCAGGTCCCTGTCGACATGTTGTTGTAGTGCGAAAGGCGCTCCACCGATTGCTGGTAGTAACGGCTCTCGTGTTGGCTGCTCTGCCAGCAGCGTGTAGAGGTAGTCTTCAGCATCTATGCCGATGGTAGTGCCTCTTAGAGCGTCAAGATCCGCTTTTTGAACGAAGCCCTGGGACAGTGCCCAATCTTTAAACGGGTGACTTTCGGCCATGGCGGCGAGCTATGGGCTGTGCCGCAGGGACGTTAGACCATGCAAAGTGAGTGGGGATAGAGACTGCAGTTTCCGTGAGTGAGCCGGTGATTCGGCGTTGAGATGTGTTTAGGAGTGAAATGATGTTGTTGACGAGTAGTCGCACGTTGAAAGCTGGAACTGAGACGCGCTTCTGTATTGCTGGCGCTTGGCGCCGCATCCTGGCTTTAGCGCAGGCAGAATACGGGCCGCGAGACAAGGTTCAGTGACCAGGCGGGTCAATCCATGCATGCAACTCAGAGTCAGAGCAAGTGGAGAGCTCCGCAATGCTCACGAAGATGTCGTATGGTAGTAGCGATATAACCAATGCGAGAATCCCGTTCCCCTCTCCCAAAACACCTCACAATGCCATGCCTTGACCCGGGCTTATTGCACCTTCTGCACCTTACACGACCACCCCGACTCCTGACTGAGAAGGGGTAAACTGGCACCCAGACACCACCCAAGCTCATTCCCCTTAATCTTCTTCGCGATCTTTACCTCCCTATCGATTGGCATCTCGTAGCCAGTATGTAACAACGCCATCATGAAGTTGAGATCTAAGCAAGTCTCTGGTCTGTCTTCGAGCTCCTCGAGAGCACCGGGGACTGACTCGAAAACCTTCCATGCATCACCGCCTTGGCAGACACGTGCTGCGAGATCCTTAAGCTCGCGGAGCGTGAAAGACTCCGGCATGCCCAGAGGCCGCGTGCGGTCGTAGAAGTATGAGAACAGATAGACATCCTCTCGGGAGAACGTCTTCTCCAAGCTTGGCTGGTGAACACCGTTGAAGGCACATGGCGCGAGTTTGCACTCGGCTTCCTTCTTGAGAGTCTTCTCAGCAAGTGCTCGACACTGTGCTGGGCTGCCGACAGCAGGTCCTGTCATGTTCACTGTAACACTCGAACCAAGTGGGTGGCCATCGCGGAGGTTCACCTCCACCTCTTTGCTCATGCCAATACCGAAACATGGGTTGGAAATTGGCTGGCTCAACCAAGCTTTCGACGTGGGATTGTTCTCATGCAGGCCTTCGATGATGACGCTGTGCAGGTTATTTCGTGCTTCCATCAAGCCGTAGCCGAGATAAGAGTGTTGGTAGAGAGTGAACTCACGACCGCCAAATTTCAGCTCGTATTTGTGGTCGCCAGGAGCCAATTGTTCGGGCATGCCGCCATCCGACGCTTCCTTGAAAGTTGGCTGGAACACAATCTGTGTGCTGCCACCACCGAGATCGAAGACCGCAGCAGTAGGTGTCTTGTCCGGGCCGCCAATCTTGCCCAACAAGTAGTTGGTTGTGATCCATGCATAGACGCCCTCATCCTTGCCATCCATGACTTGCACTCCGCCATTCTCTTCGCTTACCACTGGGAACGGGTACACGGTTTCCAATCGGTTCCGGACAGCTTTGAGGATGGCATCGCTCATTTCCGGGCCCAGCTTCCTCAGACCTGCTGTAGCCTTCACTGCGACTGGTGTGCATCCCTTCAGCTTATCTGGCACATTCTTCACTGCCACATCCATCAAGACATCCAAGCTCTTGGCGGCACCCTCAGCGTCGCCCTTGTAGCTACTCAAACCAGAACCACCCTCCTTCTTCTCCGTCATCTTAAAGATCTCATCCTCCAGCTCAGGCGTAGGCCCGCAGTTGTTGAACTTGTAGACATGAATTCTGCTTCCTGTACTGCCCGCATCCACCATGAGCGCATACTGGATGAGCGGCTTGTCCTTGGAATAGCTGCGCGTGCATTTTGAGGTCGCTACCGAAGGATCGCTTGCGACATTGCCACCGGGAACATTGCCTGCGCCAGGTACTGAGGGATATCGGCCACCAGGGATGATGTAGTATAACACAGCGAGGACGAAGAATATCAAGCAGCCGGTCTTGATGTACCGCGCTCGCGTGCCTTGATTCATCCAGGCGGCCTGGACTTTCTCTGACATGGATTCCTGTTTTTGTTTGCTGTATGAGCCGTGACGCCCAGCCTTCTCGTATGGATCGCGATCCTCGCGCCTATGGTCGTGTTTCGGTAGGGTGAGCGAGGACCGACGCCGCGGAGTATTGACGCTGCCAGAGAGGTAGGACCAGAGTGAAGGCCTCTGCGATGTGCCTGTGCTGTTTGTTGACATTAAGCAGTGTGGACATCCAGCGCTACAACATCGCCAGAAGTGCTGTTGTTAACGTACGCTGATCAGAAAGGAGCGACGCGAGATTAATGCAGCGCGTAGAAGACAGAAAATGGAAAGCAGTGCACCACAAAAGTTACAACGTTTCCCCCAGAATAGTATCCCTGCATTGGAACCCTGAATACATCTGCTCGGCGCGTCATCACGTGCGTGATAGCTCGTGCTCATATGTGGCGAGCGATGGGAACAACGGTAGAAGAAAGTAGGTACAAAACGCTCATATCAGACTTTCCAACAATCTCTATCTCCACTTGAGAAAGATTTGCCGGTCCAACCGGCATCACATCATCGTAAAAGTCTACTCGTCTCTCCCCAAGAAGGTATCTCCGCTGACATCGCTGTAAAGTGCAAGCTCCCGAACCTCTTCGTAGAGAAGCCCAGCTCATGGTATAACATCCTTTCCGTAACCAAGCATTAGTCCCCCCCGTGGGAAGAGGACAAAAGCTCCACAAGCCATAGTTCTATTGCGCCCAAACGCCTCGCCTGCCAAGCCGCGATCACAAAGAGCCAGTCCCTATGCCGCGAGTACAGCCGTTTCTAATTGGAAGAAATGAAGTTTTGTAGGTAGTCGCTAGTATGCGCCCCTAGTAATCGCTCGAGAACACTGCTTTGTGGTCTTCCAGTAGTGCCTGCACTGCATGGCGCTGGATTTGCATGTCGCTCATCTCGCGCTCGATCGAGAGTGGTCGCATGATGGTTGGAGCAAAGACGACCGCAAGGTTGAGTGGTGTCATGAGGTTGTGAGACTCGTGCGCCATGACACGAGCCAAATGCCCAATAAGGTATTGCAGGCAGTCACGATGAGCATCTGGCAAATCATGGACCGCTTGCCGCAGCGCGTTGGCGCGTTTCTCCTTGTCCTGGAACTGGCCTGCTTCAAGCAAAGCTTCGTATGATTCGTAGACAATGAGTGGTGTCGGCAGCTTGCGGAAATACTGCTTCATGGCGCTGGTGATTGCGTGAATGTCCAGATCTTCGTCCGAGATGTCGAATTGGTCGTCCTTCTCGAAGCCTTGCTGTACCGACTTGACCTGACCGGCACCTCCAGACTTGCGGTATATGCCCTCCATGTCCATACCGCGCTTCTCGACCTCGGCGATACAGCGTATCACGATGTTGGGAATCATACTGCCTTCAAAATCGCAGCGAGCACTGAGCTCAGAACCAAAGAGAACTACTGCGGTTAGCATATCAGATCGTGACCAGGAAGTCGTGCCTTGCTTACCTGATCCATCCGAGGAGTCGACAAGGTTGGTGCTGCTGTTATTCTTCAGGTGGCCAGGACCTGTACTTTGCTTAACTCCGCCATTCTTCTGGCTGAAGAAGCCGTACCCAGCGGCCTTGCTCTCATCGCTGAGTGCTTTGCTGGTGATGCTACTGACGTCACTGCCGCCCACCGCCTGTCTGGAGTCGTATGGATGACCGATTGCATACTGGCCTTGGTTGTTGGGAGCTCTGTCGCCACCGAGCGCGCCCTTCAATCCTTTGGATACTTTGCCAGCGACCTTTTCACCGCCTCGCCTCCAGTTGAATTTATTTGGTTTGCCACCCTTGCGTATGTTCACGACTTGCGGTTGCGTAAGCATAGTCGCTGGTTCTGATTCCGGATCGTGGAGTAGAGTGGGCATATTGGAGTCCGTGTTCACGATATTGAGGTTGCGTACTTCGGTCGGGCCTGGAGTGTCCAATTTGGCTCCTGGGTTGTATATGCCTAGGCCATTTGCACCGCCTGGTGCTCCATTTGGTTGCCTGTTGTCCTGGTACATGCCTTGAATGCTGCGAATGAGTTCATTGTTATGCTGAAGAAGCTGCGAGTTCTTCGACGACAAAGACTCGTATTCCTGAAAGCCTTTGTCTTTCATCTTGATGAGCTTCCCAATCTCGTCTGTGAGATCGTTTCGCTTGTGCATGAGGTCTTCAATCTGTGCTCCCATGTTGTCTTTCAACTTCTGCAGAGATTCAGCAAAGTCCTTGAGAATTGTTGTCTTCAGGGATCCAAGGTCGATCGGCTGACTGGTGTCTTTAGCCTTGCTGAGATGATCAGTCATGATTTCGAGCTCGCGCACAACCATTTCGCGTTGCGTGTCCAGGAATGCCATGGTGGATCGCTTCTCACGGAGCTCGGTATTGACGGCTTTCATGTCTGTTGAGCCATCGAGCTTTTCTTGCAGACTGTGTTTCTCAGCCTCGAGTTCCGCAATATGCACTTGCGCACGCCGTAGCGAAGACCGTAAAGTGTCCAATCCATCGGCGCTGGTCGGAGAGGTTATCAGCGGTGTATGCGAAGGAGAGCTGATCTCTAGCGATCCATTCCTCGGCGATCTACCCCCCGGCACTGCTCGGTCGCTGAAACTTCTGCCGTGTTTCACTGCATTCGACACCCGTCGCAGGACAGATGGGGATGCAGGACCATTTCTATCTGGCGCCTGTTCGCCACGCAATATACGGCCAAGGTCGTCGTCCATAGAAAAGCCGCCATCAAGACTGTACTCCGGTAGCCCGGCACTGTGCGGAGCTGGAGATCGATGGCCATCGATCGAAGGACGATTGTCGGTGCTGTGCATTGTACTGATGGACTCGGTTTGTCCTGTATGTCCGATGGGTGGCGGTGGTGGCGCATGTCGTGGCGCAATGAAGTCGTCGTTTGCGACAGATTTGCTGGGAGCAGTGGGACGAGAAGCCGCACGTGGTGGTGGAACGACGGCATCGAGACTGGTTCGTGCGGCGGGCTGCTCAACCTTGGATCGGCTGCTGTTGTCACGCGATAACGTGCTCTGTGCATCAGTGAAAGTGGAAGGAACGGACGAGGACGACTGATTTCGTTCGTGACCTGACAGCTGCAAGGACTGTTGAGAGTTGACGTGCGTCGAGGTCGATGCTGCTGTTGGCGTTGGAGGGTCGGGCGTAGAAGTTTTCGACCTGTGGGCAACAGCCGCAGCAAGAGAGTCGCCTCTCAGTGGAAGCATTCGATCCGCATTCCTAGGAGGTACGGGGGTCTCGCCAGCAGGCTGCAATAGTCTCATGCGCTTGGGATCGTCAAAGGGATTGATGCCGGAGTTTGGAGAGCCCGTGGAGACTGGCGAGACTGGCTTGTGAGTAGGCTCTTCTCTGCTGTGCTTGTCGATTGGAGACACTACCTGTGGGGACGCAGCGCCTCGCCTAGAATTGGCTCGTGATCTTGCCTTCGCAGAGGGTGGGATATCCTGCAGTCTGAACGTATCCTGACTCAGTGTTTGCGCATCTGTCGACAACGTATGCGCTTTCTGCTTCGCTGCTCCTCTGTCTTGTGCACTCGCCATGACAGGCGACGCTGCAGCTGATCCATTCACTGGCGTATTACCACCAGAGGTCTCACGTTTCCTCGCTCGACCTTTGTCCTGAGATAGTATATGTGGGCTCGGTCTGGTCTGCCCCGTAGTGCGATCTTGCTCGCGCTCAGTAGAAACAGATCGCGAACCAGCGTCTTCTCGCAGAGCATCTGTTGGGAGCTGATCTCGTGGAGCTGATTTTACAGACGCTCTTCCATTCGTTCCGAAATAGTCGCGGGGAGGTTGATTCTCAATCTGTACTGGTGATAGTTCTTGTGGCCGCGAGACTAGCTTTCTCTGTACTGGAGGAGCCTGGCTTGGGATCGGTGGAGAGGCTATCGGCGTGCTATCAAGCACCATCGATATGTTTCCGCCGGTCTCGTCGTCTTCGTCCGGCAAGCTGCCAGCAGTCGTGTATCTGCTACTGTGGTATGTGCTAGCCGGCAGAAGGGGACCATCTGGCATCGCATCAGCTTTCATGCCGCGCTGCTGTTCATGCATGAGACTGAACCCACCTCTGCGCGGATCATCAGACAACGGGGATACGTCTCGTATGTGACTATTGGAAGTGCCACCATTGCGCGAGCCGAGTTGACGGTCTCTCGAGAGTCGCGATTGTGATGGTGTCGAAGCCTCCGAGTAAGTGACCGGCGGTGTCTCGTCTTCTGGCGTGAAAGCACTGTCTGGAACGACACCTGGAGGAAGAGATGGCAACGCCTTTTCGACTCCCGGCGTGGCACCAGACGTGCTCTTTGGTGTTCGCGCTTTCTTCCGCCGCCTTGCCATTAGGCTCTCATGACAGCTCATACAGAAAATACCCTGCGACGTTCTCGCATAGCGCAAGTTTTCGATCTTCCTCTTGCAATTGCGACATCGGAAACAGCCCGAACAGAATGCCTGGTCGCCCGTCAGGATTGCCAGGTCCTCGATCTTGTTGTTGCAGGCACTGCAGCTGTACGTGCAGTTGTTGCATATGAGAGAGCCGTCGCCGAGTAGGAGCAGGTTCGCATCCGAGTCGAGCAGGGTGCCGCAGGTGTTGCATCGAAAACAGTCGATGTGCCAGCGGTTGCCAGCTGAACGATGCTGTTAGTGTCGTGGATGTCTGGCGTGGAACGAGCGTGTTGATACATACCCAATTCGAATGCCTTGCCCTCTTCAAGGATCTATGTTATGTTCACACACATTAGCTCTTCCGCGGCGCATTGTGGTGTCTGTCGCAGTGTCTGCTATCCTCACCTCTCCACAGCCCTTGCAAGGATACACGACATCCTCCTGGTCCATCGGCGACTCGGGGTAGGCGGTGGTGGGACTGTCCATGGTGGCAGCCATTGTGCGATCGGTATGGGATACTCAGCTCAGCCCTGCGGCGAGTCGACTGGCCAGATCATGCGAGGACAGCGATGGAGGGAGGTCCTGGCTGATGTCCCAAATAGCAGCTGTGCAGGCGCGTCACGAATCGCAATGCGCAGTCGTGATGCTCCCACGCGATGATGTCCAGAATACGCTCTCGCTTCGCCGCAGTTCCAACGTGCACACCCACAGCAGCTCTCCTCCTCCCGTCTGCTCGTGCTGCGCTGTCCGCCGCAGTACCTGGCAGCACCCACAAGTGCCCGGATAGCGCTACGGGGTGCAGTGGGCCTGTCGTTTGGGCGCTGCGGTTCGGTGCGAGGATGCAGCGCGATGGTGGTGGTGTACGCAATGGTAGTGAATGAAGTCGTCTTGCTAACGCCTGTACGAGGTGCGCTGATCAGGGCGCCAGCGTACATAGGAGAGTTCAGACAGGCACTGTTAAACTACTTTCACTTCTGCTCACGCCATCGTCCAATGAGGCAAAAGCAACATGCAGCGTACACTAGACCTAAAGCTCCCAAACGTCGAGTCCTTGAAACGCCTGACCAACACCCCTCGATGCATGCTCATCACTCGATTTCCAAGCACACGGCTCAGCAGCTTGTGCAACTCTGTCACATCAATCGCGTGGCTCGTCCTCAACCATCCCGAATCTCCCTTATGTTGTAGCACTGCGTCTCCGCATGGAACTGCTACAGTAGTTCTGCAACCAGCGAGCCATAGCGCCGGCGTCTGGCCACGGCCATGCGCGCGACCCACGATGATGAGCGCAGCCAGTCGATCACTCTCTCGCCAACGTCGCGAACAAATCCATTCGTCGTCTGCGACTGGCTGCACAAGCCTCAGGGTGGAATTCCCTCAGCGAGCTCAGACGCTTCTAGTATAGCCTATATTGCTGTAACCAATCGGGCTGATCCGCTCACAGCGAAGCCTTGGTGTAGCGTCTGAGATCAAATAGGGCTCAGCCGGTTGTGGTGCAGCTAAAAGCTAAACAGCTCGACAAGACGAGTTTGAACCGCTTTTGCGACATAACGACAACACGTACGTAGTTGTTGCAGATTCAAATAATAGCGCCGACCGTATTATGAGGATAGATATAGTTATCTGCGTATTTATCCCCTCGTTATATACCAAGTATAGCCTCGAATGCAAAATCGTAAAATGTGCAGCTTAAAGCTAGAATTCGAGAACCCCACCTCTGTATGCTATAGATTGCGACAATATAACAACCGGAGAAATTGAGGATATATGTAAGAAATTGTTCTCATATATGATCTTTTAAATCTCGAAAATCGACGTTCGTAAGGTTGTTTCTTCTTAGGAGGGTTATCGGTCGCAATTTGTATGGGAAATCGAATCGAAAGTCGGAAAACCGAAGGATCGGGTACTTTGTAGGTGATTAGCGATAATAAATCGAGGAATTTTAGATCCTAATAATCTGACGAATCGTAGCTTTCAGACGTACATGTTTTCGATATACAGCGATGTTATCCATCGAATACGCAAGAGTTCGAAGGATCATGTCGCGGTAAAAGTCGCGTTTCTAACAATTCGCTTACACCAAAACAGCCCCATTTAGTCTCAGACTCGCTGCGCGAATTGTCGTCGTGTCGCTGTGATTGACCTACTCCCTATGAGCCTGCTGAGGTAAGGGTGGACATCAAACACTCGTACAGGACCCTGGAACCCGTCCATCGTGCCACCTCCCAAAACAGCACTGTACAATCAGACGAACATCTCTGGCTGCTGGATTAAGATCACCACACCCATTCTCCTGAACGTGGTGGTCGTGGCCTGCATGATGATCAAGCCGGCATCACGGCGAATTTGCAGCCCGCATGTTGCATTTGCATAGCCAAACTCTCGTCATTCTATTGAACCAATCACTTGTCGCGCCGAGCCATCTCCGACCTCCATGCCGTCCGGACACGGACTGTACATCTGGTACATCACTGCGAATGTGGTGACATCTATTTGCTATCGGGGTCCGAATGCTGCAGATTCTTGGACGTGACGATGGCGAAGATGACTAATGACTGCGACTTGAAGCAGTCGAAGATGGCGCAGCATTGCCAACAATTGTAGTGTGCAACTGGTGTTGATGTTTGCAAATACTGTGCTAATGCCAGATTGCCTTTATTAGACCCAGATGGCGACGGACGACTTTGAGCACGCCACCACCCTTGTAGTGGCTGCGACAGGAACTTGCACGGTATTGAAAGATCATTAATCAGCTCCAATTGCTGCATGCCACGTCGCTTCGCCACTGTATGCGCTGGCCATACCGCAAGTGCCGTACCTCAAGCCAGACATTCAAAGATTGCACATTCCCGAGGTCCTCTTCGTATACTGAGACGAGAGGGCCACTCGTGTCAGGCTTTCTCACAATACTCGTAGGATCCCACAGATGAAGGACTATTCTTCTTGTCAACGACCGCACTTCAAGTACAGCTAATTTCTTTCAGTACGGTTGGCGATGAGTGACGTTTGTTAGCTGGGAGACGTGGCCTATTGATGTGTCTCTCGAGAGGAGACTAATTGTCACTCAAGACTCGATTCCTAGAGCATCCTTCAAATCCGCAAAATGCGTCCTCTGCTCTTCTGCCAGCTTGCCTTCCGTATCCCCTATGATTGTACAGATCAGTGAATAATTATTATACAAGAACCGCTCTCGCTTTCTCGCCTCTGCTGCGCTCTTGCTGAGCTTAATGAGCAAAGCCTCAAAGTCGCCGCGCAGCCTGCCAAGACTGTTCGAGACTGGCTCATCATCTCCAGCCTCGCTGCTTAAAGCCAGGATGCCTTGGAGAAAGTTGGCGAATCGTTGCGTGAGCGGATGGGGCGCAGTGGTCTGGGTCGTCGACGGCGAGGATGTCAAGCTGAGGGCAGAGCCAGCTGGTTTTCCAGAGAGTGTCGCTGTAAGTTTTCGTATCGAATCACAATGTGCATCGATGATCTGCTGGAATCTAGGCCACAGGAGCATGTTCGTGCCGTTGATGTATCCCTCGACCACGGGGATTTTCCGACGCTGCAGCTCGAACGCAAAATGCTGTGTTAGACGCACGCAGATGAGGATCCCCAGTGCGTCGAGCGTACTCTCAACCAGCTGCTTGGTCAGAGCGTAGCCCAGCTCAAAGGTCGGCTGGAAGATCTCGTTGAACTTTCTGCTGGTGGCATGGAACGACTGCTTGGAGAAGAACTCGGTCAAGAAAGAATATTCTCCAGATGCATTGTCAATGAGTGCCAAGTTGTACGCTCGAAAAGGCACTTCGATGTAATGAGTGTCTTTATCCTCTTCTGCTGCGAAGGAAGGCAGTGCTGTATCGTTTGACGAGCGAATGACATCCGACCGACGGCCAATCGAGAAGGTGTCATGAGGAGGTCCAGATTTACCCAGCCTTCGAACTCCACCTTCGGCCGCAAGAACGTCAATCTGGTCGATAACGTGAACATTGAGCTTCTCTACGGCGGCCTTGTATCGTGTAAAGTTGTGTAGGTAGTACCATCGCATGGTATTGCTGTAAGCCTGCGATATCTCCTCTGCAAGTCCAGGCTGTTGTTTGACCAGAAATGAGAACACGTCTTTGTATCGTAGAAAGCTGTTCTGCTGGATGACTTGAGCATTAATGCTGGGTGATCGGAGAGCTTTGATCTGCGCCACAACATAGTCGCGGATACGCTCCACGGCTTTGTTTGAGATGTCGTTGATAAAGGGCTGAACATCTTGAGCAGCTTTAATGTCTTTGCCTTCTTTGAGCTTGGCATCTATAGATGTCGACCGCTTTTCCAGTTCCTGCAGCGCCTTAATCCACTGTTCGTCTACTGCACCTTCGGTGATCTTGCGTACCACTTGAGGAGGAATGATGAACGCCTCGACCTCGGGGCACAGCATCTTTTCAACAGCTTTCCTATTCTCCAGCTTATTATTCAGCTTCGTAGAACGGCTTTGTAGGGACTCGATCTCAGTCGATACCGCAGCCAGCTCTGCCTGGAAGCTAGTCAAGTACGTCTCCACCGACTTTAGCACTTCATCGCACGCTACGATGGACTTGTGCAAATCTTCGAACTTGTCTTTCTCTTGCTCGAAGTCCTGAATGACTCTAGCATTGTCCACATCACCACCCTTCCCAGCCTGGTTTGTGTCTCGTTTGGCAAAGTCTTGCAAGCTGAAATGGCTGAATTCGATCTGCTGTGCAAGAACAGCGATGTCGAGGCCTTCCGGGAGGTGATCATTGTCTTCCGACGGCCGTGCTGGCCCAATTATGCCTTCGAGCACTTCCAGTGGATCCGGTCCATCTGCTGGAGCTGCGTGTTGTGACAGCTGGCTCTTCAAATTTGAGCTGTTTGCTATCCTCGCTGTCGCAGGCAAGCTATCAATCGAGCCGGCGACTGATGCCAGTGACAAAGACGAGCTCCGCGGCTGCAATCCCGGCCGTCGTTGCAGAGTACTCGGTCCTAGCTGTACTGATCTTCTCGGCGCGGGAGAGAAGGACCTGGTCGGTGTGGATGCAGGAGATGGCGTGGGATCTCGTGACTGCCCCGAAAAGCGATCCAGCCACATCGACATCGTGCGTAATGTGATGTGCCACGATGCTGAGGAGCTCAGAGATGGACTATCGTGCCGGTCGCGGCAACAGGTGACATTAAAGCTGACTCAGCTCAGGGCAAACGTTGCGCTAAATCGTGGTGGGGTGGAGTTTTTGGACTTCTCGACCTCTCGCACTGAACCATTTCTTCTTGAGACATTCAAAGACACCCTCTAGACCTCACGCCTCCGACTTCACCACCACCAGTCTTCGTACACACCCATTAGCCCGATATGGCCGACAATGACGCCCAGGTGAGCCAAATCCCAACCCACGCGGCGTGCTGGCGACCTCGAACATGGCACCCCGCAGAGGCCAGCGGTTACTTGCCAGCACCTTCACCTGCGCAGGCTACACCGATACCTACCGCCACCTTCACTGACCAGATATCCTCCCACAGCATGAGCACACCTTCGAGAGCGCCGATGCCGGTGCCTCGACCACCTTCCCCATGCAGTGTTCAGCCTTGAGGAAGAACGGTCACGTTGTCATTAAGGGTCGTCCATGCAAGATCGTCGAAATGTCCACCTCGAAGACCGGCAAGCACGGTCACGCCAAGGTCCACATGGTCGCCATCGACATCTTCACCGGCAAGAAGATGGAAGACTTGTCTCCATCCACCCACAACATGGACGTCCCAAACGTCTCCCGTCGCGAGTACCAGCTGGTAAGAGCATAAAATACGGCAGATGGGATATAGAGCAGCTGGCTGATGATTCATATAGCTTGACATCACTGACGATGGTTTCCTCTCCCTCATGTCCGACGATGGTTCCACCAAGGACGACGTCAAGGTTCCAGACGGTGAGGCCGGTGACAAGATCAACAAGCTCTTCAGAGAGGAGGAGAAGGACACCAGTGAGTACAACATGTTATAGCTTTTTTTGTTCTGCGATATCCTGACTGCTGTCTCCAGATGTCATTGTCCTTACTGCTATGGGCGAGGAGGCTTGCATCGATGCCAAGGAAGCTCCAAAGGGCTCTTAAGCAGCTTGTCATCTGATCGCGCAAAGATACCCCAATAACATGCGCATGTTAGTCAAGGGACACATCACTTATGGGTATACGTCAACAACGATGCAAATGCGGCATGAAGTGTTTTAGAAGCGGAAAGTTCTTCAAAGGATAGTCGCGTGATCTTGACGAATCGTCTGTTGCGTTTCGTCAACTCATCTATAAGTAGACTATGATATGCGAAAAGTTCGCTGTGTCTCACAAATTGAAGTCATACGCAGTCTATGTCATGTGGTGACAGCATGTTCGATAACGATAAATTGGAATTTCCGCCAAGATCTTGCAAAACCCTGGCAGCAGCAACACCTCATGTATTTCCAGACATCGTCTATGATACGTTACAGTGCACCCAAGCATCTACAGCTTTCATCGCTTCCCAAGCTATGCAGACTGCTCTCGAAGTTTTGTGGCGAAAATTCCCTGATGCACTTGAGCGCAACTTCAATTCCTGTGGTGATAGCACATTCAACGAGAACACGAATGCCACAAATGGTCCAGCAAACACGATTGCAAGCTATAGGACGTGATCAAGTTGAGCTCTCTCGACACTATCACTACTTATTTTCTGGCCAGGTTCAGCATCTGACCCCCGGCAGCGCGGATGTCGCAGAGACGTAACAAAGGCCGCAGTTGCTTCCAAAACGACTGCGGGTCGAGACGTTTCCATGTGGGCGACGATGGCTTCACCTACTGTGATCAGGGTCATCAGCAGTCAGAGGTGAGATATCGAGGTTCAGATTCGCGAGGCCCACGGCTGACAGTCTCACGAGTAGCTTGGTACCGTCGTCACTGAAGACACCGGAGACTTGATCACGCGTGGCAAGATTTCGAGGAAGAAGGAGTCAGATACCGAGTCGGCAACAAGTAAAGGCAAGGTCTACGACATGTCTGCAACTCAATGTTCGAGGTCTGACCTGCCATAGCAACTGGCTTCAGCGGCGCTCGAGCTTATGAACATTATCTCCTCTGCATACAACTTGTACTCCGGAAACAACTAAGATGGCTCGTTCAAGTCCAAAAGCTACCTGCAGAACTAGAGGTCTGTTGGAACACTCACTTGCTGCAGACCAAAGCTGATCGTACAAGACTCTAGTGAAAGATCTGTGGGCGCTGAGGTTACAAGAGCTCCAGGGCAAAGTATCTTACGACTATGAGACGGAGACTGAAGCAGCGTCTTCGCGGATGATGTTCAGTTCACAGTCTGAAGGAGAGACCGGGACAGAAGCCGCAGCTTCGACTTCGCAGAGGACCCGGACCACATCACGCAAGAAGCCCGGAGGACCGACTTTGACAGAGCTGCTCTGCCTGATACACACTGGCATCATGCTGCTCCGAATACCGCTCACTATCGCAGATCTACACAAGTGGGTCAGTAGCGACAGACTGTTATTCTATCGCGCGGCAAAAGAAGTTCCTCTCTCAATGCGGGATCGCTTACCAGGCCCACTTCAGGAACAGCTGGAACCTCAAAAGCTGATTGAGCCAGCAGCGCTTCATCGAGGTGTATTGACACTACTGAACGCTTTCAACACCGATTTTGGAATGTTGGCACCGCCACTCAATCACGCTCTGATCTTGTTCCGCTGGGTCAAAGAGTTGTGCCTGCCACTCGAGATATATCTGGCCACTCAGCGACTCGCCCGCATGTTATGCATCGACTTTGGCTACACGTTGGATGTCCAAGCTTGGACGAACATGAGTTTGCGGTTCCCGGAAATTCGATTGATGGCCTTGGTTGTCATAAGTACCAAACTGCTTTTCCCGTTCGACGATCGAAAATGGTACGCTAGATCTGCCACCGATCTGTCTGCTCTTGAGATGGACTGGAGGTTGTGGACCGAAAGTCAACATCGTGGGGATGTTCCAGATCACGACCTTGGTCCAGAAAATCTCCTTAGTTTCGAGGAAGCTTTCGCGATGACCGAATCGAAGAGCCTCGATCTTGCTGAGGATCGCTTGGACCGATATCTGGACTGGTTTGAGGACAACATCGCATCTGAAGAAGTGCGGGAGCGTGGCCGTGCAGGTCGCGAGGCAGACTTCAGGAGAGCATTGTTCAGAATGTTCCCAGCCCAACCGCCGCATGGCAGGCCACGTGCAGAGCCCGATATTCGCGCACATGGCATTAGTTCGGGTGATAAGCTCGTCCGGACTCAAGGCGCGCTTCGTCCCAAGCGCATAGTTGCGGATGATGACTCCGATGATATTCCGCGTGCCGGTAGCGCATATCCGCATTATAGGACCGAGGAAGAACTCAGTGGCACCTCCAAGACGCTGTACGAGAGGGCTTCGCAATTGGTGGGATTCTCGTTACATGGCATGGTGAGGGCTATTTTCTTCGTGGAAAGAAGGTTGGTCAGGCATGAAAAGGATCTGAGTTTGCGGAAGCAAGACAAGTCGTCAACGTCAAACGTCAATCGAAGCATAGGCTGATCGTACCACCCAGCGGTACCCTTTAAAGTCTGATCTGCATCTCCTGCTTCTGATTCTCCAGGTCTTTCAACTCCACCAACGCACTGCTTCACGATCTTTGCTGGCGCGCAAAGCTTCCGGTTCGATATCGTTCATGTCGCAACTTCTGCCGCCTTTCGATAAGCCCATCTCGCCACTACCTTTGCTGTCGATGGTGCGACGCGGCCGTTCAACGGCATGAGCCATATTCAGCAACGCATGAACATCGTCTCTTCTCTCAATGAGGCTGAAAACTTCACCGCCCGATGTTGCTATTAGCGGCAAGTCCCAGGCGAACCGAGGTCATCAGACTGAGGTGAGGGACATTGCGACACGCCGAAGAAACCTCACTCGCCGTCGCGATCTAAGCGGTCTCCAGCCACAGGTGTAATTTCGCCATCGTTTTGAGATCCATGGCGAGGGCGTAACGGGGTTGCAGAGAAGTATAGCGGCGGTGTTTGCAATCTCGACCATGGCACTGAGCGGTTCGCAAAGTGATGCCGCCGTGCGTTGGCGCGCACCAGAGCTATGCCATAGCCTTGCCCGTGCTAATCTGGCAACCCAGCTAGTCGATGGTCGTTCATGCAAGGCCTCAGAACCGAACAATCGCCATTTGCACGGCCGTCAGTTACCACACCATGACCCTGATCATACGGCGTGGCAGTCTAGGTCCGGGTTGGAAGAGTAGCTCCTCACTACTGACGCGTAGACAAATCATCGAGTAAGGCCTGTCACGGACCAGGGCACCGTGATACAGTAGCAAAGCAGTAGCGTCTTTTGTCACAAACGGTGGCACAATATATTATCCGGCCATGCTGAACGTGCGGCTGTCGTTAGCAGGATAGACAGAGTAGGTGAGCTAGAGGCTACGTGCCAACCGGTGAGAGTAGGAGTAGGCAATGCGTGCGGGAGATGCTGCGTGAACTGGACGCGTTATGCACCCAAGCAGACGGGTCGAGGTGGTCAATAGCCTCAATACAGGCGAGGCGGCACCACATTGCTGCGCAGAGGACGCCCCCATTGGGGTAAGGTTGGTACATATGTGGAGGCGTTAGCGGTGGCTCAAGCGACCAGGGTGGATATTTTTGGCTCGGGGCTAGCCTATCCGACTTCATGCGCGGATCTGTCCAACGTTCGCACTGCACTCCCGCCTACTTTCGCGCTGCGCGTAGGACCTGTACTTGCGCAGCACTTGCGGCTCTTCGGGGTCGTTGTCGACGCCTCGCACGCTATGGCCCTCTAGGATCGCTAGCTGATCTTGGGCCCAGTCGAGAGAAGCTCGCAGCTTCATCGGACCATTGGAGCGTCGCCGGCCGCAAGGGATGGCGAAATGGATCACAGAATCGTCGACACCTGGGCTTGGCCCCTTCGCTGCTGCCGCCGGATCTCGTCTTGTGCAGCTGACAGGCCGCCACCCGAGAAAGACCGATGCCTCGCCATTCCACGCACGAAGCACCAGGCGTGGCCGTTGCGCGAAGGGATAGAGGCTAACATCGGGACCCAATGCTCTATTGCGCCGGCACGCCGCCTTTAGTAGTGTTGATAAACTTTTAAGCTTCTTCCCGGACGCGCATTGGCAAGGATTGCGGACTGTGAGCTAAGTATAGTCTGTTAATGACCTAAATGGAGAGGCCACTATCTTGTCCTTGACCACTGCTGCGAGCGAATATTCCCCAGGTGCTTTCACACGATGCCAATCTGACGACGCCATGGGATATTCGGCTGGCGTCATTAAGCCAGTCAGCTGCTCCAACCGCCAATTGCGCTTTGTATGGAAATGGACTGACTACCCTCCCCCCTCTGGGCTTGCTGCTGGCTGCACGTTTCTGCTTTGGCCCCGGGCAGATACGGATCGCCGCCGTCGTCACTCGTTCGCAGGCAGTGTCACTGCCGGCAAGACCTGACATTGCCAGCGTACTACTTTAACATTCTCAATTTGCTCTGCCTCTGGCTCGAGCAGATTGTTAACGAGACAGCACGACTGCACCCAACGCACGTCTACCGCCCGCCGGAACCGCCTATTCCAGACACTTTGAAACATACTCCACGCTTTTGACTCAGAACACCGACGCGGTGGTTGTCATTCCTAAACCTGCTCCACCGACCTGGATGTCGCCCACATTGTACTAGCGCCAAGCTCGATCACCAGAGGGGCAGACAGCTTTCGAGCCTCCTTGACACAAGCCGCAGCTTGTGGCCACAGAACCGCGTTACAGGCGACTGGTAACCGTTTGTGGTACTCACGCACAACGATCGACAATCTTCAATTCTCTGGTAGCGCTCCAAGGCCCGCCCGCCTCACGCGGCAAGCTTGGGACGTCAGGTGATATTGGCCACCTTCTCATTCATACGACATTCCTGGCGCTCCATTGATCGAACAGTATACTACTGCCACGACGCCGCTGCACTGGCAACCAACCATTCTTACGTGTTTGGTCCCAAGATCGCTAGTAAGAGCCGAACTGGTTGCTGTCGTTCATCTATCTCAAGTGAGGTTCGTTCACCCAACCTTCCTTGCATAAACACTTGCCCTTCCTTTGCCGCCTCAATGCCTGGGTCTTACCTCTAGACCAGAGGTCATTCCGCAAAGCAGTGGCATGCAAACTCCTGGTTCCTCTAACCTCTGCGTCATCCCGAGCGATCGACAATTCTGTCTGATGCGACAGAGCAACTATCTGTTCAATTGGCGAGATCTACAATCGAACACTCTATCTGACCGCGACGACAGCCACCGGACCCCGTGCTTTGCGCGGCAAGCTACGCTTCGTTGCAAGGAATATCAGTACGATGAGAACACAATTTCCAGAGCGAGCAACAAGCTTGGCCGATGCAGCATGCGCTAACCTCAGCTCAGGTATCGTGATTGCATCAGCAAAAACATAGTCGCTACAGCGCTGCTGCTTTGATCCCGCGCTGGAAATTCGCATCGGGTGGCTACAGTAGTGAACGGCTGGAACCAAGGAGCTGGTATCGGGAGAAACCCTGCAATCTCCTGCGAACGAGTGCAAGAGCGTCTGGACTGCCTTTCTGCGGCCAAGGCGTCATTCTTTGAAGCGGAAGTGGGCTATCGGCAGGCCGGGCGTCGCAAACTGATACGCACATCCAAGGCGAACGCGCTATTTCCTGCGTGTCTCGAGCGGATAGCTGCGTGCATAGTCATCCCACCAGTTCATCACCCAGAGTATTGGCATCGACCGAAAGATCTTACACCTGCACTTGTCCAGCGTCGTACAAGTTGCAGCAGACTGCTCGATAATCGCATTCTGTTTGAAGCACAACTCCCACGGCAGACGTATGCGTCAACAGGTCAGTCGCATCCTGCGATCCAGCGAGATCTGACGACCATGAGACTTGGTCGCAATCGCAGTGGTTGCATGTATCACCTCAGCCCCAGATAGAGACTAACTCAACTTTGATAGATCCAACGTCGCGACAGCAAGAACTTCCTGGTGGTCGATGAAGACTGCGGCATTCCAACTTCCCTTGTCGAAAACTATCGGGCATACAACGAAAAAGGGCCATTGGCCCAGTCAGATCCACGAGAGTACCTGCTGTCGATGTCGGAGTACGACAAAGCGCAAGCGTACGATGTGTATGGTGCGTGCTTTCCTTCGTATTCACACGATGCCTTGATGCCTGGTCAAGCCGGGGAACCAGCCGATTGGGGCGTCTCCCGATGGTGTGGATGCGAATTGAACATGTGAAGAGAGGAACAGGCAGGTGACTGACATTGACGTACTCTTACAGACTACCCAATAACCGCACGACAAGAACAGGGTCAGCATACCTACGTCGACTTTACAGCCCACCCAACCTACACAGGCGATTATGTAGCTGCTCAGGCGCAGGTACCATCTGGCATGCCGCAGTCATCCACCAATTTAGGTCTGGTACAACCTGCTGCGCAGTATGGCACGCATGATCCCACCTATTATGGTCAGCAGGTTGGCCAATACCCTGCATATCTGGAGCCTGCTCGTCCTCTTCCGGCAATTTCGCATTTTGCGCCACACGTAGGTCAACAAGGCACGAAGGTCACTGTCCACTTCCAAAGTGTCTACGACTTTGACGCGCCTCAAACCACGCCAATCATCATGTTTGGCAACAGGAGGTGCCAAAGCATCCTCCAGAAGTCTCCGCCACAAGGCAACGTATTCCAATACACCCTGACCGCAGAAGCACCCTCAATGAACGAAATGAACTCGCCATCGCCTGTGGTGCCGCTCCATCTGGTGCTCGATGATGGATCAGTAACCTGGCAATCGCCGTCCATCGAATTCGGAGAGTTCACATACCAGCCAGACCACCCAACGTACTACCAGCTCGACTCTCCACAGATGCCGGCGCAACATCTAGAAGGCCCTCGAAAGCGCAAGTTGTCAGTCGAGGCTTCGCCTCGTCGCTCACCAGTCAAAAAAGCGTCGGTATACAATCTTGGAGGACAACAAGCCGGCTACGATTCGGCCGATGATGCTTCATCATTCAGGCGGCCCAGCGTGCCAGATATTTCATATCATGATCGTCGCTTCAGCTCAGAATATCAGTCGACCTATGGCGCTGCCAATTCTCGAGCTCCATCGACACAATACTATGGCTCGGTTGGTCAGCCAACACCAACTCTCCAAACATCGCACAGCCCTTCCTGGTCTTATCCGCATGCGATGGAGGCTTCCACACGGAGTCCGTCTGCAGCCATGTTGGCTGTCAGCAGGAGTTCGCAGCTATTACCTTCTCCAGCGACAGGCCACCCACCGCCACTGATCCGAACTTCAACGTTACACAACTCACCTACCACGCCCGGCGCCGCTATGACGACTGTTGCGACGGGTTTCAATCCATACACCATCTACCCTGCGAACACGAAAGCGATGTTGAAGATCGATGGTGACCTCAACACCGTGGCAGACAAGTGGACAGAAGCAGAATGGGAGACGAAGCGGCGTCTTGTCCAGTTCCGTCGCAGCCAAACAGGGAGCATTATCACCGCCACCTTCGAGCCTGTCACGCTGGAAGATCGCATCCCAAACAGTATCTGTGTCAGCTGCATATGGTGGGAAGAGAAGCAGGAGTGTTACGTCACCTCCGTGGACACCATCTCGCTTCTGGAGTCGTTGGTGGCCGTTCGTTTTACAGTGGAAGAGAAGAATCGGATCCGTCGCAACCTGGAAGGCTTCCGGCCGGCGACGGTCTCGAAGACAAAGCCAGACAGCGAGGAGTTCTTCAAGCTAATCATGGGCTTTCCCAACCCAAAGCCGCGAAACATCGAAAAGGACGTGAAGGTGTTCCCATGGCGCATCTTGGCAACGGCTTTGAAGAAGATCATTGGCAAATATGCAAGTCATCCCTGCATTGCATATGCACATGCACACGTCTCCGTACAAGATCACAGCTAACATCCTCGCAGTCAGCAAGCTATTCGTCGACAGCTAGCGCGTTGCATACACCAAGAGCTTCGGGCTATGCTACAACCAGAGCATCTGACGCCGCCATCGACCATCGAACGGCAGCCTCGCCACGTTCGACCTCGAGCTCAGTAGCGTCGCATAGTCACGCATACGCGCCGCCTCCTTTGCCGCATAACGTCTATTCAACTCACGGGATCGGGCCGTCAGCAGGTCAACCGGACATGAGGCTCGGCCTACCTACATCCGCAGGTGCACAAACGACCTCCTGGCACCAGCCGTCGTCTCAATACTCATCTGACCTGGCTGGCCGTGCCTGGGACCTTTCCACTGGCTACCTCAGCACGCCAGCGACCGGGCTACCAGCAAGCGCACAAGGGCTGCCAGGAACGGCACAGTCGTACCCGTACCAACAACGCGTTCCTTCTTTGACAGGACCAGCCGCAATGCCATCCGAAGCCAGGTTCGTGCCCTTGCACGATCACGAGAGTGCAAGTCATCCGACTTCGACATCGTAAACAGATGGTGTGCGCTTGCGTTCTGGGCCGCCTGGCTGGGACCGATAATTGGCCATGCGGGGATCTTCACCTGAGCCAAGCTCATCTTTGTACCACACCATCTCATCGCTCCCACAGGATCTCAGTCATCCACTCGTGGTCATCTGCTTCACACCTTCTTTATGGCAGAACAGTCGTCTCTCTTTGCTCAGCGCATCAAGCAGACGTCAGCATTGCGACGGCGTTTCATCGCACACTACATCAACATTACAAGCATCGATACCCATCATAGATTTTGCACCTTCCTCCACCGGACACTTGGCGCATGGCGCTCGCAGAGATACCCATTTGACTGCGTTTGGTTTTTGAAACAACATCATCTTTTATGTCGACCTGGACATGGTCGTGGAGTAACAGCAGTTGTATGGAATAACGACAGCATTTTTCTCTCTCTTTTCTCTTCGCAAGCGCAACGCAATGTGTTTCCGAATTGATTTTTGATGTGACAGGCGAACTGCTTCGGCAACCATCTTATAGAGGGGCCTTTTGGTTCGGTTAGCAAGAAGATAACACACATCTCTTCTACACCTAGACAACTCGAGGCGACGGGGCCGGCGATTTGAGGCGACATTGGTCGTCGCGGATGGCTGTATGATAGATGAAAGCATAGATGTGCGTATTGTTGCGTCCAATCGTTGCATTTTCATCCCATCGTCTCTTCCCTTGCCCGAGCATGCCACGCATGCTTGCTGATCCGCGATGCGACAGCTATGTACAACAGCAGATGACCCTCGCAACTCCTCGTTCTCGGCATCCCGGCCAATCTCGCGGCAATAGGGACCGGGAGTTGCGAAATGACGTCCTAACAGCGAACACCGACTTCTCCAGATTCTCTACCGCCACCAAGCCTCCTCGGCATTGATCAAGCTCAATGGAGAAGTGGATATCCTGAGCTGCCTTACTGTCGCTGTTCGCCGACTTGCTGTCATTCTGGTCTCTGCTACAATTAACGATCGACGCGTGAACAGTTCTGTTACTCCGCTGTTCACCGCCGCTGTAACTGTACGGCGGGAGCGGCGGCTGAACACAACGTGAGCTGCACGTGTGGATCATCGCCCTACTCCTCCCCTCATTCACGGCATATGTACAGTACAGGCGTCCTCGCTCCCGACTGGCGCCCCTCTCGAATACCGTGCCTCGCGTGCGAAGGACTTCTCGCTTACATGCTGCTCAACGACCGGAAGGCGGAAGGATGAACTGCTGGGTATAGCATTCCGTCAACGGGATTTGACCGCGACCGCATCATGGGCGGTAGAAAGAAGCTCAGTAGTCCTCTGTCTTGTTCTTCTGGTCTTTGTTGATTGTACTCTTGGCGGTTGCAGCGTGGTCTTGTCTTTCCTGCGCCGTGAGAATGCCATCTCTCAATGGGAAGCTGAGTGAAGAACGCTTTGAAAAGAAGGATGTCTCGCTTTATGGCTTGGACTATGTAGAGGATCCTGCCCTCGAAGCAAGAGTCACAAGAAAGCTCGATTTGCATATCTTGCCATGGATCTTCACACTCTGGCTGCTCGCCTTCATTGATCGCAGCAATATTGGTGAGCTTACCCATAGCCCTGTTCCTGGACTACATCCTAACAAGACCTTCAGGCAACGCCAAACTCGACGGCCTCGTAGATGACCTCCATCTGACCGGCGACAAGTACAACGTCGCCCTCACAGTCTTCTATATCCTCTACGTCCTGGTCGATATCCCAAGCAATTGGCTTCTCAAAATCGTTGGAGGTGGTCGCTACTTGCCCATCTTGGCCATAGCATGGGGCATAGTCGGTACCTGCATGGGTGCTGTCAAAAACTATGGTGGCCTGATAGCATGTCGCATGCTCCTCGGAGCTTGCGAAGGCGGGATGTTCGGTGGCATCATCCTATACCTGAGCATGTTTTACAAGAGGCATCAGCTCATGTTCAGGCTTGGAGTGTTTTACTGCGCAGCGCCTCTGTCTGGAGCCTTTGGAGGTTTGCTGGCGACTGGACTGGCTGAGATCAACTTTGATGGATACAATGGCTGGCCGTGGATCTTCTTTGTAGAGGGTGCCATAACCATAGTCGTGGGCTTGGTTGCATTCTTCTTTCTCCCGAACACGCCTGGAGGAGCACGCTTCCTCACACTGGAGGAGCAATCAGTTGCAGCACGTCGATTGCAAGCTGATTTGCACAGCGCCGCGGCTTCGGGTCGAGTCGAGGAAGAGCACTTCAATTGGCAGGAGGTATGTTGGCATCAATCTTCATTACCTCCGTGATTGTTGCTGACAGTCTTTAGGTGCGCTTCGCGCTTCTGAACGTCAACACAATCGCAATGAGCATCAACTTCTTCCTGATTCTGATTCCGATCTACAGCTATTCGCTGTTCCTGCCAACCATCATCAAAGGCATGGGCTACACCAGAGTCACGGCCCAGCTCTTCACCGTACCGCCAAACTTCCTGGCGTTCCTCTCTGTCCTTGCATTTGCGTATACCAGCGATCGCATCAAGATGAGAGGCCCACTCATCGTGTTGAGTCTCATGTTGGCCGCAATTGGTTACATCATGCAACTGTCCAGCCAGCGGAACGCTGTGAAGTATGCCGGGACATTCTTCGTCGCCGTTGGAGCATATCCATGCTCTCCCTTAGTGCTTGCTTGGCTTTCCAATAATCTGGCACCCCATACAACCAAAGCAACAGGTCTCGGCTTCCAAGTCGCAGTCGGCAATTGCGGCGCCTTTGTGGCCACATGGACATACTTGACGAAAGATGCGCCCAAGTATGTTACAGGGAACGCAATCAACCTTGGTGCGATAGGGCTCTCGCTGCTCTTGACATTGGCAAACATTGCATACGTGAGATGGGAGAACAACGCCAGACAATCCGGGAAGCGAGAATATCGACTGCAGCGAGCAGATGACAGCCGGCTGGGCCACTCACATCCAGACTTCAGATACACCACATAGTGCTATAGGGTGGCGACACATATAGCTGCAGGGGTCCAAAGCCTGTCAATGAACCTCAACGGGATTGTGCAATTAAGTTGTGTTTAAGCTTCGATATCTGGTCACCAGCCACATCGTCAGTCCGCGCGAAGCTTTGACAGGCGCCATCGGCCGTTGAGTTTTAATCAATAGTTTGAACGGCTGCAGGCATGTTCAGCAGACGTCGTTCCCAGTGGAGCGCGTCAACGGTCACCCAAGAGTGATGACAGCACTTGGCAACATCAATCTTGACTCAGGAAATGATGTTGAATCGCTCGATTTCCAGAGACAACTTTTGGATATGTAGTCGGGAGCCACGGCTCACAGCATTTCTCATTGCAAGATCCCTAGAATGTGTCGTCCTCGACATCGTAAGCTCGTTTGACCACGCTTGGGCTGGGCGTCTCGAAAGCTTCATCGTCGTCGTAACCCTCGATCTCGTCGGTACCATCGGCACCTGCCGTGAGGAGGAGATCGTCTACAATCTTCTTCGAGGCCTCGCGAGCTGGAGTCTGCATCAACCGCGATTGCGGAACGTGGAACTGCATGGTCTTTGGGGGGCTCATTTCTGCAAGATCATCGTCTTCGACACTGTCATCAAAGAATTGACTGGCACGAGTTCTGTCTTTCGATGCAACGTAGGCCTTGTCCGCCGGTGAGAAGAGCTGCAAGCCCGTAGACGTCTTGGGCACTAAGAGAGCGCTCTGCTTCGCAGCAGGAGTCATAACAGAAACACCGGGTGTTCGTGGACCGCGTTTAGCTGGAGAGAACAGTTCACTTCTCAGCTGGGGCGCTGCTGCCTCGGGAGAGGACTGCGGCGAGTCGTCCCAGGGAGCCTTCTTGGTTGCAGTCGCGGGTGTGGCCTTAGTTGCTGAAGGCTGAACAGCTTGGTTCTGCCTCGACTGAGTATGCGGCGTGGCCTGTATGCGGTAGTTCTTGTCCAAGATCGCGCGATGCATGACCGGATCGTTGTTCTGCTGGCGCTGACTGTGGTATGCTGATGGCTGAAATGCTGATGGCTGAAATGCTGACTCTGGCTCGAAGGGCGAAGAGTCGAACTTGGCCGCGGATGTCATTCGAGGTGTACTGGGCTCTTCCGAAGACGGCACTCTGGCTAGCGGATTGCTGCCTGTGTACTTTCTCGGTGATGGCGATCTGTATGATGATGGCCCATTCCTGCTGTTCTGTGCTCTTGCAGTGCCATTGGATCTCTTGGACGTCGAAGGTGGCAGTTTCGGTGTAGTCTGCACGCCTGTGACTTGTGTTGGCGACTCGATGCTGAATTCTTCATCGTCGCTGCCTTGCTGTCGCTGTAGTTCCGCGCCCGTCACTGTGCTTTCGTCTTGCTTCGTTGGCGTTTGGAGGGACTCGGTCACTTCGGTGTTGGTCACAGTTTCGTCGGTGTTCTCCTCGTAGCCGGAGAGTGAGACATTGGCGGACGCTTCGAAGAATTGCTTCCAGAACTGTGCATCGTGTTAGCCGGCCTCCAACCATTACCCCAGAGCGATATACATACCTTCGAGCCCTCCCAAACCTCATTGCTGTGCTTTGCGTATTCTTCAACAATGGGCAGGATGCTGGTCGTCACGATGCGATGCGCTTTGCTGAAGTTGCTATCAATCTCCTGCAGTGTTAGGGTAATCTGCTGCTCCAATCTCTCCAGCTCCTCGGTGAGCGTCAGGCTACGCTGCGCTGTGGGTGGCGACATGGTGCAATGCGCTGCAGATCACGAAGCACGACGATGTCTTTGTAGTTCTACAGTATATACTGTACTTTGACACGCGACGGTGGAGACGCGAGCTGCGGGGACATCTCTGCCATTCACTTGGTGCCAACCACATGAGCTCGCCACTCTCGGCTGAGTTTCTCCCGCAAAGCTACCTCTTGTCCTGTTCTTGTTTCCGAAAGCTACACCCACGCAAACATGCGGAGTTCGTGGTAGCCCATCACAGTTCGCAAGAGCTCGGTGCAATGGATGAGCTAGGTAGACCTGCCTTGATGCCAGCATGAGGCTTATTGCCATGCTTTACTCAGGTACTCCTCACGTCTCCCCCTCTTCGCGTCCCGCTTCGCCATACTCACGAGGTGGCAGTTCAGGCCGAGCCTATAAATGACACTCAAGGGAAAGTCGTCTCTAGTCCTAGCGTCTCTCGTTCTCCCATACCTTTGCTAGAGCAAGTTCCCAGCAGAAAGAGAGGATACGGACGAAGAAGAACTACTCTTGAATCAATCAAGAAGCACGTTTCAGCAGAAGCTACAGTCTACAGTGTCTTCGACATGGGCAAAGTAGCAATCGTTACAGGCTCAAGCCGTGGCATCGGCAGAGCAATCGCCATTCGCATTGCTCAAGACGGCTACGACGTCTGCGTGAACGACATCGAGGCCAACAAGCAGGGCTGTGAGGAAGTGGCACAAGAGATCCAGAAACTCGGCAGGAAGGCATGCGTAGCAACAGCGGACGTCAGCCAACTCTCTGAAGTCGAAGCCATGATCCAAACGGCAGTGAAAGAGCTCGGCAACCTGAATACCATGTACGTATGACGAGCATCCAAGCTACCCAACGCCTTACTAACACCACCTAAAGGATCGCCAACGCAGGAATCGCTCAAGTCAAACCCCTCCTCGAGCTGACCGAAGACGACTTCAAAAGAATGTTCGAAGTAAACGTCTACGGCGTCCACAACTGCTACCAAGCCGCAGCAAAACAACTCATAAAGCAAGGCAACTGCACACCAGAATCCATGGGGAAACTAATCGGCGTACGACCAGCCCTCTCCTTCCCCGAGCTTAACCTCCAAATCTGACCTCCCTCCAGTGCGCCTCCATCGTAGCCTTCAAACCCTTCGCCCTCCTCTCCCACTACTCCGCCTCAAAGTGGGCAGTCCGCGGTCTCTCCCAAGCCTACGCCATGGAGATGGCCGAGCACAACATCACAGTCAACGCCTACGCCCCTGGAATCGTCGGAACAGCAATGTGGGACCTGATCGATGAGAAGCTAGGCGAGAAAGATGGTCGGAAGAAGGGCGATACCATCAAGAAATATACCAATGAGCTGATTGCGCAGAAGAGGACCAGCGTGCCTGAAGATGTCGCGAAGCTGGTGTCGTTCCTCGCAGGGCCAGATTCAGATCATGTGACAGGTAAGGAAGTCTAGGGAGTGCATACAATCGCGGCTCGGGTGGCTCCTCCCCCAATTGCTGAATTTCTACTGACTGCCTGATCATTATAGGTCAGACTCAAATCGTTGATGGCGGTATCATCTTTACTTAGATTGGCAGACGAAGGATTGAAGGGCCTAACATGTTAGTGATATTCATTCCATATGCTTCAGCAAGGGTCATTGAAGAGACGAGATAGTGGTTGGATGTAAAAGATGCGCTTCCATTGTCTATCCACTGTATGTCGTCAAAGAAGTCCAGTTCACTCCCGCACATCACCATCACCGACTCGTTCGAACATTCGACGTCCTCATTGTCCTGCGTCGAGAAAGGAGTGTGCGTGATAGACCGAACGCCACCTCTTACACCATCGAAGTGACGGACAAAAGCATATCCCCATCGCATCGCACCACACCGCAGAAAAAATAATCAGCGCAAAGTGGTATATCCCCATCGCACAGCTCCATCCCAAAAGATTCCATATTGCATTCCCGTTACAAGAACAAGTGCGCAGGACACCAGCTTTTCTCTTTCGCCCAACGGTTCAAACATGGTGGGGGTATTCTCATTGTTGTAAAAAGGAGGGAGATAAAAACACAAAAACACCAAAGACTGCAGCAACATAACAATGCCCGCACCCCTCCCCCAGAACCTTCAAAAGCTTGCAAGTGAACGCGGATCAATGCGGAGGCCCGGAGGCCGGGTATCCTGAAGATGTACTCGCAGAAGTATTGGTGGCCGCGGTATTGGTCGAAGCCGGACGCGAGATCGGCGCCTGCTGACTTTCCGTCGACGTGGAGCTGCCCTTTCCGTTGTTACCCAACAAGCCATCCTTGTGGGCATCGTACTTGGGTGTCACGTCGCCGTTGGCCGAGCTGGCGCCGCCGGTCGCGCTGCCGTTTTGGACCATACCGAGACCGGGTATAGGTGTCGTAAGAGAACTCGTAGACGCGTTACCATTTGCGCCAAAAGGAAATTTTGTCTCAAATGCGCCTGAAAGAGAATTGGATGAGGTATTTGGCCGGGAGGATCCGCCAAATGAACCCCAGCTGTTAGCATGGTTGTGGCCATTCTGTTGATCGTGGTCAAGGTCGATGCCAGAGTCATTCCAAGGGTTGCGATAGCCAGAGTCGCGAGACTCCATGCTGACGAGGGACGCTTTTGAGGCATTACTCGAAGCATGCATGAAGAGTGACGCGGGAGAATTGGTTCCGTTCTTCCTGCGCCGTTCCATGAACGAGGTGAAGGACGACATGCTGCCAGGCTTTCGGAGCTTGTCAAAGATGGAGCGTGACGAGCTGTCATCGCCGTTGAAAGTCGTGCGAGTCGGCGACTCTGTCGACAATGGAGCTTCTGCTCTCTGCAGAAGCTTTGACTCAAAGTAGGGCATGTTGTCTTCGAAAGAATCTGACTTTGGCCGAGGAATCGCGCCCTTCACCGCAGTAGCGTCCAAGCCACGTGCGATGAACGGCATGAGCAGGAAATCGATGGCATCCTTGAGCCCGCCCGCGTTGTTTCGAGTGTAATTGAGGTTCAATCGCTCCATTGCGACCAGCTTGTCGTCTTGTTTCTCAGTCCTTGGCTCACAAGCCGTGACCTCAACGACGTACTGGTCCTTGAGCTTGCGAGTAGTGTCGCTGATGAACTCTTCGGATGTCAGGAAGTTTCGAAGTTCGTCTGTTGAAGGGAACTCAATCTCGTGACTTTCTGGTACCATACCCTGGAATCAATGTCAGTATGGGCAGCTCGTCGAAAGGCGGTCAAGATACGAACCAAGAATTCATCCACAGCCTGCGGCACCTGATATTCGGGGCCAGAGACTGTAATGATATCGCTGGCTTGCTCAGTGCCCGGAAACGTGATCTTGCAATTCCACTTCTTCTCCAAGTCTTCAATCTCGGGCATTCTCGCAATGAGTTCACGGTGGAAGAGGCGGTCAACGGGGATCTGTTCAGAAACGAACTCCGCATCAACCTTCTCGACCATGTCCATGATCTCCTGCTTGACCAGCTCGAGATTGTCAGCGTTCCTGGCTGGTGTGCGACAGATGACATTGTCCACTTTGATATCATCATCTTCCTTACCAATGCCGCCTCGGTCCATAGCATTGCTGAACTTGACAAATACTGAGTACTTCTTCATGATTCGCTGAATGTGCTGCCCGCCAATGCCGATGATTCGTTTGTGGTATTGATCGGGAACATGGAATGAGATGGAAGCTGGCATCTCCAGCTCGACCAGATCCAGCCCATTCTTCGTCGCCTCGTACTGTGCTCCGCGAACGTCGATGTAAAAGTTGTACTCGTTGAACCCGTCAAACACAATCTGCACGTTGCTTTGGCTCATGATCTTGTTGATCTTGCCATTCTTCTTGCCACTGACGAATTCCTTGTGCTCGTTGGCAAGCTCAACCTTGACTCGAAGTGTCGACTGCGCCTTCTTCACGAATGGCAAGGTGTTGATAATGGACATGGCTGCCTTGACGGCGTCGTCGCTGCCATTGATGTGGAAGTTGAGCTTCTCAAAGGTGATCTCGGCGCCAGAATTGATGCAGATGTCGGGCAGCATAGCACGGATATCGGAAGGTGTCGGCTGTCGTTGAGATGGGTCTGGATGCGTAACCCACCACGAAGCACTGTAGAATTGCCCAGCAAGGCCCATGATCTCTCGAACAGTACGCTCCACGTTCAGGATGTCAGTGGCCTGCACTCGCAGAACACCACTGTGATTACCAAGTGGCGGAAGGAGCACATACGAGCCGTTTGCCTCAATGATCCTGCGAATCTTGTCAAGCCGCTCCAGCAGGATATAGTCCACCTTGCTGGTTGTAATCTGCACATCTTTGACAAAAGTCTTGGTACTCAAGACATGGTCGTGAAGTCTCTGCTTTGCCTGAAGGATACTGTCCATCTTGTCACCCGTGATGATGATTTCGTCTCGGCTTCGGAGCGGAATCGATCCTGGAGGGGTGTATCCAAAGACAGTCGGGAACATTGGCGGGAAGTAGATGGCGGTACCAGTAGCGGATTCGATCAGCTTAATGTTCCTCCTGTGGCGCCCAGATATGAGACTGTGCAAAGAGAGTTCGAGCCTGATGGTATCCACTAGACGCTGGAGAATCTGGTCAATCATGATGAGCAGTCTCGTCTTTGCGTTCTCCGAGCTCTCGTTGTCACCGTAGACGTGTATCCTGAGTCTGTTGTCCATGCTCTTCTCCATGCCTCCGCTGAAGCTCGCCGAGTCTGAGTCCTTTCTCTTGGCCTTGGACTCGAGCAGGAAGATGTCCGCCTTGGTTTGATCGGCGATCTCGTCCATGTGGTTCAGGATGTCGGCTCTCGCTCCCTCCTGGCCCTTGGGAAACACAATCTCGCGGTCGATGTCGATGGACTCACAGCGCTAAGAAAGTGTCAGCCATCAATATCCCAGCATATGACATTGCCATACTCACCAGTGTGATGGGCGTTTCGTTCAAGATCTTGGCCCGCATCTTGTGCACTATCTCTGAGTCTCCCGATATGCAGACATTGGTAACCAGCGCCGTCAGCGGACCACGTTGCATGCCGGGTACAGGCTTCGGCTTCGAGGACGTGACCGTGGCCTGGACACGCTCCCCGCTGCTTTCACTCAGCTGCCGGCACAGACTCCGCAGATTCTCGACATTCCGTGTGTGGACAGGCAATGCGTGGTTTGGCGCCTCCTCGGCTCCCTCGGGGTGAATCCATCGCTGGTAAGCACCCGTGCTGCTGTACAGTATGTCCTCCTTATCCGGACCCGGCAGGTTCGAGCTGAAGGGCACGTTGAAGGACAGGTTGACAAGGTGACCGGGCACGGCCGGGTTGGGGCTCATGCTGGAGCCGGCGAGGGAACGTTTCATCATCGGGTTGTGGGAGTCGGGCTGCTGATGCTGATGCTGGTGTTGCGGACGAGACATGCCAAAGGTCGGCTGTGTGACCCGGTCCCAGCCATGCCGCGCTGAGCCTGTGAATTGGGAGATCTTGTGCATGTCCGCCTGCGCTCATGCACCGAGAGATGTCGTGTGGTGGGATCGTGGTCGGGACGGAGGCGGCGGAGGAGCAGCGGGAGGGTGAAAATAGAGCTGAAGTCGAGAACAATGCACCCAGCCGCGGCAGGAGAGGATTCCGCGCGCGTGGAAGAAGAAGAAGAGAGCAACAAGACTACAGCACTGCGCACAATCACTGACAACATGCAGCCATGATAGCACGGGTTGACGAAGAGGTGGCTTGCAACACGTCTAGAACTAGCCGACACTTCTGGAATAGCTAGTCACGTGGAACGTATATCCTCCCTGGCTTACGGTTCCTATACTCGACACGGCTATTATGTGGCATCGATATGATCTCAGTAATGCACAGGCGGATCAGTGCTTCTTCGATATCACACTATTGCCTCGACTGCGTGGTGTGTGTCGCGCCAGGACTCGACATGTTCGCACAAGCACTTATCCTGCCGAGACGTTCTGAAACAACAACATTGTCGAGGAGAAACATGTCCGCCGCATTTAGCTGGCACTGTGCCATGGAACATCAATATCAGTATGACTTGCTGATCTTCTTCATAGTGACTAAAATCCAAAGTCAATCGAGAGCTTGACCCTTGCCCGATACTGATGAGCGGTCAACATGAATCTTCCTGGTGCACTACATTAAGCCCGACATTCGAAGATACTGTAGCAATGCCTAAACAATCAAGCCCAGTGCTCAAGTACACCATCTCATGCTTCAAACCCGGCGCTTCCTGCCCAGTACTGATTACAAGATGCTTCGAATGCCCGCCATGCAGTGCTTGCCAAAACGGACCAAACAAACAGGTAACTTAACATACTCCTCACTGATACCTGTATTCTCCTCCAGCAGGCACTTGCCGGACTTCTGGGTAGACCTCTCGGCCATACTGATCGATGTATCTTACTTGCTGTGGTGGCGGTGCGTGGCTGTAAGCACTTGCTGACGGAGGTGGTGGCTCATAGCCGGGCATCACACTCATTGCTCGAGCTAGAGGAGCGTCCTGTCTGACGTACTGCACGGGAGCCACACTAGCTTGCCGAGCATACGTAGCTGACATAGGTATTGCCTCGTCAGGGCGGACGCTGTAACTTCTGGTTGGCGCGTACACGGGTGAAGTGGGCTCGTGTGCGGGTGGCACTGGCGGTGGTGCCATCGTTTCGTAGCGAGGAGCTGCTTGATAGACTGGCGACGTTGGTTCCTGGGCATAGCGCACCTGCTCCACAGGCCGCGAACTGTACTCACGAGCTGGGTAGGCAGCCGTGTCGACATACAGAGATTGTTCGCGCCTTGGTGGTGGGGGTGCCATACGATTATCAATGGGCTCGTATTGGATCGACTCCGGCTGCTGCTGGACGTATGATGTTGCCATGCGGCTTGGTGCACGCTCACAGCCAGGATCGATGGGCCGATGACCCACTGGAGCTACCGAAACTCGTGAAGCCGCAACTGGTGGGCCGGGCGCAGCTGCTGGCTCAGCGGCATAGTAGCGGTTGCCATACTGATCGACCACAATTCTTCGAGGCGCTGCTGTGGGTGGTGGCATCATCATAGGACTGCTGGTGCGGGCATAAGGGTCTTGATACTCCTGCAGCCGTGGTGGCGAGCGTGAGCGGTCAGCCGTCACATAGCGCACATTGTCTTGCATCACTGGCTCCTGGTACAGTGGCGGCTCGTAGCCAGCCGGAGGCATGGGCGGTTGTGTGAGCCGAGAATCACCGTATGTCATGGAAACTGTCCTGGTGGGTGCTGGTGAGTAAGCCCGCTGGGCCGGCGATGGAGGTTTCTGTGCGTAGTGCAGACTTGCTACTCGCCTGAGGTCCTGTGCGTCCCTCTGCAGTGGCCGATGTGCCGCAGGTGAAGCCACTCTCACGACCGTTGGAGAAGTTTGCTGGGCATACTGATACCGAAGGCCTGATCGAGGAGGCTCTGCATATCGAACTGGCGGCCCAACGTGGCGTGGAGACACAAGATCGATTTCTGTGGGTCGGTACTTCGATCTTGGACTGAAAGGATATGCTTCCGGTATGTTGGCGAAGGGCGGTGGTGAAACGGGCTCGTCTTTGATGCGAGGCTCCATATGAGCCGGTGAAGGAGGCGATTGAGCAGCTGCGTTTCGCTGTTTCCGTTTACCGCGGCCTGTTGGCTCACTTTCCCGCTTCCGCTTCTTCTTGCGATGCTTCTTGTTGTTGGTTCCAACGCCATTACCAGACGGGGAAGCAGTACTGGCGCGAGACTGCACTGCATGCTGAGTCTGACGTCCCTTGTGTACCACCTCGGGTCTTCCATTAACGAGCTCCAGCTCGATGTTTGAACCCTTGGCCACAGCCAAAGGCGATACTCGGCTCGGTTGAGGGGCAGCAATGTGAGTTAGGTGGTTGCTGTACACTGGCACCCGTTGTGATGGCTGCGCCTGTTGCTGGTTCTGGTAGTAGGGCATTGGAACATCGGTCTCTTGCATGATCTCTCCTGGCTCGTAATCGTCATTCTCATCTTCTGGCGCTTCTTGAGGTTGGTGCTGGTCCACGGGGTCGTCGTACAGGTCGTCAAATGTCGTTGCATCAGGCGGTGTATACTCGTCGTCCATGTCCTCTGGATCATACTCGTCATCATCGTCCGCAACATTCTGGACGAAGGTTGAACGATCTTTGGAAGGTTGCGCAAGTTGGTCACGTACTGAGGCTGTGACACCGGCAGCAGGCTTAGCAAAGGAAGACGGCACACCTGGTGCATCATTATGCCCGGCAGCTGCTGGGGCGGTACCTGCTGCGCGGTCAGATACCTTACTAGCGCTTGCGGGTGAGGACCATGCACTTTCGACTTGGCTTGAGTAGTAGTCATTCTCGTCAAACGAGCTTGTAGGACTCTCAGCTCTTGCCGGGAGCAGTCCTGAGACATGGCCAGCACGTGCAATCCCAGCTGTCAAGATCGCTTGCACATCGATCGGGGATGGTCCCTCACCACCTGGATCTTTGTCGCGAGGATGTCTTCGCTGGTCGAGCTGTGTCTGTAGCTCGCGTTCTATGCGTTGCCGCTTCAGCTGTCCTTCTGCTCTCACGAGGCTGTCCGACTTCTCCAAGAAGATCGGGTCCAGCCCGCCCGACGAAGCAGGCTTCAGGCTTGCGGGCACTGCGCTGTTCAGAGATGGTGCAACTGGCGTCTGCAGGCCAGGCAGGCCATTGTAGGACTGCTGTGCATGGTAAGTAGACGCGTTCGACTTGAACGCCGCGCCATTGTTCACGAATCCGTTGACAGCAGCTGCTTCCGTGCTCGCGGCAGGAGGAAAGGCACGCGCCGCCGCGATACTGGCCTTCAGTTGCACGATGGCTGCTGGAGGCAGTGTGAACTGCGGGTGTTTCCCAGCCACGACAGCGTCACCTATCTGCAACAGCTGAGTGTACAAATCTTCCTCTTCTGCCTCTGCGGGCGATGGTGTAGGGTGGCCATTCGCCTGCACTCCTTGCGCCATCATCGCGCCGCTCATGTTCCTGGTGAGACTCGACTACGAGGAAGCGTGTTCGAACATGGCGACAGCGGGAGTTTTTCACGGTTGTGAATGCGTCAGAACAGGCAGAACACCAATTTGCGCGCGCAGACCGTGGTCGTGGGAAAGCAGAGCTCTCGTGTTGTCGGTGGTAAGGCCCAAAAGGAGGGTCGAAGAAAGAGGAGACTAGTTCTAGTTCTAGTTCTAGAGCTGATTCGTGGCACGTGCTAAATCTTTGGACAACCCGGCAAGGACGATGCACCCATCACCCTGTGTAAACACATGGCAAGCAGTCACCTTTTCTCTGTACTCTTTCGTTCCTCGTGCCTTCTTGACACCTCCACTCAGCATTCACGCCATGGTCTCTAACGAGAAAGCAACCGACGATGCGCCACCCAGGAAGGTGTTCTTCTTCGACATAGACAACTGCCTTTATCCGAAATCATACAAGATCCACGACATCATGGGCCAACTCATAGACAAGTACTTTCAGACACATCTCTCGCTTCCACAAGAAGACGCATACGAACTACATCAACGATATTACAAAGACTACGGACTGGCCATAGAAGGACTCGTTCGCCACCACCAGGTTGATCCACTCGAGTATAATGCGAAGGTTGACGACGCGCTCCCTCTCGAGGGCATAATCAAGCCTAACCCAAAGCTCCGCCGACTACTGGAAGACATCGATCGCACGAGGATCAAGCCTTGGCTCTTTACGAACGCATATATCAACCACGGTAGACGAGTCGTGAAGCTGCTCGCGGTTGAGGACATGTTTGAGGGCATCACGTACTGCGACTACGGCGCGGAGAAGCTGCTGTGCAAGCCTGATCCTGCCATGTTCGCCAAAGCTATGCGTGAGGCAGGAGTCACGGATCCTTCGCAATGCTACTTCGTGGACGACTCTGCCATCAATGCAACAGGAGCAAAGGCATATGGGTGGAAGACTGTCCATCTCGTGGAACCTGATGCGAAGCCGCCTCCGCAGCCTGCGTGTGATCACCAGATCGAGAACCTAGAGGAGCTACGGCACATCTTCCCTGAAGTCTTCAAAGCGGCGTGACAATGCAAAGACAGCGTTTCGCGACGTAGAGCGACTATCGACATTACCTCCGCAGCTCGCAGAAGTATACCTATACCGATAACCTCCAACCAGATGAGGTCGCACAATAGCTTGTGCTCAGCTTCGGCGCGGCAATTTCACCACGATGGTCAAGGACCATATGCGTGGCGTGAAAACGGTGGCAAAGCAACAGTGCGAGCACCGTGACCATTACGGATACAAGTGCTAGATAGAGCACCGAAGCTGACTTTGAGCGTAGTGTTGGCTAGATTGAGAATCCGTAAAATCTAGATTAGATTTATCAGAGAACGGGTTGGGTAACGTATGTGCAAACGACAGCAGGCGAAGATGCTCACCTCAGTGCCTACGGCTGATGCTCTCCTCCTCCCTCAACACCCTTGGCTTCCTTCGCCGCTTTCTCATCCTCATGCTTCTTTTTCTTCTTCAAGTCTTCACCATAATCCTTCCAAAGATCATTAACCTTTTGACCCTCGCAGCAAGTCCCGAATACCTTTTTCTCATCATACTTGCAGTTCCTAAGACAGTCGTTGATTCCCCTCACCGTGCCAGGTCCGAATCTATCCTCCAGGTACTGCAGGAAGTAGCCAGTATGCTGGTAGCCAGCGTCCCATTTCCCGTCTGCTTCCTGCTTCCAGTGCTTGGCTGCGAGGCCAGCTCTCAGTCTGACCCAGTCAGCGATACCCTCTGTCAGACCTCCAGGGCACGTGCCAGCGGCGGTCCATTGAAAGCAATGGACCAGTTCGTGACAGACGACTCCAAGTATTTCATATCGAGGCTTGTTCTTGATGTACCCGAGGTTGATGTGGATTTCCTTGTGGTCGTCATCTAATTCGATGCCAGTGGTATACGCCACGCCCCCAGCATCACGAATGATGAACGTGATGGATCTGGTTCCGGGCCTTTTGCTGTCGGGTGTGTACAGCAGATTTAGCACATTCTGGACCTGCTCCTCTAAATCTTCGTTGCCTTTGATATTGCTCAGAAAATTCGAACTTCCTTCGTGCGCGAGATCATTGAGCTGCAGGCGAAGCTTTGGCGTGTCGAACTTGTGCTTTCTTATGGGCAAGGTCAGTGGCGCTTGAGAGGTAGTGTCATGCTTTGAAAGCGGAATGGCCGGCATGTTGGATGGAGATGTAGGTTTGTATCCGAGATGAAGAGGAGTCGGAGTAGTTATGCTGCTGGAGGACTGCGAGTCATCGTGTGGAATGCTCACTGCCCAATGCCGGGATGGAGGAGCCAGGTTGACGCAACGGCCTAAAGCGCCTCGCGTGGCGATCGTGAGCACGGTTGGGGTAGAGGATTGTACTGTACTGTACACAACTCGGGCCCTGTATGGAAACAAAATAGATACGCACTCGCATCTGAAAGCAAGGCTGGATATATGTGCAGCTCTGCAATCCTATTCTGGTCCTGCCCACTCTTTCATGTATCAATAATGCACAGTGTGAGTTCGAGAGCGGAGTCGCAAACTTTGCCGTAGCAACCAGATGCATGCATGGATCAACCCCCGTCACACGCTGCAGCCCAAGGACGCTAGCAGAGGTACCCGTCAACAACTCCAGACTCATCTCACACACGACATCTCCCTACACGCAACGAACGCGACGTCTCATGATCGTCACCTACCACTACACAACATCAACATGGACGGACAGGCGGCTGCTTTGCTCGCGATCCTGAAAAGGCCTGCGGCGTCCTCGGAGCAGAAGGTGCAGCAGTTTAATTCGCTCAAGTCCGACATCAAACACTACCGCGTCCCCGAATCGTCACAGGCCGCCATATTCGAGTGCATACGGCTCGCCATCACACAACAGGCGTCTTCGACGCTCGCGAGCACAGCCTTCAGCACACTCGGTCACCTGATCAAGCGACTCAAGATCCAGGATGCCTCCGGTCAAGCCATCAGCCAACTTGCGCCGAGGCTGTTCGAGTCACTACGGGACCGCCTAGGAGACCTCCGAGAACCCGTCCGAAGCGCGGCAGCACAGGCACTGAGCGAGTTGTACTCCTTCTGCGCCAGCGACGTGGAGGAGATCATTCGCGACGAGGCCATCGGCGGCTCGAACGCGCGCGCAAAGGAGGTCGGCATGCGATGGGTGTTGAGGATGCACCAAGACGAGAATATGCCCTTCAAGGGATACACTGCTTCGATAGTGGCGCGACTGGAAGATGCGGATGGAAACACTAGGGAGGCGGCCAAGACGGTGTTGATTGAGCTTTTCAGCGACGCGCCAGACAGGGCCAAGCTTGACCTGAAGAGACAGCTGAAGGCGCATTCAGTGAGACATTCGATTACTACTCAGATTCTCTCACAACTGGGCACGGAGGACACATCCTCAAGACCTCAAACCGCTGGGCGAGATAAGGCAGAATTGTCGCCTGACATGAATGTTTCCACACGTTCGCTGCCGAACATGGACCACGCAGCACTTTTGGCCGAGACCCTGAACAGTGAGGCAGCACAACCACCACCACAGGAGACCGTGCCTATGGATCCTATCTACATAGATACGGCACGCGAGCTCGAGGATACTTTCGTAGACATGCGACCGCATTTCGAAGGCAAGGAGACAGAGCAGAACTGGATACCACGAGACAAGAACGTTCTGAAACTCCGGCGAATCTTGAAAGGCAACGCGCCGAATGATTTCCACCAGGTGTTCATGGCAGGTATCAAGAGCATGGTGGAGGGCATAATCAAGGTCGCAAGCTCGCTGCGAACTACGATGGCGACAAACGGATGTCAATTGGTGCAGGAGCTTGCGAAGACACTTGGACCAGCACTCGATCCTCACGTTGAGATGTTTCTGCAGACATTTATCAAGATGAGCGCGGCGACGAAGCATATTGCAGCTGAAGCTGGTCGCGTGACTGCGGACAGCATTTTCCAGAACTGCTCGTATCACGTCCGCATGGTCCAGCATGTATGGTCAGCCGCACAGGAGAAGAACGTCCAGCAGAGACAATGCAGCGCAGAATGGCTGAGGACAATCATGCGGCGACAGGCGAGTTATAAACACGGGTTCGAGACTTCAGGTGGGCTGGAGCTGGCCGAGAAATGCATCAAAAAAGGACTAGATGATGCAAATCCCAAGGTCAAGGAAGGCTACCGAGCAACATACTGGATTCTGGCGAAGGACTGGCCGCAAAAAGCAGAAGCGATCATCTCCAAACTTGATCCAAAGTCCAGGACAGCGCTTGAGCGTGATTCGCACAATCCTAACGCCTCACTGATGCAAGGTACTGCAGCTCCAGCATCTGGAAGATCGACTGGGACTGCAAGTCGAAGTACACTAAGAGAGATGCTGGCTGAACAGAGGAAGGCGAAAGCTAGTGGCAAGCTACCATCTCGACCAAACTCCGCCATGGCAGATCTGTCGCCCGCGAAGCAACGTCCATCTGCCTCTAGTGGTACTATCCGTGGTAAATCGACGCTGTCGCAAGTGCAGAACCGCAATGTGTCAAAAATGTCAAATGCATCTACTGCAGCCGACCCTCCTGGTTCTACTGGCGCGAAGAAGGGTAGTTCGCTGATGTCTGGACCAGTGCGTCGACCGCGAAGACCTGAAATTGCGCGACCACAGACGGCCGATCCTTATGCGTCTAGAAGACTGCTGCGACCGGAAACCCCTGCGAACGTAACCCCTTCAGGCAGTCCTGACAAAGGCACTGGCACGTCTAAAGGATCTATCGGATCCACGGCCGCTTCTAGGAACAGGGCGAAGACCGCCGAGACCAATGCGGGCAGTCCACAAGCAAGTTCCGCGAAGCGTAGTCCCGTGCGCAGTCCCGTTCTCCATCGTGCGGCACCACAACATACCTCCAGCTCAAGACCGTCTAGCAAAGGCAGCATCAATGCAGACCCCGTGGCAAGACCGTCTAGTAAAGGCAGTATCAATGCAGACTCCATGGCTGGTATGCACTTGGACGACACGACGATGGCCGCGCCCAAGAACACTTTGGCTGCTAGCAGAAGCGCGTTCTCACCTGGTCACAAACGCCCCGGCCTTGGCCAGACACACTCTGTAGACAGTGGCCTACCTGATATGGTTGAGGATGTCGATGGCTTCACCATGGTGATGCCTAATCTCACGAGCACACAGCCTCGAGCACGTTCACCTCTGGCATATCGAAGCCCTATGAAGGCTATGTTCGACGATGCTCGTCAGATGGGCAAGCTTTCGCCCGAAGCGGAGAAGCATATGAACGGCAAGCCAGTCGAGAGTAAGCACGTGGAGTCACAGCGGCATAACGGCGCAGTGAAGACTCCCCAGCCCGAAGAAGTGCAAATTTACGAAGATCCTTTCACCGACGGCGCGGCCCAGGCTGGGGCAGCAGACGAGCGTACTGTGCTCGGCGAGCTGCCAGTCAACGAAAATGTTCGGTTGACTAGCCCTGCGCAAAGCAACGCATCTGCTGGTAGTCCTGCCGCGAGTCCCCTTCCCATGCAAGAAATGCGCTTGCCGATGTCAGGACAAGACCGCGCAGATCTGATGCGCAATAAGAAGCTGCTGATCTCTGGTGTCGAACGTATTCGCACGAAGACCCTCGACGCACATGGCTTCCGTCGCATGCAAGACATTGCGAAGTCCAAGGCAGACATTTGGGATGGCGGCAAGAAGTACGACGAGCTAATGGCAGTCGTGCTGGAGTACCTACAGACATTCGATCAGGACAATAAGCTCAATCAGCAGCTACAGAAGGCAGCGGGTCTCAAGGCGCAGGCGCTGGGACTTGTTCGCGCTCTCCTTACGCTACATCGCAAGAACGCCACGGCATGGTACGCCAAAGCATTGGTGACTGTGCTAGTGTGTCGGAAAGGCATCGATGCAAGCAGCCACGTGCTGGCCGACATGCATCGTACGGCTGATGAGATCATGCACGAAGCGGCAACTGAAAATTGCATTGATGCTATCCTTGATTTCTTGCCTATTCCTGACCAAGATGATGCAGTGGCTCGCTCAGTGGCCATGGCGCTGATCGTGCTCCGGCAACTGGTCAATCAGGCAAAGGAGAAGGATATCGAACTCGGACAAGAAAGAAAGGCGCGTCTCGCTCAAGCCTCCGCTCGATATCTCAACGATTCCGACTTGGAGGTCCGCAAAGTAGACGTCGATCTCGCCAGTGAGCTGATCGACCTCTATGGTACCACGCAGGGAGAACAGCAAAAATTCTGGATCGAGTTCAAGGGCGTTGACGAAGGTCGCCTTGAGCTGCTCACGTACTACATCGCGAAGAAGGGTAGGCAGTGGGGCAATAACACGGCTTTCAATCATGCGGCGGCATGAGGCGTTGAGATTCACACGAAGACATCATTTACGATTGGAAGCGAAGGCGTTGGCGGGTACTCTCGTAATGTCGTTGACTGGTCTTCACGCATACCATAGGGAAAGAGGCGCGCACGTGGTGATGTAGGAATAGGAAGCATCAGGAAAGCATTTGATTGATGAGCGTCAATGGTCCTCTACAACGCCTACAGCGCCGCATCAATGGTCCAGCTGTTTTCTTTGCTCAAGTCTGATACTCTCACGGAGGGTTTGCAGTCAAAGCTGCCACTTGATAAGGTGATGTGGTGACTCTGTCGGTGTTCAACATGTGGTTGGAACAGTCCAAGCGATACAAGAAATGCTTTTCCCTGTGCTATATAATGAGATTTGAGTGCGCACGGAGACAACGGAAATTAAGCATATCGAAATTTCTGTATTGGTCCGCCTAGACTATACCAAGACGGTGTGTGCACGTATAGTGGTCAAGTGGTGATGAGAAGGCGAAGTCGACGCTTGATGAATGGCTCCCTGTTCTTTCCTCATCCGGCAACTTCCGCGGAAATGCCAAGAGCGACATCCGAGATGGCTCTCTCAGTCTCTGCGTCCCTAACGCTCCATTGAAGGATGACAGGATGCCTCTCCAGGCGCTGCGAACGGTAGCAAAGCCTCAGGTAAGACACATTGATGAGCAGTCTCGTCAAAAGAAGACTGATGAAGACAGAATGGCGTCGGCGCCTTCATCCTGCAGTGCAAGCGTCTCGACTTTCACTACTGCGACTGGGCCGGCAGCAGTAAAGGAATGAAGTCAGTCAGACTGGCAGCTCCCTTGGAGACGCGACCTCTGACATGTTCGACAGCGCCTTCCTCCAATCACAACTCCAGACCTTCGCCAAAGAGAACCCGAGCATCGAAGTCACAGTCTCCCCTCGACCCGGCAAGCACCCGGTGATCAAGGGGCACTACATCAATGGCAGGATAAAACCGATATGCGTCCGCAACATGACGCCTAATGAGATTATGAAGAAGGCAGAACTGCTGAAGGAGGCGAATGGCGAGAAGCTGAAGAGGGTCACGAAGCCAGTCAAGAGCTTGAACGAGAGCGTACGAGGTATCTGGAGTCCTTACCACGCGAAAGAGCAGTATAAGATATAGAGTGCCTGTGGGATGTGTACATATACAGCATTGGGCGGACTGAGTGGTATGATAGCCACGCATGGACGGCATTGCATTTGTCCCATTAGTAAAGCGCCGAGAGACGACTGTTCAGATTGTGACTACGCCACAACCCGCCGATTCCACGATCAACACGACCTTCTCCCGCCAGAGCCTCCACTACCTAACACCTCACGCCCCAACCTCAAAACGCATAGACCGCACCCCTCAGCGTCATCGCCAACAACACCACACTACTCAACGCAAAGACCTTGAACCTGCGCATAATCGCATTGCTCGTAGCCTGGACCAGACTATGCGCCACCCGAGTTGCCACGTACGCCCAAGCCATCGCCAGCGTGAGCGAGTCATTCACCCCGAGGAATGTCAAGGACAAAGCGACGGCGTAGAAGACGGTCGGCTGCTCGTGGAGATGGTTGTAGTTGTCCGCTGGATACTGCCGATATCGTGGAATCTTGCTGTTGAGTTCGGCGATACTTGCGCCGTTGGGCATTCGGAGCTGTGCGGATTTTAGCCGGGCTTTGTGCCGTGCTGGAAGGAAAGGACGACGAGGTGTACTTTGTAGGTTGTGATGTCGTGGAGGCGGTAGAAGTACCTTTGAAAAAGAACCTGGTCAGTAACCACAGGGCAATAAATTTCCCCCCTAGAACTTTCACCTACAGCCAAATCTGCATCACGAAACTCCATAATGCCAATCCAATGACCGGGCCAACGAGTGGCGCGTTTTGAATCGACATGTTGCTGCGTCGTCGCAATGGTTATGAACTCGATCGACTGCTTGCCTTCGGGCGTGGCATCAGTCCATCACTTTATATACCCGACGTGCATACTGCTACCGGAGGAACATGTGCCACGCTGTGAGGGCAATGGCGGTCCTGCGCGGCATAAAAGCCGCGCACCCTCACGGAACGCCTCTCAAATGGCGCATCTTCATTGACAGGCTGATTGTGCCACAACAGCTGATGTCGTGCAGGTCGGTACCGTTAGGGTTCGCGGCGGATTTTCCGCTTCGTTCGCAAGCGACATGTTAGCTGGGCTGACTAGGGGGCTCGGCATCCCGAGTCGGATCCCTGAGGTCCTGCCTGAACCCGAACAGGCGAGTATCATGTCATGCAGCGTGGGCGTGTGAGATGCAGGAAAATTGCTGTATAGGCAACTGTATTGCCGCTTATCTGACTAGCAATGCTGTCGATTATGCTTTCGTCGTCATGAACACATTACCTTGGCGTTAGAGATGCAGTGCGTCTGTATCCTCGGCGTGACTATCCTCAACCACTTCCCCAGCCTCCAGGAACACCTCCACCACCCGTGGTCTGAGCGGGTCCTGCTGGCACCCATTGATACTCAGGCCAGTAGGTCCTAAGCCCAGCCCAAGGCTCCGTCGCAGTGATCAGAGCAATCGTTTCCGAAGGCATAGGTACAGATCTGTTCGTTCGAGCGGCAGCCGCCTCGTAGAGAGCCTTGATGTCGGCATTCCACTGCTGGAGGTTTGGCCTAAGGATCCGGCGGTCATAGGTGAGCATGCCGTTTACCTCTCCTTCGACATCAGTGGTCTGAGTCCAGACGCCGCCGGCGCAGGCATACAGCTCCACCTGAGAAAGTAGCTCGTTGAGCAAGAAGTGGCCACGATAGTTCCAGATGTCCAAGGTCTGATCGATCTCGTAAGTCTGGTTGATCGTGTTGATGGCGGCTTCCACCTTCCAGAGATGGTCAGCAGACACATTGTGTCCAGTTCCACCGAATTCTCCTTGGAAACCGAGACGCGAAGGATCGAACGGCGATGAATTGATCGAGTACCAGGGAGTGCCGCACTGTGGATTGGCATAGTGGTGATTGTCGGAAAAGTCGCCGGCGCCGTGATCATACCATCCGGTGACGGAATTGATGAGCCGAGTTGGGTCGATTCCGCGAACAATATCGGTAAGCTCAAACTCAGGGTAGTAAGACGTAATCTGACCCCAGCCCTCGTTATATATCACCCACGAGAAGATCGAGGGGTAGCTCTTGAACTGGTTGATGAGAATTTCGAGCTGGCGCTGGAACTCTTGTTGTTGTGCATCATCTGGCAGAATTGTCTCAACTGTACAGTTCTCGAGAGTTCGTGATTGACTGGGTCGCAGAGATGGCATGTCTTGCATTACAAGAATGCCAAGCTCGTCGGCTGCTGCATAGAAGAGGGGAGGCTCAACCTTGATATGCTTGCGGAGCATGTTGTAGCCAATCTCCTTCAGCTTCTTGATGTCGTAGACCATAGCCTCATAGGTTGGTGGAGTGTATAGTCCATCGGCTGGAAAAGTCTCAAGTCAGCATCTTTATCGGAAAGCTGGAGTTCGTCGCCATGGGTAGACTTACGCCAATATCCTTGATCGAGTGTCCCGAACGCAAAGATTGAGTCGCCATTCAGAGTGATTCGCTGCACACCGTTGAACTCCTCTCTGCCAATGGTCCTGAAGCCAGTGTAGCTTCTTGCCTCATCGTCGCCAAGCTTGACAATAACATCGTAGAGGGTCGGAGTATCTGGACACCAGGTCTTGGGCGAGTCGACCTGGAACGTGAATTCAGCACCAGCGCTGCCACTATGCGTAGCAACAGTTTTGTTTGTGCCCCTTTCGAGTATCGTGATGTCCACGTTTGAGCTGGCGTTGCCTACTGCAGCCACTGTCACGTTGACTTGACCATTGGCGTCTCCATTGATGTCGAACTTGGTCATGTAGTTCGCAGGCACAGACTCGATCCAAACACTTTGCCAGATGCCGCTGCAAGGTCTGTAAAAGATATGGGATGGTCTCAAAGTCTGCTTGCCGATCGGGATGACATAAGAATCGCTGTCTGTTGGGTCATGCACGAATACAATCCTACCAGATTGTCAGTACCAGTTCATGCATTCCAGTAACATTCACTTACAGCTCGTTTGATCCGTTTGCATTGAGAAAGTCCGTCACATCGACAGAGAAGGCGAAGTAGCCTCCACGATTGAACGTCGTGTTGCGGCCATTGACGAACACAGTGGCCTCATAGTCGACAGCATCGAAGTTGAGTAGCACTCGGTCTCCAGTCCAGTTCGATGGAACTGAAAAAGTAGTCTGATACCACGAATACAGCAGATCTTCGCCCTGTATGCCGGACAGACCACTCTCCAAACAGAAGGGCACTAGTACTTCCCTCGACAGTGTTTGGCCGAAGGGCGGTTGATTGACCGCATCGAGGCTTGAAGCATTAGAATATGTCCATATGCCATTCAAGCTTTGCCATTGAGGCCGGACAAGCTTCGGTCTTGGGTGCTCAGGCCAAGGTTGAGTGCCGACTTTGTAGGTCCAGTCGGTGTCTAGCGGTGGCGTCTGTACCTGATACGGCGCTGTGTTGTTGGCTTGACGAGGCGAGAGGATCGCATTCGTGCCTAGCGCGAGCGAGATCAAAGTAACGGACCTCATCTTCACCATTCAAAGCTCGATTGGGGGAGAGCTGTCAGGGAGCATTCCGCGCGTTGGCAGGACGGCAAGCTCACTTATAAGAGAGCACACTGGCGGACCTCCGTGCAGTACTCTGACGCTTGCCCATGGGGGTCGTGTTATTATGATGGCTGCAAAATTGCATAGAGAACCATGTCACCCGCACCTGGGACACTCTGTGCGATGACTGGGCAGGCCATCCGCAGCATCCTTGCACATCTTCATCGCACCTTCCTGTACGGTAGCAAAACAGGATCACGAAGGAAAGTCAAGTCTCCGCGAGATGACAAACGCCTTCTGCCAAGCCCGATCAGCATCTTGGGAGCAGTTTCGAGGGTGCGCACATTTGACGATGCTTGGATGCCCCTCAATCAAGACTTCAAGTATTGTTCATGTGGTCGAACGCGAGGTGACTGCAGTCACAGACAGTCGTACAGCAGGAACCGCGAGGCACATTCTCCGCACTTGCCATTGCAGATCCAAGCTCATGCTCAGGAAGCCGCAGCCGATGTGGAGCTTGTATGGGAAGGATCACCAACCACATTATTATTCGCGGATCAACTGCGACGTTTTCGCGCGAGGAGAAGTGCGATTTTCGCAATTTCGTAGCTCTCGCCCCTGGCTACAGCTGTAGGAAGAGAAGCCGTGCTTGTGTGCGAGATTCTGTACTACCTCCGCCGGCCCATGTGTCGTGGAGATGCTGTGACCAGAGCACGCGCTGCTTTGACTTTCTTGTGCCTGTCGATCGTTTCAGCGTACCGCGTAGAATGATTCGGCTGGATTCATGCTGGGACATACGGAAGACATCAAAAGGAGCACGCCTCGAGCGCGCTCTCATCGAGCTTTGGAACATGGTTGCAATGGCCATCATACGACCAGGCCTCGGGTACATGTAATTCAGTTGCCAAGCATAGCCGAGTATGCAAAGTGCAGTAGCTGTAGCGCCGCATGAGCAAGTATCGGTCGCACAGATATGCCTCGAGGATGGCCACACGGGCAGTCATGTGTTTAGAGCCGCGAAGACCACCTACGACCACACAGTCGCGTTTGTCACAGAACTATATCGAGATTATTCGCGTGAAGACCACGTTACGGAAACCGGCCAGTCTGCTCTTTCAGAACGACGGTACTCGTTTGGGTGCGCCGGGTTCATTTGTGTGCACAGACTGACCTCGTCCTTGGCTCTAAATCAGGGTTCATAGGATTGGGTAAGAGATGGTATCAAGGGTGGCCTCACGTCTCTGGCCTTGTGGTTGAGCGTCATTCCTCAGCACGGTGTCGTATGACTGCATGCGGTGGGTACCGACAGACTGTTCACAGCTCTTGCTTGTCCTCCTCGCGCCTTCAAAGACCGATCGCCCAGGCTGCTTTGAAGGACTAACGACGGCGGATGTGTTCAGTCGAGAGCACCCGGAGAAGTGAAGAGTATTCGATCGTTGGCCATGATTCGCGCTTTGGTCGAAGAACGACCGAGTGCTATGGAGGGGTCCTGGCCAAGGCTTGAAGGATTGAAAGAGGCTGCATCTTGAGTGCGCGCTTAGATGACCTCGTACTCGGCGGCTGGACCATGTAGATGGAGGAGGAATCAATGACGGACGAGCGTTGGTGCACGCCTGCTCCATACAATGATACAAATGAGGTGGGAAAGAGTGTTCAGGCGAAGAGAGCCCGGGAAAGCGAGTGCACAAGCAGTTCCGGAGCACCGATCGGATCTTTCACGCTGCACCATCACATTGCTGACGTTGAGGTCGACCACATGTATATTCGCTTGCATCGACAACACACTAGTAACAACATCCGGGCAACTTTGTCATGCAATGCTGCAGGCGAGAAGGATGGTTCTGTTGACCTCGAGGACAATGCACATGTACGACGATCGAGATACAGATGCGGCGGTGTAACTACCTTTCCATCTGTCGGAGACAAGAAGGCTGATGGTGGCTTGTTGGCTGGCTGATCTGACACGTGCAGATATACGCGGCAGCAGAGGCTGCAGAGCTCAACATGCACGTTAAACTGCGAGATATCAGCCTTGCTCCAAAAGCGTTGTGCACTAATGCTTCCCCGACTCGAGCGTATGCAAAATGTTCCGACTGCAGCTGGCGAATGCTTGAGTTGACGCATACCGCCAAAGCTCCACAATGCAGCCGTCCTTAGGAGGAGAAACGCAGCGAAATCCACGTGTTGCTCAGTCTAGCCCTTGAGGCGTTGGCCGACTGCACTGGCGTATGAATGTATCGCATACCACGTTTTACAAAGAGTGAAGGCTTGTGCCAAGTCAAGACCACTTGGAATCGCAGTGCCCGATTATGCTGATGGATATGCAGACTGCAACGAGCGAGTATGAGAGTGCATATATGTCTTTAAGGCACGCAGCAGCCTTCCGTAGCCCTCGAGATCAACACCTTCACGTGCAATGCAGATCTCCCTGAGCCGTGCCTATCCAAAGGAACCATTCACCGGCGCCTCGCCATGGAGTCAAAACACACTTCGAAGTCAACCAGGACTTCGATTGACGTTGAAAAGGCCAGCAACACACAGAGCATTGTCAGCACCATGGAAAGCAACATGAACTGGACGCCGAGTCGACAGGTCAAGCTCATTGTCCTAGGGCAGATCCTCGTCGTCTTTGCCATATCTCTAGACATGACAATATTGACTGCGACACTACCAGTACGGGCACATGTCAACTGCTACGAAGTTCGAGTTCGGGCTAACACGTCCTAGACCGTTGCTAGGGCACTTCACGCGGACGGTGTCAAGACCTTTTGGATAGCATCATCGTACCTTCTCGCAAATGCAGTGGTACAACCTCTCATGGCAGCTCTGGCTGATGTCTTTGGCCGACGCGGCGTCATCTTCACGGCTCTAGTGCTCTTCACCCTTGGCAGCATTATCTGTGCCGTTGCGGATAATGTCGGTGCAATGCTCGCAGGCCGTGTCATCCAGGGCATCGGTGGCGGCGGTATACTCTCTCTCAACCTCATCATCATCTCGGACGTTATACCACTGCGCTTCCGAGGAAAGTACAACAGCTTGCTGCAGCTCTGTGTCTCCGTCGGCTTCAACATCGCTCCAATTATCGGCAGTCTACTGGTCAAGCACACCACTTGGAGATGGCTCTTCTACATCAACCTGCCCTTTTGTGCAATCGGACTCGCCATCATTCCCTTCGTTCTGAGGTACCAACGACCAGAGTCCACCATCAACGAGAAAATCTCGAGCATCGACTGGACTGGCTCTACTATCTTCATCATTGGCATCACGACCTTCCTTATCGGCATCACCTGGGGAGGGACACAATTCGCATGGGACAGCGCTGCAACACTCGTGCCCATCATTGCTGGCCTTGCGGCCGTCTTCATGATCGGTCTGTACGAGAAGTACCGGGCCAAGCCTCCCTTCCTGCGCCTGTCTGTCTTCTCGACATGGTCGGCCGCGGCGATCTATGCTTGCACGGTTTTACAAGCTCTGACCCTCTTTGCCGAATTGTACTTCCTGGTCCTTTACCTAATGGCCGTCAAGATGTACTCACCTCTCCAGTCAGCGACCTACCTACTCGCCTTCACAGTGTGCACTGTACCCACAAGCGGCATTATCGGCCCAATAATCACTCGAACAGGACGCTTCCGCTGGGCGATCTGGTCAGGCTGGCTCATCACAACCCTCGCCCTCGGAGTCCTCACCATCCTCGACGTCAACACACCAACCGCCCACTGGGTCCTCATGTTCATCGCCGCCGGCATCGGCCAAGGACTCCTCTTCATCGCACACTCAATGGCTTCCCAAGCAGCCTGCCAATCCAGCGACGCCGCTCACGCCGCGAGCATGTACAGCTTCATGCGCAGCTTTGGACTTTGCTTGGGAGTAGCTCTGGGAGGCACCATTTTCAGCAATTTCTTGGCACACAAGCTCCTGGCGGCGGGCGTTGACCCGGCTACTGCGAAACATGCCGAGAGCTATATTCCTGCTTTACGAGCCATGGCTGAAAGCCCATTGAAGCACAACATCGTTAACGCTTGCACTTGGGCTTTCCAGAGGCTCTTTGCGACCATGTGTGGACTTGGTGGGCTTGGCTTGGTGATTTCTTGCTTCATTCAAGGTCACACTTTGGACCAAGAATTGCGGAGTGGGCATGTCCTCAAAAGTGGGCAGAGGTCCTCGGAGGTATGAGTCGAGGTTGAAGCGATGCTTTCGCTGCGATAGACTTAAGGAAGGCGTTGGTGGAACGGTATGCATAGACTTGATAGCATTGTATTTGTCACGGAAGCTATCGATGCGTCGTGGTGCCCATCAATCCTTCTTCCTTTGGATTTCCAATGTGCTGAATCTGAGGAAGTTGTTACCCGTTACCACCATAGTAGCCTCCGCCTGGTGACTACTTTGTTTCGCGTGAAACACTGTCCTCAGAGCACCATGGGCTCGAATTTGTTCGCGGAAATGTTTGACACCTGGATTTCTCGCCGCATTCTAGAATCTCGTCCAGCAAGATCAACAACCATGTCCGTCCACACCTGTCCGTCAGAACACAGAGCCGAAAATGGAATGGCCACGTCTCGAAAGTCCGCGATGAAGCAACACAATAACGACGACGTGACGAGAGCAAATGCAGACCGGATCATAGACGACCTTTCCCTCGGAGGTCTCACAAGATCCCTGCTCCATCTGCTTTCACGAGATCAAGGATTCAAATCTACTCCATCTGCTGCGGCAGACACATCTTCCGCCGACACTGCATCTTATTCTTGGAGTGGCTGGAATTCCAGTCAACATGTCCCATGTGCCGCTACAGCAGTGTGGACCCGAGGGAGCAGGTCGGCACCATCGCAAATGAGGATTCGGAAGAGGCCATAGCCTCTCTGTACGAGGCAGGTCGTGATTTTGGGATGCTGGGCACACGCGGACACGGATGTCTTCGAATATTATACGGCTTTGATAGAGATCGCTGGCTTCTTCCGTGATTGATTTAGAAAGCACGAGCAGAATATCGAGCGTTGGTTTCGAGATATCGCAGATGCGGATCCGATGGCGCATTGGTGTGTGGAGCTTATGCGGAAGGAGGTGGATTATTGCCGCAAGGAAGGCAAGGAGAGTGTTGCCCTTTTTGCCGGAGCCTTAACTTGGAGAGGCGATGGCGGAGCTTTCTAACCTACCATCACCGGAGGAGGATGGGTGGTGAGGTCATGAAGACGTCCACTCGCGATAGATGGATGTTCAGGGACGAATATATGGACGTAGAAGCGGACCGAGGCCTGCTAACAAAAGAGGATGCCGACTCTACGATGACTGAATGATGTCTTAACCGCGACGATGGCAGCTCGGCCGCGCGGTAGCTGCTTTTCAGGCAGAGCCGTGAGAGCGCGCGTGTCGCTTCGATAAGTGTTAGCTAGGTCGAGGGTGCTCAGAGCAATTTACGCTAGTCAACATTGCTGTCGGTCTGGAGTGCAGTAGCGACCTCTTCTGTTCTGAGCCCTCGGACATCCTTGCTGGGAAGATCTTAGATACATCGCATTAATCTTCGCAGCGATCTCACCCAGATGTCGATCTCGAAGAGGTATCGAAGCTTTCTATCCGGTCGTCTGACACGGCTTCAGCAAGTTACCCAGCTTCCAATCGTTGGCATGTTGCTTCGCGAGAAAGCACGCGGTACAGCCTCTGCGATCTCGAAGGCGATCTTAGCTCCAGCAACGACGAGCAAGCGGCAGACATCTGTCGAGCCTACTATAGCAACAGACATCAAAGGAGTGACGCCGTCCTTCGCTCGTGCGTCCACATCAGCGACTTTTTCTATCAACATTTTTCACGCGTTCGATGTGCTTGTGGCGTACAGCGTTCCTTAGAGGTGTTCTGCAGTTACCCGCCATTCTTTGGACCAGAACTGCTGCCCGGTCAGGAGCTGAATCTGAGCTCTTGTCACTCCTGCGTGAGGTTTGCTCAATCCCTGGCCACGTCTCCAAGTTCGCGGTCCTCGATCACTCTGCCATCGGCAGCGTGGTATTGCCCGCAGCTACCTGCTCGCCAGTGAAGGAATGAGCTGTGCAACACGGTAGACTACAGTCCTGTGCAGAGTTCTTACAGCCCTTCTAGTAGCAGATCCCTCGCTTACACTTCCTACTCTGGAACAGCAAGCTGACAGGCACACAGGGATTGTACAAACTATGCTGCACAGAACTGCAATGAGAATGCCAAGAGAGGGTCTGTGGGAAGTCTGCACTTTCACGAGGCATGTGATGATGTCGACCAATAGGCAGATGTTTCGTGTGGCGAGTGTGCGATCAAGTAGGACAATCCGACGGACAACAGACAACAGCGTAGAGCCTGGCTCGGCTTCCTGAATCGTGCTGACATTTGCGCACCTGGACTCCGGGAGAGTGCCATAGGCTCAAGCGTGGCACAGTAGTCAGTCTGTGACTACAGTACGTCGGGATCATATACTGAAAGTGTCGATGCTCATCTGCTGATGGAATCGCCGTGAGATCTGCTTCAAGGTCCAATGTCCGTGCATCGACAAGGGCGGGAAACCCCACCAAAGCATAATCGTTTGTGACAACTTTGTTCCGAAGTATCTCTGCACACCAACCACCGCCCCTTCTCACGTCTCTCGGACTTGAAACGCAGTCCGGCTCCCCAGACGCACGGTACCTTTATCCGATACTGTAGCAATTCGACGCGACGCACTTCGCACCTGCCTCAGTATGGCTGAAGAAGACAAGAAGTTGGATACCACCACCGAAACCAAGCAGGATGACAAGCCTGTGACCGACAAAGCATCAGAGGCAGCAGCCTCCGTCAAGGAGAACGTCTTCAGCATGTTTGGCGGCGGCCCAAAGAAAGAGGCGAAGCAGGACAACGACGAAGACAACGACCGCTCTGGCTCCGCAAAGGCACAGAAGGACAAGGAGGCCGCGGAGCAGGGCGACGACGATGAGAAGGCAGTGGAAGAGGAGGCCGACGTTCAATTCGAGCCTGTTGTTCATCTCACCCAGACTGTTGAGACAAGCACAGCTGAGGAGCAAGAGGAGCAGACCTTCAAGATGCGGGCTAAGCTATTCAAGTTCGACCGTGAGAGCAGAGAGTGGAAAGAGCGAGGCACTGGTGATGTTCGCCTGCTCAAGCACAAGGAGAACGGCAAGACCAGACTGGTCATGAGGCGCGACAAGACTCTCAAGGTCTGCGCAAACCACTACGGTGAGTGCAAGTTCTTTCCACACATGTGAATCTGTGCTAATGGTGAAATCCAGTCGTTCCCGACATGAAGCTCTCTCCAAACGTCGGCAGCGACCGCAGCTGGGTATGGAACGCTGCCGCCGATGTGTCCGAGGGCGAGACAGAGGCTTGCACTCTCGCTATCCGCTTCGCCAACGCCGAAAGTAAGTCAATGTCTATACCACTGGACTGCTTGCGCTGCTAACAGATATCGCAGATGCGAACCTGTTCAAGGAGGCTTTCATCAAGGCTCAGCAGGAAAATGAAGCGCTCTTCAAGAAGGAATAAATCTGAACGACCGATGCAGCTCCCTCCTGCTCAAAAAGCGCGCGGCACGCAGTATCGATGGCGCGCCTCCACTGCAACGACAGTCGGAAATGAGAAGTCAATGTGGCCACATAGCACGACTATAAGAGGCCGTGCCAATACGGCGGCCAGTCGCAGCTTCTAGAAACACAGCATATCTGGGCGTTCCGTACAGCACCTCATCCACAATATCCATTGCACAATACCCATGTGAGGCAATGTAGAAGCCATGGCCTCTCAGTTCGATCCAATGTGACGGACAAACTAGATAGATGACCCTATGAACCAATCGAACAGCGCTCGGCGCGATCCGTATCGTCCATGAAAGTCAGAAGCCTACGGTGACTGTGAATGAGACACCGTGTTGGAGCGACAGGTAAAGTCGTTCGGCGATATACTTCGCAGCAGTACCAGGAAGGCGGCGCCTGTTGTGCGGCTTGTACCGAGTCCAATTCCGCCTCCTCCACCAACCTTTACGCGCCCACCATTGCCTCGACGGTACCGCTTTCACATCACGTCTACCACACTACGATTTTGCACTTCCATTCCTCACTTCTGCGCGACCTGCGTTTGCTGAATCGCGCATTAGTCGACTCACTCCACAAAGGCTCCGAGGTCTTGCGCCTGTGATCACACCCGCGACGCGACAATTATTTCTAGCCGACAATGCCTGACGTGAGTGACAGCTTCGCACCTACTTCAATAGCTCCGCAATCGCCTACTTGACTTGAACACCTCACTTCAGACACCAAAATCTCCGCCGACAGCAACAATGGCACCGAAGCGCGGACTCGCATCGTCCACACCAGTACCGGTCACTGACTCGAAGCAGATCAAGAGGACGGTGAAGCTCGTTACCACCCAACATGCCACGTGAGTCTCTATTACCGCCAGGTGACGACCCACAACTGACCCGCGCCAACAGCGACGATCCGCAAGAAGACGAAGGCATCCCCATGCGAGCATGGGACATCTCCATCTACCTGGTCGGACCGGACGGCGAGGACCTGCCCGCGAACTGCTTCGAGAAGGCGACCTACCTCCTACACGAGTCCTTTGGCAAGAGAGCAAAGCAGAGTACGTCACATCAAGAGGACGGCGTACCGGTCGTGGAGGTGAAGCGGGGACTGACGAGCAGCAGCCATCCGTGCACCGCCATTCCTGATCAAGGAGAAAGGATGGGGTGAGTTCGATATGAGCATCACTCTCACACCCGTGGGTGCTCCAAAAGGAGGAGACCAGACGATCAACCACGACCTCAATTTCCAGCAAGAGCGATATGAGAGCACACACACAGTGGTAAGTTAAACGCGCGGACGTCTCGGACGTCGCCAAAATACTGACTCTACCCTCAGACCTTCCGCAACCCCAAGCCAGACCTCATCGAAAGACTGAAAGAGTCCGGCCCAGTCGGCGACACAAATGGCGCCCCAGCCAGCAAGCCAGAGAAGAAGCGCATCAAGGCCAACCGCAACGTCGACATGGAGAAGCTCGCCGAAGCCCTCCCTCAACTCCCAGAAGACGACCTCCTCCAGGTCGTGCAAATGGTACATGACAACAAATCAGAAGAGACCTACACCAAGAACGACGTAGAAAGTGAGTCGTTCCCAGCAGAGCAAATCCACTAATCTCCTTTGTTTCCCCGCAGATCCACGCTGAGACTAACATTCGCCCAACAGATGGCGAGTTCCACGTCGACCTCTACACCCTGCCCGACCAGCTCATCAAGATGCTCTGGGACTTCACCGAGAAGCGCGTGGACATGACAAGCATGACGTAGAAAGTTCACGAGCCCCCGATCCGCTGTACCCATCACGAGAAGAGGACAAGCCCAAGACGAGGCGCACCGAGAACAGTGCGGCAGTACGCTGAGCTGGTGGAATATAATGAGATGGGCATATATGTGCGTGATGAGACGAGTCTATACCTGAGGGAGGAGAGAGACATTGACTGATATACATACCTCACGCGTTTGCATTTGCTTGAATTGCTGGGACCTCTTCGAAGCGGCAGGGCAAAGGGAATGGAATGGAATGGAATGGGATGGGATGGAGCGAGGTGTTGGGCGTCTCGAGTAAGCTACGGGAGGTTCTTTCACTGATATCAAGCTTGGTACAGGGGTTCAGATAAGCGTAGCTACGCGGGCAAAGTCGGCATGTATCACTCGAGGTACTGGCTTGCTGGCTTGCAGGTAGTGGTGTGGTCGAATAATACATCGACTATCATGATGGAGTCTGTCTACCTAGGTCCTGATTCTGGTCCTGCTTCCAAATGCGCCTCGGGTATGAGTATCGTGGTATCTGGTCTTCCGGTTCGCCATTCCCTGTTGCGCCAGTCATGGAAATGACTAATATCTCTAATGAACGCCCTTCGATTCAAACCGTGGGCCCTGCCGTGTCTTCCTGTGCTTATGCCGCTGGAACGCCATTTCTTGCAGCACGCGTCTTCTTTTGCTGTTCCTTCTTTCTTACCCCTCCCTGTGCCTCCTTGACTAGATTTCTCGCACCCTTGGTCTTTCCCTCGACTTTCTTCCTGTGCGTCGCGGCCTTTTGCTTCATTTCACGAGATCGGTCAGACAACTTGGAGAGATCCTTGCTAATCAAGAAGCTCCCTTTGCGCTCGAGCGCCTGCTTAATGCCCTGAAGTCGGTCTCGAGACAGCTCGGTGCGGCTTCGAAGTCTTGCCTTGGCAGACTGCACACCGCCCTTAACGGTCGTTGTGAGGTCTTTGGTGAACTTGGCGAGATCTCGCTGCAGAAGCACGAAGTCCTTGGTAATGGCCATTGCTGTTTGGTTACTGGCTCTGGCGGCCTTAACGAACACAGTCATGGCAGTATTGCCAGCGACCTGAAGATCACGAGCCATGTACAGTGCCATCTGGGTGGTGACATTCTTTGTGGCCCACATGGTGGCGCCGAGCTCTGTTGTGAGCTTCTCAGTCAGGCTCTTCGCTACGTCTCTCATGACCGCGACATCCTTGCCAACAGCCTTGCCAACGTCACTACTGGCCTTCTCGTAGGTCTTGCGTTGCAGAATCCTGCTGCCAAAGTAGTGTGGTGCCGTGACATTGATATCTGGCTTCTTGGTCTGCATGTTGACCACGATCGTGCCATAAGCCTCGTCGACATCGAAGGTGATGTCGTACACGCCATCAATGAGTTTCGTCTGGTTGAAAGTGATCCCCTTGCCGTCAGTGTGGTAGACCTTCGTGGAAGTGAGTTGAGGAGTCCTGGGCTTGACTGGCAGTGACACGATGATGTGGTTTGGTGCGATGCCCTGGGAGGGGACGTTGGGTATACAGTCTGGGCTGACACGACCAAGGAAGTCTGTTGTGGCACAGGGTCTTGTCAGCGTAGGGAGCAGGTGCTCGACGTTGACACTCTTTGCTACGTCTGCAGAGTTGATCGCTTTGTCGACAGCCATGGAGAGTGCCTCACGGCGGACAGCAAGGTCCATCATCGGTGTTGTAGCCGGTATCAAGGTCAGAAGAAGCAGTGGTAGTACGGCCACGAGAGCTGCAAAGAGTACCTTCAGCCAGTTCATGTCATGGAGGTTGAACTTGCGTCTATTGACCCAGATTCTTGATCTGAGCGGTACACGTTGCGGCGGACCCTGACCAAGTAGATCAAGAACGAGTTCACTCAGCTCAAGTCGAGGCATCTCAACCAAGTCGTGGTGGTCGATCGTCTGCTTCGTGCGAGAATCACGACCCAGGAGCTGACTTGTAGAACGAGGATCCACAGGCCGGAAGGAGCGCTCTTGAATAACGAGTGTGGGTACCTTGAGTTTCTGGACAGCGTTGTAGGCAGTATCAAGCCAGTCAAGCTCGTTTGCAGCAGCATCCAGAAAGAAAATGGCGATGTTCGGCTTCGTCACGTTGATCTTTGTTTCTCTGTGGTCGCTGGTAGTATAGCTTGAGTTGTGTGCGCCATCTGAATCCAAGGAAGCTGAAAGGCATAGCTCGACTCCAATACAATGCTGAATGGTGGCTGCGATTCTATCGTCGCCACAGACAACAGCTGCTGAGGGCGGAGGGATACCAGATGGAGTAGCGGCCAGCCGGACGACTTTAGGTGGCACATCACCTGCGAAAGAGGAAGCCATCGAAGCCATGCTGTCGGCCAAATTGGCACAAACAAAGTCGAGCTCTTCCAAGGCAACATCGCGACCAGAGAAGAGGAGTATGCGGTTGGTAGTAGAGTCCGGCTCGAGGCTGAAGGCGATCTTGCCCTGTGATCTGGCACGCATGTATGTGCTTGAGAATGCAGCTGGCATAGTGGACTGACGCGGTGTCTCCATATCCTCCGATGCGTAGCTGTCGAGCAGTGCGTTCTCGGCCTTGAGCTGTTGTGGTGCACCGCGAGACGATGTAGAGATGTCGACGAACGACGCCTCGGTGCTTAAAGGCGTTTCTAAGTCGTCGGGAGTCCCCTCTTCCTCGTCATCGTCATCCTCGAGATCGCTGCCGTCTGGTGTCACACGGCCAGCATTGTCATTCGAGGCGAGGCTAGCAGTGTCGTGGTCGTCTGTGGAGATCTCGGACAGGTCATCGACCATGTCATACTGACTGTCGGCGAAGGAGGCCTCGGACTCGCTTCGTGGACCCATCCTTGCCTTTGCTCCCAGGGAGCTCAGGGCGGCTGGAGGTGTTGGTGGATATTTCCGTGAGGAAGGCTGTGGAGACGGCAGGTCGTCGAGTGAACCGTCGATGTTCAGGGTGGGAAAGCTAAATGGGTGATTTGCTGTAGAAGGCTCGACAGAAGGACTGAGGAGCTGGCTGTTCTCGTGACGCGTTAGCTCATCCGCTGCGATGGTTGGGCAGTCGGTGCTGCCAGTGAGAGTGCTGTCGTCCATCGCCGCGCTTCATGCGATTGTGCTTGTGTGCGGGAATGGAACGGGGGCGAATGCAGGAGGGTCAGGCTCGGGTGCCAATATTTCAATGGTGGGAAAGTAGTAAAGGGTGAACGCTGATTGCGGGCAGGTGTCTCTGCCTGAACCTCAGACAGTGAAGAGCTGCGGGGCGCGGGTTGGCTTACAGCTGGAACGAGCTTTGGGCGGGCGCGTGGGAGACTACTAGAATAGTGAATCAAGAAGTGCGCAGGCAATCAGGCAGGCGAGAACACAGCAACGTGTCGAGGTGAATGCAGAGTGTCGTGTCTGCCAGAGCACCGTCGACACATGATGATGATGATGATGATGATGATGGTGATGGTGATGATGATCGAGCTCCAGGCAGTCAGGCGTCGTTAGTGGGTTCTAGCGGGGTCAGATACAGTACAGTAGCTTATCGCCTGAAGCTAGTTCTAACTGGAGGTACGCCCCGGCTGGACCCGATGAGGATATCCGGACCACAGAGCACAGCAACCATCAGCCATGCGCGAGGACGAGAATGAGACGTTCAAGTCTGGATAGCATAATAAGGTACATCTCGTATAGGACTGATATGTACTGTAGCAGCGTCGCCAACCACATATTCACAGTCACGTTGGGCACGTGCTCATGTACGTCGGTTACGCTACATATGTTCTAGCGCTTCTTCGGTTCGGCGGCCGAGGGAGCCTATTCGAGGACCTGAATTCAGTGCTCCCTCCTCCAACGTCCGCGTCTCCTACATGTATCGCGATCGTCTGTGATATGGAAAGTGGATGGCCGACCGGCGCGGCGTATTGGTACCGCTGGTGATTCTTGCCTGGATCTTCTTGCAGCCCAACCCGGCAGCGGTCTCACGCATCAATGAGCGACCGTTAATAGACGATGTCATCGCCGAAGAGCAGCGAGCACTGGCAGTGGTCCAGAACTCGACTTACGATGATGCGTTTGGCAGCAAAGGACATACACTGAACCTGACTGGACTGCATCCGGAACGAGGATATGCCTGGGAGTCCTTGAGCAAGGTCAAACGAAGGGCGAAAGAGCAGTTGGTGTATTCATTGGGCGACTGGGGCAAGAGCGCGCTCCATGGGGCTGCAGAGGGGCAGAATCCAACACCGCTATACAGCAATGTCTCCGGCTATGTGCGTGGGCGTTGGAAGCGCTCCCAAATTCAAGACAGTGTTCCTCTACCACAGCTGAACCTCTCCGAATTGGCGGCTCCTGTACCATTTGGAAACCCAGGAAAGCCGCGACCTTTCGACAAGAACGTGACGGGAGAGAGTGGAGATGCCACTGTCAGGTTCTACGAGCAGGACTATGGGGATTTCGCCGCGTTTGATGGCCTTGAGACTGGCAATGTCACGCACATGCGGGCAGAGTTGAAGATCACGGACGCCAAGTCTCATGATGAATGGGATGTGCATTTGAGAGGCGTGTACTTCCCGGACATTGGCCAAGCTGTTCTGACCACTACTAGCAACAAGTTTGCGGGCATCTTCGCCCTACCGCATCTTGCACTCTCTGAACGGACTTTTATCTCATCCAGGAGCCTGTTGAACCAGTCCATCACTGCCGTGATCCAGGATCAGATTGAGAGACGAACTGAGAAGTTCAATCCGTGGTCATCTGCATCCGAAGAAAGTCCAGACTCAGCCAACAGTATACCAGACTGCGACCTAGTTGTGTATCTGCAGCAGATGGCTCCCGTCGCCAGCACCCACTACTCGTCAACTTTGCTCAGTTTTCTCGAGGGCGAGCTTCGCTTCCCGACTGGAGCTATAGTTCCTCATGCTCCCGATATGCGTTTCTCAATGCTAGCCTTCTCTCCGGATTGTGGCTATGTCTTGGAGTCACAAGGCCCTCCACAAGACTTTGCGCAGGATGGCGATCATCTCACGGGGCCCAAGATGGAAGTGCAATATCGGCATAGCCGTCAGCATCTTATGCTGTTCACCTTTGCCATCGCGTTTCAGCTCTTAATCCTGATGCGGCAGATGCGTGAAGCCAGTACGCCTTCTACTCGAAGCAGAATTAGCTTTTACACTATCGCGATGCTAGCCCTTGGCGATGGCTTCACGACCATGACCTTTTTGATGATCAGTCTTTTCCTATCCGGCTTATGGATCAATCTGGTCGGTACAGGCTTTCTGGCATTCATCAGTGTGTCATTTTTCGGCATGAGGTTTTTGATGGACATTTGGCAGGTCCAGGCTCCTGAGCGAGAGCGACAAGCCAGAGCAGAAGTCGAAGAGGAACGTGCCCGAGAGGGACGCTTCCAAGCAGCCCTTCAACGCATTCGCGCGGAAAGAGGTGCCAGGCAAGCTGCAATCAGAGCCGCCGCCCCTGCCACAGTCACTGCTAGCCATTTGGGGACCAACCAGATCGATGCTAATGCAACAGAAGGGCATATACCTGCACCTCCGGCTACCACTGTGGGAGAACAGACCGTTCCGCCGCCTGCACCACACGCAGCACCGACATCTACGCCTATGAGCCTCCCATTGCCAGCAACAGTAGCACGCCCTATAGACACTGGGGCGACTCCTGTCTTCATGCCGTCTGACCAGGAAGGTCTTGAGTCAATCGGACTACCCCTGACGAATGGCCAGCCGCCAAGCACTGATGCACTTGTGCAAGCACGTATGCCGACTTTTGCCTCACTGTATACGCGCTTCTACCTCCTGCTCCTCGCAAGTCTATTCCTCAGCCTCAACGCGATGTCATGGCCATCCGGCGCTCGAAGGATATATTTCACGTTTCTCGCGCTCATCTACCTCAGCTTTTGGGTCCCACAGATCAATCGCAACGTTCAACGAAACTGCCGCCATGCATTGAACTGGGAATTTGTCCTCGGCCAGAGCATTCTTCGTCTCACGCCATTCATCTACTTCTATGGCTACAGACACAACGTCCTCTTCGCAGAAGTCGACTACTACGGCTTGGGCATGCTAGCGGTATGGATATGGATCCAAGTGCTCGTGCTTGGTTCACAAGAACTACTTGGACCTAGATGGTTCATCCGCAAGGACTGGGTACCACCCGCGTACGACTACCACCCAGTACTGCGAGAAGACGAAGAGGGCGCAACTATGCCCATCGGCTTCTCTCAAGCCAACACTGATGCTTCAGCACCTTCTTCGCCCATTCAAGAGCGTGGCAGCACTTCTCCGATCGCTCGAAGAGCTTCGACCGCCAAGGAGACGAAAGAAAAGGGCAAACGAATCTTCGATTGTGCCATCTGCATGCAAGATCTGGAAGTACCTGTCATCGAATCAGGCTCATCTCGAGATGCAAGTCTCGTCGGCGGAGTACTGGCCAGAAGGAATTACATGGTCACGCCCTGTCGCCACATCTTTCACAGCAGTTGCTTGGAAGGGTGGATGAAGTACAGGCTTCAGTGCCCCATCTGTCGCGAGACATTACCACCTTTGTAAATGAAAGGATCAACATGAGATCAATGCCCGAATCCCTTCCCACAGGCAAATAATTTGCCTTCCCCCTTCTGAACCCCCTTCAGCCAACCCTGAGACCAGCAGCATATTTGCTCCCGTCTCTCTCCTAACAACCATTCCACCAAACAAATTCCCCCCTTCCTTCTCACGCACGTAAGTATCGCCATTCTCAGCGACGTTACACTACAGCCCAAAACGTCGTCGTACTACCACCAAGATCACGAGCTCTCGCAATGCATCCCTTCCACCAGCACGCTTCTGACGAGCAGCGCTGCGCAGCAGCACTCCTTCGCCTTGCACAGGAACCCATCACAGTCGAGCAATTTTGCAAGAAGCCCTCAGTGTCCAGCGCCTCGATTTGTACTATAACCATCTTGTCCGAAGCGCTATCGAAACTGACCGTAGCGATTGCGCGGCTTCATCGTGCTGGGCCGATGTCGAAGGTATGTTCGTAGATCATCTTATTAGCTTGGACTCTCGAACCTTAGAAGTGTCGCTGCTAACACCATCTTTCACCCTTTGCAGCGTCAAAGCGAAGCCTACTGGACCTTCATAGCAGGGTCTTGGTCACGCGCAAGATTTGACGAAGAACTCGATGAAGCTCGAAAGAAGCTACCGAAAGCACGGTCAGCAGAAGAGGACCTGTTCAAGGCGAAGGAATTAGTCCACGAGGCGATTGTGATGTTGACCAAAGGAGACATCAGAGATGCGAGGGATCTAGAAGCAGCGAAGAGAGCATTTGAGAGAGGAACTCTGTGGTGAAGTTCATCTAGCAAGAAAGTGGTGCCAAGAACGTGAAATTAAAAGTTTTCATTTCGATCTACCGACTTTAAAACGCGGCGCGTTTGATCACTCAAGTCGTTCGTAATGGCAGAGCCTGCCTCGCTCCAAGCTTGTTTGGCGCGGAGCTTGTCGTCCGCCGGTGAGCCAGGGTATTGGTGCAGTGATGAGCTTGTTTCTCGCTGAAGAAGCATGCGTTCGTGGATGTCGAAGGGGTCCAGTGGGTATCGGGATCAATGCTGAGAATGTCCGGTGGGTCGTGGGGGTGGGATTGAGTCGTGGCAATAGATCGCTAGTGCTGCTGTGTGCTGTGCTGGATCATGCTGGGCTCGTGACGGATTTGAAGATGGCGAAATCCAGGTAGCGGCATGGTCAGCGCGTGCATATCGTGTTGTCATTGTGGATATAGCACGTGCTGACTGCCGTTCATGCTGGCGACTTACCGTAGTCCTCGAGATCATTGATGGTAGATCTCGGGACTATGCTGCTCACCTCGCTTGTGCGATGTTGCAAAGATGTTGCGTTCGTGGGCCATAAGCTTTGAGCATTGGGTGCTTCTTACATCTCCATATCTCCCTCGCCCTGGCCGTTGGCAAAGTTGAAGTTCTGCTGCTGCTGCTGTGCGCCGAAACCGAACTGGCCATCTTGACCTTGTTGCGGCGCAAGGTCATTGACATCAGCATCACCCTCCTCGTCGGAAAAGTACTTCTCGATGATGTTGTACGCCTTCATGTAGATCTCCTCGTTGCTGTTGTTCTGGCAATCGTGGATCTTCTCCATACCACCGCAATCTTCGATGAAAAGCGCGTAGCGGTTGACTGGCTGTTCCGCGCCGCCTTCTTGCTGGTCCTTGTCCATATCACCGACCTTCAGAATGTTCTCAAGGCCATCGAGAGCGACCTGGATGATCTTATTGTCGGGGCAAGCGAGCAGATCGCAGAGAGGTCGGATGGCGCCCTGGTCAACCAAGTAGCGGATCTGGTCTGGCTTCTGCAAACCACCGCTTGTCGCGTTCGAAATGGCCCAGCACGCCTCCTTGCGGGTCTTGAAGTCGCCGTGGCTGAGGAGGTGAATGAGTGGAGGGATGATGTTTGCATCAACAACAGACTGGATCTGTGTACTGTTGCCAGCAGTGATGTTGCTGATGGTCCAGCAGGCTTCCTTGCGAATGCCATCCTTGGTGCTACTAAGGAGTGAGAGAAGGGCAGGAAGAGCGCCGCAGTTGATGATGAGTTGAGTCTGAACGTCGTCACCGGTCACTATGTTGCCGACAGATCGCAGGGCTGGGGTTTGAACAGAAGTAGACGCGTGCATGAGGAGCTCGACCAGACGACGAGGAATGTTGGCCTCGATGACAGCCTGGATTTTGTCGTTGGAACCATCCGACAGGTAGGAGATGGCCCAGCAGGCATCGATCAAGACTTCATCGTCAAGAGAATAGACCAGCTTGGCAAGAACGGGCAGCGCTGGTGCGATGGTGGCCCAGTCTGGCTGCGGCGTCTTGCCACGGCAGAAATTGCTGAGTGTCCAGGTCGCGTTGCGAAGCATGCTGAGCTTGCGGCTGTCGCCAAGCAGGCGTACGAGAGGCTGAAGAGCGCCAGAGGCGAGGACGAAATCCCGGCACGCTGGGCTATCTCCGGCGATGTTCCCAAGTGCCCATACTGCTTGCTCACGGACGTCTGGCTCCGGACTGCTAAGAAGCTCGACAAAGATGGGCACCGCTCCTGCCTCAATCACCACTTGTGTCTGCTGTGCTGAGCCGCTAGCAATATTTGTGAGAGCCCAGGCAGCCTCGAACTGGACGAGTGTATGTGGCGAACGGAGGAACTCGACGAAGCGGCTGACGACGCCAGTCTCGATCACGCGCTCGATGGGTGGGTTTCGCTCCTTGCTGAGGAGTTTTCGGAACTTGGTGGTGGCAGCAATCTGGTCGTCGATCTTGTCGGAGAAGACGCCTTGCACCATGACGGGAAGGTCCTCGTTCAGCTGCGGTAACGTCAGAATCTCATCGTAATAGGCATATGATGAAGGGTGGCCTACCTGTGACTCGGTGTTCGCTCCTTCATCATCGCTTTCTGGAGCGGCGCCGAGTGAGGCACCGGGCGCAGTATCACCACGGGCACCAATGCCTCGTCGCTTGGCGAGGTTCTCCTCACGCTTCTGCTTGCGGATCTCGACCTGCTGTTCCTCGCGGCGCCGGCGGAGCTCATCTGGCTTGAATGTGCTCTTGGCCTTGTAGTTGTTGCGTCGGTGCTCCGGGATGTATCTCTCAGCCATCTTTGCAGGCGTGTGCGGGGTTAACGGTGGCGCGGATACTGGTTCGGCGGTGCAGTCGGCGGTGAAAGGGACGACTGATGCAGAAGAGGTGGAAGTGTGGTGGTGGAAGCGGAGCTTGTCGAGGTTTGGCGGGCGTCGTTTCTGTTTTGCAGGAGCCAAAGTTGAAGATCACAGGCTTTCGGTTGTCTCCCGCAGTCCTTAGCGTGCTTGTCAGAAAACGGCGAGAACAAACACGACTACACCTGTGCGTGAAGCGGAAGATGACGTTCGGAGGAGAAATGCTTCCCGGTCACAGCGCAAGTTGCATATGTGCCGTTCACGAGACAACATTCAGTGAATGCGAGTGGCGAGGGGACTTCGTCTCTTTCTGCATGTGAAGCGGTCAAGCAGGGATGTGCCAGGACTTTTGCACGGCAAATTGCCCCACTGCGCGTCTTCCTTCAAGCACGCGACTCCAAGTGAATGGTCAGAAATTGTTTCGAAGGCGGCTGCCCATCGACACAGCACAGCAGCACAGTCCTGTGATGGTGCTGTATCCACATCACCGACACGAAAGGATGGCCTGAGAACGATATCATCTCTCCCACTGCCACTACGAGATTGGCGTAGTGGAAGAAGGAAACGCGATCACAGTCAGCTAAACATCGATTTCTACTCGGACCATACGTGGTTGAGCCGCTGTTCACCGGCAGTGTGATCTAAAAGCCATGCTCAACAGCTCAAAATCAAACTTGGCCCATCACTCTCCGTTCAGTGAGCGTCAGGCCGGAAAGGAACCCGCCATCTCTTATGAACACCTCTCAGCAAGCTTTGGTCAGAACTCGCGCCTTTCACCGACATCTACAGACTAGTAATCCTGAGCTGTCGGTACGATGGCCCTCCCAGAAGGCTTCGTGGACCTTGCGCAGGCCTACGCGACTGCCGATGGTACCTTTGTCGGGATTATTGGAGTAGTGGTAGACTTCATGCCGCCCACGACGACCGCAAGGGGCGAACATACCATCAAATTCAAGCTCATGGACGGCATGCTACCTCGTACTCAGTTTAGTGGCGAAGGTCTGGACGTTCGTTTCTTCCACCCAGATCCGACACATCTTCCAAAGATTCGAGAAATCGGGGATGTGGTACTGATCCGCAACATCAAGATGTCTACCTTCAACGGCACAAAGGTAGCGCTCTATAACCGATATCAGACGCAAGCCATCGTGTTTCCTTCCAAATCAATCCCAGCTCCGGAATTCAGTACACCTTACATGGACAAGTTTCTACCGTGTACTGGGATCGAGCGAGACGTGATGACCCTCCGACTTGCCGAACAAGGCTATGTCATAAGATTGAAGGACGAGATGCGCAGAGCGATAGGAGAAAGCTTACGGAAACGTGCTGCTGGAGAGGAACGCGCAAACGAAACACGGGTCGATGGGCAGAATGTGCCCACTGAGCCGGCTGCCAAGAGACAAAAGACATCCGCAATGCCAGGACAGAAGCTCAGGACTATCAGTGAGCTCGAGGGCCCAAAGCAGTTCGTTGACTTGTACGGAGTCGTTGTCAAGATGATACCAACCGCATCGTACAACGGCTGCGATCTCTACGTCAGTGACTACACCGTCAACAGATCTCTGCGAGAGTTTGCACCTCCCGAAGCCGCCGACGATGTCGGGAGGGATGGCGATAGTTATGGCTACAGCGACCAAGCCAAGAAGCCATTTCCGGGGCCCTACGACTACCGGGTATTGAAGGTCAACTTGCATCCGCCTCATGCGCAGCGCGCGAGCCAAACTGTTAGAGAGGGCGACATTGTGTTCCTGCAGAATGTGAAGACACGGATTGTCATGCCTGGCATGACCCTGGAAGGTGACTTATGGCACGACAACGTATTCACCGAGAAGCTGCTCGTCAGGAAGCTGTCTGAAGGCGAATGCCGCTCCCGTCCAGAAGTGCAAGCCATCTTACACCGCAAAGACGAATACTGGAAGAAGCGTGATGCTAAGCTTCTGCAACGGCAACGGGAGAAGGAGAACGCAGGGCTGACGACGAAGAGGGAGAAAAGAATGGCGAAGAAGGAAAGGCTCCGACAAAAGAAGCGAGGACAGCAAGAATCTGGAAGCGGTCTCGAGGGCAGGACGACGAAGAGCAGCCTCAATCCTCACGTACGATGCAACGACGCAGAGATTGCCGTGACTCGAGTCAGAGCGATTCTTGACCTGGACGACACGAGGCATACCAACGACACACCAGAAGGCATCTCTTACGTCCTGCCATTCATCAGTGCGAAATATAGGGCGCAAGTGAGAGTTGTCGACTTCGAACCCAAGTCGCTTGAAGACTTTGCGGTGCCCGTCCTGTCAGGTGATCAAGACAGCTTCGTCAGTATGGACTTCATATACGATTCGTCGAGGCAATACGGATCGCAAAGGTTTGAGTGGTACTTCTCGCTGCTGCTTGAGGATGCCCATGATAGTCTGCCACCCGGTGACCCTCAAAACCACAGATTGTGGGTTCACGTCCAACACGAGCAGGCCCAGTACCTTTTTCGTGACCTGGAAGATCCGCAGGACCTGAGACACAACGCCAGGTTGCTGGCCAAGTTGCGAGAGAAGATGTTCCTGCTTTGGGGCAACTTGGAGGAGAATGAAGGGGAGAATCTGAGCAACTCTCCATTCGAGTGCTGCATCTATGAATATGGTGTCGAGCTCGACATGGATGATCCGGCGAGAGACAATGCGCCACTGGGTTGGCAGAGAATGTACGGTATGTTCGGTACTACAATATTATAGCCAGTGTGCATCACATGATGACCGCCGCTTGTACCTGAGCGGTACCAGAGTAATTCTTCCGATCGGCATCCGCGGTGCAGAGTCCAAACGTGAAACAAACAAACTCTGTACACGAGCTTCGTCTGATGAAGGGTGCAGTACAGTACCGCCAGTACAAAGGCGCGTCGTGCTCTTTCTGATAAAGTCCTTGTGCAATGTCTTCTCCAGGTGCTGATGACCCCGTGGTACAGAAGCGTGGTCCGGAGATGCACTGCAGAGCGCCACTTGCGCCTTTGGCAGTGAGAGGTCCCGACTGTCGAAGCACAGGAAGGAGCGGCAAAAGCGAAAGCCACACATAGCGACACAGGGTTTAGGAGCTGCCAGGATCTTCTCCGCAAGCAGCACCAACTGGACCGTGCTTGCGGCTGATGCTCGATGCGAATTTCCCCAGATCGAACTGTTTGGGAAAGGCTTGTTGGCTTGGAGAGTGCGTGAACCTGGCAAGGATGAAACTAAGACGTCCGATGCATGGGGTTGCCTTCACATGAATACTGTAAACTGACTGCGATCGCTCACGCTGTCCCTCCTCTCCTACGGGCACGACACATACGTAGCCGACACTCACGCACGAACAAAGCTACCCTCCTTCACATATTGAGATCACCAGCGCTGGATGCAGCTAGCCCGTTGGCGCTCCTGCCTCGACATCAGGCCGACGTCATCATTATGGCAGGCGCTACGCTGGAACATGATGAACGCGCCTGGCGTGATTCGCATGTGTGTAAAACAAGGAAGGAGGTGCGGCACAATGCACGGGCGCCTGCGCATTGATGATTGATTTGCAGGTGAGGCGCGAGGGAGCCAAGGGAAAGTGATGTGTGCTTCATTGGATCGCGATGACGACGGTGCACAGTGTCGTGTCGTGGATGTCAATGCGTTTGCGGAAAGCTAGACCAGTCCTGTGCCTCGTGGTGCATGCAGCTCTTCCTTCTCCCCTTCTCTGCTTCACTTCGCCCAAACCAACATCTCCAGATACCCCCAAACACGTCCTCCTCCACCACTTTTTCGCGGCTGCGCGCATCTACAGCGTTGCTTACATTCCGCTTGCATAATTCGAGAGATACCCCCCCCCCCAATTGTTTGCATTGTACTCCGCATCGCGATAGTGTCACTGTTGGCCACGTGCACCAACAGACACCCCATCCAGCTCTAATCCAGCAAACACATACGCCAGCTTCAGTGCCAGCATTCCCCCGACCACTGCGCACACAGCAAGAGACAGCGGCAGATACCCAGCTGAAGTACCAGACCAGCAAACCGCCACCATGACTTCGAAGGAGGTCAATGTTCCAACAGACCTCCAGGCCAAGGAGAAGGACGTCAACGCAAAGCTCCAGCTCTATGGAATCTACGCCGCATTCGCCAATGGCAAGGTGCCATCTGTGAGTTCACCTATCTCGTTGTCTGGTCCATTTCACATGCTGACCCCTTGCCCCAGAACAAGCAAATCGACATCGCCATGAACTCCGCGCTCGAGTGGCAAGGACTCAAGAGCCCATCTGGCAAGCTCTCCCAAGACGGCAAGCTTCTCGTGGCAGATTTGCGCGATGTCATTGAGAAGGCCAAGCAGCTTCTCCTGTCCAAGAACGAGGGCAACCTTCTCCAAGACTTCATCTGGCAGACGCAGCAAATCGGGGCCGGCGATGCTCAAGGCGTCAAGGCTCCAATCGACAAGGACACCGCCAAGCAGCACGGCAACGAGGCACTCGAGGGTCTCCGAACTCTCGGTCAGCTCATCATCACCAACGGTCAATTCCGCAAGCTCTGTAAGCCGCTCACCAGTGCCCGTCGGCATTTCTTGCACAGGCTGACTCTTCCACAGTGCAAGATGCCATCACTCTTTTCCGCGACATTGCTGGTGACGCCGCGCAGAAGGCTGCCGCTAAAGTCAACCCAGATGATGAGGCACTCCAACAAATCGACAAACCCGCTGAGGACAACACGTGGCATGAGGCTCCCGACTTCGCAAGTGCCAGCATCAAGCAACAGATCCGTAACAAGGTACCAATTGGCAAGAAGGACCTGCAGGACGCCGCCGGCGATGCCGCCCAGACTTCCCACCCAGCTGGATCTCGCGACCCTGCTGATGTGGCCAACCTTGCCGCCCAGGAGCAGCGCCAGGGCCAGCAAGGCACAAGCCTGGATGCCGCATCCGGTGCTGGTGCCGCGGCTGGTACTCTGAAGGACCGTGTGTCCCAAAACACCAGTGAGGAGCAGAAGCAGCGAGCTCGCGAATACCGTGATCGGACACGTGAGTATTTCAAGGGCAAGATGCCACAGGAACGCCGCGAGCAGATTGTCTACCGGCTGAAGAAGATGATCGTGGAGATTCAGGGACACCAGGACTGTAGGTTTCCACTCTGGACTGGCTAATATTTGCATACTGACTCTCCCACAGACCAACAGGCCATTAATACTTTGCTCCGTCTAGCTGAGCAATATGGCGGCCACACCAAGGATGTCGCGGCCCAATCTCAAGGAGCCGTTCAAGGTGCCCACTCCCAGGACAGCTTGCAAACCGCGGAAACTGACTTGAGGGTGCGTGTGGATTAGGCTTTATGCAGAAGAGTCAGCCAATGCTGACTGATCTCAAGAAACTCCTCGAGCGCTTCGCCAACTCGACATCTTTCGATGACCTCTTCGATTCGATCAACCAGATCTACCGCGATGCCGACCACGATCCAGAGCTCAAGGGCTTCTTCAAGGATACCGATCGCTTCATCCGCATGTGTCTGCAAGAGCAGGGATACGTCCTTCAGGACGAGTCGAACCAGCAGTGGAACAAACTGTACGACCAGGGCCAGTTCCTCCTCCGTGACCGCTACCGCAGTCACACCGACCGTATCGTCGATGAGACCAAGTTCCTGGCCGAGCAGTTCGATGCAGATCCACAGAACCAGGCCTTTGCCAGATCTATGGAGAAGCTCTTCAAGGACCTTGGTAACGATGCCGATGGGAAGCCAGAGTTCAAGCCACACTTGGTCAAAGATCTCACTGAGATTCTTATCCCGGCCTTCTTCGAGCACGTCCGCTACGTTCCAATTCCACGCATTGAATACTCTGACCACATGGTTGATGCCGTCGTGGAAAATCTCGTCATCGAGGGTGACAACCTTGCACCAAACGTTGCAGAGTTTGGCAGCGACAACTACTGGCGCTGGGGCCGTAAGGGTGCTCAGTCTAAGAACAAGAACAAGGTCATGATCTCAGTGTCCGGTGTCCAGATGGATCTCCGTGACGTCTCCTACTACATCAAGAAGAAGGAGGGCTTCCCAGGTGTTACTGACAAGGGTGTCATGGACATCTTCCTTGGCGGTACCGGCTTGAGTTTCAAGATCGCCATGGAGACTGCCGACAAGAGTGACAGCGCACACTTCTTTAAGATTAACAAGGTCGACGTTGACATCAAGAACATCAACATCAAGCTGAAGCAGTCCAACCACAAGCTGCTCTTTGGTCTGTTCAAGCCTCTCCTCCTCAAGGTGATGCGTCCAGTGCTCTTGAAGGTCATCGAGAAGCAGCTTCGCGACAACGTTCAACAGCTCGATGCCATGCTCTACCGTGTCAAGAAGGAGGCTGACCGCGCGGCCGAGGAGGCCAAGAACAACCCAGATCCGGAGAACATTCAGAACATCTACCAGCGCTACTTCAACGCCTTCCAGAAGCAGATGAGCAAGGGCCAGCAGAAGAAGGAGGAGCTCAAGGAGCAAGCCGCCGACAAGAAGGTCAACGTCGCCGTCACCCAGCACGACTCCATGTTCAAGAACATTGAGCTCCCAGGTGGCATTTCCACTAAGGCAACCGAGTACAAGAACCTTGCCGCTAAGGGCGACAAGTGGGAGTCACCAGGTAAGATAACACACATTCCGTCGTCCACTGAGTCACAGCTAACTTGACCACAGTCTTCTCAATCGGCTCAGCTAAGGAGAGCACTAACCTGCCATCTGTCTCCGAGCCACGCCGCAAGCCACACTCGACTGCCTCGGGTGGTGTCCGTGGTGGTAACCATCCCAACGCTATCCCCAGCGGAACATCGAACAGCAACACCGTTGCAGGCGGTGCGGGCTCGGGTGCCATCGCCGGTGGTCTCATTGGTGCAGGCACTGGACCAAATGGCTCTGCCGGTTTCAGCAACCAGGTCAACGATGCGTTCAAGCCAACCACCGACCTTGGTCTCAACCAGCCAGGTGCTGGCGCCGCTGCTGCCGACGACGGCAACACCACTCTTGGCCGCAGTAACCCTGTACTGCAGGGAAATGTCTAAATCCAGCTCACTCAGCTTGAATCCTCGCTCGTTGAGTAGCACGAGAAACAGATCGGATGATATTCACGACTGCCGGTTTGGGCGTTGGTCAATGATGGAGAGATACCCAGCTCGTTTTGTCCTGGAAAGCCAAGGATTGTTTCGAAGTACTTCCGTTTGTTTTGCATGATACCACCTGCTTTATCCAGAAGAAACAGCAAGAAAAGTCAACAGCAGTCTGCAACCGAGTTTAATAATAATACACAGAGTTCTTACACCACTTCTTCTAATTACCTTGGCGTGCTTGAGAGTATCTATCTCCGTGATAATGTCGCTGACATAGCTGCCAGGACACGACTGTGATCGTCGTTCGCTCTTGAACGCAACGCAACGCTGGCTGAAGACGTGGGTGTGGCCAGCCTCAGCAGGCTGCGCTGGCACGGATTCACAACATTTCTCATCTCGCCACAACTCACCTAGCCTTGCACAATCTATCATGCCACGCGGGAGAAAGAAATTATCAGGCGAGTGGCCTGGAGGAGGCAGGTCAAGTGAAGGCTTCGTCTCTGTTCTGCTGTGTGGGACGAATCCATCCTGGTGACAGTAGAATAGAAGGCTGCCGCTTTCTTGATTCCGCCCTGGCAACACACCAACAGCGAAGTCACACGATACGCTAACCATATCGAATGGTTGGGTTGCGGACAAGGAACATTCGACTTGCGCTGCGATAACGCTCGCTGTGGTGGTGAGCTGGCTGGAACAGCCGTTGATCTACCATGGGCGTAACAAACGATGGCAACGAGGCGGCGACCGTCGTGTGTAAGACTACTCATGGTCTGAGGTGTGCTGTGCCGTCAGCGACGTTGACGTTGTGGCCGTGACAACCGCCTCGTTGCCCTGCCTGCCGGATTGTCTCGCCACGCTTTGCTATGATGTTCTTGGAGTGCAGGACGTCTTGCGGTGTTTTGTTGTTGGCCATTTCCTGCATCTTCATATGAACTGACCAAATCGGTTGCTTTCACCTTGAACGCGACTCCCGGCTCTTGTACATTTTCATTCAAGCGATTGCGGATAGTACACAAACTCGCTCGTCGTTGACTGATTAGGCTGCTGCCCTCTCGTGGCAGCAAGGATGGCTCTCACTAGCCATCCGCCACACACGAGGGAACCCCAAGGCCACAAGAAAATGCGAGCTCCAGTATACGACACACGACACATCTCACTTCAGTCCGCAGTCGACCTACTAGTCGCACACAACATGCACGACGAGGGCCGAAGACCCGTCCCAGATATGCCCGAGATGTACAGCCATGACGGACATGGCTCAACCTCCTTCTTAATCAGCCCAACCAGATCATGCCCCGAATCGATGAGAGACGACGGCGAGTCCGGCCACTTCGCAAGATCGCCCCCACCAGACTCGGAATCCATATCAACCAAGTGCGCACCGGACCATCCACCACTCAAAATCTCAACCCTCCACGAAATCCTCTTCATCGGCGTCGTAATCATGGCCCAATTCATGGGCCTCGCCGGTCTAGGCCAATCAATCGCCCCCATGCACATCATCGCCGCAACCCTGCACACCACCAACCCCGGCGAAGAAGCCTGGTTCTCCGCATCCTTCTCCCTCACCGTCGGCACGTTTATCCTCATCTCTGGCCGCATGGGCGATATCCTCGGCCACAAGCGAGTTTTCGTCTTTGGATACTTTCTCCTCGGATGCTGGTCCGCGTTCGCCGGGTTTAGCGCATATGTGGAGGATCAGATTTTCTTCGACATGTGTAGAGCCTTTCAGGGGATCGGGGCGGCACTGTTGGCGCCGAATGCACTGGCTTTGCTGGGGAGGGCTTACGAGAAGGGAGTGAAGAAGAATGTTGTTTTCTCGCTTTTCGGGGCTATGGCGCCGTGGGGGTTCGTTGTGGGCGCGCTCTTTTCGAGTCTGTTTGCGGAGGTGGCGTGGTGGCCTTGGGCGTACTGGAGTTATGGGGTTGCTGCGTGGTGTTTGGCGGCTTTTGCGATTTGTATTGTGCCCAAGGCGCTGGCGCATGATGCGCAGTTTGCTGGGGGGAGGGAGAGGCCGGGGATGGATTGGACCGGTTCTGTGCTTGGGGTGTCAGGGCTTGTGCTGGTGAATGTGGCTTGGAACAATGGTCCTCTTTTCGGGTGGAGCCAGCCGACCGTCTACTTCCTCCTGGTCATCGGGTTGCTTTGTCTCATCGCGTTCGTCTGGGTCGAGGCACGAGCGATATCACCCATCTTGCCAATGTCCGCCATGACCAGCACAGTCACCTACACCATGGCTTTGGTTGGCATTGGCTGGGGCTCTTTCGGCATCTGGATCTACTACTCCTGGCGATTTCTGGAGGAAGTTCGCGACTTCACTCCGTTGAGTGTCTCAGCACAGTACACTCCAGCACTGATCTGCGGTCTCCTCGCAGCTGGTGCGACTGGCTTCATGCTGACGCACACGCCCGTCTCCTTCACGATGATGGTCGCGATGATCGCGTTCTTCCTCGGACAGCTCATCACCGCGACACAGCCAGCGAAGCAGACATACTGGGGTCAGATGTTCTTCGCCATCCTGATAATGCCGTTCGGGATGGACATGTCGTTCCCGGCAGGAACCATTATCCTTTCTGACGCGATGCCGCCAGAGCATCAAGGTCTGGCTGCATCTCTGGTCAACACCATGGTCAACTACTCGATCAGTATCGCGCTTGGAGTTGCTGGTACCGTTGAGGTGCATGTCAACAGCCACGGCGCCACGCCAGAAGATATGATGTATGGCATTAGATGTGCCTGGTACACCGGCATGATTCTGGCTGGTTGTGGTGTGATATTGGGGGCGCTGTTCTTTGGTCGAACGCTGCTGCGGGATGGATGGACAGTCATGCCTCATTAGGCTGTCCTGACAGCTTTTTGAGCAATAGGGGGAAAGTATGCTGGTGCGCGATGTAATGAGCTATGCAGTACGGGAATGGTGGTCATCAGACCAAATCGTAAAGGACATATACTCCTCGCGATTTAGGTCTCCTCAACACACGATCGAGCTTCGCTGCAGAACGCCTTCCCATCAGCTTAGATTGTCCCCCTCTGTTCATGTCTTGCCTTTCCACAGAGCATCTGCATTGGCGTGAATCTCAGGCTCCTCGATGTACGCCCGCACTTCAGCCTTGCGCTTGCTGTCAACACCAAACCTCCTATCACGATCACCGACAATGTTCTCAAAGTCGAACTGATCCTTGGATGTAAAGCTGGTCATCAACTGAGGCCGTCCCAATGGGACCTTATCGCCACGATCGGTTTGCCACAGGTTGTACACTTTTCCATAGAGGTGCACGACCTGCTCCATTTCCTTATTCTCGGCAATATCCCATGCTGACTGAGGAACGCCTGCGGGAGTGGGCATGATGAGCATTCCAGACTTGACCTCGAACACGTGAGAGTGCCAGAGCTTCTGCTCCTCAGGATCGAGCTCGTCGAAGATGCGTTTGGAGACCATATATTCCACTCCGATCAGCTTGGCGGTCGGGAGAGGCGAGTCATACAGCAGGCATTGCCGGACTTCATCGTTGACATGAGCGCAGTAGTGGTTGGCTTCGGAGATGCGGCTTGGTTCGTTGACGTAAACGTGAAAGGCGTTGCTGTGGGTGTCAGTCGCGCTCTCTGATGATGAGGAAGGATCATGCTTACAGGTGGGCACATAGTCGCTTGGGAGGGTCGAAGTTCTGTACCATGGCCGCGCCAGTCTCGAGTGTTTTGTTGGTGAGCGATTCTGGCTCGCCTTTGGCTTCGTTTGAGACTGGAATCGAGTCCATTTGGGCTGCGGTGAGAGGATGTTGATTGTCAATTTGCCTTGTCAATTTGCCTTGTCAATTTGCCTTGTCAATTTGCCTACTGTGGGCATTCGATCGTGATTGCAGAAGACGGCAGGGTGGAAGATGGATGCGAGGAAATTATGCATATGTAATGTAATACTCATCTTTTGACGTCATGTGCACGTCGCCGCAGTAGGCGGTACAAGAGTAAGGGCAGATGCTCGTGTCTATGCCGGCGCAGGTGTACACGTGGATAGAGTGCGGTACCCACATGTCATGCTGGAGACGAGTGAAGGAGATGGCCAGAGCATGAAGTAACTAGTCTGAGACTTTCTTCGGGCACGGACCTGGCAATTCGATGGCGCACTCTCACGTGTCGGACGAGGCTCACCAGTAACTCGCTCTCTTTCTTGGCGACGATTGCCGACCTGCCAGGGCAAGGGTACGCGGCGCGGGTTCCTTCGAAAGTACCTCACGTTCATCTTCGTCTTCTCTACGCCCACATTTTCGCATATCCTCGCGCACATTCTTGAATGCACCAGCTAGCGCCATCTCTTTTTGCATACACAGAGACCGCCGTTGGAATGCACTCTCTCGTTAATCCTTACCGACCATGAACTTCTCCAAGCCGAAAACGGCCGCGACGAACCAGCCTGTAATACGCAAAACCACTGTCCGCGTCCCTGTCAAGGCTGTACTGAATGCAAGACCGCAAGCCGCCCGACCAGATCCGACTCGCTTCAAGACAGCCCTCGACCGACCCGGCACGAAGGCTGCAGCATCGAAGAAACCACAAAACCCTGCCCGCCGAGCACTCTCTGCGTCTCGAGGCGTGAAACGAAAGAGCGCAACGCCTCAGCCCATGTTCAGCGACGATGAGGAGGACGACAGCAGCGACATAGGTGGTAGCGACTCCGATGCTTCGCGCAAGCGCGTCAAGAGCAGCGTGAGCAGCCTCGACGACGGGCCTCGGAGGAGCATTATATGTGAGAAGGCGTTCGAGGATGACACAGTCTTCGACATTGTCCACGGTGCAGACGCAACATCTGGGAGTTACTCATCAAAGTTTAAGAACCCTTGGCAGGAGGAAGACTTCAAGTGTGTCGAATTACAGTACCCAAGCAAGAGCAAGAAGGAGAGGTTCGAGCTTAAGTGGCCAAAGAACGAGAAGGAAGACTACAAGCCGATGGAGGACATAATCGAGACCATCGACACAGTCTGCAAATGGTATTTCCCAACAGATTTGAGCCAAAAGTACTTGGATCTCGACACTGGATTTCGAAGGCGATTCAATCATGCGTGGAACGTGGAAAGCGTGGACGAATTCATCGATATCGTGGAAGACTTCAACGGCGTTCTTAGAGGGCTTATCGATGACGGCAGCATTCGACAAGAGTTAGCGAGCACCGCAAACCTGAACCTCGAATGGGTTAAGCGTATCTTGGAACAGATCTACGCAAGGACTGTGTCGCCCAAAGTCGAAACGCTGCGGGCATATCAGAATGGTAGCGATAATGTATACGGCGAACTTCTGCCTCGATTCTGCAGCGAGATCTTCAGGAGGACGAAGCTTAACCACGAGCAGGTCTTCATTGATCTCGGATCTGGTGTTGGCAATGTGGTCCTGCAAGCGGCACTTGAAGTCGGGTGCGACAGCTGGGGAGTCGAGATGATGAAGAATCCCTGTGACCTTGCCGACCTCCAAGCCAAGGAGTTTCCTGCGCGAACCGGTCTATGGGGGCTCGCGGCGGGCTCTGTCAACCTTCTCCGGGGAGACTTCACGGACAACCCACAGATAGGCGAAGTCCTGCGACGAGCTGATATCATCCTCGTGAACAATCAAGCTTTCACGCCGCAGCTCAACGATGCACTCATCAACATGTTCCTCGACCTGAAGGAAGGCGCGCAGATCGTCTCCCTCAAACCATTCGTTCCGGAAGGTCACAGGATTGCACAGAGGACGGTCTCAAGTGTTGTCAACCACTTCGTTCAGAAGCGCTTTGAGTACTTCAGTAACTCTGTCAGCTGGACTGATCAAGGAGGATACTATTACATCGCCACAAAAGATCGACGGCCGCTGGACGAGTTCCTGAGGAAGAACAAGCTCCAATAGAAATCGAGCGCCAAATTTTGGACAAGAGGATCCCTGTTGACGCAGAGCATCAACATGTTTTACTGAAATAACGACAGCTTGTTGGTTGGATCCATCGAGATTATGATACCCAGTTGCATTGCGTTCGACTTAGCATTCGTGTAGCATAGATTACAATTGGCATTCGTACCAGTATGACTGCGACTCCAATCGATTTCCTGAAACTATGATGGCGTAAATGTCCTGTCTATGCCAGGCCTTCTTTCAGCAAGTGGGAGCCAAAAGAGACATGCATAAACAGCTGACTACGGTCAACTGACCGAGCCATGATCTCACTCTCGCTGTACTGTCCACATCTCCAGACGTTGCGAAACTTGTCTGCAGACTCTAGCTTATATTTCCAGCGTGTAGGGAATGTGATTAGGTCCGGGAGAGGGTGACACTTGGCCTGTTGTCGCGAAGTCGTTTCTAATACCGCACAGCACACGAGGCATATACCTGCGTGGGTATCGAACACGGCCCTACGCGCGACGTTGTGCGCGATGGTTGAGATTCGTCGTGCGCGTGGTGAAGAGGAAGACGGACGAAGTCAAAGTCAAAGTCGAATTTTGGAGGTCGAAGATGGCGCGTGCACGTGCCAGCTTTTCGCTTGGCGAGGCGCCGGATCCGTGAAGGTCGGTAGGAACGTGGGCTTTGGAGACAGCTTGCAGCACACAGGGACGACAAGAAAGAAAGACTTTGGAGACACATACATAGCACTTCGGGAGCATCTGACCAATTCTTGAGACATACCCTCCAACATGGTATGCAATCCCCGCTGCGCCCTCCCGGCGCAATGCTCACTTCATGCTAGGTGGTCCTTTCGGCGGCCATAACCACGAGAAGTGGTAAGGCAATCGTCGCCAGACAGTTCCGCCAGATGCCCAGATCCCGCGTCGAAGCACTCCTCGCATCCTTCCCCAAGCTCGCAGACAGCGCTTCGCAGCACACCACAGTCGAGCAGGACAATGTCCGCTTCGTCTACCAGCCATTGGACGAGCTATACATGGTCCTGATCACCAACCGACAATCGAACATCCTTCAAGACATCTCCACATTGCACCTGTTCGCACAGGTGGTGAGCTCGATATGCAAGAGCCTGGACGAACGCGAGATCTCCCGATGTGCTTTCGAGCTCCTGTCAGCATTCGACGAGGTCGTCACGCTGGGCTACAGGGAGAACCTCACGCTCAGCCAGATCAAGACCTTCCTTGATATGGAGTCGCACGAAGAGCGCATCCAGGAGATCATCGCCAGGAACAAAGAGTTGGAGGCATCAGAGGAGCGGAAACGCAAGGCCAAGCAGTTGGAGATGCAGCGCAAGGAGATGTCTCGTGCTCAGCGAGCAGGAGGGAGTGGGAATATGGGAGGCATGGCACGGACGCCAACGTTTCCTACATATACTCCACCAGCCTCTACACCCAGCATGACAGACTCCTACGATTCGTACAACGCCGCCAAGAACCAGAGTTTCGGCAAGCCACTAGCGACGCGAGGGAAGGGCATGCAGCTGGGCAAGAAGAAGGCCGGAAACTCCATGTTCGAGCAGGTGCGCGGCGATCTTGGTCCAGAAGCAGAGGCAAATGCTCCTCTGGCAGGCGTTCCAGCACCATCCGCACAACCTGTGCAACCATCAATCCCAGCAACACGAGGCAGCATCGACCGAGAAGGCATCCACGTCACTATGGCAGAAGCCATATCGGCTCGCCTGTCCCGCGAAGGTGCAATTGAATCCTTCGAGGTCAAGGGTGATCTTCAGCTGCGCATTACCGACCCCAGCTTGACACAGATCAAGCTCGATTTGGCGTTCGGCGACATCAAGGGAGCACAACTGAACGCCCACCCTAAAGTCGACAAAGCACAATTCAAGAACAACAACACTATCCAACTCACAGACACCAGCAAGGGCTTCCCCGCAAACAACAGCATCCAGGTGATGCGATGGCGTCTCGCCGCAAAGCCAGACGACATCGCGGATCCACCCATCAAGTTCACAGTCTGGACCTCTGAGCTCTCACCCAACACCTACAGCATCACAGTCGAATACGAGCTGACCGGCTCGGATCCTCTGAAAGACGTGACTGTAAACATCCCGTACACCACTTCCGAGCCCTCCGTCTCCAGCTTCGACGCTACATACGAAGTCGGCGGCGACAGCATAGACTGGACCATTGGCGACGTCGACGACAGCAACCCAAGCGGGAGCTTCGAGTTTGAAGCGCAGGCGTCGACCGAGGGAGACTTCTTCCCGATGCAAGTCCGCTTCTCGAAGAGCAGACCGTGGGTGGATGTGGACGTTAGCAGTGTCAGCTTGCTGAATATGAACCAAGACGTTGGGTTCAGCAAGGACGTGAGGTCTGTAGCGGAGGGATACCACATTGTTTGAGCGAGGCGTGATGGCCGGATGAGATTGTGGTCGAGATACAGCCAAAAAGAGCACACGTTGTGTCTTCGTTCACGTTGCGTCCTCAGACCGCTCCAATGTTGATCCCTCATCACTACATCTCTATCGACAGCAATTACACTACTTTTTACAGCACGGCTCCCTATTGCCGCTTCCAACGTCGGTCCCAGTGAAAATCATACTGTTTCCACTACTACTCTCGCGTAATGCCTTGGCCCGACCTGGCCGGCTCAGGTAGAAGCACTTGCAGTCCGACCCACCAATGGCATACCTCTCCACACCCTTCCACTGACTCTGCCCGTCCCACCGGGCAAGAAGCCATCATATTTAGCCTCTTCTGCCTTTTCGGTATCATTCCAACCGTGAGTAAGGCCCCAAGCATAGAGTAACGCATCCAGCTCTCGCTGTGGCATGTACTGCACAATACGCGCAAGGTAGCGATCCAACGAAGCAGACATCATTGCTGATAAGAGAGCCATCTGCCTCGTTCGGAACCAGTTCGAGAAGTGATGCTCCTGAGTAGCCTCGAATGCAAATTGGTCAAACGATGTGGTGTTGTTCAGCTTTGCATAGCCACACGACTTGAGCTCAATGATTTGAAGCGCAGTCTCTGGCCGCTCCGGTCGTTGTTCTTCCCAGGCCGCCGGCTGTGGACGATAATTGTCAAAGATTGGGCCCGGCGAGGTTTCGTTCAGCAAGTCTGGCCAAGAACCCTCGCGATGACCTTCACTCCAATGTGATGGAGGTGGAGCTGGATTGGTGAACATGTTGTTCTGTGCCAGATTTTGCGCTGCGGCAGGAGGGTTCGCGCCATTGCCAGCGCCGTGCTGTTGAAACAGTTGGAGGAGCTGCTGCTGCTGCAGTTGAGCATGGAAGTTAACGAGCACTTGTGGTGGCTGTTGGTTGTTTGGCTGCGCTCCAAGCAAGTTGGCGAGGAACTGGTTCGGAACTTGGGCCTGAGCTTGGGCTGGCGCAACTGGTGGGCCCGGTGCCTGTGCTTGCGCATTGCCTTGCTGTGCGTTCAACAGCTGCTGTATGTTGCCAACACCGCCGCCACCCGCGGCGATCATCTGTACGATGTGCGGTGGTAGCGGCGCTCCCGCCTGTCCGCCGACTGCGAAGCGAGGATGCGCAGTCAGTGATACTGAATCGAGCGTGAGTATCTTCAATGCCTTGTTGGCGTGGTTCTTGACAAGTTCAGTAAGTGTTGGAGGCGTGATCCAGCAGTTGTACAGCGTCAAGTGCTCGACATGCTCAAAGATGAGTCCGAAGTTCAAATTGGCGGTAGCTCTGTTGGCTGTGCTGTGCTCAAGCTGAGTGATGGGCGCCGGCAGAATGCTGGCGTTTCTTGCAAATATGCCGTCAGCGTGCTCTCCGCCGCTTGTCCACCCGACGTTCAGCTTCTTGATCAGTGGACGCCAGCGGACGCGGTCTCCCAACAGAGACCCGTGGAACTGTCTGACAGCCTCTGATGGGTTCTGGGCGTGAGCTTCGGCAAATCCTGCATTGTCCTTCTCGACAACGCGCCAGTCTGGCTTCACATGAATGGTGACATCTGTGAGGTTGGGCAGCGCTTCCCAGAAATTCTCTCGCGCGAGGAGAGGTATGAACCCGCTCGAAATTTTGGCGATATTCAGCGTCTTGACGCCGTGGAATTGGGCCGGGTTGTCCATGATAGCTAGCATATAGCACTCAAGAAATGCTCGTTGGGCCCATTCAGTCTCCATGAGCCACTCTTTCTGTTCCTTCCTGAGCTCTGATGGCACGAGAGCCGACCCATCCAAGAGTGGTTGGAGGGTGGAGTCTGGCTGAGCGAATGTGGTGTACAGGACACCATGTAAGGCCACCTCAGGTATGTTATATGCCACTGTCGGGGCCACATTGCTTGCCGTGATCGAAGACCACAACTTGCTGTTTGCGTAGCGTGTGTTCTGCAGTCCTGGCAACTCGGATGGTGCTTTCGAAAGAGACCTTTGTGCGAGCGATACCTCCTTGAGGTTGTTCACCACCCCTCCAAGACCTTGATGGCATGACTGAACGGCAGCCCAAAAGACTTTGGCATCCTGCATCCGACGGTCTTCTACAGGACGTGACTGGCCGAACACTGCAGAAGGACGCTGAAAGATCTGAGCCTTCAAAGACTTGTCTGGACCATTGAGCCAACCAAGGCCGCTGTCTATCGACAAGGCAACTTCTTTGACTGCTTGGAGGTTCGAGAAAGCCGACTTCATGCGTTGCGTCTCATCGGCGGTTCTCTCAAGGCCGGCCAGATTCTCGAAGCGAGTGTATTGAAATGGAGGCCAGTCGTATGAACCGTGGTACGCTTGCACATGGTCGAGCTCGCGCTTGATTGGAGGATGGGCAAGCTGGCTTTCTGCGACTTCGAAGCTCATGCCAAACCTCTTAATGTGGCGTCCGAACCCCTGGAAGACGCGAAGACCGTGCCCCTTATACACTTTGCCTTCTGCATCGTCTGTGGCGTTCTGCCAGTGCAGGCCACTGGGCAGTAGATCCTGCTTGCCTTCGGACAGGTCTCTCATCCTGCCTTTGCCTTTGTCTTGGCGGGGGACCGTATTGAGTGAACCACGTCTTACTGCTTTCCTGTCCTCGTCAATCATGTCGTAGAGCTCTGTGTTGAATGGCACGACGGATGTGTTGAACAGCGTCGCCGAGACCTTCGCTTCGAACTCCTTCGTGACCAGCCTCATTGACTTGATGTCATCTCGCGACAGGTGAGTAGTGATGAGCTCAAAGAGCTCCACGGGCAACATGTTCTCGCGCCAGCGTGCTCGAGAGGGACTTGGCTGGTCAGTTGCCTGGTCAATGCGTTGGCGGTGGGTTGGCAATATGATCAGATGGGTGTCATTGCTGATGCCATCTCTGCTGTTGGAAGCGCGTGTAGGGCGAAGAGGGAGATAGCGAATGCTGTCAATATCGCTTGCAGCTCCAGAGACACCTTCCGCATTGTCTCGCGTGAACAGAATAGCCGAGCTGCATCGGATCGAGTCGGTCGCCTTCTTGGCCGTATTCCCGACTTGATTGCGTAGAACAGCAAGAGCTTCCTGCATTTTCTCACGCTGACCATTAGGTCGCGGCGCGAATTCCTGTCTGTTCGCTTGGAACGGCTCGAGTGCTATGTCATCATCGACAAGGCTATCAAGGCTGTCGCCGTCTTGGATCAGGCTGTCCTTACCAAACAGATCCTCGGAGCGAAGGATGGGCGTGTCGATGGACATGGATGGGATATCACTGCGTGATGCTGACGGATGCACCGACTTGCCTGCTCGCGCCGAGGAAGGAGCCTTTCTCTTAGGCGGCATTCTGGCTTGCGGGACGAAGGTGTTTGCCGTTGGATTCATGTTCAAAGAAGGAGCTCTTCTCGCCAAGCGGGTGAGGCGTTGAAGCAAACCTGGTGGCGGAGTGGGATTGTCGTGGCTATTAGCGGCCACCGAGTGGCTGCTGTCTTCTTCTGAGAGCGGAAACCATGTGTTGGGCCGAGTGTTTTCATTTTCCATGGCGATGGCGGCCTCACTTTCCACTTCCCACGTGTTCACACTCATGCTCATGGGCGCGAGCTCGCGTGTGGTGATGAGGGCAAGCGCGGGAAGCCGCTGCTAATAAGAAGTGAAGGCGATCGGGAGCATGCCCTGCGGCGTACGTTGCGCTCTCGATGTCTCGGCGGGAGTGAATAGATCTTATCTCTTCGCTGATCAAGTGACAGTCACGCTCGAAAGGAAATCGTCCATCCAAGTCAGCTGAGAAGCGACGGGGGAAGGTGCTGGTGCTGGTGCTGGTGCTGGTGCTGGTGGTGGTGCTGTTTTGGTCCACGCTTCAACGAGCGGGCCGAGAAACAAACAGTGTTCGACCTAAGTAACAGCCTGCGAAGTGCGACGACTCCATCATCAAGACACCATACCATCTACACAGCAGCATCGCCAGCGACATGACGATGATGAGGAGACGCAGCGGGGCTGCAGTGAATCGGCCGGTAGAAGGTGCATCATTGCATGGAGGGAAAGGCCTGCTGTGCTGGCTCGACGCGCTTGCTCTTGCTTCACCATCATCATCATCATCATCATCATCATCATCATCATCATCATCATCATGATGGAAAGGCAGGTGAGGAGGTAGGAGGTATTGTATTGTATTGTAGTAGAAATAACCATAACATGCTTAATATCACTACTTCTATAGGCTGTTCTCAACCGCCTTGCTGTGTTGCGTGCCTGCCCTGCCTCATCAAGGTCCTTTCGACTGGCTGATATGCGGCTTCTACTGTAAGTCTTATTCTATCGTTGAGAATAGCGACATCCCAGCCGATCGACTCCACTTTACGCGTAACGTTCGACTACTGTGCAAGTTGCCACCGCCTGCCACCGCAAAAAAGACTGACCTGATTGCGCAAGAATACGCATCGACGCGTGGACATGCCAGGCCACATCCGAACAGTCCTGGTGTTTCCGGCCGTCGTGATGAGTACCGTAGGTCGGGTAGGTCTTTCCTTCATTTCCTTCCTCAACACCGTGCCCACTGCCTAAGATGTATCAGAACGTTCCTGCCACAGATAGCGAGATGGTGCACATGTCTCACCCGACTGGAGCTCCGCCTCCCTACGAGAGTGTCGACAGCCTGGACAAGATGCGCGGAAAGATGGGCTCGACGTGGAATCCGAGGAACTGGTCGAAGGTCACAATCCTCTGTGCCATCGCAGCAGCCATAGTGGTGCTAGTGGGAGTCATCGTGGGCGCAGTACTGGGCTCTCGCGGGGATGGATACCCACACTACAGCGCTCTATCCTATACGCTTGCGGATACATACGCTGGCACAGACTTTTTCGACAACTTTGACTACTTCACTGGCTACGACCCGACTTCAGGTAAGGAGAGTAAGAGAGCGAAGACCCATGTCTCCGTGGCTCCATGCCTCATCGCCCTGGGGACTCCCTGCAAGGAGCGCACTTCGGGCTACTCGTAATCGTTGTTAACCCGTACAACAGGCTTCGTGCACTACGTTCCAAACGCAACGGCCACTTCGGCGCAGTACAACCTGACGTATGCATCCTCGGATACTGCCATCCTCCGCGTCGACACCTCTGAGACCAACGCTAGCACTGGCCGCTATTCAGTCCGGATCACATCCAAGAAGCAGTACAACTCTGGTCTCTTCGTCTTTGACATAGTCAATACACCCTACGGATGCGCAACTTGGTACGTAGCTGATGAGTGTCAGGCATCGCGCAATGGCCCCGAACCTATTGGGGTGCTCGAGATATGCATTGCACGACGCGCTATGCTCCACTCTTGACACAGCTTTCTCAAACACCGCCACGTACTTGTCGAGTATAGCTAACACTCTTCCGTTCACAGGCCGGCACTGTGGCTTACCGACCCCAACAACTGGCCCGAACATGGCGAGATCGATGTCCTCGAAGCTGTCAATCAAGCCGACACAGGCAACCAGGCCACACTACATACAACCTCCGGCTGCAAAATGAACGTGAAGCGGAAGCAGACCGGCGACGCGCTCTACAAGAACTGCGCGAACACCACCAACGACAACGCCGGCTGCGGCGTGAAAGGAGAGCAAGACACGTACGGGGAAACGTTCAACGCCAACGGTGGTGGCATTTACGCTATGGAGTGGCGGACAGCGGGCATCCGAGTATGGTTCTTTCCACGTTCTGACATCCCATCAGATATCCCGACAGATGTCACGAACACCTCCGCGCCAGATCCGAGCACATGGGGAACACCACTTGCGGACTTTCCATCTACAAATTGTCATATCAGCAGTCACTTCAAGAATCAGAGCATTATTGCAAATATTGATCTGTGCGGCACGTGGGCTGGATCCACTGCTGTGTATACGGATGAAGACCATTGTCCAGGGCAGTGTACGGACTTTGTGGCTACGAACAATACAGCGTTCAAGACGGCGTACTGGCAGTGGAATAGCTGGAGGGTATATACTGTGCTTGAGAAGTGATCAGAGGACATGACGTTATGATATGCTGGCGATAGATACCCATTTGTAAGTGACTTTATATCGACCGTCTATCCGATCTAACGTAGAAAGCAGATGCTCGATATTCCAGATTCTTGCCAAGCCTCGTGCAGAACAGCAATTCTGCGTTTGTGACGCAGGTGCTTGGCCGAAATCCCGAAGATGATCCGCGTCAATCTCTCAAGTCTCCCATCCTGCTGCCTGCCGCCGAGGCACGTAGTCGGTTCAATCAGACTCAGCCTGCTTGACAGCTTTCGAGAGCTCATCCATTCGACGACCGAACTCCGGCCAGTTCCTTCCCGCATTGCAGCCCACGGCCAAAGATGCGGCCAATACCAAAGTCTCGGCTTTCTTGGCACGAGTCTTGGCCCATCCGAGCTCGTTCTGAAGGGTGTAGATTCGACGGGCCTGTTGGCCAAGGACCTGGTTGCCTTCTTCGCACCTGGTGGTGAGGCGATGGATGTCGGCGTCTTTGTGCTTCACGTGAGCGGCCTGAGAGGCTAGCTGTTGGCGTAGAGTGTCGAGTTGGGCTCGGAGATCGTGCTCGATGGAGGAGGCGTAGGAGGCTGGGTGGTCGGATTCGTAGTGCTGAGTCGGATCGGGTGCGAGATTGTTGGTATTGACCTCTCGGGGAGAGTCCTCGGTGGACATTTCCTCCTCTGCTGCTCCACCACCTCTTTGGGACCTGGAACATGGCTCGTGGATCGGAAGCGTACGCCAACTCACGTACGGCTTCCAGGCCTCAATCGTTACCGTCGCGAATGGCGTCCGATCTTGACATCACTTGAGGTCTCGATGACTTCGTCGTCGATTAACAGGATCTCGATGTCGATACTGTGCCCTGCGGCAGAAGCCAAGCCTGTAATTGGCGAGAACTGCTTCGAGACGCCATGGACTGCGTGCATCGTGTTAGGAAGAGCCCTCGACGACACAGGATACGGGCCGCTGTAGTTGCTCTGGTATTCCATCTGCTCGTGTGAGTTGCTGCTAGAGTCGTCGCTGGAGTAATTGGTGGTTGGAGCGACGTAAAGCAGGCTTGGACTCATGGTTACTGTGGTGCGTGGATTCTGCTTTGTGACTATGTAGAGTCCAGGTCGCCTTACTTACACTGAGCGACGCACAACTAGTTGTATTCAGAAAAGAGCCGATCTCTTTGAGACATATGGCCTATCGATCGGCACGTGAAGGGTGTGAATGAAGATTCCTTACCCCCGTGCTACCAAGTTAAGTGAAGTCACAAACCAGTCTTATGCTCCCTTTCCTGAACGTGTTCATATGAAGTACTTTACCTCCTCAGTCACATCTTCGAACCTTGTTCGTCATCGAAGAACTCCAAGCTCACGCGATACGGCCCTTGCTCCTCCTCACCCGTGAGAACGATCACGCGACTTTCATCTGTGGCTGTGATTTCTCCTGATCCTTCATCACGGCAATTAGATTCTCCATCAGTTTGCCGCTCTCCACACGAAGACCGCTTTCGACTAAGGCCACCGGCCAGCTTTACGATGGCACCCCTCTTCTCACCTTCCTGCGTCAAGTCCCGAGCTTGTGCCAAAGCTTTCAGCTCCTGGTTGAATTCGTTCTCCTCCGTCTTCATCGAAATTTCAAATTGCATCTGCATCTGCTTCTGCTTCTGCTCCAACTTCCCGTTGATCCTTGCATCCTTCCCGAGAAGCACCTTGTGCTTGACCGATAGTTCTTCGTTCTTCCTCCCGCCTTCGGCTCGCAACTTCAAGTCTTCGATCACCCCACGCTTTTGCATCAGCTCGTCACCGTGATCAGTGCCGAGTAAGTCACGAGATCTCTCTCACCTCTAGCTCGCAGCTGAGACTCCAGCCAGCGTATATAGCCTTTTGACCCTGCAAGCTCGCTTTCAAGGTCGGCAAGGTGCCTGTCCATCCGCTCGCGAAGTCTACCGCCGACACTGGCCTGCGGAGGAACTCATCGATTTGGTCCACGCGGCGGGGAGGGTGGGACACGTGAGTCGCCAGCACGGCCGCGATAGCGCGGCGCTGTCGGGAGCCTTGCTATCTTATGAGTACTGACCTCCTGATCTTCAAGACCGTAGCCTGCGACCACAGACTTGATCCTCTTCGAGGGGTTGTTCGGGTATGAGCGCAGCTGTTTCGCTGAATGGCTTGCTGCAGACGGCGGCTCTCTGCCACCAAGCGGCGTGTCGTTTGCTGATCGCTCTGGAATAGTGTTGATCGTGGGGTTGGTCTGTCCTTGGGGGTGGTTGAGTTCTCGTCTGGGCTGGATGAGGCATGTATACGCAACCAACGAGATGTATCTGCCGTCTCGCTTCAAGCCCCCGAAGTGAAAGTAGAGAAGTGATTGACCGCACTCGGAGATCTTGTGTTACGAGACAGACTTAATTGCCAACGAGACCTCCCTTTTTCTGTACGTGTGTGCTTGAACGATCTCAAAATGCCGTCCGACCCACGTGTCATACCCTCTCCTCTGCTAATCCCTACAGACTTCGGTAAGCATGTCTTCCAAAGGCACAGATCTCAAGTCTTTGCCAGAGCCATGCGCCAAACCTGCCATCAACGAAGCAGTTCCCCAAAGTCCTTGACTCTCGTCCCAATGCCTAAAAAGTACTTTTACATCCCTAGGCACACCCGAGAACAACACCGAGCACTTCGGTATCGCTCTTCGGTTCTCCATCGAGGCTGCCATTGTCGCATAGTCCGAAGCGAACAAAAGTGTCTGACCCAAGATCGTATCCCGCACCTTTTCACTTTGGGAGGCGTGTAGCGGTCCGAGAAGTATGTATAGCTCACTTGATGCATCAAGCAGGTAAACTCCCTCAGCCTCAAGCTGCACCTGCGAGAAAGGAGATATCTCTTTAACTTCAACCTCGACTTTTTCTTGGTCTTTAGCTGGCGACCGAGCTGGCGATAGGCGGTTCCAGCTCGGCCGACGATTCCATAGAGAAGTTAAGAGACCGGTTCTGGACTCAGTCTGCTGTATTCGAAAGAGCCGTGCTCTGAATCTCTCGGGGGCCGAGGCTTTCTGCTGCCACAGTTCGGAAGGCTTAAGAACGTCTTGCTTGGTCGTGCCTGCACCAAAGATCTTCAAAAAGCTCGAGAACTCTGCTCCGCCGTCCACCTCGATGATTTCACCTGTTTCGCTTATGTCCATGGCAGCGAGTCGAGATGCACTCAGCTCCTCTGCTGAACAACCCTGTCCTTTCCAGAGATACAGCTTCGTCTGCTGTAGTGTGACAGGATACGACACCAGGTACGCGAAGCCTGAGCAGAGCGATTCGATAGCAAAGTCGACCTCATCGAACACAATGTGGCCGATATGCTTACGGCCAAGAAGCATGTACTGCTTCGGTGAAGTCTCCCAAGAACCCCTACGAGTGATGAAGATGCCGCCCATAGCTTGTAGGAATGGTGCTGTTTCGTGTCGTTGCTGGATAAGCTGTACTGGTGTGGCACCATTTTCACGAGCAATTCGCTTGGCGCTGCCATTCGCTGCTTCTACTGCAGTGTCTGACGCCGACTCGCCAACCCAGAGGTACACATTCGTACCTTTTGTACCCTTTGCAGTTGTATAAACATGCGTGCAAGCGTATACTGACTCGTCGAAAAAGGTATAGTCTTCTTGTGGCGCTAGTGCTTGAGAGGATCCATCTTGGGCTACTAAAAGCACGGACTTCCGAACGGTCTTTATACTCTCAAGCGTGACATTGCTGGAGTCACTCGCGATGACAGCTGAGGTGTTGATCGCGAGAGGGTCGTAATACTTCGGTATAGTCCCAAACGTGTCGACAAGCAGTCGTCCAGCAACAGTCTTGGGCTCGGGCCTTCCCGCGGCGCTCGTGTTCTCTGAACCTTAATCGGTGGTCAGTATCAACGACCTTTTGTCAGGGAGGAGGAAGCTATGTGACTACAGCGCTGTCGTCAGAATCAAGTACAAGCAGTTGACGAGTAGCGCTCCTGGGAAAATTTCAGTCCTGATACCACGTACCTCTGTTTGGTGAAGCTTCAGACAGCTGGCCACTAACCACTCGCGATGATTTGGCTGGCTTTGGTGGCAGACCTGCAGAGGTTGGCGGTGTGCTTGCAGACTTGTTCCTCGCCGTATCAACGGCGATACCGAGACCGTTGAATGTCTTCGTCTGAGGGCTTGGCGCCAGGAGTCCAGCTGATCTCATCGCGGCATCGTCATCTTTCCTTGTTGGCAGCTCAATCTGTGGCGCTGCGACAGATTTTTCAGGAATTGGTCTTCGACCCCATTGGGAAGCTACGGCCTTGACTGAAGGCAAAGGACTGCCAGCATTCTCCTTGTCATCTTCGGATGCTGAAGATATCTTTTGGGACCTTGCCGAACCGAAACCTTTGAAGTCGGGTACTGCTGTCGTCTTAGCAGGACTGAGATCCTTGCTGCCGTCTTGTTTGATCAGTGAGGATGAGGACCCTGCTCTTGACGGATTGCTCATATTGTCCACTGCGATACTGTCTTCCTTTCCAGGTAGACTCCTACCTAAAGACGCCTTCATCACTGCGGCGGCAGAACCTGGCAGGGCTTGTGGCTTTGTTTTGACAGGCTGCGGGATATCGTCCGCGCCACTCAAAGCTTTTCCGATGTCGTTCGCGTATGAGCCCGTAGTGTTCATACGCGCAGAAGGAGACTTGTCCAGGGAGGAGAGCATTACAGAAGCGGAAGACCCAGCAAGCGCAGAAGGCTTGGTCTTTGCAGGAGGTGACGATACCTTTGCTTTTTGTGGCTCTTCGTCATTGTGGTTGCCAATAAGCGTGACATCGTTCTGGGCAGCAAGTTCTGCGACGTTTGACACTGGGCCCGGAGTTGACTCAGTCTTAGTAACGCCTTTGCGCCGCTTCGGACCCTTGGCGCGATCTTTCCGCACATCTTGCAATGGGGCCCCTGCAGCAGGAGCCTCGCCCACACTGGTCTGTGCTGGAAAGGCTACGCGACTAGTCGTCGCAGGCGAGTCCGGTCGTGATGGTGTAGCTGAGGGTGGTCCACGAGCTAGCAAACCTGCGAGTCCCGGATTGAATCGTGCAGCGAGCTTCGACTGCTTACTCTCTGCAGCGTTAGGCTCGATGATCTGCTTAGACAAAGGTTGAAACTTGGCATCCGCTTCTGCTGGCATTGTTGAGGCTTTCTCTAGACCGATCTGAGCAGGCGCTGGTTCGTCCTTGGTTTCTGTCGTCGTCTCGGAGGTGGAGGGCTCAGGATTCGGCTTCTGCTTCAGGCTCTTATGTCTCGACAAAGCCTCGGGAGTGGCTTCGCGGGTTCGATCAGGGATGCTCCGACCACTGTCCGATCGCGCCAGTAGTTCCCTCTTCGCCAGAGCTTCTGGCTTGGATGGAACGGGTTGCGCTTCCCTGCTCGTCTTACGCTCGTGTGCTTGACCGGGCAAGTCTCGTCCTTCTTCCTTAGCTTTCTTGATATCATCCTTCTTCGCCTGTAGGCTTTCCTTAAGTTCATCCTTGCGCACAGTCTTGACCGGGCCACCAGTTACAGCCAGTCCAGTCTTGCCGCGAAGGATGTTATCCTTAAGCACATCAGGTGCGACAAATTTCTCTTGCTGCGCTTTGCGTAGCTGACCAAACTTGGCCAGAAACTCGGGCTCCTCCTTGGACTTGGTTTCTGCTCGTGGCCGTGACTTGAGTTGACTACGGAAATCGGTGACTGGAGCGTTTGGTGTTGTGTTCGACTTGACTTCAGGCTTCGTTTCAAGCGATGTCTTGAATGTCTGGCTTCGCAGCGGCTTGGACGTCGTAGGCTCTGGAGCAGGTATGGGGTCATCGATTGTGATTGTCTGATCTCCGGCTGTATCAGCTGCCGTGGAGACGTCATTAGAAGGAGACTGTTTTCGCTCGAGTGATGGTGGATCTTCTACGGGGCCCAATGTTTGAGGATCACCATGCTCGTTGATCGATGTCTTGTTTGGTTCTGATGCGATTGGCGTTTTCGAATGTGTGTTCACCGGAGATCCGCTGACTTCTAACTTCGATGTAGGCGAGGTCGCTGCCGGCGAGGATGTGAACTTGTCTGCCGGTCGCAAAGGCCGGATCTTATCGGTGGGCGTTGTCGACGGTGGACTGCTAATTGCGTCTTTCGACTCCGCCCGCTTCAGAAGAGCTGGTCCAAACGGAGTGTTCTTCGTAGGTGATCCAGGCCTCGAAGGCGGTCTTTCGCCATCTTCCTTCGGCCCTGTCGTAAGGGACGTCAAGTCTACACTTGTGCGCTGAGCTTTTGCTTTTGCAAGATCGGCCATCCAGCTTGGCGTGGCGTTCTTTGACGGCAGCACCTGCTTGGGCGATTCTGGTCGCGTTATTGAGGTCTCGAGCCAACTTGACTTCATCGGACTGTAACGCTTGGATGGACTGCCAGGAGACTGTGGCACGCCAGCGTCTTCGGAGGCGCTGTAATTAGAAGCGACAGATATGCCGCGACTATGATGTCGCGGTAATGCTGGCTTGACAAAACCATCGTTGTCTCCCGCGGCGTTCTGAGCCAAGCTTGTGAGGTCGTTGCTGGAGCTCGTTGGTCGCGACTGGGGCTCCTTTCTCCTGTCCTCGATATCAGCTGTAGGTTCCAGCTTGGGCATACTTTGCGAGCCTTGCAATCCGCCAAGACCGCTCCTGGTACTGGCAACAGAATTGTTCCTGCTTAGACCTGCGCCAGGCTGAGCACCCCATCGCTTGTTTTGGCTGTCTGACCGCTTCATCATTGCGCTCTGGACGAAGCCACCCATGCCCTTGGTCGGAGACGCTGGTCGGTCATTGACATTGGTCAGTCGGGATTGTGAGGTCGACAAGGTGAGGGTCTGCGCGACGCTGCCAGAGTCGCCGCTGGTTGTAGATGACTGGTCGAAGGTTGGCGATGCCTTTTGCTGTTCTTCGTCTGCGGCTATAAGAGATTTCAGGTCTGCCTTGTTGCTGGAAGTCGAAGTGCCCGAGTACCTGCTGCCATTGGAGAGAGTGCTGCCGCGGACTGATCCTCCTCTTGACACCAAGTCTGACCTGACGCTGTCTGATGCTGGTGGGCTGCAGCTCTCGGGCTCAACTGAGGACTCCCTCGACATGCCTGGAAGTCCACGTCGGCCAGAGAATGCACTCTCAGCGGGTGACCTGTCGTCCTTGCTCTTTCTGTACGCCGCCGAGCCAATGCCTCGATCTGCAGTCTGCTTGAACCACGATGGGTCGCGTGCACTTAGAGAAGCTGCGATCTGATCTCGACTTGGCTCTGGCTCGTCCTTGGACACGGTGCGCGCGTGTGCGGGCCTCTCCTCCACGGGCTTGCTCTCTTGCGACAGCATCGACTGCGGCCTGCTTCCACCGATCCGCGATCCCGGTCTCGGTCTCTGCTGCCACGACAATGTGCCGGATCGTGCCAGATTCGTTGCGCTGGGTGTGGGTGCGGCATTCGCGTCGACATCTTGTGCGACGGTCGAGCTGCGATTCGAGGACGACGTGCTCGATCGCTTGGTCGAGCCGAAGCCTTTGAACTCGGGCACTGCGTCCACGTCCTTGGTAGGTGTTTTCTCCGGCTCCATGGGAGCTTTTGTTGCTGTGGTGTATTCGTGCGAATCGGAGGATGTTGGAGGGGTGATGCTCACTGGCGGGGAGGAGACGGGACTGGCATTGGTGGTGGCACGCGACAATGGACGATGCGTAGGCGTGGGGGTTTGTGTCGGTTTAGTGGGAGAAATGGATTTCGCTCGTTCTAAACGATTCGTTGGAAGTGTCAGCAAGTCCTTGCGCAGTGTACTGTTTTGTGGCGCTGTGTAGCCATGACAGAACCAAACATCAGATCCTCACCTGCACGTCTCGCCGCTCGCTCTTCCTTCTGCTTCTGCACTTCCTCTTCGAGCTTCTTGAACCGCTCCGTGTCTTCGCGATCTCGCCTTTCGGACAACTCCCGTACACTCTTCAAAAACGCCGCGGGATCGAGGTCGTGGTCGTTCAGGTCGCGCTCAGGTGCTGCAGCGGAGCTCGGGGGATCGTCGCCTGCAGCCATTGCCGCAGCATGGACAGAGCACTGAAGCGTGCGAGACAGGGATACGCGACAGAGAGTGACAACAGATCAGGGCATTCGGGATTGGCAGGAGGCCAACGAATGGTTGTCTGCCTCGGTCACGGCCGTTGAGCTACGATTCAGATGGATGTTTTGGGCAGATACACGTCGAGATACACACTACCAGCGGAGCCCCACAACGATCTGTCTAGACCTAGTGGTTGTTCCATTTACGCGCGTGCCGAGTGGAATGCTGCCGTTCTGTCCTCTGGTCTTGATGCTGCGGCCGCCTGCTTGTTGCTCATGCAAAGCGGTGTAGTTCTACAGTAGAGGCTGTTGATCATCCGCGCAGCCATGCAGCTGTGAAACGTCTGTCAAAACAAAGCTGCCCCTTGCAATGGCAACAGGGAGTGTTATTATCCGCAGCGCTAAGCCGGATACTGTATGCAATGAGTACCTGCCAAGCGATGTTGACAGAGGGCACCGGCAAATGCTTTCTTGGATGCAACTTCAGTATAGGAACAGCCTGTCCTTAGCATCCTGGACCACCCACTGCAGCCCTTCTTGCAGATTCTCGCCTGTCATGGCCGAGCATGGTAAGATGTGCCATTTGTGTGTCCGGATACTGTCAAGCTGCAATCCCTGTGCTCACTGAAGTAAGCCGATCTGTCTGTTCTGATTCGCTGACGCGGACCCGGAACGACGCGCTTTTCACTCACCTCGCGGATGTCGTCCTCTGTCAAGCAGCCTGGAACATCACTCTTGTTCTTGAAGACGAGCAAAGACGCGCCCATTAGACGCTGAAGGAGTTAGTGAGGTCATGCACCAGTGGGAAATGAGAGATGGGAGTACTTCTTGCAAGAGGAGGCCTTTGAGCTCATGACGGCAGTCGGTGAGACGCTCTCTGTCTGTGGCATCAACTACCCAGATGAGGGTGTCTGTCTTCTCAAAATAATTCTTCCAGTACGTGCGAAGTGTCTTCTGGCCTCCGACGTCCCCTGGCAGTCGTTAGCAGGGAAGGGCAACGGAAGAGGGCATGGCCACGGACAGATATTGAGTTTGTACCTTTCACTTCAATCAGTATGCGATCACTTCTTGGCCCATCTCGTGTGCTTACCCTTCGTACTCGATAGTTTTGATGATAAATCCGAGCGTTGGACTGACTTCATTGACATCCTCGTTCATGATCTTCTTGACGATGGTAGTCTTGCCAGCGTTGTCCAAACCACTATTTCCAACTCAGCAGACCACCTTAACATGGTGCTCTAGTCGACTCACAGCATCAAGATCCTCATTTCCTTGTCCTTGAGACGGGCCTTCCTGAGGATCGACAGCATTTTCGACGACTTTCTGTTTTCTGCTCGAGACAAACAGGAAGAAGAATGGGAGCACTGACTTCACTTCAGAATCGATCACGTGCGCAGACTGAGCTCATCTGCCTGGTGGCAAGCTCTCTTTTCACCTGATGAACTTGATACCAGGCTACTCTTCGTCTTGACAACCACATCAACCAACTTCCACCAACAGCGCCCAACACTTTGAGCATGACCAACACCAGCCAGCATTCGATCACCTGCTCATGTCGTCGGAATCGAGGGGTAAAGGAGTATTGTTCTGTTTCACCGGCCTTCTTCTCTTCTTCATCTGGGGCCAGTGGAAGCACAGCAACGACGACCGCGTTAAGAAAGCCAAGAAAGCAAGTGCCAAGTACCGTGAGTCGCAGAAGACGGCGAGACGCAAGTCGGTAGGTCCCCGCCTCATCAGTAGGAAGGAGGACATGCTAACAGTCTGATCGACCCTGCCCGCTGACTTCAAGGGCTCCTACTACTCGTAGGACGACAGCATTCCAAGATGGAAACCATGAACTTGCAGCCCGGTTATGGCAGCTTCTTGGTGCATCAAGATATCGCCAACAAGGGTCCCAGACGTAAAGGCAAGAAGCAGACTCGCACCATGAATGCTCAGAAAGTCGCTGCTGACCAAGCCGACAACTTCAAATCGCTTCTCACAAACAGCGCCACGTCATTTCCGCCCGCCGAGGATGAGTCGGATGCGCCGCGCCTCGCGACAACAATAGACGCCGAGAAGCTATTGTCACCAAGCGAAGGCTCTGCAGTCGACTCGCCGTCTTTTCTTCACACTCACCATCAACCACAAACCCCGCACGTCTCGCAAGACTACACTACAGCAAACAAGCCGGCCTCAATGGCGACCACAGTCACAACGACCAAAGCGATACCACCGCATCTGAGGCCGAAAAAGAACAATCCACCACCGGCGCATTCTCCGAACAAGCACAACGACAGCGCCTTCGACATTCGCGAGAAACTGGCTGAACATAGTGTGATCGTCAGTGATCCGAAGCCTGCGGCTGAAGTCGCAAAGTCCGTCTCCACAAAAGCTCCCAAATCGGAGACATCTGATCAGCTTGTGTACAAGGACCGTGGCTGCCGCCCATGGGGTGGTGAGAGAAACCCAAATTGGCCGACCAAGGCAGACTTTCCAAAAGTCGACCCCAGGCGCTGGGATACGAGATGGGATGATAGTGCTCAGGCAAAGAGCTCCTCGATTGACTCGGCGCGTGCTGATAGTGGTTGGGGCACAAGTAAAAAGAAACGTAACGTGGATGAAGCAGGATACAAGCTTGCGGATCCATGGAGTGGACAGTGGGCACCAGCACCCGTCGATTGGGACAGCCGTCCAGCTTTCCGCACCGATCAGAACGAAAATCAGATTCAGCAGTGGCTGGACTGTCACGAGAGGCAGCTTGAGAGGGAGGGCATCGTGTCCGATGACCAGCGGACGCTCTTCATGGGATCGACTACGATTGGTGGCATCAAGTACTCTTTCGTACCGTCTGATGAAGGTTTGCGTTCTGGAGCAGAGCAGCACATGGGCGACATGTGTCCTTCATACTGGATTCCTCCCAATCTTGGCCGGATGCCTTTACAGCAGTATTGGCATGAGATCCTACAGTCAAGTCCCAAGCCAGCGGATGATGACGACCTTCGCAACGCCAAACCGTACTGGGAAGTGCTTCCACGCGGCGCTCAGTTCTTTCCACCCATCGAGCACCCAGCCTGTGCTGGGGTGGATCCGGATGAGAGCAAAATCGAGACAATGAAGCGTGAGAATGATTTCGGCAGTGGGCAGCACACCGAGAACCGCAAGGCCTTCGAACGCGCCAAGGCAGCAGCAAAGAACGAGCGGCAGCGTCTCAAGACACAGAAGAAGCAACACATTGCTGCCAAGATCGCCAAATCAGCGGGAAGCCTCAAGCAAGAGCCTCCCTTCAAGCCTGGCTTCAAGATGTTCCTACGGTCCGCCAAGCCGACCGACATCCATGCCATTCGCGACATCTATAATCACTACGTGAACGCAACCTGCGCGGTGCCGGAAACGGCCCCTCAAACTGATCGTGAAATGCTGCGCAAGTACCACGACATTGTGACTAGTCAGCTACCATTTCTCGTGGCAGTCCAGCGCGGTGATGTAGTCAAAGCTCGCAAGAAGAAGAACTTTGGCGAAGACATTGTGCTGCCGGACAAGGTGATCGGCTTCGCCGTCGCGGATAATTACATCGACCTCAAGAGCATGTACCGCTGCACAGCATATCTCAGCGTCTTCGTCCACGTCGATCACCGCTTGAAGGGCGTCGGTAGCTGCCTGATGGACAAGATGCTGGCACTCCTCGATCCAGGCAAGGCCTCCCAACCACATCAGCGTGTTCTGAGCAATGCTGACTCCTTCACAGATCATATCGAGCGTGGCGGCTATGATATCGAGGGCGAAGAGCTGGAAGCACTCGGTCCTCCAGCAAGACTCATCAAGTCAGTCCTCATCAACTTTTCGCATGAGCAGACCACTCAAGGTGCGAACAGACTCGTGTGGATGGATAGATGGCTCTCGACGCTGGGATTTCAGCAGCACGGCCTGCTTCCTGAGGTAGGGACGAAGCTGAATCATGCGGTGGACTTGGCTATCTTCCATCGCCCTACTGGCGCGGTCCTCGACCATACCAAACCACCACCTGTGATCAGCTCATCGCGCGGGTGACGTGCGGCTACTTCTTACGACTTTCATGATTCTATGCGACTGGTGCGACTGCAACCTACCCAGGAACGGAGAGAGGTAGCTCGGGGGGAGAGAACCCAGGAGGTCAAGAGATGCTTTCATTGTTTTCCGTAGCTCACTTGGAGTAGATCAGGTAGTCCTGTATTTGAAGCTTTACACAGAACTGTCTCGTCTCTGAGGTACCGTCCGTTTCCCTCGGTTCATCACATGCAGATCCATTACTTAGAGCCATTACGAAGAGCTTTAGTCTCCTTCGCCATCAATCGTCACCCACTTCTTCCGATGTATCATGTCCTTCGTCGCCTGCTCAAGTCCGTGCCCTAGACATGCACAGCAACCCGAGCAGCCTTAGCACGAACGACGAAGCGGCGCAGCTCCGAGATTTCGGTGAAGCACATGTAGCTGGTCGCGTTCTGTCATTGAACTCAGTCAGCGCCCCTCTCACACCTCACCCTCGACCAGAATCATGACTTTACCTTGATCCAGCTGAACTCCGTCAAATCCTCCCCAATCTCAGCATCCTCGGCCGAATCGCCCACGGAAACGTAGCCAGTAGCAGCATCACAGACGCCCCTAGTTATCACAGCCCAGTCAGCACCCTCTCCCCGTACACTCGCTCTCCCCCATCTGCTGGAACTTACTGCGTAACCAAACACTCGAACCCACTAACCACACCAAAACTCTCCGTAATGCCCTTGTAGCCTCTCAAGTCAATGCACGTGTTGACTGGCCAGGTGGAGTTGTGGCACTCGCCCGCAAAGTCAGGCTCGGTGCAGACTTTGACAGTGGCACTGGGTTTGGTGGTGCTGTTGGCGGCGGCGGGGAGTTGACGTGGCACGACCTTGATGTCGTTGGGAGAGGCGCGGTCGGAGAGGGGGCCGGGGATCCAGGGAGCTGCGAGGATCGCGACTTTCTCGGCGGAGAGGGAGGGGAGGGCCATGGTTGATGTGGTGGCGAGGCCGAGGGTGAGGAGGATTGCGGTGGTGGAGAAGTGCATTTTGAAGGTGGTGTATGGGTTGTTGTAGGACGTGGGTTGGCGGTGGCGTGATTCAGAGTGGTGCTGAATTCTGTACGGTAGCGACTGTAGGTGTGAAGCTGTTGCTTATGTTGATGTCTCGAGGTAGTCGAGATGAAGTCTGTTTGGTGAAGTCAGAAGCGTGGTGTTTCAGCGAGTGATTGATTGAGATCGCTAGGAAGGAGTGAAGCGAAGCAAGGGTGGCGAGATTTAGGAATGCGCGTGTATCTAATCACTTTTATCCCGTGGTAACCGATCCTTTCCGTTCTGCTCTGCACATGACAGTAAAAGTTCTCACTTCTTCATGTGCGCAACCGCTGTGAGACGCGGACGAGCGTCTCTTGTGAACGGCTCAACGTGTGGCGCTGAAGTTTGAATCGTTACACCAGCTCCAGTCTGCACGACAGCAGCGGAACGCGCCATGTCTCGGTCGGTAGTAGCCAGGGAACGGCATGTGCAGTTGGGGTAAGAATTGTCTGTTTTCTCCATGGTATCAAAACACTCTTCAAAGCATCTCATGATCTGGTGGTAGTAGTCTCTTGGCCTCCTCAACGCCTCGCTCAATCGCATACCCAGATCAGATCCCCCCCCCCCCCCCATCTCAAAAGCATCGATGCAATCAATCTTTTGCCAAGAAGCAGAGAAGCTACACAAAGTGGGAGGCGTGGGGCGCTCAAGCGAGCTTGTTGACTGCCTGTTGCAGCGCCTTCTTCTCCCGGCCGTCCCGCTCGAGAACGAGCACCCAGTCTCGAAGCTGAATCCCACGACCGTCAACGCTGTCCTCTTTCCAGTCTCCCCAGCTTGGCCCCTTGGCCTCCTTCTCCTGAGCAGCTGCAGCAGGCTTTGCGTTTGCTTGTGCCTGTGGTGTCGCGGTACCACTGCCACCTGTTTTGGCGAATCGGTTAGCCGTGGAGCCTTGTGCACCACCCGTCATCCAAGAGTACTTGTTCTTCTTTGATCCAAGTGCGTGCATGGCCGTAATGTTGGACGATTGGAAGGACTGCGCTTCTTGCGCTTGTGCTTCCTTCGCCTTCTTGTTCTGTTCCTTCTTGGAGACCTTCACAGGTGCTGCTGCTTCGACAGGTGCGGCGCCAGCTGCAGGTGTCTCGGCCCCGGAATCAGCAGGTGTCGTTGCCCCGCCCTCGCCTGCTTCTGCGGCCTTCTTCTTCCGTGCCTCTCGCTTCTTCTGCCTTTCATTCTCGGCCTTGCGGTCGCGGTCTGCGAGCTCCCTCAGACGAGCATTCAGAGCGCCCTGAAACGACACCGTCTGCACGGCCTGAGGTGTAGATCTGTCGCCGTTAGTCTGTGTCTCGTCATTGAGTTCAGCTTCCGAGCTTTGCGTCTTGTCCCACTGCGTGCCGGTGATGCTATCTGGCACAACAATGTCTTGGCTCTTGTTGCCCGCGCCTTTTGCGATATCTGCGAACTCTGGAGGCACCACCCTGCCATGATCGCCATATCGCCGTGCGCGGGCAAGTCCATATGCATCGCCGACCAAGCTCCGTAACCGCTCGCCACCAGCAAGGCTGAGGAGGGATATTATCTGCTCCATTGGCGCATTCGGCTCGACCTTCGCCGCCGCCTTGTCTACAACAGCAGCAACACCTTGGCTGCCGTCAGTATTGACCATGACCTGCGGGTCGTGCTCCGGATTCTTGACATAAACGCCTTGTACATTGAGCCTCACGCCAGCGTCTTGAGCCAGCACGTGCATGCGCTCCCTGACGTTATTACCCAGCATGAACGGGTCGTTGAGCTGAAATTGGTCTTTCTCCGCCTTCGCCCGTGCGGCCTGTTCCCGCTTTCGCCTCGCCTCGTCCTCGATCTGCTCCTGCGTCCGCTCCTGGCCCATTGTGCCTGCGAACGCGCCGTTCTGGCCCTGACTGCCGAAAGACGTCTCTTGCGTGAGCATGTTGAAGCTATTGGAGCCCATAGTACTCGAGCCGAAAGAATTGGTTTGGTTGCTCGCAAAGCTATCATTCGCACCATGCCTGTTGTTCCAAGTGCTGTGTAGATAGTTCTCCTCATCCTTCAGGTTGATGCCACTCCCGAACAAGCTATCACTGATCTCATCCACGCCCTCCTTCTCTTCTTTGACGGGCCTTGGCGGGGGTGGCATCTGGCCTCGATCGCTGTTCTGCGCAGGGGGACTGCTTTGCGCCGGCCGCTGCTGAGGAGGTTGAGGCGACTGCTGCCACGGCAGGTTCGGCTGCGAGTACGGTTGCGGTATGTTGAAGGAGTTTTGGGGCGAACCAGCGTAGCTCGTTGACGGACTGTACGGCGACTGGACAGGCTGGCTACCATACGGCATTCCGTACCCAGTCATGCCATTGGGAGTCGTGGCATATGGAGGTGTTGCGCTCTGTGGTGACCTGGCACCGGGCGACAGCCGTTGACGCTTTGCTGGCGGTGGGGCATATGGAGACTGAGCCTGCGGAGACGCTGCCTGCTGGTACGGCGGGTAAGGTGCGGGCGGCGGCTTCTGCGCCGGCGGCGACATCGAGTAGGACATGCTCACTCGACGACGGCCGCTACCGCCGCCGCTGCGATGCTGATATTGGATGCGCGGTGCTCGTGGTGGTGGTGGTGGTGGAGCACGCGAGGTGCGACTCCTCGATGTGAGTGCTTCACTCGTCGGCCGTCATCCGTTGTCGCGTTGATCCGGAGATTCGGTCGCCTGGTCGTCGAGGTGTTGAGTCGATGGCTATATCCGGTGCCGAGGACGGTGTTGGCGGGAATTATGGCGCTTTCTGTGCCTGGTGTGAGATGTATTGTAGAGGTGAAGGCTGCAATTGTGACGACCTCGCAGCGAGCCGAGCATCCGTGGCAGCCACTTCTATGCACGCGAGTCTCCCTGCTTCCACAACGCTTCCACCCTCTGCACTTCACCCCATCGTTGTCGCATTGTCGTATCGCCTACCACGCCATTGACACGTTGCCCAGACGTCACATACGCCATCATCGGAAGTACCATCCGCAAAGTACAGACTAAGCGCGACCTCACAAGGATCGAGACGCGCATTGCGCGCAACCGACTAGCACGATGGCTACGAAGCGGTCGCATCAGGCCATGAACGGCAAAGAGCAGGAAGAGGAGCCAGTCGATCCATCCGACGAGCTGATGTTTGTGGCGCTCGGCGGAGGCAACGAAGTGGGGAGATCATGCCATATCGTCCAGTACAAAGGCAAGACGGTCATGCTGGATGCTGGCATACACCCATCATACGAAGGTCTAGGCGCTTTGCCTTTCTACGACGAGTTCGATCTGAGCACCGTCGACCTTCTCCTCATCACACAGTAAGTTCAAACCTCGTGGCCATGGGCACGCAGTCGGCGGGCGAGGCAGTCATCGCGGCATCGGGCGTAGAGAAGCATCAAAGGCGTCACTCGCTTCATCTTTCGAACATCGTCCCCGGTCATATCACCAAAGCATCACCTTAGTACTGGCGGAAGGAGCATCTAGCATCATTTATAGTTACGGTATGCAACTTGTATGTATACTGCCAGCCTTCCCTCTGTCACATGCTGTGATGATTGCCTGCGAGAAGATGTCGGGACCGCCCAAACACAGCCTCAAACCACTGACAACACCCCTCACAGTTTCCACCAGGACCACTCAGCATCATTGCCATACGTGCTGGCCAAGACCGATTTCGCTGGCAAGGTCTACATGACACATCCCACCAAAGCCATCTACAAGTGGACCACCCAAGATGCCGTGCGCGTCCACAACACGCACACTCCTGCTTCTTCCACATCCGGAACAGACGGCTACGTCAGCCAACTCTACACTGAGCAAGACATCCTTTCGACTCTGCCTATGATTCAAACCATCAGCTTCAATACCACACACTCTCACAATGGCATCCGCTTCACACCATATCCTGCCGGCCATGTGCTTGGCGCCTGCATGTATCACATCGAGATCGCAGGCCTCAATATCCTATTCACGGGAGACTACAGCCGCGAGACTGATCGCCATCTCATTCCTGCTACGATCCCCAGAAATGTCAAAATTGACTGCCTCATTACGGAATCGACCTTTGGAATCAGTACCAGAGAGCCACGGCAAGAACGCGAGAATCAACTCATGAAGTCGGTCACAAACATTCTGAATCGTGGTGGCAGAGTACTCATGCCGACCACGGCTGTTGGAAACACACAAGAGCTTCTCCTGATCCTCGAAGACTATTGGCAACGCCATGAAGAGTATCGCCGCTTTCCCATCTACTACGCTTCCGGTCTAGCTAGGAAGGTGATGGTCGTGTATCAGACCTATGTCGACAACATGAATGATCGCATCAAGGCGAAGTTTCAGGCAAGTGCAGCAGCCGCTGGAGATGGCGGCGCCGCCGGGCCGTGGGACTTCCAATTCGTCCGAGCTCTCAAGGGTGTCGATCGCTTCGAGGATGTCGGAGGCAGCGTTGTGCTTGCAAGTCCTGGCATGCTGCAGAATGGACCCAGTCGAGCGCTGCTTGAGCGATGGGCACCAGACCCGAAGAATGGAGTTGTGATCACCGGCTACAGCGTGGAGGGTACCATGGCGAAGCAGATCATGCTTGAACCAGACAGTATCGCTGCTGTCACCAACCGCACTGCGAACATGTCGCTGGGCAAGCGAGCAGGAGCAGAAGAACAGCAGATGATTCCGAGGCGCTGTACAGTGCAAGAGTTCAACTTCGCTGTGCATGTCGACGGACAAGAGAACAGAGATTTCATTGAAGAGACAGGAGCGCCGGTAGTCATTCTAGTGCACGGCGAGAAGCACAATATGGGCCGGTTGAAGAGCAGACTGCTCAGTCTGAAGAAGATGCAGGTTTACTCGCCAGCGAATTGCGAAGAAGTCCGGATTCCCTTCCGCCAGGACAAGATCGCAAGAGTGGTGGGAAGACTGGCAAGTCAGATACAGCCTCCCACTCTGCCGCCAAGCCCTCCAGATTCCAACGACGAGGAAGAGGAGGGAAGCGAGAGCAAGAAGGTCAAGGTCGAAGACGCGCAAGGACAAGGACAGGTCGTGAGCGGAGTGCTTGTGCAGAACGACTTCAAGTTGTCTCTTATGGCGCCCGAGGATCTCAAGGAGTATGCAGGCTTGACGACCACTACCCTCATCTGCCGACAACGCATTAACCTCGCATCTGCCAGTGTAGACTTGATCAAGTGGGCATTGGAAGGCACTTTCGGGACCGTGACCGTCACTACGCCACCTAAGGATGGTACAAACGGCACCTCGAGCAACGAAGCAGCCGACGAGGAGATCCCTCACCAAAAGATCATCACCACATTCGACATCATGGGCGGCGCAGTCCACATCAACTACAAATCCGGCGGCGAGCTCGAGATGGAGTGGGAAGGCAACGCAACGAACGATAGCATAGCCGACGCAGTGATGGCCGTCCTCCTCACTGTCGAGACCTCCCCAGCCGCCGTCAAGCAAAGCAGCCAATTCCACGACCACACTCATCACCACGACGAGAAATCCAACGGCATCCAGAAAAGGAACCCACACGCCAATCTGACTCCCGAAGAAAAGCTCAACAGGCTTTTCATGTTCCTCGAGGCGCAATTCGGCGAAGAGGCTATTACGCCTATCGAGAAACCCAAGCCGGTTGAGTCGGGTGCGACGAATGGCGAGACTCCCGATGCGGAGATGGACGCAGAAACGAAGGCGAAGAATGAAGCTCAAGAGGTGGCGAGACTACATGCTGCTGGCGTTCCTGTTCCTGGATTGGAGATTAGGGTGGATCAGCACCGGGCGAAGGTCTGGTTGGAAAAGCTGGAGGTTGAGTGTGCTAATAGCGCGCTCAAGGCTAGAATTAAGGCTGTGGTTGAAAGGGCTGTGGAGGTTGTTGCGCCGGTTTGGCAGTGAGGTTGTGTTGTGGGGAGGGTGGTGGTGTGCATGACGTGGGAGAGAGAGATGAAAGGAATTTGTGTGTCCGTGGGAGCAAACAAGGTGCACGTGCGGTGGCAAGCTTTCCCCACGCCAGTATGCATCGAGATCGCCGTACCCGCCGCCCCGTCACAATAGTCAACCACTGTAAAGCGCCAGGATGATGCATGGGTAGCAGGTTTTGAGGGTGACATAACCTGATTGAGTGTGGTAATTACTTGTTCTTGGGAAATGAGATTAGGCACCTGAATTACAGGGATTAAGGGCCTCTTATTAAAAGAAGACTTATATAAGCACCTTAAGGGTGCTACTACTTGTAATAAACATGGTTTTTCATACCCTAATTTCCAGACTTAATACCCTAGTTCCAAACTTCCATCTCTACTAGTTTCATAGTTATAAGCCCGAGTTAAGCAACTTAGGGTCTCTATTCGGAATTGCACATATCTATTAGACCTAATCAAGGTACATAATAGACCTTAGGCAATACCTTTAGGACTACCCGTCCGCTACGACAACAAAGGAACTGAACTGCTATAATCCCTCTATGTTTAATAACTTCTACCTTTAGACTTAGGCTAAAGCAGTTAGAATAGACTTGTAGAAGTATATAGAAGGGAAGTTATAGGACGGTACGATAACCTAGGAAATGGATCTCGATCTATTACCTAAACCTTAGGAACTAGTTATAGGCCCTCTACTAAACCCTCCTGCTAAAGACGATAATATAGCTGCATAGACCCTATTTAGTAGAATTAGCACATCGTACAACCTCCGGTATGCGATATATAGGGATTAGAAGAAAGAATACGAGGACTTTATAACTCGTAAACGCTCCCTAAAATCCTACTTCGAGAGGACTATTCTATAAATGTACCTTAACGACCTTCTTAGCCGACTAGATACCCTCTCTACTTAGTAGACATACATTAAAGCTAAACTAGAGCCTAAGACTAAGAGTAGAAGGGTGATTCTTTAGAGCTAACACAATAAGCTTATAAAGGGACCTAAGAGTGAGAATATCGACCAATTTCTTATAAAGTAGCTCGAGCTTAACCGAAAGCTTAGACAGAGGGGCTATCCACTTACCCTATACATAAAAGATAACCTATGCCGCATAATTAAGGACACTATCGATGTAGCTAAAGGTAGAATTATTGCGGAATTAAGCAAAGACCTTAAAGACGCTATTTAGAGGTGTCTTAAGTTTGCTAGAAGGAACCCTAGCAAGTACAAGGCAAATAGCAACACTAAGAAGAGCATCTTATTTACTATATTAGGGGATTAATAGACTACTAGTTATCCCTTAGAAAAGACAACGAGGGATCGCCTAAGGCGAACATGTACTAAAATAACTAGAAAACCTCCTAATAAAGCATGCCTATTCCTTAGAAAATGCAATATCGTTAATTATAACTTACGACTACCCTAGGAAAGCATAGACAATATCTAGAAAGGTTAGCTAAAGACCTACCGCAAGTATCTAAGGGACAATCCTTAATTCTACAAGCGCTAGGTAAGTAGATACAAGGATCCTAAGGCCCTTAAACTTATAAAGGATCTTTAGTCTAACTCTAATAAAGACTAAAGAACAGAGGGAACGGATTCGAGACCTAGAGGGTTATACGGACTACGCGCAATTAAGACCTAGGGAGTATACTCCTCTAACAACTTAGCGGAGGAGGACTCCTAGCTACTAGATAGGGGGTCTAACGTACATATAATCAATGAACCTACGAAGGCCAAATTCACCCTAGAATCAATCCCTAAGGATACACTAGTCTACGTAGCGGCTACTACCCTTCGAGGAGTAGTTAAGAGTACCGCAAAGGTCCGTATTAAGTTACTAGATAGACACCTAGTTACCTTAAACCTTAAGAATACCCTCTACATTCTAGGATTTTACTGCAATATTATCTTACTCCCTTAAATACGAAAGAAAGGTCTATTCTTAAACGAGCGTATAGATATTTAGTATAATAGAAACAATGCTAGGGTAGTAAAGGTCTATAGATTAGGGGATCTACTATACCTAAATGTAGATACTCTAGCAAAAGGAGACCCTATAACGATTACTAAGTGGCCTGTATCCGAAGATGGTACCCCACTTTTAGTTGTACAGGCTCTAAAATAACAATTAAGGAGCGTAGCAATAGCTAGGAGCCGTATGCCCCTACCTATAGTACCGAGGACAATAAAGAACTACTATAAGGTCCTTAGACACCCTAGGCTAGAGCGTATAATGCACCTACAAGACGTAGTAAAGGGCATTAAGATTGTAGGATTAGAGGAACCACCTAAAACTAACGAGTGCGAATCTTATGCCCTCTTAAAAGGACATAAGAGGATATCTCGAAGGTCTAGGATTAAGATACGACCTCCGTCAATACTTAAGGACATCTTAATTAACCTTATAGAATTCGATATAGGGTACAATAGGGATCGATATACCTTCTATACTAGCGATAAGGATATAGGACTTTAATTTAACTGGAATTTTCCTCAAAGAACCTAGGAGAACGTAATAGAGGCATACCTAGAACTTATAAGGTTTATTCGATCCTTTAGAAGGTTACTTACCGTACTATATTTAGACAACGACAAGGCCTACGGGGTAGTATTTAAGTCTTAGCTACTAAGAGACGGGGTTACTTAGAAACTAACTGCCCCCTATATGCCCGCTTAGGACCTAGTAGAAATATCCGGAAAGCACTTAATCATTACTGCTAGGGCATTAACATTGTTAGTAGGCCTACCTTCAAACCTATAGCCTAAGATCGTTATAATAGCTACTTACCTTATAAACAGAACACTATCTAAGAAGTTAGGCTAGATGACCCTATTTGAAGTAGCTACGGGTATTAAGCTAAGCCTTGCTTACATCTACAAAATAGGTTCTAGGGCATACGCTTATAAGACGAATGAGAAAGAACGCCTACGCGCCTACAAAATGGATTCTCGATGCTACATCGGTTACTTAGTTAGATTTAAAGGTTATAACATCTACCGAATCTAGATACTATCCTATAGACAAGTTATAAGATCTAGGGATATTACCTTTAATAAGAAGTTGAGGTACGAGGGCCTATACGACGTTGACCTCGGACTAGCTATTTAAGACAACGAGAGACTTCTATATAATGTAGAACCTCTAAGGCTAGCCTATAAGGGACAATTTAAGGAATTGCTATTAACAATTAACCTTTCGACTGCCCCTTAAGCTTAGGGGGTGGGGGGCAGTATACCTTAAGAAGAGGTAGATAAGGAAATCCCATATAATAATCCGATTAAAATGAGGGAATCGGAATTTAATTATTAATGGATACACCCCTAAACTTTGCAACTAGATCCGCAAATAGGTCCAGAAACCTAACTCTAGCTATTTAGACCATTCGTTCCTCTAGGGGATATATATAAGTTAAGAGGATTAATTAGACCTAGACCTAAAACTCTAGACTCTAAGGATATCTACGATACAATCCATTAGAACAAGAAACCGAGGTACGACGAAGAATGAGTACACTCGATTCTTGCTATTAAGAGGATTAAAGTCTTAGCTACTCTCTCGAAGGGACTGTTAAGGGGATGTCGCAATGTATAGCACGCCCACGACCTGCCAGTCGTAGATGAACTAATTCTTGCCTTTTGTTCAAGACGCATCGCGCGTCGCAAGGTGTACTCATGCGTGTCACGTGCGGCTTGGCAGCCGGTCGCGACCGCATGTCACATGCAAGGCCACATGTAGGGGTTAGCCACTGGGCTGCCCCTTACAATTGCCTCCCCTCCCGTGCGAGCTGTCCTCAGCTCGCTAGTTGCTACGTAGAGGCTCCTATGTACTTCCAGAACCATAGTTGCTATGCGGCCCACATGCGGGTTGCGTGCGTGTCGTCATGTAGGTGTAGGTGAGTGAGGCTTGGTTGCCATGCCGACGCAGCTGGTTAGGGGCATAAAACTCCAGCCCAACCCAGCCCTTTCTCAGCACGCTCCCCAGCTCATCACCTTCGCCACACCACCACCACGCACCCGCACCGCACCATCATCGCAAGCGCCTCGCCAGCATCATCATCATCATCATCATGTCTGCCGTGCCCTCCTCGCCGCCATTCTCTGGCCGCTCCGCCTCCTCCAGCAGCACCAGCAGCGACAGCACCACCAGCGCCGCAGAAGACGAGCGCCGCCAGGCGGCTCTGGTGCGCGACGCACCCAGAACGCCTGGTGGTCGCAAGCGACCAGCATCACCCTCGCAGCCACCAACGCCCTCGCCAGCCACCAAGCTCTCGCAGAGAATCAACATGTGCATGCGGTGCCTCCCGTACTTCGTCAGGGGTAAGTCTCCACGCGCGTCGCCTGCGATTCGCATGCTAACCACTTGCTAGACGAGGCCGATGACTGTGATAGTGTCACCACCGGCGAGCTCCTGAAGAAGTGTGGCCGCTGCAGGCGCAGCAAACACAGCTGCGTGCCCAACACCAGCCACGCCATCGCCTCGCTGGTGAGCCGCCTGCGCGCCGCGCGGTCCCAGCGCGACTTCCTCACGGCCATGATGGGCCAGGCGCCCACAGACCTCCAGCAGCAGGAGCTGGTGGAGCAGATCCGCCTGTGTGCCCAGCTGGGCAACGACATCAAGGAGGTAAGTCGCTGCTTCGCTCGTGCGAGTCGACTGCTACTCGCGGGGGAGGGCTCTAGTGCGTCCCCTGTGCTTCGGCTGACCCTTCCTATAGGCCATCAGGCAGTTCAATGCCTACAAGCACAAGCGTGCCGGGGAGACCCGCATGCGTGCCTCCGCCGCCGCCGCCACCACTGCCGACCAGGCATTCTTGCCTGAGTCACTGCGTGACGACAACTGAGGCGCTCGCCTCACACGCTGCTCGCGGGCTCCTCGCCTGCTACCACTCTGCGTGGCCCCTGGTGGGCGCGCCACTCTTCAGCTTTTGTTTTGTTTATAGTTGAGAAAAGTTTTGTTTGTGCTCCAGTGCCAGTCTCATTTGCTTCTCCTTGACGCCTCATAGCCGGCTACCATGCGATCCGCATTCGCGAGGCCCTCCGCCGGTTCCCAGCTGTTGTACTCCTCTGGCCAGTCCTTCCACTGGACTAGATACTGCAGCTTGCCCTTGCGCTTACGCCTATCCAGCACTGCCTCTACCTCATACTCTCCGTCCTCATTAGCTAGAGGGGGTACGGGTCCATCCTCATCGCTACCGATATACGGCTCGAGGAGAGAGACATGGAAGACGTTGTGGAGCCTTGAGTCGGCTGGTAGCGCTAGGCGGTACGCCTGCGAACCGACAGCGTCCGTAATGCGGTATGGGCCGATGAACTTCGGACCCATCTTCTTCTTTGGCACTGCCAACTTGAGGTTCTTCGTTGACAACAGGACTAAGTCACCTACGCGGTAGGTCTTGGCTTGGTGGGTCTTGTTGTAGTAGCGAGCCTGGCTTTCTGCTGCAGCCTTCCATCGCTCCTCGAGTGTAGCGCGTAGTTTTCGCATGCGACTCGCAGCTGTTACCGCTGCTGGTACTTCCCCCCCCTGGGTCTCGTCTCGAGATCCAGTTGGTGCAGGGGCAATCTCAGGTCGCCAACCGTGCGCTATTTCGAACGGACTCATCCGCAGTGTTGGGTGGATGCTGTTATTAGCTGCGAATTCAGCAACTGCAAGCCACTCAGCCCACTCAGTTTGATTGTCACTGCAGTAACAACGAAGGTATTGTTCGAGGGTTTGGTTTGCCCTCTCAGTTTGGCCGTCAGTCTGAGGGTGAAAGGCCGTGGATAGCTTGCGCTTCACACGCGCCTCGAAGCAGAAGTCACTCCAAAACTGACTAGTGAAGACCGGACCTCGGTCGCTCACTATGCCTGACGGGACACCATAGTGTCGCACGACTTCGTCTCGCAGGAGCCTCGCAAGCTCCACGGCTGTGCAAGTCTTCGTCGTCGGGATGTACAAGCTCATTTTTGAGTAGCGATCGACTATCACTAGGATCGCATCATACACGCAACCGGCTCGCGTGCTTGGAGGTAGGTCCGTAATGAAATCCATGGTGATTTCCTGCCACGGTCGCTCCGGTCTAGGAAGCGGTTGCAGCTCGCCGTAGGGTCGATGGCGCCTCGCCTTCGAACCCTGGCAGGTTCTGCAGGTTTGGACGTATTGTTTCACGTCCGTGCTAAGTGAGTCCCACCAATAATTACGTCGCAACAGCTCTTCAGTCTTGGTCCTTCCAAAGTGACCCGCGAGGACGTCGTCGTGGTGCATGCGAATCAGATGCGACCTGATTGCGTGATCCCTGGGTACCACGATCGCGTCTCCGCAGTACACAAGGTCATCCTTCACATGCCATCCCTTGGCGTCCCTCGCGCTTGGCGCCTGCGCCAAGCATGCGACACACTGGTCGTCTTGCTGCTGCGCGATCTTCATTAAGAGTGGGATCAACTCACCCGTCGAGCTGTAAGCTTGACCCTGTATCACTGCAGCGCACACTGCTGCTGGTAAAGACGGCTTGTCTTGATGGGGAAGGTCACCTCTCCGCATTGCCATCGCCGCGCCTATGTCGCCCTGCATCGCCTCGCAGGTGGCAAGCACGCGCTTCACCGTCGGCTCGCTTGTCCCTTCCAGAGACTCCTTCCAGAAAGACAGCTTACTTTGCAAGGTAGGCAGCAAGTTCGAAGTTTGTTGCGTTATGGCTGCGTAGTCACTGCGTCTCGAAGGCGCGTCGGCTGGGTTAGTCTTACCCGGCCGATGCTCCACTACAAAATCAAAAGACTGCAGGAACGTAGCCCATCGAGCTTGCCGCCCATTCAGCTGCTTTACTGTCATGAAGCCCTGTAGGTTAGCGTGGTCGACTAGCACTCGCACCGCATGCGTAGCGCCCTCCAAGTATGGCCTCCAATGCTTGAAAGCCTCAACCACTGCAAGTAGCTCCTGATCGTGCGTCTCGTAGTTGCACTCAGCTGGTATCATCTTGCGTGAATAGAACGCGATGGGATGCCACTCAGCACCAAACAATTGGGATATGATACCTGCGATCGCGAAACCTGAGGCATCCGTCTCGACTCGCGTGCGCAGCGCAGGATCGAAGTGCCTAAGTATTGGTGCACCTAAGAATCCGGCCTTAAGCTGTCGAAACGCCTGCTCTTCGCTTAAGGTCCACGTGAGAGGGCCGTGCTTCTTGCCGTCCTTGGATCCCTTTAGCAGGTCCGTTAGGGGCTTGCAGACCCTTGAGTATCCTTCTATAAAACGCCGGTAGAAGTTGCAAAACCCAAGGAAGGACTGGACCTCATGAAAGGTCGTAGGTGTAGGCCATTCCTCGATAGCGGCTACCCTGCTCCTGTCCATCGACACGCCTGCGGCGCTCACGACAAACCCAAGGAACTCTGCACTCTCCTGGAAGAAGTGACACTTCTTAGGGTTTGCGAACAGGGCAAACTTTCGTAGCCTCTCCAGCACCGCGCGTACGGCTCGCACGTGTGCCTCACGCGTCTCGCTGTAGATGAGGATATCATCTAGGTAGACCACGCAAATGTCATCAACTAAGCCGGTCAGCGCCTTGTTGATATACCCTTGAAAGGTTGCCGGTGCGTTGGTTAACCCGAACGGCATCACCAGGTACTCGTAGTGTCCGTATCGCGTGCGAAACGCAGTCTTCCACTCATCGCCTCGCTTAATAGGGATACGATGGTAGGCGTCCTTCAAATCGATTGTAGTGAAGAACCTGGAACCTGATAGCCTATCTAGCGTCTCGCTGATTAGGGGCAGGGGGTATCGGTTCTTCACTGTAATCTCATTCAGGCCTCTGTAATCAACACAGAGCCTAAGAGTGCCATTCTTCTTTGGCACGAACAGGATAGGCGCACCCGCCTCGCTTGCGGACCGCCTAATCCACCCCTTCTCCATTGCTTGCGCAAGGTACTCCTTCAAGGCCTCCAACTCAGTCAAGGACTGGTGGTACAGCGGCTTGAAAGGGGGTTTCTTTCCTTCAACGAGATCAATCGCATGCTCAACCCCGTCGGGCATCTTGCGCTTCGCCTGCTCATTAGGTGCGTATACATCTCGGAAGTCTGCAAATTCTTCAGGCCACGACGGGCCCTCTCCTTCAGGTACTGCTGCAGCAATAGCCCGAACACTCATCGCATAAACCTGCTTTGAGCTCTCGAGATCCTCAAGGAACTCGCGTGCGTCACGCTGCTGAACCGCAGGCGTCTCTGCACCGTAGTACCACTGGTCATCCTTATCGGCCTTCACTATCCGATTACGATGCCGCCAGGGTCTACCCAAAATCACTGATGGCCTACCCATAGGCACCGCGTAGCAGATGGCGTCACTCACGCGCTCTACTCCCGCGTCATCAGCGAGTCGCAGCCGAACCGCAAAGGCGCCGTAGCAATACCCTGGGTCATGCGCATACGACTCTAACTTCGGCAGCCTTGCCCCATCAATGGGTTGCATTTGATGTCGGAGTACATACTCATACGACACTAGGCTGAGATCCGCACAGTCATCCAGGAGAAACGTGGCCTCGCGAAAGCCCTCACGAGTCTCGACTGCGCCTCGCAAGTGACGCGCTGGACACGCATCCACTCGCCTCAAGGGGTCGACTTCAGGAAAACTCGGACTCAGGAGCGACCCACTTATGGTCCTCTGCCTTTTCCCTGGTCGCTGCGATGGACACACATCCACTCGCCTCAAGGGGTCGACTTCAGGAAAACTCGGACTCAGGAGCGACCCACTTCTGGTCCTCTGCCTTTTCCCTGGTCGCTGCGATGGACACACATCCACTCGCCTCAAGGGGTCGACTTCAGGAAAACTCGGACTCAGGAGCGACCCACTTCTGGTCCTCTGCCTTTTCCCTGGTCGCTGCCCTTCTCAGTCAGAGCCTTCGCAGCGTCTACCCTGCGAACCGCTTGCGCGCCACGGTCCTTCCACAGGTGCCTGTTCGGGCAATCCGTCTTAATGTGACCCTTCTTATGGCATCCATAGCACTCCGCTTTGGTCCTATCAAAGGTCACAGACGATCCGCCGGCGTCCCGCTGGTAACTCGCACCCGGGTCGCGCGACGCCTGACTATGCTTCTGCTGCTTCGAGCCACGATCGCTTCGCCCTTGGTCGCCCTCAGTCTCTCGCCTGCGGCGACCATGCTGCCCGCGGTCGTGCCCTCCGCTGCCACGCTCCGTGCTTTCAATGCGCGAAGCCAGGATCACCAGTTCCTCTCTGGTTGTTGGGATGTCATGAAACTTGACGATTGCGGACCGCAGGCCAGGCGCAAGCTTAGCGAGCATATGTCGCACGCGTTGCGCCTCCGTATAGTCCCCCAACTGATCCTCCATGACATCCAGCTCAGTCGCAAACTGACGCACTGTCTGGTTGTCCTTCTGTTTCACCGCCTCATACTCCAACATCACGTTGAGCACGCGGTTCACAGGATCGCCGCATGCGTCTCGACAGAACTCCTCAAAGTCCTGGTATGTATACCCTTTAAGGTCAAGGACGCTATGGTTGGCGTGCCATCGCTCACTTGCCTCTCCGCTTAGGTACATAACCCCATACAGGACCTTTGACTCGTTCGTCGCATACGTGCCGCCTGAGAGGGCAAAGACAAGAGAGAGCTCCCTTAGGAATACCCGTGCTTTCTTGATCGAGTCCCCTCTAAAAGGCGTAGGTTCTTTGAGACGCAAACGTGTCGCATGCGATGCGACCGCGCCTCGAGCTGCGATATCATCGTCAGTTACTACAGATGGAGGAGGGGGAGGGGGAGTAGGGGATAGTTCTCCGCCGGATTCGCCCTGAGGGTCCGCCGGCGGCACGCTTGCGTCCCGCAAGATCTCCAACTGTTCAATCTCCCTCTGTATCTCCTTCTCCTCAACCTCTGCCCGAAGGGCATCCCTCCTTGCGACTAAGGCTGCACGCCTCGCTTGTTGCTGGGCCCTAGGGCTCAGGGGAGCCGCAAGCGTAGCGCTGCTGTCGTCGCGTTCGGACTCCATGGCGTGTATGGATTGCAACGAAGAGAAGAATTAGAACTGTTAAGGGGATGTCGCAATGTATAGCACGCCCACGACCTGCCAGTCGTAGATGAACTAATTCTTGCCTTTTGTTCAAGACGCATCGCGCGTCGCAAGGTGTACTCATGCGTGTCACGTGCGGCTTGGCAGCCGGTCGCGACCGCATGTCACATGCAAGGCCACATGTAGGGGTTAGCCACTGGGCTGCCCCTTACAGGGACCTTAAGAGAGTAATACCTTAACTACATCGTCTAAAACAACCGGAATAGGGAACACACTACCCCCTAAACTAAAGCGATAGAAGGACCTTAACATACACCCTTATAGGGAAGCATTTAGGGCAGTAAGTATTAAAGAATTTAAGAAGTAATTTACGACAAACACCCTATCTTAGTGTAATAAGGTCGAAGTAGTAGGACACCCGATAACGTTAATAACTAGGGTATAGAAATACAAGCTTAACTAAAACGTAGAACTCCTAAAATGCAAGGCTCGAGTGTGCGCTCGAGGCGATTAAAAGGACGCTATAGGGGAAACCTACGTAGCAACCCTTTATATAAGACTCTTTAGGTATATTGTTAAGGGAATGTCGCAATGTATAGCACGCCTACGACCTGCTAGTCGTAGATGAACTAATTCTTGCCTTTTATTTAAGACGTATCGCGCGTCGTAAGGTGTACTTATACGTGTCACGTGCGGCTTAGTAGCCGGTCGCGACCGTATGTTACATACAAGGCTATATGTAGGGGTTAGCTACTAGGCTACCCCTTACAATTGCCTCCCCTCCCGTACGAGCTGTCCTTAGCTCGCTAGTTGCTACGTAGAGGCTCCTATGTACTTCTAGAACTATAGTTACTATACGGCCTACATGCGGGTTGCGTGCGTGTCGTTATATAGGTGTAGGTAAGTAAGGCTTAGTTACTATACCGACGTAGCTAGTTAGGGGTATAAAACTCTAGCCTAACCTAGCCCTTTCTTAGCACGCTCCCTAGCTTATTACCTTCGCTACACTACTACTACGCACCCGCACCGTACTATTATCGCAAGCGCCTCGCTAGCATTATTATTATTATTATGTCTACCGTGCCCTCCTCGCCGCTATTCTCTAGCCGCTCCGCCTCCTCTAGTAGCACTAGTAGCGACAGCACCACTAGCGCCGTAGAAGACGAGCGCCGCTAGGCGGCTCTAGTACGCGACGCCCCTAGAACGCCTAGTGGTCGCAAGCGACTAGCATCACCCTCGTAGCTACTAACGCCCTCGCTAGCTACTAAGCTCTCGTAGAGAATTAATATATACATACGGTGCCTCCCGTACTTCGTTAGGGGTAAGTCTCTACGCGTGTCGTCTACGATTTGTATACTAACTACTTGCTAGACGAGGCCGATGTTAGGAACCGCTGTACGTTATCACAACTCGGGCTTGGATCTTTGCAGGGATGTCTCAATCAGTTATGAAGGTAGTGGTTCCAAACAGTATATGGTGTATACTTAAAATGAGTTGAGCACGAGGCTCCTATCTATACTCGTAAAGAAGCGTCGTCTATATAGTGCCATGTCTTGGCGTGACTGATCAGTCGGATCAGTTGATCTGTCCTGCTCTCTCTGCTCTGTTATAGAGCACGCAGATCGGAGAGAGCACTCTGCATATCGGATCCTTCCACTAGTGTGTAGGCATCGATTGGTTGGCTGGAGCTTCTCCGGATCGATCCGTAACAGCCGATAACTATAATAGTGTTACTACCGGCGAGCTCCTAAAGAAGTATAGCCGCTATAGGCGTAGTAAATACAGCTACGTGCCTAACACTAGCTACGCCATCGCCTCGCTAGTGAACCGCCTACGCGCCGCGCGGTCCTAGCGCGACTTCCTTACGGCTATAATGGGCTAGGCGCCTATAGACCTCTAGCAGTAGGAGCTAGTGGAGCAGATCCGCCTATATACCTAGCTAGGTAACGACATTAAGGAGGTAAGTCGCTACTTCGCTCGTACGAGTCGACTGCTACTCGCGGGGGAGGGCTCTAGTGCGTCCCCTATGCTTCGGCTAACCCTTCCTATAGGCCATTAGGCAGTTCAATGCCTATAAGTACAAGGGTGCCGGGGAGACCCGTATACGTACCTCCGCCGCCGCCGCTACTACTACCGCCGCCCCCGCCGCCGAAGCCCTCGCGCTCTAGTAGGAGTAGAACCGCGCCCTTAATAGGCTGTTCGAACTCGGCCGCGCCGTGAGTCGCATGTTCCTCGCCTACGTGTACCCTACTAACCGTAGTCCTAGTTCCTATAGGCGTAGAACATCGACACTACCGCCGCCGACTAGGCATTCTTGCCTAAGTTACTGCGTAACGACAACTAAGGCGCTCGCCTTACACGCTGCTCGCGGGCTCCTCGCCTACTACTACTCTACGTGGCCCCTAGTAGGCGCGCTACTCTTTAGCTTTTGTTTTATTTATAGTTAAGAAAAGTTTTGTTTATGCTCTAGTACTAGTCTTATTTGCTTCTCCTTAACGCCTTATAGTCGGCTACTGTAAGGGGCAGCCCAGTGGCTAACCCCTACATGTGGCCTTGCATGTGACATGCGGTCGCGACCGGCTGCCAAGCCGCACGTGACACGCATGAGTACACCTTGCGACGCGCGATGCGTCTTGAACAAAAGGCAAGAATTAGTTCATCTACGACTGGCAGGTCGTGGGCGTGCTATACATTGCGACATCCCCTTAACAGCTACTATACGATCCGTATTCGCGAGGCCCTCCGCCGGTTCCTAGCTGTTATACTCCTCTAGCTAGTCCTTCTACTAGACTAGATACTATAGCTTGCCCTTGCGCTTACGCCTATCTAGCACTGCCTCTACCTTATACTCTCCGTCCTTATTAGCTAGAGGGGGTACGGGTCTATCCTTATCGCTACCGATATACGGCTCGAGGAGAGAGATATAGAAGACGTTATAGAGCCTTAAGTCGGCTAGTAGCGCTAGGCGGTACGCCTACGAACCGATAGCGTCCGTAATACGGTATAGGCCGATGAACTTCGGACCTATCTTCTTCTTTAGCACTACTAACTTAAGGTTCTTCGTTAATAATAGGACTAAGTTACCTACGCGGTAGGTCTTAGCTTAGTGGGTCTTATTATAGTAGCGAGCCTAGCTTTCTACTGTAGCCTTCTATCGCTCCTCGAGTATAGCGCGTAGTTTTCGTATGCAACTCGTAGCTGTTACCGCTACTAGTACTTCCCCCCCCTAGGTCTCGTCTCGAGATCTAGTTAGTGTAGGGGCAATCTTAGGTCGCTAACCGTACGCTATTTCGAACGGACTTATCCGTAGTATTGGGTGGATGCTATTATTAGCTACGAATTTAGCAACTGTAAGCTACTTAGCCCACTTAGTTTAATTGTTACTGTAGTAATAACGAAGGTATTGTTCGAGGGTTTAGTTTACCCTCTTAGTTTAGCCGTTAGTCTAAGGGTAAAAGGCCGTAGATAGCTTACGCTTTACACGCGCCTCGAAGTAGAAGTTACTCTAAAACTAACTAGTGAAGACCGGACCTCGGTCGCTCACTATACCTAACGGGACACTATAGTGTCGCACGACTTCGTCTCGTAGAAGCCTCGTAAGCTCTACGGCTATACAAGTCTTCGTCGTCGGGATGTATAAGCTCATTTTTAAGTAGCGATCGACTATTACTAGGATCGCATTATATACGTAACCGGCTCGCGTGCTTAGAGGTAGGTCCGTAATGAAATCTATAGTAATTTCCTACTACGGTCGCTCCGGTCTAGGAAGCGGTTATAGCTCGCCGTAGGGTCGATAGCGCCTCGCCTTCGAACCCTAGTAGGTTCTATAGGCTTAGACGTATTGTTTCACGTCCGTACTAAGTGAGTCCTACTAATAATTACGTCGTAACAGCTCTTTAGTCTTAGTCCTTCTAAAGTAACCCGCGAGGACGTCGTCGTAGTATATACGAATTAGATGCGACCTAATTACGTGATCCCTAGGTACCACGATCGCGTCTCCGCAGTATATAAGGTTATTCTTTACATGCTATCCCTTAGCGTCCCTCGCGCTTAGCGCCTACGCTAAGTATACGATATACTAGTCGTCTTACTACTGCGCGATCTTTATTAAGAGTAGGATTAACTCACCCGTCGAGCTGTAAGCTTAACCCTATATTACTATAGCGCACACTGCTACTAGTAAAGACGGCTTATCTTAATAGGGAAGATCACCTCTCCGTACTGCTATCACCGCGCCTATGTCGCCCTATATCGCCTCGTAGGTAGTAAGTACGCGCTTTACCGTCGGCTCGCTTATCCCTTCTAGAGACTCCTTCTAGAAAGATAGCTTACTTTATAAGGTAGGCAGCAAGTTCAAAGTTTGTTGCGTTATGGCTACGTAGTTACTACGTCTCGAAGGCGCGTCGGCTAGGTTAGTCTTACCCGGCCGATGCTCTACTATAAAATTAAAAGACTATAGGAACGTAGCCTATCGAGCTTACCGCCTATTTAGCTGCTTTACTGTTATAAAGCCTTATAGGTTAGCGTAGTCGACTAGCACTCGTACCGTATGCGTAGCGCCCTCCAAGTATAGCCTCTAATGCTTAAAAGCCTTAACTACTGTAAGTAGCTCCTAATCGTGCGTCTCGTAGTTGCACTTAGCTAGTATCATCTTACGTGAATAGAACGCGATAGGATGCTACTTAGTACTAAACAATTAGGATATAATACCTACGATCGCGAAACCTAAGGCATCCGTCTCGACTCGCGTGCGTAGCGTAGGATTGAAGTGCCTAAGTATTAGTGCACCTAAGAATCCGGCCTTAAGCTATCGAAACGCCTACTCTTCGCTTAAGGTCCACGTAAGAGGGCCGTGCTTCTTACCGTCCTTAGATCCCTTTAGTAGGTCCGTTAGGGGCTTATAGACCCTTAAGTATCCTTCTATAAAACGCCGGTAGAAGTTGCAAAACCTAAGGAAGGACTAGACCTTATAAAAGGTCGTAGGTGTAGGCTATTCCTCAATAGCGGCTACCCTGTTCCTATCTATCGATACGCCTACGGCGCTTACGACAAACCTAAGGAACTCTACACTCTCCTAGAAGAAGTAACACTTCTTAGGGTTTGCGAACAGGGCAAACTTTCGTAGCCTCTCTAGCACCGCGCGTACGGCTCGTACGTGTGCCTCACGCGTCTCGCTATAGATAAGGATATTATCTAGGTAGACTACGCAAATGTTATTAACTAAGCCGGTTAGCGCCTTGTTAATATACCCTTAAAAGGTTGCCGGTGCGTTAGTTAACCCGAACGGCATCACTAGGTACTCGTAGTATCCGTATCGCGTGCGAAACGTAGTCTTCTACTTATCGCCTCGCTTAATAGGGATACGATAGTAGGCGTCCTTTAAATCGATTATAGTGAAGAACCTAGAACCTAATAGCCTATCTAGCGTCTCGCTAATTAGGGGCAGGGAGTATCGGTTCTTTACTGTAATCTTATTTAGGCCTCTATAATTAATATAGAGCCTAAGAGTACTATTCTTCTTTAGCACGAATAGGATAGGCGCACCCGCCTCGCTTACGGACCGCCTAATCCATCCCTTCTCTATTACTTGCGTAAGATACTCCTTTAAGGCCTCTAACTTAGTTAAGGACTGGTAGTACAGCGGCTTAAAAGGGGGTTTCTTTCCTTTAACGAGATCAATCGTATGCTTAACCCCGTCGGGCATCTTGCGCTTCGCCTACTTATTAGGTGCGTATACATCTCGGAAGTCTACAAATTCTTTAGGCTACGAGGGGCCCTCTCCTTTAGGTACTGCTATAGTAATAGCCCGAACACTTATCGCATAAACCTACTTTAAGCTCTCGAGATCCTTAAGGAACTCGCGTGCGTTACGCTACTAAACCGTAGGCGTCTCTATACCGTAGTACTACTAGTTATCCTTATCGGCCTTTACTATCCGATTACGATGCCGCTAGGGTCTACCTAAAATTACTAATGGCCTACCTATAGGCACCGCGTAGTAGATAGCGTTACTTACGCGCTCTACTCCCGCGTTATTAGCGAGTCGTAGCCGAACCGTAAAGGCGCCGTAGCAATACCCTAGGTTATACGCATACGACTCTAACTTCGGTAGCCTTACCCTATTAATGGGTTGCATTTAATATCGGAGTACATACTTATACGACACTAGGCTAAGATCCGCATAGTTATCTAGGAGAAACGTGGCCTCGCGAAAGCCCTTACGAGTCTCGACTACGCCTCGTAAGTAACGCGCTAGACACGCATCTACTCGCCTTAAGGGGTCGACTTTAGGAAAACTCGGACTTAGGAGCGACCTACTTATAGTCCTCTACCTTTTCTCTAGTCGCTGCGATAGACACATATCTACTCGCCTTAAGGGGTCGACTTTAGGAAAACTCGGACTTAGGAGCGACCTACTTCTAGTCCTCTACCTTTTCCCTAGTCGCTGCCCTTCTTAGTTAGAGCCTTCGTAGCGTCTACCCTACGAACCGCTTACGCGCTACGGTCCTTCCATAGGTGCCTATTCGGGCAATCCGTCTTAATATAACCCTTCTTATGGCATCTATAGCACTCCGCTTTAGTCCTATCGAAGGTTATAGACGATCCGCCGGCGTCCCGCTAGTAACTCGTACCCGGGTCGCGCGACGCCTAACTATACTTCTACTGCTTCGAGCTACGATCGCTTCGCCCTTAGTCGCCCTTAGTCTCTCGCCTACGGCGACTATGCTGCCCGCGGTCGTGCCCTCCGCTACTACGCTCCGTGCTTTCAATACGCGAAGCTAGGATCACTAGTTCCTCTCTAGTTGTTAGGATGTTATAAAACTTAACGATTACGGACCGTAGGCTAGGCGTAAGCTTAGCGAGTATATGTCGTACGCGTTGCGCCTCCGTATAGTCCCCTAACTGATTCTCTATAACATCTAGCTTAGTCGCAAACTGACGTACTGTCTAGTTGTCCTTCTGTTTTACCGCCTTATACTCTAACATCACGTTAAGCACGCGGTTTATAGGATTACCGTATACGTCTCGATAGAACTCCTTAAAGTCCTAGTATGTATACCCTTTAAGGTTAAGGACGCTATAGTTAGCGTGCTATCGCTTACTTGCCTCTCCGCTTAGGTACATAACCCTATATAGGACCTTTAACTCGTTCGTCGCATACGTACCGCCTAAGAGGGTAAAGATAAGAGAGAGCTCCCTTAGGAATACCCGTGCTTTGTCACGAAGCGACCTTGATTTGGATGTTCGGTCACGTGATCAGGGTCACGTGATCTCCCGGCGCTAGCGCGACGCCTCGGCGCTTTGCTTTATCTTTCGTACTTCGCGCGTTACCTCTAGATACTTCGTCTAACTACGTCTCTATTCCCTACACCCTACGTTTCCCTCTTACACTCGTAGGCCTCGTGTCAGTTAGTTAGACCACCCTTCTTTCCGATTATCTACATGCACTGCGCTGCAGAAACATCAGGAAAGTACCGCCGCTGCCGACTGCGACAGCGACTACTATAACTACCGACACACCTACCTACCCTTTCGCGACCCGATCTGCCAATCGCCCGCGATCATGACTACAGACGACAACGAGCCCGGCGACGCCATCGCCGCAGCACTGAAGAGACATCAAGAACAACACCCCGAATCAACCAAGACTCGAGACGCCGAAATCGAGGAAGTTAGGCTCCGAGGGCGGCAAGCCCTGCGGCAGCACAAGAGCGAGGAAGCACTGAGGCGGCATGGCCTGAACGGCGAGGAAGAGCAGACGCAGGATGCACCTGTCGTCGAGTCGCCGAAGTCACCACCTCAGTCTGGAGGACAGCCGCATGTGACAGTGCAGGCCGAAGAAGATGAGATCGACGATGAGCCCGAGGATGAAGATGAGGATGATCTCGATACCAATTCGTCATACCAACTACCTCAAGGCATGTTCGACCTGCGCGAGCTAGACGCGACAGGTGAAACCCAATTCAACGACGAAGAAGATGTAGCTACACGCATCTTCAAGCTCCAGGACATGCAGAAGTTGTTTGAGGAGTCCAAGTCAGGAGTCCCAGACTATGACAACACCGCAACTCAGTGGGCTACTCGAGTAGCCGCTGTCAGAAGCGCAGCAGCAGCTCTTCCAGCCTCCCGCGAGTCCAGAAGCCTGCAGCGACAAGCAGCGGCGTTGCCTTCGACTGTGCCAGGCCGTCGCCCATCACCCATCAACCGTGACCGTGACCGCCACGGTTTCACGACACGAACAGAGCAAGAGCTCGACAGCTCGCTCATGTCCGCTACATCGAGGATTGCATCCCAAGTCCCGGGTGCATACTCCCAAGATACTATCGGTCGTTCTCAGTCTCAACCTCAAGAACGCCAAAGCCGTCGAGCGAGTCCAAAGCCATCGGTGTCCTACCCGGTTCTACCACCACGCGCCCCGACACCACCACTGCCAGCACCGAAGCCTGTGAAGGCTAAGGTGGGACCGAGTCCGCTACAACAGATGGAGTCCGCGGCAGAGCGAGAAGAACCGGAAGAGGACTACATCGACATGAATAACTTCGTCAACCACAACACCGACTACTACGAAGCGGAGGATTATCGGGCAGTCACCGCGAACGACTTCATCTCCAAAGTGCGGAAGCACCCAAACACCTGGCTGCAGGCCCTTAAGGATATGGGCGCCACGCTCATGGAAATTCAGGACAACTACGAACAGCTCGAGAACGTCTACAACCAGGACCAGGCTACCCACAGGAAGATCGTCAAGAATCTAAATAGCAAGATCTCTGATCTTCGCCAAGAAAACGACACTGCGGTCGGCAAGCTCGACACCGCAGCAGATCAGATCGAGGACCTGAATGAGAAGCTGAAGCAGGCACAGGAAGAAGCCAGAATCCACCTTGCCAACCTCAAGTCCGCGGAGACCGACTGTGACGGTTTCATGGACGACATCGACGAACGTGACAACACCATTAAGCAGATGGCAGATCGCATCACGCAGCTGGAAGCACAGGTCGGCGCTACCGGTGCAGCACCTAAGCCTGCTAAGGGTACAGGCCTTCGTGAGAGCCGTCGCACCACCCCACAAGTCGAAAACGCATACAGCACCAACGGTGGACTGTTCGGCAAGGGAGACGGAGGTCGCACTATTCGTGAGACCGGCATTCGCACTCCTGCCCCGGGCATCAACCGGAGTGTTCGCCCAACACCTGCGCTGTCAACGTCCTCTTCGTACTTCTACCAGTCCAAAACAAAGCGCGATCACCCCGAGAAGTTCGACAACAACGGCAAGCCACCGTACAAGAACTGGAAGATCGCTATGGATGGTAAGATTCGCGCGTCTTATGATGAGAGCACGCCCATGTTCGAGATCCTCGATTACGTCCGCGACCGCACTTCCGGCTTCCCTTTCGACTTCACGGACGCCAACATCAACAGCGAAGCTTGGGAGTCATTGGAACAGATGTGGGCAGATCTCGACAAGCAGTTCGGTGACAAGGACACAGTAGAGAAGGCGCAAGCAGAGCTCGCCAACCTGAAGATGGTGAACACCGAGACCTTCACCGCATTTGTCACTAAGTACAAGACTCTATGTTTGAAGGCAGGAGAAGAGATGTCATCCCGCAAGCTGTGGACACGTCTCACACCTAAGTGGCAGAACGAGCTCAAGAAGGAGCGTGGTGACTCTTTCGCCGAGTTCCAACAAGCTGGCTACGATCTCGAGGAGAGTGATCAGCTCATCAAGATGTACAAGCCCGAAGCACCGGCTCCCCCTACAGGCAATGGCAATGGCAACCGCAACACCCGTGGCCGCGGTGGCAGCGCACTAGGCAACACTACCATCATCGGTAATGCCGCCATGACCACATCCAACACCGAGACCGGCAACGAGCGAAAGAACAAGAAGCGCAGCGAGCCAGTTACCCGCATCCTGCCTGCCTCTTGGAAAGTGGTCGGTCAATTGACCAAGGAACAGAAGGAAGCAATGGCAGCTAATGGCCAATGCTGGCGCTGTCGTCGTACCGACCGTACGCACGTCTTGCCACAGGATCCAGCTTGCCCCTTCCACTACAACAAGGGCAATTGGGACTTCAGCAACCTCATTACTAGAGAGATGAGCGTCGACGAGTTCCGCCGTCAGCATGGTGTGGGCGACACTACTCGCCTCGCCGCCCTTGCCACCGAAGCACCAACAGCAGCCCCCGACCAGGGAAATGCTCAGGCTTAGAGTCAAGTCGCGACCCTAAGCCTTGCTCAAACGAAGAACATGAAGAAGAGATGAACCTTTGCACCCTAAGAGATGACGATTATGACAACAACGAACTTGCACTGTCTTGTGCCGAGACAGCAGGAGGCATCCAGAACGTCACTGTCCAGCCTAGACAGGGCAAACACCTTGTATGCTCTGCAAAGGTACACAGTAGACTAGGACCTCATAATGCAAAAAGTTTGATCGACACAGGCGCAACAGACCTCTTCATCCATAACAACTTCGTGCGCACACATCACCTTGACCTTATCCCTCTTGCGAAACCTAAGCGTTTGCGACTTGCGGACGGGCACCGCTCTATGATAACACATGCAGTCCTCGTCACCCTGGACGTCGGAGCACATCGCGACCAGGATCTGTACTACGTTACAGACCTTGACACATATGACATCGTCATCGGAATGTCATGGCTAGAACAACATGACCCCGAGATCAGCTTCAAGAACAGGACAATGACCTTCAACAGCACGAACTGCTGCTTGAACCATAACTTCAGAAGTCTGGTCTGCGTCGTAACAATAGATCGTCGCGGCAAGACCCACAACGTCGACCCTGACTTTCACAGCTCTGATGATATCGACATCGTCAGTGCGCAAGCGTTCATGAAGATGTCAAAGGATAAGGACAATCAGCTCTTTGCCCTTTGGCCTGAAGACCTAACACCACCACCTGACGACGTCCCACCCGAACCACCCGATAAGCCGCCACCGCAAGATCCGTTTGGGGGGGAGGGAGAACAACTTTCATGCTTCGCGATGGCGCCAGAGGACTGGGAACGCTTCATGACAGCGTGCAAGAAGTCGAACCCAGAAGAAAAGCTGCCAGCAGTGCTTAAGGATCTAGCTCTGTACTTCAAGCACAAGTCGGAGTTTGTACTGCCTGAGCATGGTCCTAGTGACCATGAGATTAAGCTCAAACCAGGTACTACACCGCCTTATCGCAAGATGATCCCAATGAATGCTGAGCAGTTGGCCGTGGTACGGAAGTTTCTCGACGATGGCCTTGCAAACGGTTCATTGCAAGAAAGCAAGTCGCCCTGCGCATCACCACTGCTCATTGTCAAGAAGCCTGGTGGTGGACTGCGCGTATGCGTCGATTACAGAGCATTGAACGCCCTCACGATTAAGGACCGATATCCTATTCCTTTGATCCGAGAAACCCTGGATCGTCTGGCTAAGGCCAAGATGTTCTCGAAACTCGACATCGTAGCAGCATTCAACAACCTTCGCATTGCGCATGGACAGGAATGGCTGACAGCCTTCATCACAAGATATGGCCTCTACGAGTTCAAGGTTATGCCGTTCGGGCTCTGCAACGGGCCAAGCAGTTGGCAGAGACGAATCAATGAAGTACTGCGAGAGTACCTCGATCGGTTCTGCACAGTCTATCTTGACGATGTTCTCATCTACAGCGACAGCGAAGAAGAACATGTCCAGCACGTACGAGCAGTCATTAAGAAAGTAGGCGAAGCCGGTATGCCTATCGACATTGACAAGAGCGAATTCTTCGTCAAGAAGATCAAGTACCTTGGCCTTATTGTCACTACCGAAGGTATCGAGATGGATCCAGTTAAGGTTGAAGCAATCCAGAACTGGGAGACACCCCGGAACGTCAAGGACGTCCTTGCGTTCCTCGGGTTCAGTGGTTTCTACAGACGCTTCATCTATGAGTATTCAAGAGTCGTGCGCAAGCTCACAGCACTGACAAAGAAAGATACACCCTGGCAGTGGGACGAGGGATGCCAGCAAGCATTCGATAAGCTGAAGAAGCGATTCGTCTCAGCACCAATCCTGGCACACTTCCAACCAGGACTGGAAGTTTGGATTGAGACGGATGCGTCAGACTACGTAACTGCAGGCGTTCTGTCCCAGAAGCACCCAGATCCGGAGAAGGAAGGCGAGTTTCTGCTCAAGCCGATAGCCTACTTCTCCAAGAAGATGAGTCCGCAAGAATGCAACTACGACATCTACGACAAGGAGCTGCTCGCTATTGTCAAGACGTTCGAAGAATGGCAGTACGAACTAGTGCCAGAGGCGGATGACCAGAAACCCATCCGAGTGCTGTCAGATCACAAGAACCTGGAGTGGTTTATGTCCACGAAGCAACTCAACCAGCGCCAGGCTAGGTGGGCCGAGTTCCTGTCACAATTCAACTTCAAGATCACGTATCGACCGGGCGTCCAGGGCACCAAACCGGACAGCCTGACGAGACGCTCCCAAGACCTGCCTGAAGGGATTGATGCACGGACACAGTACCGCGAACAAACCATCTTGAAGCCGGATAACCTGGATATAGTCTCCGCATTCGCAATCACCACGGACCCGCCTACAGAACCTCGACGAAGCGCTAGGCTGGCCAACAAAGCGAACGACGAGAATGCGGACGACGAGAATGCGAACATCCCCGAAGTCCCAAAAGATGACGAGCATAAGGCACCTGAACAAGCGCTAGAAGACGGGTCAGATCTGGCGACAGTCCCTGACCAGCCAACGCCCAACGAGCCAGACACTCCCAAGGAAGACTGGCCGGAGTTGCAGCAACCAGCAGACTCGGACGACAACGTGCTCTCAATGCTCAATACAGCTTACAAGGACCCACGCTTCAGCATGCGTATGAAGCGCCTTCAGAAAGATCTCCGCGACCGCAAGACGTCTGAGTTTCTGCAACAGCGCAAGATTACAGCTTCAGAGTGCCGCATGCAAGACGGGAGGCTGTACGTGAACAACAGGCTGTTTGTGCCGGAATACCGCAACCTACGCACAAAGATAGTGCAGAGCTACCATGACGCGCCTCTTGCTGGGCATCAAGGCATGGCACGCACACACGAACTGATTCTACGCCATGACCTATGGTGGCCTTTCATGCAGAAAGACATCACCCAATACGTGCGCAACTGCTACATCTGTAGGAGATCAACACCGTCTCGTTCACGGTACCAAGGGACGCTCTCCGCCCATCGTACACCACCGGACGTCTGGAAACACGTCGCCATGGACTTCATAGTCGACCTGCCGCCTAGCAAATCTCGCAGAGATGGCAAGACATACACCAATATCCTGACAGTAACAGACATGCTCTCCAAGCAGGTGCACTTCATCCCTACGGACCGTATGGATGCAGAACACACAGCTGACCTGTACTACCATTACATTATGCCCCATCACGGCGTCGCAGAAATATTTGTGTCAGACCGCGGGACGCAGTTTGTAAGCGCCTTCTGGGAACGACTCTGCCAGCGGCTCGGCATCAAACAAAACCTGTCAACTTCCTTCCACCCAGAGACCGACGGTCAATCGGAGCGAACTAACCAAGCGTTAGAGCAATACTTGCGAGCTTTCAGTAACTATCTCCAGGACGACTGGGTTAACTGGCTGCCGACCGCGGAATTCGCGATGAACAACCATGTAGCTGCCAGCACAGGCGTTACACCATTCTTTGCGAACACAGGAAGGCACCCGAGCTTAGGGATGAATGTGAAGCCATCTGAAGCCCGTCCACAAGTCACGGCAGACAAGGTGAAACAGCTTGATGCAGCCGACACCTTTGCAGACAACCTCAGAGACTTTGAGCAATTCACACAGGCCGTGCTCGAGCAAATGCGAGCGGAGCACGCTTGGACCCAAGCCAAGAACACGGATCAAGCTAATGTGGCACGTGCACCCGCACCAAATTTCCAAAAGGGCGACAAAGTCTTCCTCGACGCACGCAACATCCGCACTACACGACCATCCAAGAAACTCGACAGTAAAGCATTCGGTCCCTTCGAAGTCGTCGAGCCTATTGGGCGCCGTTCCTACCGCCTGCGATTCCCACCTAACTCTGATCTCGCCCACCTCCACGATGTTTTCCACTCGAGTCTCCTACGCCGCGCACCCGAAGACCCGCTGCCTGGACAGCACCTGCCGCCGCCGCCGCCGCTCGAAATAGTAAGAGATGGTAAAGAATCGACTGAATGGGAAGTTCAAGAGGTGGTTGACTCAAGGATAAAATACCGCAAAGTCTGGTACAAGGTTTTGTGGAAGGACGGCACAATGAGCGAACGCCCATACACCTCACTGCTGCCAGGTGCTGAGGAGCTGGTGCAAGAATTTCACCGCGCATACCCAGACAAGCCACGACCTACGGAGGTTGACGATGAGTTCATGGCGCACGTATTTAGCGTCTCAGTTTATGGTCTCGCAGTGATCTCCGGAGACGCCACACCGCCTACGAAGTCCACGCCTCCTTTCTACTCACTCGCAGAAGGCATTCGGCTGGATGGAAGTTCTTCAAAGCGGCCTACCTCTTCAATGGGTGAGACCATGCAACAACACTCGCACACCAGCAGTCAGCCGTCATATGATGAGCAGCGAACAAGCAATACCAGCAAGCACGCAAGTGCAACTGGCACGCAACGCAATAGCCTGAACGACGTCGCAGGAGCTCGTCTCGTGGAGGGGGGGGTACTGTCACGAAGCGACCTTGATTTGGATGTTCGGTCACGTGATCAGGGTCACGTGATCTCCCGGCGCTAGCGCGACGCCTCGGCGCTTTGCTTTATCTTTCGTACTTCGCGCGTTACCTCTAGATACTTCGTCTAACTACGTCTCTATTCCCTACACCCTACGTTTCCCTCTTACACTCGTAGGCCTCGTGTCATGCTTTCTTAATCGAGTCCCCTCTAAAAGGCGTAGGTTCTTTAAGACGTAAACGTGTCGTATACGATGCGACCGCGCCTCGAGCTACGATATTATCGTTAGTTACTATAGATAGAGGAGGGGGAGGGGGAGTAGGGGATGGTTCTCCGCCGGATTCGCCCTAAGGGTCCGCCGGCGGCACGCTTACGTCCCGTAAGATCTCTAACTGTTTAGTCTCCCTCTATATCTCCTTCTCCTTAACCTCTGCCCGAAGGGCATCCCTCCTTACGACTAAGGCTACACGCCTCGCTTATTACTAGGCCCTAGGGCTTAGGGGAGCCGTAGGCGTAGCGCTGCTGTCGTCGCGTTCGGACTCTATAGCGTGTATAGATTGCAACGAAGAGAAGAATTAGAACTGTTAAGGGGATGTCGTAATATGTAGCACGCCCACGACCTGCTAGTCGTAGATGAACTAATTCTTACCTTTTGTTTAAGACGCATCGCGCGTCGTAAGGTGTACTTATGCGTGTTACGTGCGGCTTAGCAGCCGGTCGCGACCGCATGTTATATATAAGGCTACATGTAGGGGTTAGCTACTAGGCTGCCCCTTACATATATAATAGCCCTAGTAGCCTATTTTGACCTTAAGACACTGCAGATAGACGCCGTAAACGCGTTTCTCAATGCCTCTATACTATTGCTAGTATATATATATGTGTCACGGGCAGCCCGCGACCCTTCACTGACGATGCGTCGTCCCGGGTGAACCTCGGACCTTCTGCATCGGGACTAGCGGCTTGGCGTTAGCTTAAGTACCCGCCGCGCCTCGCGCTCCTCTTTCATAGCTTCGTAGAACAACAACTATCTCATTCGGACCCTTTGGTACGCGCGCCCTTACAGTTTGTTCTACCACCCTACCCAGATCACGGATCTAGGTAAGGGACGCGTAACACTCAGAACAGACAACAGAACGCGCACGGCGCAATAGCAGAGTCGCGCCGAGTCGCACTCGACACAGAACACGGCAAGGCGCAAAGGCGCAGATGCCTAGAGAAACTAACGCAGCAAAGACCTCGACAGGTCGCGTTGACACCGACAACATGTCCCAGGACACACAGGCACAGAACGGCATGCCGCCACCGGCAAAGCCACTAGGCAAGCGTACACGCACCTCTCTTTTCCCCGATCTTTCCTCTTTCCCTCAGAGTCAGACTCAAGGAGACGACACCCGGCGAGTCACAGTAGACACCGGTGCCGCGCTTCAGCAAGAGTTGGACGAGGCTTACGAAGAGGCATCGGACAGCGAGGCAAAGGGAAAGGTTGACTTCACAGATCTCTTCGAACCGAAAGTCCTCCAAGAGGAGGGCCAAGAACATACGGTCTTCACATCGCTCGACGTACCCGAACACATCGCCGCTGCCGACTTCACAGATGTCGAGCTAGACGACCTCGTCGAGTTGGTCAAGGACCACCCGAAGACCCTCTATGACTTCATCCTACGTGGATTCAACACAGCAGTGATGAAGGGTAAGCAGCTCAGTGTACTCGAGCGCGCGAACGCACATCAGAATAGCCAGTACCGCACCCTGTACGCCGAATACGACCGCATTCATGGAATGCTGCAGACCGAGAAGGCCGCTTTGAGCAAGATGGCCCGAGACCTCAAGGACAAGAACGCCGACTCTACTAAGGCGCAGGAGCTTCGGAAGAAGTATGATGCTGCGAACGACCTATGCAAGAAGTTCGCCGACATCACGAATCAAGAGAAGAAGAGGGCTCGAACAGCCGAGAACAAGAACAAGACACTACAAGACGAGATCACCCAGTTGAAGACTCGCCTGCAGGCAGCAGAGGACAACAACAATGCCCGCTGCTCACGCTCTCGAGGCCGCACCCATTCGCGACCACGCTCACACCGCTCCCAATCACGCCCTGTCCTACGTGAGACTTCCCTTGAAGCTCTCCAGCGTCAGTATCGTGAGGCAGTGGGCGGCGGCGGTGGAGGTGGGGACGATGGCGATGATGACGACGACTCGGGTGACAAGGACAATGACCAAGGACGCAACAACCGACCACTGCCGCGTCGCAACGAGCGTCAAGAATCACACCGCACTGCTAGAGGCCGCAGCAACCGCACACAGACACCACTGGTCGACCTGCCAGAGCGCCTCCTCAACATCGACGACTTGCTGGATCGCAATATGAAGATCGGCAAGGGCGTGCCAGACCCACGCAAGTTCAAGAACGACGAAGAGCCCACCTACGACAGTTGGTACACCAGTATCCTACTAAAACTGACAGTGGCGACCTTTCGCACCGAGCAGGATGGCCTGCGCTTCTTGTATGGCTGGACTGATGGAGAAGTTCAGAAGACCATTAAGCCGCGCATTCCCATCCCCGGACATCTGGCCTACAACGAGTTCAAGACTGGCGAAGAACTGTTGGACTGGATGACTCGACAGTATGGCGCTCGTAATGAGGCCACCAAGGCTGCAGTGGACATTACGAGCTGCAAGCAGCAACAGAAGGAGACGTTTGTCGCATTCCACGCCCGCTACTCGAAGCTGCGAGCGTGGATGGACTGGAGCGATGAGACGGAGCTTATGTTGTTTCGAACCCGTCTAAATCGCAAGTACTATGTCAAGACCTTCGGCGACCGTGAAGTGGATCGCCGCCTACACAGCATGCTGGACGTCATCGAGGAGTGCACCGCATTGGACGAGAGCTTCTACGAGACTGAGCAGCTGTACCCTCAAGAGAGCCGTCCACGTGGCAATGGAGGCAACCAGAACCCCGGCAACCAGACCCAGGGCGACACTGCTGCTGCCGCCGCTGCTGGGGCTGCTGGCGCTGTCGTGCAGCGTCCACCACAGTACGCCGGCACCAAGAAGAAGGAAGACTTGCCAGCCTACCTTCAGAACCTTACACCGCTCAACCGTGAGGGCCGTGAGGAACTGAAGAAACAGGGCAAGTGCTTCCGCTGCCGCACTGGACTGCACGTGTCAAGCAACACCGAGTGCCCCATGTACGGCTACGACGGCGATTACCGCCCACCGCGTCCACGCAAGGACCCGAACCTCAGCTCCCTCGGCGCTGAGGGAAATGGCGAGACCGCTGCCTAAGCGTGGCAGACAGTGGTCAACCGAACATCCAAGGACAGAAAGAGCATGAGATTGAGAGACACAGAGTGCAAGAGATGGACTATGAGGAGGGGGAACTGAAGATATCAGCCTGCGCGCTAGAGCCGCAGCAGCCAGATGTACACCCTCACATAGTCCTGCCAGTAAGGATACAACATGAAAAGGCAAGAGGCCTTGTAGACTCTGCTTCCACCTCTCTCTTTCTGGATTGGAAGTTCACACGCAAACATATAATACCCTTATCCCCTCTGGTAAAAAGCAAGAACCTGACCCTGGGCAATGGCAAGTCTAGCGGCCGACGTATCACCCATGCAGCCCTGGTTGATGTCGACATCAAGGGTCACCGCGAGCAGATGCTATGTTACGTCACCGACCTTGAATACGACGTCGTCCTTGGCCTGCCATGGTTGAGTGCTCACAACCCCGACATCTTCTGGGAGACCGGCGAAGTGGCTTTCAGATCGGACTACTGCTTTGGTCACTGTCTTCATAACAAGACGTCGACAACCGTACAGTCACTGAACCACCAACACCGTGCTCGCAAGGACACAACGAAATACGGACCGGAGCCCTTCACTAGTGAGTCAGGGGGATTCACAGCAGGAGGGGCAGAATTGAACGTGTCATCCATGGACCTGGATGATGACGGAGAGGTTGAGTGCATTGAAGTCACGCAACGAGCCTGGGAGATGTACGCGCACCGGCCTGGGGCCAAGTGCTTCTACGTCCTGCCCACGGGTGAGGAGTGTGACGAGAATGGCAACCTAAAGCTGAGCGCAATGGCAGCTGATGACCTGGATCAGTTTCTGAACAAGGAGTTCAACCATAACCCGAAGGAAAAGCTGCCACCAGAATATCATCATCTGGCAGACACCTTCTCGGCAAAGGACCATGATGTGCTGCCACCGCACAGACCCGGCATCGACCATGAGATTCACATCAAGCCAGATGGCCCGCAGGAGCCGCCATATCGCAAACCCTATGGTCTCGCTCCGCAAGAAAACGAGGCCGTCAAGAAATGGATCACTGAGCAAGAAGGACCTGGCAAGATCAGACCAGCAGGGCAGAAGACAAGTCAATCCCCAGCACCTGTGCTTGTGGTGCGCAAGCCAGGCGGAGGACTGCGAGTGTGCATCGACTACCGCGGGTTGAATGCAATCACTATCAAGAACAGATACCCGATACCGTTGATTCAGGAGACGCTAAACCGCATGCACGGCAAGAAGTACTTCACGAAGCTGGATATCGTCGCAGCCTTCAACAAGCTTCGCATTGCAGAAGGGCACGAATGGCTTACAGCATTCGCTACACGGTATGGCGTGTACGAATGCCTCGTGCTGCCATTTGGCCTTTGCAATGGTCCCGCATCTTTTCAGTCTTACATCAACAAGGTGCTGCAAGAACATCTAGACGACTTTGTGTCAGCCTACCTCGACGATGTGCTAATCTTTAGCGATACGCTCGAAGAGCACATCGAGCACGTGAAGAAGGTGCTCACGAAGCTGCGCGACGCTGGGCTTACAGTGGACATTGACAAGTGTGAATTCCACCAGCAGCGGGTGAAGTACCTTGGCCTAATCATCACGCCTGAGGGCATTGAGATGGACCTAGAGAAGCTCGAGTGCATTCAGACCTGGGAAGCGCCTTCCAACCTGAAGGACGTACAAGCTTTCTTGGGATTCGCCAACTTTTATAGGAGATTCATCGAGGCATTCTCGAGGTTGGCGGCACCGCTGACAGATCTGACCAAATCAAATGGGCCAAGTAACCACAAGAACCGCAAGGTCAACTGGACACCAGAGTGTCAGCGGGCATTTGATGCACTAAAGGCGGCATTTAGCAAAGCTGGGATGCTTGCGCACTACGTGCCAGGGCGACAGACGGTTGTCGAAACGGACTCCTCCGACTTCGTCAACGCAGGCGTGTTGTCGCAATACGATGAGAACGGAGTACTGCATCCTGTCGCGTTCTACTCGAAGAAGCTAAGCCCGCAAGAGTGCAATTACGAAATCTATGACAAGGAGCTTTTGGCAATCATTAAGGCTTTTGAGGAATGGCGGCCAGAGCTGGCCTGTGAGGGTGACGATGACACTATTGAACCAGTCAAGGTGTTCACTGATCACAAGAACCTCGAGTACTTCATGACCACGAAGCAGCTAAACAGGCGCCAAGCGCGCTGGGCTGAATTCCTGTCACAGTTCAACTTTCGAATCATATATCGACCAGGTGTCCAGGGAACGAAACCTGACAGCCTCACGAGACGCAGCCAGGACCTTCCGCAGGGGGTGGACGATCCGCGTAATCAGCATCAGCACCAGACGTTGCTGCCGCCTGAGCGATTCCTTAAGATCGACTCGATGCGCGCAACTATAGAGGACGTAGCTGAGGAGACTACACCACTGAACCTAGAAGCCACAGAGTTCACACGAACAGCAGCCACTGCTGCCGAGCCGCAGGCGGAGTCGGTCCAGGACGCAATACGAGAAGCCGAACTCGAATACCGCATGACAACAGCCTATGCCGTGGATACAGAGTTGAATGCAGCAATCAAGACACTGCAGAAGGGGGATGCCATCCCTACACTGCTTCAGAAGGCTAAGGTGCACCCAGTGCACTGCAAAGTAGAAGGTGATCTACTGTACGTACGCAATCAGTATGGTGGATGGAGCCTGTGGGTGCCGGATGATCGAACACTGCGCACTCGCATTATCCGAATGAACCATGACCCGCCAGCCGCAGGACACCCAGGCAGAGCACGCACCTACGAGCTCGTGGCACGTGAATTCTACTGGCCTGGCTTGGCACGGTCAGTGCGCAGGTACACCGGCAATTGCCGGCCTTGTCGCACGACGAAATCTCTGCACACCCAGCCACCGGGTTTGCTGCACCCACTTTCGGTACCAGAAAGACCATGGCAACACATCGCAGTAGACTTCGTAGTCGACCTGCCACCGAGCGAACTCGACGGCATGACCTACACTAACATCATGACTGTCACAGACAGGCTCACGAAGGAAGTGGAACTGATACCTATTGGCGCTATGACAGCGCAGAACGCTGCAAGGTTGTTCCTCAAGCACGTCTTTTGCCGACACGGCTTCCCTGACACTATCACTTCAGATCGCGGCAAGCAGTTCATAGCCACCTTCTGGAAACGCCTGTGCAAGATGCTCCGCACAGAGAGGAAGCTGAGTTCTTCCTATCACCCCCAGACCGATGGGCAGTCAGAACGTACTAACCAGGCAATGGAGCAGTACCTACGAGCCTTCATCAATGAGTCGCAGAGTGACTGGGCAGAATGGCTCCCCCTGGCCCAATTTGCAATGAACAACCACGTGTCAGAGACTACGGGTGTGTCACCATTCTACGCCAACCTAGGCTACAACCCCGAGTTCACCGAGCGCATTGATCTGCAAGCCGGTAAAGACCGTAACCTCACGACTATCCAGCGACTCGACAGCAAATCAGCTGAGGCGTTCGCCCGACGGATCTGTGAGCTGCATCGCAACCTTCAAGAGAACATGCGAATGTCACAAGCACTTCAAGCGGAAGCAGCAAACAGGCACCGCAGCATCTCGCCAGACTACAAGGTTGGCGACTGGGTGTATCTGAGCACGAAGAACATCCGCACGACACGACCGTCGAAGAAGCTCGACCGCAAGTACGCCGGCCCATACCAGATCACGGAGGTTATGCCGGCGAAGCTATCATATAAGCTGAACCTGTCTGATGCCCTTGCAGGACTAGACAATTGCTTTCACACGTCACTACTTCAGCGCGCTGACAGCCCCGATCTCCTACCGCTCGAGGGACAACGGCTGGCGCCACCCCCAGCCATCACGATTGAACCAGACACGAGAGAAGCCGAAGCTGCAGCAGACGTTACCGCACCAACACTCGAATACGAGGTGGACAAGATCTTAGACATGTACACCCGCAAGAGGGCTGGCAAGGTGAAGAAAGGAAAGAAGCGCAACGTGGACACTTGGTACAAGGTGCGCTGGACAGGATATCAGGATATGGAAGATGGAGAAACCTGGCAACCAGCTGAGGACTTGCTTGTGAAAGCAGCCGCCGCTCTTGCAGACTTTCACCATAACCGGCCGGAGTTATCCACACCTGCAGGCTTTGCAGCTCCATCCGACTGGTCCCCACCAGACAATGAGGTGCTCGGACTCAACACGATCAGGGTCAAGCAAGACACCGTCACGATTGAGCCAGCCGGAGCCTTGCCTCTGATGGAATCGGGTCAGCGCATGTTCACCACGCACCGCTGCACTGACCAGGTTACGAGACAGCCCGTCGTCACAACTGAGGTCACCGGCGCCAGCCGTCCTCAGCTCTGCGATAGCACAGGCAGTTGTACCGATGCTTTAGTAAGACCTGCAGAGCCTGCAATGATACCCAACCTTAGTCACAAGGATCAGACGCGAGTGTCCGCCGAAGACAGACTTAGGTCTAGGTCGGGCCAGCTAGCCAAGCAATGCGAGTCTAAAGCAGACACCGCAGCGAAAGAGATGTGCGACGCGGAGATTGCAGTGAAGGAGATGGACGACGATCTGGAGGATGACTGGACGTTTGCACGGTTATGGAGCTCGACAGGCAAAGGTGACAAGTGGCCACACAAGACGGAGCAAGTGAATAAACGAATGAAGGAGCGACACGCTCAGAGGACTGAGGCGACTTTTGAGAGGGGGGGTACTGTCACGGGCAGCCCGCGACCCTTCACTGACGATGCGTCGTCCCGGGTGAACCTCGGACCTTCTGCATCGGGACTAGCGGCTTGGCGTTAGCTTAAGTACCCGCCGCGCCTCGCGCTCCTCTTTCATAGCTTCGTAGAACAACAACTATCTCATTCGGACCCTTTGGTACGCGCGCCCTTACAATATGCCCCTAAAGAATTTAAGAAGGAAGGAAAACTTCTAAGGTACTATAAAGCCCTTTACGGATTTAAGGAGTCCCCTCTACTATAGTATTTAGAGCTTAAAAACACCCTTAACGACCTCGGCCTATCTAAAGTTACGGACTGTCTCTTTATTAATAGGGAATTTTCAGTCCTAGTTTTCTTCTATATAGATGATATTTGCTTTACTTAGCCCTTAAAATCCGAATTAAGAGCTAAGGAGCTTGTTTAAGGACTAACTAACAAATACGAGATAAAGGTAATAGGATCTATTAAATGGTTCTACGGGATTTATATTACTCGTAATCGTTAACAGCGGATCCTTAAACTTAATTAGAAGGCCTATATCGAGAAGATTAGTTATCGCTACGGTATCTTAAGACCGGAGAAGAGGATTAAAACTCTCCTACTAGGGGGATATGTCGGCCTTAGAAATAAACTTTAGGCTACTACGGAAGAGATTAACGTTTACAGGTCCTAAGTAGGATCGGTGAACTTCGCAGTAGTAGAAACGCGCCCTAATATATCCTTTTTAGTCTCTCTTCTTTCTTAGCACCTAACTAACCCTATAAAGGAGGCTCTAAGGGTAGTGAGACACTTGATTTAATACCTTCTCTACACTACGGATTATTCGATTAAGTACTACGGCCTACCTAAACCCTCGGACTTAACGCTACTAGAATTCTATAGGGCCTTAGATGCCTCATTTGCCGACGACAAGGAAACTCGTAGATTAAGTAAGGCCTTTATCTTTTTCCTTTTTAAGGGGATTATCGACTAGAGAGCAGTTAAGTAGGGAATAGTTACGAAATCAAGCACTAAATTAGAGCTATATGCCCTTAGTCACGCCGCCTTAGAGGTCCTATAGTAGGATAGGCTCTTTAGTGCAGTTACCCTCAAATTGGAGAATCGGATACTACTATACTATAATAACTAGTAGACTATAAGGATTGTTAAGACCCTAAATGGCAGAATTAATACTAAGATAAGGCATGTAGACGTCTAATAATACTAGCTTAGGGAATAGTACTAAGCAGGACGTCTTAAAATTAGCTAGATAAGGATATAGGAGATAGCTGCGGAAGGTCTAACTAAGGTCCTAACTCCTTAATAGTACTAGCGGTTTATTAATTACCTTAATTTGGGAGATTAGCAAACAGGCATACCCTCGCTTTAATAGCTAGGGGGTGCTATCTTTACTTTACTTCTAAAATAAACACTCGCAATTCATTTAGCTAGGGGCTAAGGACACCCTGCCTTTATAACTAGAGAGGACTAAAGGACTTCTAAGAATAATATAAGGCCCACAACTCGTAGCAAAGCTTACCTAACGGTTACACGCACTTATAACGCAATAACCTTATATACTTAGCGCGAATATAGCCTATATCTAATTTCTCAATCCTTCTAGCAACCTGTTATTGTCTCGTTCCAGGGCTAGTCTCAAAAGAGAGATAAGTCAAGTCACGTGGCGGTATTATTCTTTGGAGAGGCTGAAGCAAGCTGAGCGAAGATGAATGATAGGAATAAGAGTTGTATTCCAATCAGTGAGATAGTAACATGAGTTGAACGCATCAGAACCATAAGGGTTTCTAGCGTTCCTAAATACAAAGGAGGTTCGTATGCCATCCGGTGTTAGATGTCCGTCTGTCCACTCGACCGGTCGTCTGGTCGTGTGGTCGTGTACGTCCATACGCTACTTCTGCGGTCGTGTTCGACCATGCACTAAGCGCGCGGTCGTGCACGTGACCCGGACGTGGGGTTCCTTTCTCTTCCTAGCGATTGGTTCGTGTCTTCTGATTCTTCCTCCCCATGCCACGTCCTGCACCGTCCTTCATCCGAACCGTAACACCATCCCCCTTCCTGCTGAAACTCGTCCTCGAGTTTTCTTTCTTCTCCTGTGAGTTCCCATCTTTTACCATGAGCGGCGAGCGGCTAACACGTCAGGAGCGCCGCGAACGTCAAGCACTAGGCATCGAAGCCGAGGGCCGCGAGATGCCATCCCCATGTTCTGGTTGTCGAAAGGCCAGAGTGCCTGAAGGAAAGAAGAGTCCTCGTTGTGTGGTGGATGTGCGCTTTGGGTGTTGTTCGGAGTGCGTTCGCAAGGGTGTCAAATGTGACGTGACTGTCACGTGGACTGAGTGGGAGCGGCTTCGCAACCAGCGTCGAAAGCTGAAGCGAGAGCTTGATGAGGCTGAAGAGAAGGTGACAGAGGCGATGTCAAAGGTGCATCGTCTTAGGAAACAACTGCGCGTTGCTGAGGACAGGGAGGAAAAGGCGATAGCGAAGGATTTCGAGGATCTTCGCAGTTTGCCGAGCGTGGGTGTCGATGCCTTTTCCGCGCCTTCGTCCTGTCTTCTCGTTCCTGAAGGTAGCCCCGAAGAGCTAGAGGGGGTTTTCCAGATGTCGATTCCTTCCTGGGAGGACCTTTCGATGATTCCGGATGATGCCCTCTGGTCATATCCGACCCTTGAGGACGCCGCAGCAGCTTCTTCGAGCGCTGGTCCTTCTGGTGGATAGGTGTTTGGTTTCTCATAGGAGATATGTTCGTGTAAGTTCTCCGTTTCCCTTATTAAACCTGGTCATGTAGCTCAGTGGTAGAGCGCAAGCTGTCTACACTCTTGAGGTCGTAGGTTCGATTCCTACTCTGGCTGCTTCCAGCCAACTGGTCGCCAATCGGTGACTAGTAGGCTGGCCGTTTTTTGGTCTTGTAGTATTCCTGGATCTTTTGCTGACAGTTTCGTAGGTTTTGTTTTGGTTCCCAGGTATTTTCTGATTCGTCGTATCCTTTCCATTTGACAAGGTATCGCTGACCTTTCTTATCTAGGATTCTTTCGACTTCGAATTCGTTTTCTGCTTCCGGTTAAAATGACCACAGCGGAACAGAACTACGACATCCATGATAAAGAGCTTCTAGCCATTGTTGCTGCTATGCAACATTGGAGAGTATATGTCGAGGGCCCACCGAAGTTAACGATTCTTTTTGACCACAAGAATCTTACGTACTTTACGACGACGAAAGAACTTACTCGAAGGCAAGCCCGCTGGTCGGAGCTGCTGGGACAGTATAAGTTCGAAATTAAATATACTCCAGGACGAGAGAATGGCCGCGCCGACGCGCTGAGCCGAAGAAGCGACTACATGGAAGGAAAAGAACCAGTGCAACATAAGATATTAAAGACAAACCCCGACGGAGGTCTTAGTGCCAACACAAGAGAATTCAATAACATCGTACGGATACTAGGCGACAGGGACGAACAATTCCCTATATCGCAAGGAAAATACCAAGTACCTAAGGATCGAGAAGAAGAATGCATACGACAACATCACGACGGACCAAATTACGGACACCCCGGAACTTCAAAAACAATGGACCTAATACAACGCAGTTTCTCATTCCCACAGATGAGACTTAAGGTGTCACGCTATATTAAACAATGCGTACACTGCCAACGAAACAAGACTGCGAGACATGCAAAATACGGTCACCTACAGTTCAGGACACCACCGACAAAACCATGGGACGAAGTCACAATGGACTTTATTACGAAACTCCCACCGTCAAAGGATCAAGTTACGAAACAACCATACGACATGATACTAGTCATGGTTGATAGACTTACGAAATACGCACACTTCATTCCTGCATCGGAAACGTACAATGCAGAGCAGCTCGGATACCTTGTACTGGACAGACTTATCCGATACCACGGATTCCCCCAAGCATTTATAACGGACAGAGACAAGCTATTCACATCAAACTACTGGAAGACGCTTATGGGAACGATCGGAATTAAACACAAGCTGTCAACAGCATATCATCCGGAGACAGACGGACAAACCGAAAGGATGAATCAAACGCTGGAACAATACCTACGACACTACATCAACTATGCACAAGACAACTGGGTTTCATTACTGCCAATGGCGCAGATTGCACTGAACAACCACAAATCGGAGACAACTTCAACGACGCCATTTTATGCGAACTTTGGTAAAGATCCTAACCTATTTGGAACACCTGGATCCCATCCACAAGCCGAGAGAGCAATCGTGACGACGGATACTCTTAAGGAAGTGCACAAAGAAACACGCAAGGCGATCGAAGATGCACAACGAAAACTGTCTCAACAACGGCAGGACACGAGAAAAATGGCACCTCTGCTAAAAGAGGGGGATAAGGTCTATCTCCTCACAAAAAACTTGAGAACAAGAAGACAGACCAAGAAACTGGATCACGTCAAGGTCGGACCATTTTTAATCGACAAAGTCGTAGGACCAGTTAACTATCGACTACGACTACCACCTGACGCAAAAATCCACCCAGTCTTCCATATCTCCAAGTTGGAACCCGCAGACGCCGAAACACCCTGCCAGGAGAGCTTCCATTTCGAACCGGAAGCAGAAAACGAATTCGAAGTCGAAAGAATCCTAGATAAGAAAGGTCAGCGATACCTTGTCAAATGGAAAGGATACGACGAATCAGAAAATACCTGGGAACCAAAACAAAACCTACGAAACTGTCAGCAAAAGATCCAGGAATACTACAAGACCAAAAAACGGCCAGCCTACTAGTCACCGATTGGCGACCAGTTGGCTGGAAGCAGCCAGAGTAGGAATCGAACCTACGACCTCAAGAGTGTAGACAGCTTGCGCTCTACCACTGAGCTACATGACCAGGTTTAATAAGGGAAACGGAGAACTTACACGAACATATCTCCTATGAGAAACCAAACACCTATCCACCAGAAGGACCAGCGCTCGAAGAAGCTGCTGCGGCGTCCTCAAGGGTCGGATATGACCAGAGGGCATCATCCGGAATCATCGAAAGGTCCTCCCAGGAAGGAATCGACATCTGGAAAACCCCCTCTAGCTCTTCGGGGCTACCTTCAGGAACGAGAAGACAGGACGAAGGCGCGGAAAAGGCATCGACACCCACGCTCGGCAAACTGCGAAGATCCTCGAAATCCTTCGCTATCGCCTTTTCCTCCCTGTCCTCAGCAACGCGCAGTTGTTTCCTAAGACGATGCACCTTTGACATCGCCTCTGTCACCTTCTCTTCAGCCTCATCAAGCTCTCGCTTCAGCTTTCGACGCTGGTTGCGAAGCCGCTCCCACTCAGTCCACGTGACAGTCACGTCACATTTGACACCCTTGCGAACGCACTCCGAACAACACCCAAAGCGCACATCCACCACACAACGAGGACTCTTCTTTCCTTCAGGCACTCTGGCCTTTCGACAACCAGAACATGGGGATGGCATCTCGCGGCCCTCGGCTTCGATGCCTAGTGCTTGACGTTCGCGGCGCTCCTGACGTGTTAGCCGCTCGCCGCTCATGGTAAAAGATGGGAACTCACAGGAGAAGAAAGAAAACTCGAGGACGAGTTTCAGCAGGAAGGGGGATGGTGTTACGGTTCGGATGAAGGACGGTGCAGGACGTGGCATGGGGAGGAAGAATCAGAAGACACGAACCAATCGCTAGGAAGAGAAAGGAACCCCACGTCCGGGTCACGTGCACGACCGCGCGCTTAGTGCATGGTCGAACACGACCGCAGAAGTAGCGTATGGACGTACACGACCACACGACCAGACGACCGGTCGAGTGGACAGACGGACATCTAACACCGGATGGCATACGAACCTCCTTTGTATTTAGGAACGCTAGAAACCCTTATGGTTCTGATGCGTTCAACTCATGTTACTATCTCACTGATTGGAATACAACTCTTATTCCTATCATTCATCTTCGCTCAGCTTGCTTCAGCCTCTCCAAAGAATAATACCGCCACGTGACTTGACTTATCTCTCTTTTGAGACTAGCCCTGGAACGAGACAATAACAACTAAGCTGCTTTAGGGTATTTAATAGAGCATAATCAAGTCTACTCTAAAGAAGGGAATAGCCTCTAAGAAGAGAGAGGCACCCTAAGACGAAGAAACTAATAAAGAGGAAACCCCGAAAAAGAAGATAAAGGGTACTCTTACTAGTTAGGAGGGAGTTATCGAAGACCTTATCTATAAAGTTAAGGATAACATAAATAAGGTTATAAAGGATATAAAGGTCCTTAGCGCTAAGATCACTCTACTCAGTTCCTATATAGAGTGAGGGGGTGTGTAAAGCGCCAGGATAATGCATGGGTAGCAGGTTTTAAGGGTGATATAACCTAATTAAGTGTAGTAATTACTTGTTCTTAGGAAATGAGATTAGGCACCTAAATTACAGGGATTAAGGGCCTCTTATCAAAAGAAGACTTATATAAGCACCTTAAGGGTGCCACTACTTATAATAAACATAGTTTTTCATACCCTGATTTCCAGACTTAATACCCTAGTTCCAAACTTCCATCTCCACTAGTTTCACAACCACACATCATCTCATGACCTCTTGACGTCGCACAAATCCACCTGCACGTGACACCCCGACCTTCCCCAGCTTCCCCAAACTTCCTAGACGCGCCACAAAATCGCGCAATAGCATGAGGCATTTACGAAAGCTGGAAGCTGATTGATACGCTGGGAGATCTGCAGTCATGGTCACAAGAGGTCATAAAATAACGCGAAGCTGTGCTACTTCGCGGCAGTATAGAGATGTTGCCATCGTCTTCCCCTCTTTTGCAATGGCAATAATGTAGCGCTGGTGGTCGCCCTCCTCAGCATATATGCAGCCGGTCTCTTCTTCCTCTTTGTGTCATTCTCGTGTCCTCATCATCGCTTGAACGCTGCAAATTGTATCGTCAACGGCTCGTGGTATTCACAGCGTTGTTCAATCTTTCTTCCATTTATGAGCACTCTATGCTCAATATGCACTGACTCCTTCCCACCGAACCGGCACCTTGCGAGCCGCTTGTGGTGCTGGTCTCGACTGTCTGGGCGGGAGCCAGATCTTGGCTCGCCCTTGCTCCAGTTTTCCTTCCCGCCGCATATTCATCTCCAGGACGACGACACGTAAGAAGTCGGGATTCTCTCGGACCTCACGCTGCCGAATGCCAGAGGTACCGAGAAGCGCCCTGCCGGCTTCAGAATTCGGATTTGGGTTCCCGCGTTGGGGACCTCCTCGCCTTCGACCGCGACTGTTGTATGTCTGCAACTGGATCGTTGGCGCGTCTTCGACCACTTCAGCTAGGAATGGTGCGTGGAGAGCTTGCTGGAACGGCGCTTCTTGCTCCTCGAAAGTCAGCGGCATCGGATTTAGATACCGTCGTTCTGCCTCGGTAACATTTCCGTCGGCAGCAGGACGCACTTCCGAGCTGAACCTAGGAAAGAGGAATGGGTGGGACCAGAGCATAGCATCGATCGGCGGTGCGGCGATTCTGGTGTGCGAATGCACAGCTCTTGCACGACTAAAGGACGATAGCGACTCGACGGCAGCCTTCTTGAAAGACTGCAAAGACAAGGTGAGATTTGACTTGAAAGATGATCTTGATTTGGCGGGGCCAACATCCTTCTTGAGCATTGGGAACACCAGCTCAACTTCATCGTCGTCCTCACGTTCCGCGAGCGGATGGGTTAGCCCGCAGTCCTCAACCACAGGAAGTGATCGTGACTTTTCCTTCTTTAGGTGGGAATATGACCTGGCACTTCGCAGAGATCCAGGCGTGGACGGAGTTCCCAGTGATAAAATGGATCTGTCATCCGAATCCAGCGATGGCATCGATTCGCTTGATGCAGATCTCGAATTAAGGTAGTGCGGCTTCGGAGCACTATCGTTCCGATCTGCCTCGTACTCCTCGCAATCGGTGTCTTGCAGCAGGATGTCGAGAGCAGGACTACCACAGCTCGTTTTCAGCGACAAATCGCTCTTCCAGCTCTGAACCAGTTCTTCAATAGAAATGTGCCGATCGTCACACACGCGCTTGCGATATCGATTTGGCCGCCGTGTTGGGATGGATGTCATCGCTAGTAGCGCGGCGACCGCAGGCGGCAGTGCGTTTGGGTCGTGTGCCGACTGTTTCCTCCTCCCAATATTCACCGTCTGGCTCCTCCGCTGATCGGTAGGCATGGCCGTGACTGTATCGCAAGGCTCTCGTCCCTGTGAGTATCGCCCTGCAGCATTTGGGATCGTCACTGGCTCCGTAGATGTTCGGTTCGGCGACAAAGGCCTGGATGTCAACTGCCGTGTGGTGGTCGTTTCAGTGACCTTGCGCATGCCAGATCGTCGAAGGATCTTCTCGTTCTGGCAGTGGACGATCGTGGGAGGAGACGAACCGTACTTGTAAGACGATGCCACCAGCATCGCCCTTCAGTCTAAGCTAGGGTTTGTGGTTCCGGTAAAGTAAAAGAAGTATTCCAAGACTCGTGAGTCGTCGGCCAACTGGCGCGAAGGCTCCTTGTTGCTAGGCGCGAACTGTACACGACTCACTATCACGTAAAGCTGGAACCTGAAGAGTTTCCAGGGTCCAGGTAAGTGGGTCAAAACTGCCAGGAGAGCGCTGCAGGATGCTCTGGGGGTATCATAGTCGGAGTGCAATGCCGAAATGGCTACGTGTGGTAGTGGTGTTGTTACGGTGTGCAAGAGAGAAGAGACGCGCTGCAGACAACGATAAAGGAAGTGAGGACTGCGAGGGAGGGGAGGGAATGACTGGTGGCTGTTCCGACGGCATCCCGCGCCGCCGGGCTCTGTTGTCCGTGTGGTGAGTTGGCCCAGGGTACAAGCTGATAAGGAGACCAGTCGCGAATTCAGCTGATGTGCATCGAATGTCACGGTGCAGTGACACACGCACTATCGCTACAGTATACGACATGGAGCGTTGCTTGTCGACGGCAGGCATGCGTCACTGCTCGTGTGCGACGCCATCGCCTCCTTCCTATCTGTGCTATAGCGGTCGAGATGCTGGATACCGGCGCTATCTCGCCTGTCCCCCTCCCGGCAGGCGATCAGCGCACAAGAATACAGTAATCACACGTCGATTGGTCGTCACTACTCGGCCGTGAATTACCTCAGGCCGCGACGACACAGGCAACCAATGACGGCGGTGAGGTCACTCGAGAGCAGAAAATCGGTTATACTGGGTCGATCCATATCGACCCCTCCACAGAACTGCAGTCTGCAGCTGCACCAGGACTCACTCGCCTTCTAAAGTCATCAGACCCTTTTGCGTCCATCATGGAACGAAAGCGATCTGGCAGAGATAAGCAAAGAGTGCTTATCACACGCGGCCTCAGCGGGCCAGGCCGCTCTGCATGGCACTAACGCGTTATTTTTGAACAAATGTGCTTCTCCGACCACCACGTGTACCCGTTTCTCTCCGACGCTTGACCTGAGCACGAGACGAGGAGACATCCCGGGAAATGGTCGCCTGGCCGATCCATCACAATGACACGTGCCTTGCTACTCGTCGAGTCTATCGTATTCTCGCCAAGCTTCATTGTCTTACTGCGGTTTTCCACGGGCTTGCGGTCGACCGTGGGCCATGATATCGTCGGCTTGAAATACCGTAGTATGCGGCTAACGACAACAGCACTCGCCGACCGAGATTTTCGCAGCTGCAAGTGGCAACTGAGGCCGTCTATCCGCCTACTGGCAGAAGCAGACAGCACCACGCTAGACACCTCTTACCCAATGGCATCAACAATACGACTGTCGGAACTGGATAGGAAGCCAACGCCGAGTCACGCGACATACACGGGAACTGATGGGTCCGGCTCCCTACACCATCTCAGCGACAGCTCATTGACGACACGAAAGCAGTATCAGGTGTCGTCGGGTTGTGGACCTTCCCAGGACAGGTACTCTATACGCTGAGCTTCCTCTTCAGTCGTCTCGTACAGAACAAAAGAGGATCACGGAGATCCAGGATACGAGCCAACCTCTTATCTCAGCAGGCTCAGACTCGCTGCTGGAATTGATTACTTTAGAGCGAACCGTCGTCAATTCGCGCAGCGAGGCTCGCTGTGAGCGGACTACAGTCCGATTGGTACATATATTGCATTGGCTATAGTAGAAGCGTCTGAGCTCGCTGAGGTAACCAGCCTCTCACGACAGGACCTCAACAGTATCAGTCCGCATGACTGCATACGACAGTGAAAGTGCCCACGTGCATCCTTCTGAGCTCCGTCAGTATCTGTCAAAGTGCTCACAATCACCACACTACGTCAATGATCAACAGGCAGAAAGTGACGAGTTGACAGCACAGACTTTGCATGTACTCTAGCGATAGGGACTTCTACGGGCAAGAGTAGCTGTAAAACTATCCATAGGCGAGGAAGGCTGCAGCTGTAGCCTGTAGCTTACTGACAGTGCATGGCGCAAGCGTGTTGACAGACGTCACCTCACCTCTGGACACGTACCGGACGACCACATGCTCATGTTAAATTCGGTTTTGACGAAGCTGATATCTAATGTGGGTGCAAAGTCATCAACCAAGGAATATGGCAATGCCGCCGGGAACACCTTGACACCTTAGCGACAAAGCAACGCGAGCCGGTGTCACGGCAGCAAAACCCTGCCGCGACATCGCAGCTCACTCCTTTGAAGCAGATCTGTCGTTGCCTTTCGGTGCGGTGGTAGCGTCCCCGTTACTTCTTCAGCGATTTCACCACGATCTAGGCTCGTGGAGGACTGCTCGGGACCTTCAGTGGCTTTCCTTTCGCTTCCGGCCCTGGGGGCTTCGCTCGCTTTGTCGACGGTTCGTGGAGCTGCGGTGTTCAAGCACTGTCGTCGTCTGTATCGCCGGTAGCATGTAGTCGGCTCGCGGCTTGCGCATCGACTTCTCCCGGAGCATCGGTCTCATGAAGGTCCCCGCCACTGCTACTCCCGCCAGCGTCCGCCTTTGTCCATCGTGACTTGCGACTTCGCGCACCAAGAACGGTGCCAATAAAGCCGACCGACTGCCTAGAACACATCAGTAACAGCACGGAGGCCATAGTGGCTCAGATTGCATACCTATTCTCCTTCTCCGCGGCTCGACGTGCTCTCAATTCACTTCCAGTCGGGATCTTACGACCACGTCGATTATTCCCGCCAGCGAGCCACCACAGAACCATGGGCGCTCGCTGGTCATCTTCAAGACGCTGCACCGTTCTCGAAGACCGGACGTAGTTGTGGTAAGTTCGCAGGCTTCGTAAGCTCCGCCACGAGTCCTCCCCTCCACCACCTCGGAGTCTCAGTTGAGGTGCCGACTTCTTCCGCTTGACGAGTGCAAGTGCGCGATCGCTGGGACTCGCCTCTGGGCTTTGTTCCCAACGAATCTTCTTGGGATCTGCCCTAGAGAGCTCGTGTACTCGACTGAAGAAGAGGTTCGTGTCAGGTCTGCCCACTGGCTCGGGAGATTCTACGCCACTGCCTGCTTGAAGTAAGTAGAGATCTTTTCTCTCGGTGACAGATACCTACCTCTAGTATGCGTCGTAATCCTTACCTCGGGATTAAACAAGACAAGCCTCAAAACACAAACTTGATGAGCCGCCAACTGTCCATGCAAATTCGACCACATCAACTGTCTCTCATCATCAGGCAATTCTCTGACCAGCGTCTGCGCCGCAAGGATCTTATCATAATCCGCAACTTTCACCAAAAGCAGTTCGTTCTGCGGCTCCAGTAGTGGCCTGAAGCGCGAAACTGGCTGGGTTTGACGCAAGAGGAAGAGGACTTTCTTCTCACAGGGTGCTAGGAAGAGGAAGTCAAGCTCTTCTCGGAGCGCGTTTGCAACTTTGTTGGCGAAGCGTGGATCTACGCCTGGTGGTGGTTGTCGTGGGATGGGGCCGCGGAGGATGCGGTTTCCTGGGGTCAGGTCCTCTTGGCTTTTGATGCGCTGGGCGAGTTCGTCGTGCTGTTTGTATTGCTCTGCGATGGACGGGCGTACTGAAGTGGCTTGAGTGTTGGAGTTTTGTGGAGGACGTAGGGCTACTTCTGGTGTCTGGGGCTTCTTTGAACTTGTCTTGTTTCTGGAGCCTTTCTTCAAACCGAGCCTTGAAGCTATACGACGATGTAGGGGTACCCTTTCCTTTGTGGGCTGTGTTTTATCCTGACCGATCGTAACCCGCCTCCATATGTTTGGTCGTCGAGGCAAGGGCTCTTCTTCCTCTAAGCTACTTGAGTCGCTCCAGCGGGAAGTCAAGCCGACGTCGTCCATGGCTGTCACTGTATCCTTGGCAGGAGTCTACATCTGCGAAGGAGGAGCGCCACCAAGAGGCTAACATCAATGAAGACCGCATTATACAAAACTGCAACGCCTGACGTATGACAAACATGTAACGCCGGTCCTAAACATGTCACTCGCCCACTCAGCAACGCATTCGTGAACAGATCACCTAAGGAAACCCAACCCTGTCCATACTCCTCTCATTCAACCCCCAAGCCTGACTACTCCCATCATGCACAGTTGCCCGCCTCATATCTAAACATGATCAACATTTACTTGCATCACACCCGTCATCACAAGAAGTACTCACCTCTAACGAACCTCCCCTCAAACTCTCTCCCAGTACTCCGATGCATCACACACGTATTATCCCAAAGCACCACATCGCCCTCTCCCTCCCAAGGAATCGCAATCACGAACTTCCTCTGCGCCGCATGACACCTCAACTTCTCCACCAACAGCCGCGACTCCTCCTGCCCTAGTCCTTCAATATGATGCACGTGACTAGCAATGTACAGATTCATCCTCCCACTCGCTTCATGCTTCTGGACGAGGCGGTGGCGGGACATGAAGTGGTCCTCTGGCTGGATGCCTGGGAGCGCTTCCGGTGAAGCGAGTTTACGCGAGTGGTAGAGGGAGTGGCAGGCTATATAATCATGCTCCAGGAGAGATGCTTTGAGGTCTGAGGGGAGTTCATCGTAGGCTGAGCGAGTGTCGGCGAATTCTGTTGCGCCGCCCATGCCGGCGGGTGGGAGCTCGTGGGCGCGTAGGATACTGTAGCCTGCGCGGCGAGGATTGAAGGAGGAGTCGACGTGGAAGAGCGTGGTGCCCTGGAAACGTTGTTAGGAGGGAAGGAGAGAAGTGCTGGGGGATGAGATTTTTCACCTTGTTCATGGCGGCTCGATGACTATGAAGAGGCGCGATTGATCCATCTTCGAGGAGGTTGCTGACGTCGAAGAGTTGATCGTAGGCCAGTCGATTCTTCTTGCCGAGTTTGTTGTACGGCGTGACATCGTCGAGCTCGCCGAACTTCGCGGCGAAGGCGACGTGGCCTGCGTCGTCGAGGCCGGTGGAGGGGAAGCGGACTACGCCGTACTGTGACGGTCTTGGTACTTGACCAGGTCATTAGGTTATGTAGCTGACGAGCTCACTTTTGAGATGATGTTGCGGAGCTCTTCAAACACATCGTCTGGTATCTCTTTGCTGAAGTCGACACCCCTGACTTCAGCCGCAAAGGTCGGATGCAGCTCAGTAACTTGTAATCTGTCTTCTTCTCCGCGATGCATGTCTACTGATTAGATCTAGTGTCAATGTGTTCCAGCTCGAATTTCGTCGATGGCTGCGCAAGATACGTACCCTCGGCTTGGAGCTCCGTTGCCGAGCGAGCTTGAGATGCGAATGTCATTATTTGCATTACTCAACACTAAGGTATGCCTGTATTAACAATAGATCGCTCATGCTTCAGAATGTAGATCGAAGCTTCCTGGGGTATTTGCTTCCTCAAACGCCGTCGCTGCCAATGCTTCTGGGTTCCAATGTTATGCAATCTGCTTCATTCTGATCACCATGATATCCGATCCGCGTCCTGTAGTGTGCCTTGGTAGGCCGTTGCTGTTCTTGAGATGCTTGCTAATTCTCCTTCTCATCGTCAACAATTCGCACTTCCTCGTTCTGTGCGGCCAGCCTTTCGATTTCGACCTGGATAGCGAGTACCCAGTGGTCTCTTTCTGCGCGACTTCTCGCTTTGAAGACAACGCTGCGACCTGTCGCACCAAGTTGGCTGACACGAGTCAACTTCGTCTTGCCTCTCTCGCGCTTTGAGTCGCTCTCAATAGAACTGCGCCCGGCCGCCTTGACATCATCGACGTTCTGCGAGCTCTTAAACCAAGACTTGCTCTTAGCATGCCAAATGACGAATGTGATCATGGCGTCCTCGTCGGTGCTCGTCCAGTTGTCTTCAAGATAGATGCGCGGTAACGCGTGATGTCCAGGTGCGTTTGAGTCGAAAGTCTGGTTCTGGTAAAGGAGATCGTTTTCGGTTAGCAGTCCAGAGTACAGGTAGCAACCCTCGAGCGATATCGATGCAATGCGCTCGTGGTGTATATGTACTAGCTTTTTGCCGGACCGCTTCCTCAAAGTGTCCTGGTAAATGAGTAGATGCCCGTGGGATAGCAACACATGACATCTGTTAAATGTAGTATGCTTCCTAGGTTTGCGGAAGAGTACTCCGGAGTGGTGTATCGTACGGCACTCTGAAATGCCGCACATGTTGTAAAGTTTGGGCGAAGCATACGACTGGTTGACCTCCCACTTGTAGGCGAATTGGCCAACGACCGCTTCTGCACGTTCGTCGATACCAAGCTGTTGCAGATTTTGCTCGCGAGTCGATTTATAGAGAGCCATATCTGCTCTCTTTCGCTCGGTCCAGTAAGCAACCAATAGCTTCAAGCGATTCCTCCACTCGTTCCTGGTGGCTTTGTTGTAGGCCTGCAGCCGAACGACCAGGCCATTGTTAAGGACAAGTTCAAGCACTCGATCCTCGTCAATTTCTTGAGTATTGCCATCCGCGGTGCAACTGCTATTGCTGTCTTCGTGTTCGTGAAAGTCAACGTCAGAGCCGTCTTCTACGTGCTCGTCCACCGGTGTCGCGCCTCTGTGGAAGTCACGCACGTACTTGACATTGCACAAATTGATAAAGCCATCCGAGGCCAGCATCATGTTCACATTCCGTTCTGCTTCGGCTGCGGCTACTTTGTCCATGACCTCGAGATCGGTGGCGCTCTTGACGCCTTCAGTGTCGAGCCAAGCGACATGGTCGCCTTCGAGTGGATATGGATCAACTTCATATACAAGTGGCATCTCCTCTAAGATTTCCTTCGCAGATGGAACATGGCCGTTGTCTTGCCGTGCCGGCACCTTGTAAGGTGGTGGTGTTGATTGGGCTGGCTGGACGAAGACCAGATACTGACTTTGTGTGGTGAAGTATAATCGTTTGTACATCATCCTTTTGAGCTTGATCTCCTTGCCTTTCTGCGATGTGAGTCTTATCAAGTAGCCTTCGACAGGAGTAGGCTCTTCTAGAACCTCCCCATCACGTTGTCTAATAGACAGGGGATAGTGATCCTTGGGTCGCAGCTCCAGATCGTGAGTCTTTTGCATGCCAATCGTGCCATACATGCGTTGCTCCACAGCGCCGAACACCCACTCAAGTCGATCGTAGCGCTTCCAGGCCAAACCTATTCGATCCATTTCCGCCCACGACTTCAGCACATCTTCCCATTCGGGGGACTGCTTCAGCATCGCCAGACATCGTGAGACAATGGCACCGGCCGCACCCTTCTCTTCGTGCACAGCTTTTGCCAGGGCTTGCTCGTCACCCTCGGCGGCATCGGCAAGCGTCTGAGATTCCTCCAATGCTCTAAACGGATCGTCCAGGCGAAGACTGACACTGAGGTCCGGAACGTTGATCTGCAAAGTCTGGGCTCGCTTAAGTCCCAGAAGTCCTCGCAGGAAGGTGTACCATCCGACCGCAGCGGCAGTAGATTGTGCTCGGAGGTAGTAGATAGTCGTCCGCATGCCATTGGTCGTCCAGACACACAAGGTCTTGTCCAACGCCGAGTAGACGTTCACCTTGAAAGTCTTGCTGCTCAGTAGGATCTGAACTTTGGGCTTCTTCTTGACTTTCTCTCCTTCCTTCACCGCGATGACTCTTGTCTGGTACAACTGCAGCACAGCTTCTGCGTCTTCCTCAGTATGCCTCCTGCAGACAACCATGAACTCCCGCCACTTGTCGATGCTCTTGGTCTCCACGCCCTGGCTGACCTTCTCGTCATAATCTTCCCGCAATGATTGCTGAGTGATGTCGATGCGAATCAGCATCTTGTCCACCTTCATCATCTCTCCATCTTTGACCTTGGAGCTTCGAAAGCTGCCCTTTGCGGCTAGACGTTGGGCACGGGCCTTGAGCTGTAATCTGCTGGCTTCAGTGAAGCGTACGTTGGGCACAGGCAGCTTGCCAGCTACACGCTCGACGCGGGATGCCTCGGTCCGCCTGTTGAGGATGGGCTGCAGAGGTGGAGCGGCATCGGTCGTCTGCTCGTCGTCGGGTCCGTCGTTGCCCTGCGGTCGGGGTGTCGCGCTGACGGAGCTGATACGCTGGCTGCCATGTTGGCTGTGCAGGAGACTGGTTATGCTAGTAGCAGGCTCCGGCTCACATAGAGCAGCGCCTCCTGCGGACAGAGTCGGTGACCTTGGCAGGGCATCTTCAGCTGGTTGTGCTTCTGCGTGGTGGCCAACGTTCGATACAGGGTGGGCTGCTGTGAAGGTAGGCTGTCTCTTGGCACTACTGCCGACGTACTGCCTGTACCATTGCTTTCGGTGACTGTTGAGCCATCCCTCGGGCACGGGACCTATGAAGGCGCGCCGCGTGGTTTCGTGGAGGTGTTGCGCGGTGGCATGTTCCAGTCTCTTTGCCGTGTGTGAGTCCGGCGGCAGGGTTGGCCGACTCATTGCAGCAGACGCTCGTTCGTCACATCACCCGAATTCTTGCACTGATCCCAGGACACTACCAGCATACATTGTTGTCCCACGATGGCACGTCGACACAAGCAGGACAACCGAAAGTCAGGAAGCTTCACTGGCCTGTCCGTCTCAGCGGCAGGGAGTGGCGATCTACAGTACGTTGACGTCGGCGGCTTCAACTTCTCTCATGTATGGCAGCCACGTGTGCATGATATTTCGAAATCACACGCCCGATGCAGGTATCATCATCTTCCACCAATTGTTGATTGGCCTTCGTCAAGCTTCAACGGCCTTTGCCAACGGAGGCCTTGTGCTTTCCGGACTTGTTCAGCAAATCCCCTACCTAATTGTCATCAGGAGAAATCGCCTTGTTAGGAGACATGCCAACACCGTTCTTCGATTACAAGGCTGTGTTACCTCATCATTCCTATGTGTACGACTCGGGCCATGCAGTCGGCAGGAGCGTATTCGAGGCCCCGGGCAATCACACAGACATGGACGTTCCGACATAAAATGCATCCATGCAAATGCAGTCTTCCGCCGAAATTTAGTCAATTCGTCATTGAATATTGATGGATGGTGTTCCTACCACTTTGCCGGCAGGCGATCGAGTTCATTGCCGAAGCCATCCCGTCCATATGTCCACCTGCACGCAATGCCTTTGCTACTTTTTCTGTTATTGATTGTCGACACCTAGATCGTAATATACTTCGTTCAGCACACTTGCCATGTGCTTGTCGTTCATGAAGTCGTGATGCTCTCCCGCCACGCCATCTCGGCACTCAGTCGCCACGCCCGCTCTTTCTCGTCAACATCGAGGCGGGATGCGGACTTTACTCACGCAGTCATCGGCGCTGGCGCTGTAGGACTGTCGATAGCAAGGCGATTGCAACAAGTCGAAGGAGCTTCAGTTGTCCTCGTTGAGAAGCATAACATGGTCGGCAGCGAAACGAGCAGTCGCAACTCAGAGGTTTGATAGACAATCCAATCCATTGCCACAGACAACGACTCATGCAATTACAGGTCATTCATGCCGGTCTATACTATGGCAAAAACAGCCTCAAGACACGACTGTGCATTAAAGGCAAGGAAATGATGTATGATTATTGCAAGAAGAATGACGTCGGCTTCACGAATTGTGGCAAATGGATTGTTGCACAGGATGATACGCAGATGCGGGAATGTCAAAAGGTATATGACTTTGCCAAAGACATTGGGGTACCGATCAGATGGGTGTCGAAGGAGGAGGCGAAGAGACGTGAGCCTGATGTGAGGGCCGAGGCTGGTGTGTTGGAGAGCACAACTACTGGTATTGTCGATTCGCATGGTTTCATGCAAGCGTTGCAGGGCGATTTTGAAAACTTCGGAGGCACCACTGCACTGGTCAGCCCAGTCACGAGGATAGAGGCGCCTTCTGCTGGGTATGGAGACTGGAAGATCTGGACTGGCAGCAATACTTCCGAGCCACTTCCTTCTTCGCCCGCGCCTCAAACACCTGAGCAAAGTCCAACCTCAGAAGATGATAACTTCATCACAGCAGAGTCGGTTATCAACAGCGCTGGTCTGTACGCTTGCGCGATCAATAACATGATTCTGCCTAAAGAGCGACACCGCACGCCATACTACGCCAAAGGCTCATACTTCACATACTCCAAATCGACCCCACGAACATCAACACTCATATATCCTGCTCCCATCCCGGGACTAGGTGGTCTGGGAACGCATCTGACATTCGACCTCGGCGGACAGATCCGCTTCGGGCCAGACGTGGAATGGGTCGACCATCCTCACGATCTGGCGCCAACTCCAGACAAGAAGCGATTCGAAGCTGCTCTCGAAACCATCAAATCGTATCTACCCACTGTCGACACGAGTGCTATATCACTTGGCTACGCTGGGATCCGACCAAAGCTTGGGAAGATGAGCGCTGTGGCAAGCGGCAGCACTTTCCAGGACTTTTACATCAAGAAAGAGGAGGGCTATGATGGCTTTGTCAATCTGCTCGGGATTGAGAGTCCAGGCCTTACTAGCAGTTTGGCGATTGGAGAGGAGGTGTATAGATTACTTTATAAGCCGGAGCCGTTGAACTGTAGGTGACGGGACATGCTTGTCGAGCGCACCAGGGTTTAAGGTATACTGAACCACTGTTATGGTGTCACCGCGGACTACTCGTACATGCAGCGGCTAGGGAACCTCTCGCGTAGCGACCCGCGAGCTACGCTGTCCTGCATCCTAGGAGTTTGACTTACGCGAAAGCCTCCTGCTCAGGAAGGTGGGCATTCCGAAGCACATGCTTCGAGCTTGTGGGTGAATGCTTCCCATGCCAAGCACAAACTATGGGCCTTCTCGCGCGTCCAGCCACCGCTCGAAGACTCCCTCGATGTATGTCGGCTCGAGCTGTTAACGGCATGGGTATATTCGAGGAGTATGGTTCTGGTTCACTGCTGCCAGACGCGATCCCGACACGCGGTGGACAAAATAGAGCCTTGAGCCGACAGAGAAATGCTTGCACTCTTTGTTGGGGTCTCGAGCCGACACAGACCGAGGGCATGTAAGGTCGGAATGCGATGCATAGATCATGAGCAAGAGTCGCAATCATAATCTGGTCCCTCTCGAACCTTGGGTATCATCTATCGTCTAAAAGTCGCTAAAAACAATATCAATCGTTCTGCGTAGCCTATAGGAGGTACTTCTTCCACACCAAGAAGACCAGCGCCGCCACAATACCGTAAATCGCCTTGTCAATCCATGCGGGGATGCCATCGTCTCGTCTTGGAGCTGGACGCTGTTGCTGTTGCTGTTGCAGTGCTGCAGCAGTAGGTGGTGGCACTGGCGCTGGTCCCGAAGCTGGTCTCGTCTCGGCAGTACCGGCTGTTATCGGCGCAGGAGCAGCATTGGGAGGCACCTCAGGGGCTTTAGTTGCCGGACTTGATGCTTCGTCCTTCGCCTTAGCATCGCCCTTACTCAGATCCTCCCTATATGCCAACCTCAACTCCTCCGGCACAACATCCGTCTTTTCCTCTGCACCGCTCTCCTTCACCGCCGCTTGCTGCTCCTTCATAATATCTTCATTCGTCTTCCCACAAGTCGCACACTTCCCAGCCTTGCTCTGCGCCGCGAACCTCCTCCGCACTTCGTCACTCGCTTCCATCCCTCCCAACTGTCCCTTCGCGTCTGTGTCCATGAAGCTTCGGATCGCGACCAGTGCCGTCCTGATACCCCACGCGGGCTGCCATGTTTCTTCGTGATGACCGCTGATTGAGAGACAGATCTCTCTGTTTACTTCAAAGCGGCCTGTTGGCGTGAGGAACCGGAATGATGGTGGTTTGAGAGGATATGCTGGCGGGAGCACTATGCGGCCGTGGTAGATGCCGCCTTCGAAGGCCGATGGAGCGGGTGGGCCTTTGATGGTGAAGTGCCACTCGAAGAGGTCGTGTTCTAGTGGTGCTGCATGGTAGTCCGTGGAGGGTTGATTGGCGAGTTCGGATGCTTCTTTGAGGATGCGTTTGACGGTGGGGGATCTGGTTGACATTGCTGATGCTGGGTGTGAAGGATGCTGTTGACATGTCAATGTCGTTGTTTCATGTCGTTGACACTCTTAAGAATGGAGGTAAATACGGAGAGGAAAGTGCCAGGTGTTCGATCGCGGTTCACACATGCATGCATGGATGTAGCTGACGTTGCCATTCACCTTCCAATGCCGGCGAGCGGACCTGTTTCTGTTCTCCACATGGATCGACCCGCCTTCACATGCTTGTCTTCCATACGCATCAACACCATCTCCACCATGTCGAGAATCTCCGTCCAGCACCTCAAACTCTTCCTCTCCGCCACAGGACACCGCAGCGATGCCCTCATCAGCCATCTCTCCCGCCTGCTCACCACCCACAAAGGCCTCACAGCATCCCTCACAACCCTGTACTACACCATGATGTTCGTGCACTCCCGCTTGACGCGAATCCTCGAAATGCGATACGAGAAGCTAGCCCTTAGCATCGCATCCAAAGCCTCAGCCACTGGCGCTCTCCTCCCAGGTGAAACAATGGTCGCACACATCGAAGCACCGCATTTGCGACTGACGCAGTGGTGTGCCGGGGTAAAGTCTTTAGGAGATGCGACTGAAGATGTGAGGTTGTTCCTGCGATTGTTTGGTCTGTTGGGAGTGTACACGTGGGCGAAAGAGACGTATGCGAAACAGCATCGAGATCCTGCAATCAAGGTGTTGTTGTGGGCGAGGATAGGTGCATATACTGGCTTCCAAGTGTTCGAGAACCTGGCATATTTGGTAAGACGGGGAATGCTACGGGGCGATAGAGCTACAGCGAATGAGGCGAAGTGGTGGGCCTGGAGTGGGAGGTTCTGGGTCGCAGAGGTTGTGCTAGAACTGTTGAGGTTGGCGAGGGTGAGGCAGCTGCGATATAATGAAGAGTTTGGAGCTGAGAAGGTGGGAGATGATCAGAATGTGACTGTGCGAAGCCAACAGTTGAACGAGAAGTGGTCGGATCTATATGCATATGGAGGTTGGCTGTTGCCCGGGATTCATTTCAGCTTCCTGGACGAAGAAGAACACAGTCCTATCTCTGAGGCCTGGATGGGTGCTTCAGGCATGGTACCGGGCGTGATAGGACTGAGAAATGCATGGCGTGAGACAGCATGAATCGATTGACACAGCAGCCTGCGATAGTGCAATTTACACAACGGGCGTCACAGCACATGATCCAACTATATCCGAGTAATGTCTACACGTGCACGATCGTACAGATTGTGGCCAACGAGCTCTCCAGACTCGCGCTCTTCGTCTGATAGTACTCGGGGCTGGACGCTCACCGCAGCATAGGTCCCTGCTCCTCGCTTCTTGCTCAGCGTGCCAGGGTTGATACACAGTACTCCGTTGACCACCTAAAAGTGATCAAATTAGCAACGATCGAACTGGAACATATGAGGCCACACTGCTTACCTTTGCAAACGGGTTCAAGACAGACGGCAGTATAAGCATGTCCGGCCTGACCTGCCAGAATTCGCCAAGCTTGTAATAGGTCAAGTCGATATTGGCACCCATCGCCAGTCGTTCCTCGCCACCCGGCGCAGGTGTCTCGCCAGGTATTGCTGTAGGCTTTGGAAGGTCTTCTCGAGCCGCCGGTGGGAACACCGGGAAGAAGTGGCTTTGCTCGAGTAAATGATTCGATAATCTGCCTAGGAGGTCATCATTGAATGCTTGTCCTTTCTCTGCCTGGTAGACGTTCTCGCGTCTCAGCTCCGACAGCACGTCTTGCGACGACATGCCGACAAGCATATCGTTGATCGAGAGTGCCATTGGATTCGCGACAAACTGTACCTGCCTCGGCAATGCGAGCTGAGGCTTCGGAACACGATCCTGTGGCCAGGAGACGTGCTTGCTGATGGCATCTCGCACCGAGGGAACCATCACGATCGTGATTGTGGGCACCGCTTGCGCCAGCTTTTGCAGTGGCTCGCTGATCAGTATCCTGAAGACGTCGATGATTGTTGCCTGGTCTGGCTGTATCTTCGCGTCGGATGGTAAGTATGGTTCGAAGTCGCCGGAGGCTACCACGGGATGCTCGAGGTCCAGAAACGGACCTGTCAGCATCAGCACATCTGCTCGACTAGACTCGGCCTTCTCCAGGAGTGCATAAAGAGGCGCGAACGAAAGGTCGGTGTCTGTAGTGTATGGTCCACTGCCAACCAGCATGCTCAAAGGTGTTGTCTCTCCATCTGCTCCCGTCAAGCGATCATTGTGCACTTCGATGTCTTGCGTCCGTGATGCTGCCGGGGGGAGCATAGGCATTGAGAGTACGTCTGTGGCTGCGAAGAACTCTCCGCTGACATTTGTACCCTTTAGAGCCACGATCTTGCCCGGGAAGAAGTCAAAGCCCAGGCCTTCCATCTTCAAAGGCACTCGCATTCCAGCGCCCATCCGTCTGCTCGTCTCCAATACCAAGCTAGCTGCATTGAGCTTCCCAGCCGGTGCATCATTCGCTATCCTGCCCACCGCGACTATTTCTGCTGTAGATTGTGCTGCTGGGTTGCCGAATGCCGTATCTGGTAGTTCATAGTGCTTCTGTACTTGCTCTGTGAAAGTGTCGATCCTATCGTCGAGGATCTCGGAGGCTTCCGACAACTTCATGGCCATTGGTTTGTATGCGAACTTTGGCAGATCCATAGCCGCCTTGAGCTTTACTCGTGCTTCGGCAGGTGGAATCTCCGAGGCTGTAGCAGCAGCAAGTTGTGAATTGATCGACTCAATGATATCGCCGGCGTTTTTGCGGTCCTGGAACGCAACTGTAGGAACATTTCCTCCCACAGTAGGCGTCTTGCTATCTGCTGGCGAGCTGTTCAACCCACTTCGCATTGCTTTCGAGGAAGGAGTGTCGAAGTTGGTGGACTTTCTTTTCGCGGCGTTCGTTCGTGAAGTGGGCGTTGTAGAGACCATGCCATCGAGCATGCCAAACACGTCGCCTCCTGTTGTGCCTCCTCTTGGTGTGGCTGCTGTTCGTTTGGCAGCTCCGTGGCTTGCATGCACTTTCCTCGAGTCGCGCTCCAATGCATCTTGTAGTGTCTTCTTGAAGTCGCGTACAGTCTTGTAGTCGAGTTTCGTTGTCTCGACGCCCATCTGGATAACATAGCTGTCCCATTTGTAGTAGAGGTCCTCCGGTGTCAATGACATGAGCTGAATGATGTGCAGGAGTTCGGTAACGACATCTTGAGGTAGAGCTGTGTCTGGTGGGGCAAAGAACTGATTGATTGCCTTCTCGAGGTCCGCCATCGTGTCGTGGTTCAGTGTTGCTCTGCTGAACGAAGAGATTGATCGATCAATCACGCTTCGCATTGATCCCGGTAGACGCGACGAAGTGCGACGCGACTTACTCGCGCTGGGAGCTTAGCGCGCTTCGGGGTCTATGTACCGAACAGGGATTAGTATACAGTATTTGGCAACATCGTTCCTCCTCCTTAACGTCACCTTTATCCGAACATGTATCGCACGGCCAACCGCCACAGCACATATCGAAGCCCAGATTGGGTGGTATTCCGCGGAGTACATCGCACCACCCGCTGGAGTCGGAGCGGACAACCAGCACGCGGCTCTCAGACCAACTATCGCAAACCAGACCTCGCACGGTGGATCGAAATGGAAGCAAGCTATCGCACACTCGGAAACTGAAAGAGCCACCCCACACGCACAGAAGACCGCGGTTGAACGCACTGAAGATGGACAGAATCATGAACGCAATCAGGATCTATCGCAACCCAATCAACGCAACCAGCTACTATCGCAAGCCAATCAAGCCAAAGAGGAATTATAGCAGCCCAGTCAATACCACAAAAATCTGTGGTATTTCGAGAAACGCCACGATGATCTATCGCTTCCCAATCAACCCATCAGTCCCAATCAAGCGGCGCAGAGCGTAAGCGTCTGGGCTGCGGGCTTCCTGAGCAGGCTCGAGGTTAACACGAGAAGCCAGCGAAATTGTTCGGGGCCGCCAGACACATACACACCGCGCCCCACAGAATGACGGTGCCTCCAACGAATTTGGCAATAGGCAGGCGATGTACTCATCAGGTATATGAACAGCCATTCTGATGCCAGCTGAGAGAGGTAGAAGCAGCGTGTCAGCCAGCTGTATTGGTGACTACTAAAATCGAGGTGTCCGAGTATGCGATAGACTGAGGCGTAAGAGAGGGACTGTTTATCGAGGTATTGTGCGAAGAAGACTAGGCACATCTATTCGAACCATTAGCTGAAATCCCGCCACAGTCAACGTAGACAACACAATATCGGTAGCACCATCATATCACGAGATCCATCGCTCAACAGAGCGGGCAGTATAGTCGAGAGCGCAGTACGCTAACATAAGTTTGGAGTTCGCATTGTTGTTACCCTTGTAGTAGTAGGTGATGTTCTCCTCACAGCTCATATATCAGATAGGGCCAGCACCACGGCGAGCGGCGGAAGGTCGCTGTCGCCGCCACTAGGGCCGTAACGCTACCAAGGTTACCTTCACCCGCGACTTTTCGCCATCTTCGATCTGTATTCCTGTCGGTTCCAGTCGTGGTTTTACGCTCCTCTGTTTCACGCCATTCATCTATACTGTCCAGCAGGACGATGCGAGCGCGGCATAGCCGTCGTGCGGGCAGTGTCGTCCGCGGTCTTGGTTTAGGCGACATTCCACCAGATTTCGTCAAATCGATTCAGAGGGAAGGAAGTGAACGAGCGCGAACGAAAGAGCGAACAACGCGTCAGATAAGGTTCAAGCTCCGGGGTCGAGCCGATCCCGCCTTCCCTCACTTCGGTTGGGCGCCAGGACTCAAACACGATGGGCGGAATCTCAACATCAAACACTCTTATCGCCGAAATGGCGGGCGTCCCACTCAAGCCATGGACGGCGGTACCGCAGAAGAGGTACAGACTGGTAGACGCGAGATTGATAGGTAATAACACAGTGATATCTAAACTCCATCCGGACTGACGGGATATGCCAAACAGATCCCAAGTCCGGAGATATACATGACGTACGTACTGAAGGGCACAAGGCATCTCGCGGTGGCCTAGACAGCGGCGGAGCATTCGAGACCTGTGTTGCACGACGCGCCTCGTTCAATCACTTTCTGAGACACTGCCACGTGCTTGTCGAGTGTAGCTAACACCCTTCTGTTTGATAGCATGTCACGATAGACATATACAATGGCGTTATTCGGCATATGACAAAGCTGTCGAACCAGCCGTCGCCTGGCGAAGAGGCCATGTCGTGGACTCAGGGAAGCGACATGGTCATTGTCAACCTCGAAGGCCGTTATGTGATGCCAGGACTGATCGATTGCCATGTCCATCTCGCCACACCCCCTGGTGAAGATGGGCTCAAAGACACTGTCAACCAGGACCCGGAAACATCTCTTTTGCGACAGCCGTATCTCGCCCACCAGATGCTGAAGCGCGGGTTCACCTCAATCCGCGATTGTGGAGGTGCTGGACTGGCTCTCAAAGAAGCACTAGCCGAAGGCCTGTATCCTGGTCCCCGGCTTTTCACATCCGGACATGGCATCCCAGACCGGTGGCCACGGAGACCTGCGCTCCTCCAAAGATGACGAGTACGCATGCTGCGGAGGAAACACACACGGTCTAGGCCGTATTGCCGATTGGGTGGAGCAGTGCCTGCACGCCGCACGAGAGGAGTTGCGGCAGGGCGCAGACTTCATCAAGATTATGGTCAGCGGTGGTGTAGTGTCGCCCACAGACAAGCTCACGAGTCTGCAATACACGCCTGAAGAGATCCGTGCCTTCACCAGGGTAGCCAGTGACTGCGGCACGTGGGTCACGGCACACGCATATACGCCGGCCGCTATCCGCAATGCCGTAGAGAATGGCGTGCTAGGAATAGAGCATGGGAATCTCATCGATGAGCCAACCGCGAAGCTCATGGCCGAGAAGGGCGTATATCTGACTCCGACACTGGTGGCCTACGAGACCATGGCATCGAAAGACTTCCCTGGCTTCCTTCCGCCGTCCATCGCCTCCAAGAATATCCCGGTCCTCGAGGCGGGCTTGAAGAGCATCCAAATCGCAGACGCTGCTGGAGTCACGATGTGCTATGGTTCGGATCTACTGGGTCCTTTGCAGATTAGGCAAACAGGCGAGTTTGTGCTGCGGAGGAAAGCAGGCCTTAGCGCATTGAAAGTTCTGCAGAGTGCCACTGTCAATGCCGCGAGGATGTTGCGCCAGGAAGACAAGCTTGGTCGTGTGAAGGAGGGTGCCATGGCTGACTTGTTGATCCTCAATGCAAACCCGCTTGAGGATCTTGGGTCGCTTGATCGACCAGAGCGACATTTGTTGGCGGTTATCAAGGATGGCAGGTGTCTTCACAGCCGCTGGTCGAAGTTCACGGCCGAGACGGAGCGAGCCGAGTTTATTGAGTGAAGAGGTTCAGGTTGCAATGTCAATTCTCTATGCTTGTCAATCAGGCCCAGTGGTCACGGCGAGAACGGGGCGACCGGGTCGACGCTGGGAAACGTTAGCTGAATCATCCGAGGCACGAAGTTGTGCCGTGCTCACCTCAAATCCAGGCAATCTAGCCGCCAAACTTCCCACTTCAGGGCTTCTTCCTTGCCGACCATACTCATCTCACGTCGCATTTCCACCGTGCCATCTTCTCGCATCAACTGTACCAAGTTTCCCACCTTGTACTGAAAATCTCCAACGCCAATCATCTTGATGTTGACGTGAGGCTTTTGCCCCAACTCGTAGCCCATCCTCCACATTCGCTCCTCATGAGTCGTGGCGTTGAGATGTTCAAGAGCATGCTCGTTCGTCAGGACACGAACCGCCTGCAGTCGCGGCAGGAACGGCAGCATGAGCTCAAGCACAGTGTAGTCGGCAGTATTGACAGCACATCCCAGCTCCACCAGATTGGGACAATGCTGGATCAGAGCTGCCAGATCGTCTGCAGATAGCGCCCATTGGTCTGACAGTAGCAAGTGAGTCAAGGTCTCGCCGTGATAGTGCATAAGAGCCTCCAAGTAATCTTTCCCGAGCTCACGAATGCGAGGATCAATCGGAGAGTCGGGATTCGGCGTGAGCGGGCTTTGGACACGGTCCTCTGGCGTGAAGCCTGATGGCTTCCTTCTCTCGTTGACGACGTACAGGCGTTCCATCTTCGATCTCGCATTCTTCATGATCTTAACATGTTCAGGGGCAATCTCATTGGCACGAACACATTTGAAGTTCGTGTACATGTCCAGTGGCACATTCTTCCAGGTATCGTCAACAAATATCGTCCGCGGATCGTTGCCGCCAAAGCTGTCTAGGAAGGTGACACTAGTGTTGATGTCAACGTCAAAGATCTGCTCCATGCCGAGAACGTTGGGGCCAAAAAAGTTGTGCATGCCGAAGTGTTTGAGCTTGAGCTTGTAGCCGGCTTTGTGACATCTGCCAAAGAAGAGGTTCAGATTCATGATCGATTCAGCCTCTGCTCTCATGCGTGGCGAGAAGTGTAACCTGACGTCTTCCAGCTTCTTGGAGTGCAGCATGAGCATGCTGATATCGTCCGGATAGCACATTGGGTCAATGTCCATGGCATGAAACATTCTCAGATTGGCCATCGGAGGAATCAGAACGGAAGGCCTGGGCACTCTGGTCGACGGAAACCTCAGCACGAACTTGGTCAGAGTGTTGTGATTTCCCAGGCCCTGGTAGAAAGTCTTGAGCGGCTTGCAGTCAAGCTCCCAGCAGAACGACTGCAGCTTTGTCATCTTGTCCGTCGCGGCTCGCAACAAGATGTTCAGCATCATGGAGTTGTCGGGCACGCGGCCCTTCGCAAAGTCGTCTATGCCCAGCTCTTTCCACTGTCCCCAAATCCTGAAGTCCTTGACTAATGCGCCATGCTGTTTGGTCACGAGACCATTCAACGCCATCTGGAAGGGGCTGCCGCTCCCAAAACCTTCTGGCCGGCCGTTGACATAGCGAATGTCTGCGTACGAGTGCAGGTTGACCTTCTCGTACAGCTGGGGTAGGGTCATGTAGTAGAGAAGACGCGATGTTCGTGTGACTCGGGCAATGTCGCCAATGTCGTCCAGGTATGACACAATGAGCGCAACGAGATGCAACGGCAGGGTCGTGGCTCGCTGGACGCCGTTGGGTGGGAGAGTGGAGACCGGACTCGTGTAGGAGACATATCGCGGGATCTCGCGCTCGATTCCGCTGGCGCTGAATGCATTCGATGGGGCCTGTCCCATGTCCGCCGGGGGTGGAGGCGCCGTGGGCGGAGGTGCCGTGGGCGGAGGTGCTTTGTGAAGGCTAGCACTGGCCGTCATGGTAGCAGTGCCTGATCCAGAGGCAGACGAGCCGTGCTTGCGTTTGCCCAACATCGTCCTCAGAACCACTCAAGGGGGAGCAGCTAACGAGGCATGCTACATTCTACGTGCTTCCTGCGGGACACATGTAGCTCCTACAGCAGGCATACGCGGGTAGCATGTCATCCCTATGGCTGGGAAATGGCGCAAGTCTACGTTATGCAAAATGAAATCGTTGGTGACGGCTGGGCCAGGCGATGTGTACTGTACATTAGGCCAAGGCGCAGCTAAACTTTAATGCTCCCCTGCTTGATCGGGCTGATATGCCGATTGTGCACTATCTCCGTCGTGTTCGACGTCTTGTACGAGGGGAAGCAGGATAATGATTGTACAATTCTCCGACCAGGAGGTCGTGCAATCGCCCTTCATTTGTGTGTAGTGGCGGACTATCTCAACTCATGCGAAGGTCCATGTTGCTCTTGCGCATCTTCGTACTGTAACACGTCCACGTCTTCTGAAGCAAGCCGTGGCAGTCCATACCTCCAGCCCCCGGTCCACCCAGATCCCGGTAAGATGCTGCGGCGTAGCAAGAACTCTAGCACCGGTTACAGTATGTACTATTGTCGCGCCAGCGCCAGCATCAGCATCCACGTCCCCCTGATCAAGCTTTGGCTGCTCTTGCGAAACACTTAAACCGGTGTTTTGTCTATCGTCGACAGCGGAAACGTCTAGTACGTCCTGGATCGTCCGTAACTTCCCTGGCCCTCGTCGTTGCTCGGAAAGCGCAACACCCGAACATGGCAGATGATGCACTGGCTGCCTTGATCACTTCGTACCACGAACTCAATCCGACCGTCGTTGATGAGCTGGACAGCCTGCCGTCCGCACTCGAGTTTTCCACAAGATTCGCTGCGAAAAACCGACCCTTCGTTGTGCGCGGTGGTGCCCGAAGCTGGACTGCGGTCGAGCGTTGGTCCGCCGAACACCTGGTGGCGGTGCTCAAGGACAAGGATGTTAAAGTAGCGGTGACACCACAAGGGTAGGTTTTCAGTGAATCCTCGTCGCTCTCTTCCATCATTATCTTCACTCACATCACGTTCATACGTCCTGTCCGCTGAATTGAACAGGAACGCAGATGCCGTGGTTGAGAATGAACATGGACGTTTGCTCTTCGTGGAACCTTGTGAAATCCACGAGCCCTTTGGCGAGCTCTTGAATTATGTGCAAGCAGACTCCACGCAGCCGAAACGTCTTGTGCAGTATGCGCAGCCACAGAACGACTCTCTGAGGTTGGAGTATCCCGAGCTGTTCCCAGACGTCCCGCCCGAGATCGCATTCGCAAGCGAGGCATTCAACCAGGGACCAGATGCCATCAACTTCTGGTTAGGGAATGCTCGGTCCACCACATCTCTCCACAAGGATAACTACGAGAACATATATGCACAAATTCGAGGGGAAAAACACTTTGTGCTCCTTCCTCCTGTTGAGCTACCGTGCGTCAACGAAACGCCACTTCAGTTCGCCCGCTACCAACCGTCTTCAGAACATGGCAACAAGCTGGAGCCTCGCGCCGACCCCGACGCCGAGCTGATCCCAGTCCCCCTCTGGGATCCAGATGAGCCAATGGCCAGAGCGACAGCTTACTCGAAGCATTCAAGACCGCTCAGAGTCACACTCTTCGAAGGCGACATCATGTACCTGCCGGCGATGTGGTATCATAAAGTCAAGCAGGGCAATGGACCGGAGGGGTTTTCATGCTCGGTCAACTACTGGTATGATATGGACTTCGGCGGCAGCTTCTGGATCAGCAATGCCTTCATCAGAGATGTCTACAACGCGCAAGTAAAGCAAGTGGAGTACCCGGGGCTTTCGCTCGAAAACGACGATGAAGGCAAGCAGAGTGAGCACGCAAAACATGCATGGAAATCAAGGTCCGCGCCAAAAGGACCTGGTGATGCTACTCAAATCGACATTTGCAACTAGTACAAGCCGCTGAGGGAGTATCTGCCTACTCTATTGCCGGAAATGTCAGTGAAGTAGATGGCATCTCCAGGCCCATAGTTGACTGCCACATCGATATATGGTGGCAGCGGACTCAAGGTCCCCGGCAGTCCAACCGAAGCGCCGGTGTTTGGAAAGTCAAAGTAGCTGAACTCCAGCGTGTTGGTATCGAGGCGTGCCAATCGGTCGACATTCTGTCGAATCATTAGCAACAGGTCAAAACTGAACAAGATCCGACAACACGCACGAAGAAGCTGTACCAAACACCACCCTGCTTATCAATGGTATCCTCCGCTCCAATCCCCAGCAACTGATTCGTATGGAAGATCTCAATCTTGTGCGTCTTCATATCGATCCGGCCAATGCCATTTCCAGTGAACAGCGCAAAGTACACAAATCCATCCCTCTCCGCCCGGATCACAGTCGGCATCTGCAGCGGCTCTGGCAAGTCATACTCTTTCGTCACATCCGTCTCAGGATCATACGTCAAAATCTTGTTCGCCAAAAGCTCCGCAATGTATACAACCCCATCCGACGCAACAAACAGCCCCAGCGGCAACGAAAGTGGCGTCGGGATGGGATAGTTCGTGAAATTCTCCGTCTCGAACGAAAAGAATGAAAATACATTCCCCGTCGTCTGCGTAAGCCAAATGCCATCCTTGGCGGTGTACAGATCATTGAAGGGCTGCAGGTCTCCCACAGGATTCACCGGCGGCTGAAAGATCCTAATGTCTTTCGACACAGGATCTATCCTTACAAGCTGATTCCTTAATCCATTGCTGGCGTACATGTATCCATCTGCACCTTCGCGGATCGCGCAGGAGAATGCTGTGCGGTCTTGGACAATGTCGTTGTTGAGGCCGGGGATCGTCTTGTTGCTGAGAGGTGTTGTGAAGGGGATGGGGTATTCTTCGACGGATCCGGTGGACGTGTCGACACGGAAGATGTTGTTCTTGAGGATTGCTTCGCCCCAGAGGGCACCGTCGGGCCCGTTTGAGAGGTCGCAGGGCCCGGAGAGGGGGGTCTTCAGTGGGTAAAAGGTGAAGCGATTGTCTTGTCGTTCGTGGATGGTGGGCGCTGCGAGAGCAGTGGCGGTCAATGCCGTCAGGCAGGTCAAGGTTCGGCCTGTCATCGTTGTGATCGATCACTCGAGACACTGTCGTCGAATTCGATTATCACGGCGTGGCAACGTGCAAGGCAGAAGGAAACGAGAGCAGTGGAATATGATCTTCAAAAGAAAGGTGATTTTACCGTATCTACAAGGTACATGTGGACCGCACACGGCTGCAACTGTCGCACCCGTTGCGTATGAGGCTCAAATTTCCGCTTGGCGCTTTTGTAGTGTCTAGATCGGGAAGGTGTAGAGTCATTTCGGGAACATATCGTGAAGATCTCCTATGTGGAGCGGAAGATCATCCGTCATAGTTACCGTCCGATGGTACAGAACGCCAAAGCCGAGGTGCTGGAGTTAGTCGCAACACAATGCATAGAGAGGTGACTTGACATCCGTTGTCCAAGACAGACCGGCATGACTGAGAAGCCTGAGGTGCGTATTGATGCGAGTTGCAGACGTACGATATGGACGTCTAACAATCTTTACGCCACGTTATGACCAGGAAAGTTCGTGGCTCGTTTACAGAGCTTCGTACACATGTTCCCAATGTTTCACCAACACTTTAGACCGTGTGCTGGAAACCCTATGGCGATGGAATAATGACTTGACCGCTTCGTCAGAAAGTACACGTGTGTCAGACGTGGTGCGTTCAAGCTGTACATGCTTTCTATGGAGCCATATCTAGATCCACCAGAAGTTGCTTCTCCTTCCGGGCCAATTCGATATCTCGCCGCTCGCGCTGTATATCCTCCAACTGAGAGCACATTGCGGCCTGCGATTCATTGTGCGATGCGTCAATCGTGGCCTCACTGTGATGGCATCCCGTATTAGCTGCATTTGCTGCTTTCGTTCGATCTTGATGGCCGGCTCGGTCTTGATCGGGATGTCTGTATCGTCTGTGAGGTCGATCACGGGCTCTTGGGGCGTCATGCCTGTTGGCTCAACTTCCAGAAGGGGATCGTCGTCGCTCTCCTCTGTTGCGATGTCGTCCATGTCGATCGTTAGTGCGTTTTAGACTGTATTGCCGATAAATCCATGATTTGAGTCCGGCTCACGGACCTCTGGCTTTGCCTTCATCTTGCGATGCTGCTCGTTGACTCGGGATGAGCTTGTATTGAGGCACTCTCGATTGTTCAGGTTCGATGCGTGAAGCTCGCTCTTGATCTTCACCTGCGCGGGCTCCTCATCGTGTTCGTCACCTTCAATCAAGCCGGGTCTGCATTCGGCTGATGTTGGCTGCGTTGGCGCGCTGAGTTTGCCGCGCTTGTTAGACAGATCTTCTGGCTGAGATGGAGACACTCGACCCGGCTTTCTCACGGCCGTTGAGGGCTCTGACAAGCCGGATGAAGCATCATCAGAGACCTGTGCAACGCTCTTGCTTGAGCGGCGTTCGTGACGGCGAGGGTCCAGCGGCACTGCATTGGGTGCCTTTGATCGCGATCCCATGGAGGAGGCCGTCTCGCCATCAAGAGACGGCTCCGCAGTCATATGTGGAGAGACGCGATGCTGCACGTCGTGTTGCAACTGTCTCGAACGCCCAGACTGGACCTCTCCGACCCTGGGTCGAGAGTGGCGCGAAGCTGCGTTGCGATACTCTGTCAAAGCAGGAGATCTGAAGTCCATCGTGTGCATTGCGATGGGCCGTCGAATCCCGGCGCGGCGCGTGTGGAGTCTCCTTTCGAGTAAAATCAGGGGATGCCTTGGGTCCCCGCTGATCATGCCGGCGACTTGTGGCAGGCTCTCTCAAAGCGCGCTGCTGGTCTCGTCTCCTCATTTCATTGAAGAACTCTCGTGCTGCAATGAATCAAAATCAGCTTTGGAGCAGGTGTATCCTGGTAGGTATATGGTACTCACTTGTGTTTCTGAAGTGAAACTCTGCGATGTCCGCCTTCGGAAGACCTGATGGAAGGAGGCCCCATCGGGGACGAAACTGATCAGGACTGATCAATATCGGCGATTCCAGCCCCGACGGCAGGCTACTCAGCATTAGCATAAGAACATGTGTCAGGCGGCACACTTATGACTTACCGCCCGGCATGAGGATCGGTCGGTCGAGTTGCAGGGGAATGCGACTCTGCGATACACCCACTTTGCACATAGACAGAGATAGTGCCAAAGTGGGCCGTCATCCTATCTTTGTGCATGGGGTTGCGATGTGAGCTGTTGGCGAAGGCTATACTCATCAGTCGGGCCCAAGACGGTAGCTAGGATAGGGTGATGTACTTACGCTGAGCATGCACCGGTGGCACCCTGTACTGCCTAGAAGTTGGATGCATTCTACCATTGTCCCAGGTGTGTCTCGCCTTGAATACATAAGGCCGAGTTTCGCCCTCCATCTTCCGCTGCGGCCTCGGCTGCGATGGATCTGGCACGTATAGCGTATGCGCTGGCTGCTTACGCAAAAGGTAAATCTGTGTGTAGCCGTTGCCAGATCTGCGGATGATATCGTGGTCGTCCACTGCGATTGCCAACAGGAGCGCATTGGTGTCAGCCCACCACGCGAAGTCTGAGTTTCACATGAACTTCGATGCGCGATTTGGGCTGTTCTGCAATGTATCGCTCACGTAATTTTGGGTCTGAGGTGCGATTCAGGTAGTCTTTTCCTGCATTCTCTTCTGCATTGTTGTCCTCCTTTGCGATATCGATATGAGGGACTTCCCTCACTCGTGAATTGCGATCATTGTACATCAACTCGATTACTATGCCGCTTGAGATAGGCATCTTGGCTCCCTGTGCTGGTCGTGTGTGGGATTGGTGATGGAAAAGCGGAAAATGAAACAAGCGGGTACAAAGTGTACGAGTTTGAAGGAAAAGCACGCACCACCGTTGCCAAGCCACTCGCAGCGATTGAGCGCGGAAGAGCATGACGGCGGGAGAGCCCATCCCGAGTCATCTACCATCCGCGCACGGCGTAATCGGTGTGAACATGCCGCAGAGCGGTGCGAGGAAGAGCCTTGGGCCGGGTGAACAGGAGAACAGGAGTTCTTCCACTACTCTGCTGTCAGCATACTTCACACGAGCGCATCTCAATGGACTCCACAACAAGGCCCAGACGTAATCCCTTGCCATCAAGTATCAAGTGGCGCAGATCTTGCCGTCGAGCTTCGACAACGCTTTCACAGGCCCTTGCCCTTAGCGAATCAACACAATGAGACCTCACAGGGGGAAGATTCGGAGTCATACAAAGCAGGATTCTGTGTGATACAGTCGGCGGTCGTGCAGCAGTGCATCGATAAGTCATCTTAGGCCAAGTCTCGAGCTCGAGCTTGCGCAGGATGCTTGAGCAGTACTGTACATACGTTTCGTTCGTCCATATTGTCTACTGCCCGAATATCGAGTGTGCCTGCAGAATATTAGTTCGAGTCTTCCACATCAACGAAATAGGGATGTTTACATATATCTGCCTCTTCCGCAGATGCACTGGCGTCTCGTTCTCTGGGGCGCCAGGAATCTTCTTCTCTAGCTTCCTGCAACAATGTCAGCGAATCCATGCCCACTGCATACTTGATCCCTTGCTCCCTCCTTCACTTACAAGTTATCAAACACACACTTGTTCAGGCTTCTCTCCGCCCCTCTGCACTGCCACAACTGCTGGTTGTTGTCGTCCAAGCATTCCCAATGCTTCCTGAACGACTCCAGACAGCTCTTGTTGATGTCGTCTATCACGCCCGCCGCGCATCGCGTGACCTTCCTGCCCTCCTTCAAGCACTCGGTCTCGCCCTTGCCATTCGATTGGTCCTTGCATTGCATGAAGTCATCGTTGTATGCTTTGCACCGCGCGCCTATGAAGTAGGATGCGGAGAGAAGAGGTGCTGAGGAAGCTCCGATCTCTTGGACTTTGGGGATGTTGTCGGGGAGGGGAGTCGTGTCGATGAGGACCTGCTGGTTGAAGCTGGAGGGCGTGTCAGTGACGTTGAATCGTGTGGACGAGACAGTATGATGCTGCATACCGTGGCTGTCTTGACGACATGGTGGGCAGTGACTGTAGCTTGACGAGAGCCGGCAATGCTTCACAAGAGTGTCGCCGGTAAGCCTCATGAGGTCGCAGTCGCGGAGATGTTGGCTGCTGAGGCAGGAACTTCGGAGTGAACCGATTGGTCAGAACGGCAGCTGTGACCAGGAACAGTCGCGTCCGAGCTCTGATCCGCGCTTCCACCTGGAAACTGCTGAGAGTGAAGGAAGGAGCAATGTAAATCATCGCTATATACTTTGCAGCGCCATTCATCTGGTCGCATACATATTGTGGTGTATCTCGCCATTCCTCTCCTGCCTCGAGCACGGCTATATCCGAAAGCACGCGACAGACACCGAATACGAGCGATTCGCAAACAGTAAACATGAGCAACCTTTTTGGCCAAAACAACCAGCAGGGCGGTACCGGTTTGTTTGGCAACGCAGCGAGTACGAATACTGGCGCCACTGGCACTGGATTATTCGGATCGAGTACTACGCAGAACAGCACTGGTGGAGGAGGACTTGGAGGAAGCCTTTTCGGCAACGCGAACAACAACCAGAACCAAAGTCAGGTCGGAGGACTGTTCGGCAATGCCAACAACAATCAGAACCAGACCACCAATGCAGGTGGGCTGTTTGGGCAGAACACTGCGCAGACTCAGAACCAGAATCAGACAGGCACCACAGGACTGTTCGGCAACAACGCGACGCAGAACAAGCCAGCGACGGGACTCTTCGGCAGCGCGAGTACTACCACTGGTAGTACTGGACTATTCGGCCAGAACCAGACTCAGAATCAGAACCAGGCGGCCCAGAACAACGCAGGCGGGACGTTCGGCGCCAGCACAACCACTGGAGCAGGCCTCTTCACCAACGCCAACCAGACCCAGACCCAGACCCAGACTACCGGCCTAGGTGGCTCACTATTCGGTGCTCCCAACCAGAACAACACCACACAAACCCAGAATGCGAGCGGCTCTCTCTTTGGCGCCTCGACATTTGGCCAACCACAAAACCAGGCGCAACAGCAGCCACAGCAGAACCTTTCCGGATCGTTGTACCAGCCCACAATCCAAGTGGGACCTCACAGCATGAGCTCGACGCAGCTGCAGAGGCTCCAGATGGGCGGACTGTCTACACAACCAAACGAGAAGAGCATCAAAGATCAGATTGCAACAGTCTGGAAGAAGTGGAACCCGGATGGAGACGGGCAGAACCCAGCAACAACTGTCCTCAAGACATACCTGTACAACGCAGTACCTAAGGAGTACGCACCGTTCTTCTACCCGAACCTGGCCCTCGGCGAGGACGAGCAGAGTTGGGAGGAGGCACTGAGCCAAAAGCCGGATCCGCCGAAACTGGATGGACAGGAAGTCTCAACCTTGGCTTATGTGCCTGTCATGTGCAAAGGCTTCGAGGCGATGGGCAGGCGAATCGAGACACAGGCGAAGATCGTGGAAGAGATGCGGGTACGGTTGCACGAGATGAACAACTCCCTTTCAGCAGTCATGGACGCACATCAACAGAGGATCACAGTCCGGATAGCGACAGCGAAGAAGCAACATCAGGTCCTGTCTCAGCGATGTCTCAGGCTCGCGGTAAAGGTGCAGGTACTGAGGAATAGAGGATACGCTCTGGACGCTGCAGAAGAAGGACTGCGGAAGACTCTCATCGCACTGGAGAAGCAAGTCATGGATCCTACATTCGCTGGTCGGGAAGACGAGATTTGGGCGAGGATGGTTGCATTGCGCGAGCGAACGAGGTGGCTGGAAGAAGAGGGCAAGAGGGTTATGGCCCAGGTCGATGAGCAGACTCGGCGAGGTCAGAACCCAAAGGCAAATGGTGTGCCAGAGGGAATTCTCACAAAGACGAAGAAGATCCTCAAAGACTACGATGAGCAGTTGCAGCACTTGAACAAAGAGCTGGAGGATGTGAAGAAGGAATATGCGGAGTGGGATGCGTCGCAGAGAAGACGGTAGGACCGCCATCTGCATTGTCTGCTGGCACTCCCAATGCGCATGGACGGCGTTGGGTTTCTGGACTTGGTATGAGTGTACAACTTATTGAGCGTGGCGTTGACGGTGGCATTGTCTATAGCCGTTCACATTTATGGCGTGCTTGCGTAACTTTACAGGCGCAAGTGTTGTGTCCTTCGAGACTGAGCGATTTCTGTCCGCGTGCAACGCAACCCGTATACCTGGTCGTTGCTATCATCAGTGATCACAGCCTTGGGCCGATCTCTTACCGAGACATCCAGCTGCCAGACCGGAACTAGCAAGATCTCAAACATTATGATCCGGGTGTCTCAAGATTGCGCACTCCGTCTTCATAGTTGGCTCCGTGCTCCAGACTGTGGGCACATTTCCAAGGCATAGCCAAGCACCCGCTAAATGCCGCTGGCGCCTCTTCACTTCACCAGACGAGAAGGACAAGTGACTAGTCCTCTGATAGCCGGTTCACAGCGGTTCCAGCGACGAAGAGCACCGCACTTTGCTTCAACTTCAAGTCTGACCATGACTTAGTCCCACCATCCTGTAAACATTCGTGGTGATTCCTTACACTCTCACAGATCCCCTCAATCCCGTCTTCGCTGCACTCCCTCTGCTGGCATACGGGAGAGGCGACAATAAACTTGCGCATTTTAGATACGATAAAAGTGACCGCTAGAAAGTACATTGAACTCCCTAGGCGAGGTTTGCCACGAACAGAGTCTGCGTGGCGCTGGTGCACTTCACATTGAAGAAAGCACAAACTCTAGCACCGTGTGGTTGAAGTCACGACACCTGAACGTCGCTAAGCCAAATTTCAACCCACGCATCCGCATCGTATCCCTTCCCCATCCATCGCTACCTCCGAAATCTCTCTCCCGACCACACTACAGACCCCTTCTCCGAGTGTCAAGACTTAAATCGCGACAGCACCGGCGTCGACCGCTGGTTGTTACAAGCCTACCAAGGATTCGGCGGGAGCGAGCTCATAGCCCACGGAGGGGGCCTACAGCTTCACGGATCAAGTCGTTGGTGGTACTGCAATCTTTCTATCTGGGAGGTGCCAGACGAAGCCGCATGATTACACGATCAGTAACGATTATCCACCTGGGACGGCGCAGTTGACGTTTGACGTCGGGGCGCCTTATTCGTTTTAGAGTGAGGGGTATGGGTCGAGATGAGATGAGAAGGGAGGGAAGCGAAGGTGGTGAAGTGTACGCTGCGAGCTCGGGCGTGAGCTCAATCACGACAGCTGTTCTGGAGAAGTTCATAGCGATTTGCCCAGGTACGCCACTAGCGGGTATATACGACGTCGAGTAGTGGCCGAGGGGCGGCCGATCTGTTGGAGCATGCAGTGCATGACGCGTTACGCTCTACGATTTCACGATCCTCTAAGGCAATTGCGTTAGCGTATCAAGCATAGCCAAGGTCCTTCTGCTTGTCAATCAGGCCAAGTTCAATATCCTCTGCATTTCGTATTCGTCCTAATATTCTCATGCCTACCATGATCCATCGCCTGCCCGGTCATCTTCAGCAGCTCTCGCTTCTTCTTGGAACTCAAAATCACCGAGAGTAATCTTCTCGCTGACCCTTGGAGAGAGTGCTATCGTTGTGCGCAACCTTCAAGTCCCAACTAGGGCCCCGTAACCATGGGCCGTGCCAATCACCACTGCGGACATGCTTTGCATTGAGCTGCCAGTGCTGGTAGTTGGTGCCTGAATCGAATATAGGTGTATAGGTGCCGATGGCGTTGTGCACATTCGCCGTCCGTGTTGAGAGGCATTTGTCCTGATCTCCACTCGTGAGACTATGCAAAGGAACGCACAAAATCCCACCCCTGATTCCATCTTCTGTGTTGTACCAAGGCATTTCATGGCCCTGGAGGCATGTCTTGCCTTCGAAGAACAGAGCGACAAGCACTCTGATCGCACGAGCCTGACTAGGATTGGAGGATTACTGTACTGAACAGTGTTGCCGGTAGTCTGGTTCGTATAACACTACTCAAAGTGTCTCGAGCATGAGTGGCATTCTCACTTGAGGAGCAATACAGGCGCGCGGTCGCCCCGCTTGGGAAACAGATCCATGCCATCGAAGCGCACGCCCGGTGATACGACCGTTCAACGATATCATCCAAGCGGCCGCACGATCGGTGAGCTCACCGTATGTGCATCGAGATGTATTGCTGGCATCGGACAGCGACCACAGCTGGTCGTCTTGACAATTGCGTATTGACGTTTCACAAATCGATGCATGCGAACGTCATCATGAGAAGCATTGAAATATCCCTGTACAGTAAGGACAGTGGCATTCGTTGGCGTTCGTTGACCTTTATCTTGACCTGCGATCTACGTACCGACAGACTCATCAGCATCAGAAACCTCTTCACAAACACTCCAGAATGTTGTCCGGCATCAAGCAGCTCGCCGTACGCCCATCAGGGTTCGCATCAGCGGTTCGGGGTCCTCAGGCTACTTTCAGTAAGTGCATTGATAGTTGTCGTACCCACTGGGCCAATGCTGACCGAGGCAGACATCGTCCGCCGCTCCCACGTCGAGCAAGGCGCCACAAGCAAAGGCGGGCCTGGAGCAACCAACATCCGCGATTCACCATCAAGCAGCGGCGAGGCTAGCGGCGTGAACGCCAGCCGTAGTCTTGATAGCGAGACGCGTGAGAGCAAATCGACCACCGCTCGCCCGGTCACCAAGCCAGAGGAGACAGGTCTCGGTTCCCAGGAGGAACCACAGCCATCGCAAGAGAACATGAAGCGGCCGAAGGAGGAGCCAGACCACATCAAGCGTCAGCATGTCGAGGCAGAGGGGCAGAAGCCATTAGATCCAGCTGATGATGGCTATGGCATCGCAAGTAAAAAGGACTAGAAGTAGGGGTAGTTGCATCGCGTCTTCTTCCTTGCTCGAGGGTCTTGGTGGGATGCTGGAGAGTCATCTGCACGGACGAGGCAGGGTCATCGCCGTCGAGCGTCATACAGTAATGTACCGGTACTTCCCACAGCAATACTTGGTTTAGGATTGTGTAGCGTTGGGGCAGACCTTGCACCTTATTGAAGTGCAAATCCCTCATAACGCTTGATCCATGTTTTGGTGAAGACTTGGTCGTTCAGGAGCAACACGTGACCGGCGCATGTTCCTGCCCGATACAGTAGTGTTCTATATCAAGCGAAGAAATGCAAAGATCTGGGGCTTCGACGATCCTGGCTCGTCAACTCAGACATTTCAACGTTCTGCATGTGAATGCCACATTAGTCACGGAGCTGTTGTGCAGTATCGAATCCATGCAGTATTATTGCTGAGAGAACGACCAGCGGGTATTGCTGGAGCTGAGGTTCGTATGTCGGCATCAATAGACTTTGGCCAGGCCCGACGGTGGCATGACGGAGGTTTCGGTCCATAGTCTACCTTCGCTCTACGACGATGTGGTCGCGTGCGGTAGCGCGATGGTGACTCGATAGCGTGCCAGTCTGTTCAAAGGGCCTTCCGTGTTCCTTCCGTGCCTTCCTCATCATCGTCGAACACATGCGACTGTCGTTACTACTGCAGTCTGCATCCTGCAACGACGATCCTTTCAACGTTCCAGCCGTAACGACGACTCAGCTCTAGACGCCCCGTATCCAGCTTGAGGTCTAGAACGCGAGCTCCTCACAGTCTTGCAGTGTGCAACCACACACACAACATCGACAGCAGGCGGGGCATCACACGCGCACATTGTACCTGTGTTTGCTAAGGAGCGAGGATAAAGCGAAGGACAAAGCGATTGTACATTGTATACGCTTCCATCGAACAAGCATTGTTTGTGGTGCTTCAAGGGTCGCGGGAAGCTGCAGCACGACTCGGGACAACGAGCACGTGGTTCGCTTTGTTTCGCAATTCAACAGACTCGACCGCCGACTCGGTGCTGTTTCTAGACCTTCGGCTCCCACGGCGCGCGACGAGATATACTCCCAAACACCTCCAATCGAAGCGGCACACAAACACTGGATGGTGTCGCGGTTCAGCGCAGCGGCTGAGATAAGCGGACGGGCGCCCTGAGCGACGGATACATGCGCACTTATGAAAGACACGGGCAAGGAAGCGGCGGGCTCAGACAGAGGACTGCATGGTCAGAAACCTGCGTTGCAGGTCATATGCCTGGGATCATCTGGCGGGCCCAGCGAGGAGAATGTGACGGCCTTTTTGGTGCGCTCAATAGGCAGCGAATGGGCTAAGGGTTCGCTGCTGGCGGTTGATGCTGGTTCACATCTCGCGCCCATAACAAGAATCCTGGAACGGAGCTTCCCGAGCATAAGTGGAGACAGGTTCAAGCCTGGCAGAAACTCCAATGGAAGTCACGCGTCGAATGGTGATGGCAGTAGCTTGCCTGGGAGGCTAGAACGGGCATCGTTGTCGCCGTCGCCGAGCATACCAGGGGACAAACCACCGGTACCAGAGCCCACGGTACTGTCTGAAGGCCCGTTTGCTGGTTTGAAGTTTCCCAATGAGTCGGCACGCGCGAATGCACTGCATGTGCTGCGGACCTACATTGCCACATACTTGATCACGCATCCACACCTGGACCATCTTTCAGGATTCGCTATCAACACAGCAGCTTTCCATGCGACTTCGCGGCCCAAGACGCTAGCAGCCCTTCCAAGCACCGTCAATGCGATCAAGGACCATATTTTCAACGATGTCATTTGGCCAAACTTGACGGACGAGGATGGTGGCGTCGGTTTCGTCACCTTCCAGCGTCTGAAGGAAGGCGGCGATGTCATGATAGGCGAAGGTGCAGGCAGAGGCTATATCGATGTTTGCGACGGACTAAGCGCAAGGGCGTTTAAGGTTTCGCATGGGACATGCACCAAAGGGCCGCCTAGCCATCACCATCGAGGAAGCATTCCAGGCATAGCAGATGGCAATCCGCCTTATAATGGCTCGATTGCTGGCACTTCACAGGACCTTGCATCTTCCCAGATGAAGAGGGCGACATCATTCCCACACTTGCAGTCAGGTCCACCAACGCCTGGGATATCTTCTAGGAACAGCTTCTTCAACAACCATCCTTCGCCTGCGGTACAAGCGACTGACCATCAACATGCATGTGTAGTGGACAGTACAGCATTTTTCCTTCGTGACGCATATACACAGCGCGAGGTTTTGATCTTTGGTGACGTCGAGCCGGACTCTATATCCCTGACACCCAGGAACCACATTATCTGGCAGGAAGCGGCGCGGAAGGTCGCACACGGTGTGTTGGGCGCCGTTTTCATCGAGTGCAGCTACGACGACAGTCAAGTGGATGCTCTGCTTTTTGGTCACCTAAACCCAAAGCATTTAATCGCCGAGCTACGGTACCTTGGCCGACAAGTCAACGAAGCAAAATCCGTCCGAGAAGCGGAGAAGAACTCCAAGAAACGGAAACGCTCTGGTCCTAATGGTCTAGATAAGATCGCTAAGAACGTCTTCCCTCAAAACGACCGCCGCAAACGAAGCCGAAGCCAAGCAAATCGCACAGTCTTCGCAGATGACACACGGCGCAGCAGCGCACCCGATAACAGCACAACGAGTGCCTCAGCAGATCCAGCGAATCACTGCCACTTCCAATCTCAATCGGACCACGACATGATATCGCCACAGAACACCTCTTTCCCGGACGCTCCTGTTGCGACGGGAAACAGTACTGGCAGCACTACTGCTGCTGCTGCTGCTACTCATCATCATGAGAAGCCTCTCAGTGGCATCAATATAGTTATTATCCACATCAAAGATACCCTTAAGGACGGTCCGCATGTGAGCGAGACTATTTTGGCGCAGTTGCAGGATCATGAGGCACGATTGCAGGAGGACGGGCAGGGGTTGGGGTGCGAATTTGTTATTCCGCAGAGTGGGGGGAGTTATGTGTTCTGATGGTGGGGATAGGGTGTGGGCGTTGGGGCTTGGCAACATCTGCGACAGAACCTGTTGGACGCGCGCATTGGGAAAGCATAACGGCTGGTAGTTAGCAAGGCGTTCTCTGGAGAATGAATGCATGGAAACAGGGCGTGGCTCGGGTGGCTTCTTTCAACGCTCGCCTGTATTGGGGGACTACTACCTCTTTAATACCACCCCTTCACTTTCTCTCCCCGCGATCACCCCCATCTGCAAGGCCATTCCCCAGCAGCAACGAGTCTCCCTTCTATACCCTTGCGCCTCGCTCTCATCATTGTCCCCGTCCACGGCAACTTGAACCAGCGGCATCCATCCTCTGCGATACAAAAAGAACTTGCTCCGCGACGGTGAACTTGACCCCATACCTCGGTCCTCGATCCTTCCTTCACTATGACTCCAGCTCCAATACTTGCGGCCTTTTCCGTCCGAACGGATTGCGTAGTACCCTGGAATGGACGGATGGATCGAGCCTAGATGGCTGATTATCATGACAAGGGGCCACGAGTCGGATTCTGCGCGTCGTGTTGCGCTCAGCTCTAAGTGGCAGCCATCATCGCGTATGCCATGTTGCTTGATGGTGATGCAGGTTGGCGCCTGGTGATTAGGAACAAGCATTTGCTTTGGATGTCTTACTTCTCCCACTTGGGGATCTGGATGTGACGATTTGGCTAGCTCTTCTTGTGTGAGCAGCATTGTGATCTTGGTTGAATAGAGCAGACGATGTGACTGGCGTCGCTCCTTGACAATGGGATCCCAAAGGCTGTCAAGGAAGGTGGTTGCGCAGGTGTCTGCACGTGTATACTTCTCAATTGCTTCTTCGTAGAACGATCCAGGGAGCTGGAAATCCGTGGTCCCAGCCAGGACTTCATGGTGCGATCTGATCTACCGAGGTTTTAGCTCCAGCATGAACCATATGAGCTATCCTTCAATATGCTCCATGAAGTCGGTTGTCCGCCAAGCCAATCAGAATACGATTACCGGATTGGGAAGAGGCGCTCTTGTCGCATGGAGAATATAGGCGGATTGTGCAGTAGGACTTCACAGCTACCGAGATGTAAGCGATCGATCGGGTATCTGGACGTCGAATGCCACAGGAGATATGTCAATGAATTCGTGCATGATGATAGTGATCTTGTATATGTCAGCAATGTGTTGCATATTTACCACTCAGGCAATACTGCCGCCTTTGGTCCTGTCATTCCTCGTACTTGATCTCTTCCACACTCGAAGGAGGAACATCTGCACTGTCTTGCGATATCATATCAACAGATCCGGTGACTGAAGGCGGTGCGTGGGATGTTCTTGGCCAGTCCTGCCCGCCCGTGGCGAGGACGGCATTGAAGTCAAGGTCCTTCGTAAACCACCTTTCGCGTCTTGTAGTTGATCTTTGACCTCCTTCTAGCGCACTTCTGGCGGCTCTTGTTGTTCGCGCTCGCTTTGCCTTGCGGCCATCAGCCATTAGAAGATCGAGTCTATCCCGCTGTTCCTCCAACGCCTGATCGTACTGTACGATCGAGCGGACGTACGGAGCCAGGTCTGTGGCAACAATGTTCAGAGGTCCATCGAAAGCAGATTGCACCAGACCAGGGTATGCGCCAACGTTGGTCTCAGTTGGCATCGAGACAGCGTCAAAGCAGGAGAATACGCGCCGACTAAGTGGTAACTTTTCGTGAGATTCATGCTGCATGCCACTGTAAACTGCTTGACGACCACCAGCAGGAATTCCCATATCACGAGAAGCAGACAGAGCCGTTGCGAAGAGCATCGATTTGCTCAAACCACCGTAGTCGATGCATTCGTCTGTCTGTAGAAGAGCCATGCCCTCAATGTAATGTCCGCGAGCTTTGTCCGGCATGTCAGGCTGGGTTGGATCTAGGTGGGCGGGGTCTGCACGGCCTGCAGAACAAGAAGAGTCTGCCGCGCTTAGTGCATCTGCGAATCTCGCGAATGAATTGAGTTGTTTGATCTGTACTTTGGGATCCGCCGAAGTTGTGGTTTCCGTCAGTGGTAACTGCCCCCAGCCAAGGACGGTGGAAGGCGATAGGTTGACTTCGTCCAGTTTCGAGAACAAAGACTTTTCCACATCATCGGGAGAATGCTGCAAAAGACCCATACCTTGTCGATATGTCCCTTCGCTTACGATTCGCATTTTCCTCCCTCTGTTGTCGACGTCGGATCCCGGCGGCCATCTCTGGTAGATCCAGCTCAGTCCCTCTCGAGGGTCACCTATGCCCATTTGACACCAGTAGTCTAGCTCAGATATACTAGCGCGAAGGTCGCAGCGGTGATGCTTGTAAAGTGACTTCATGGCGGGTCGTTCCAGCAGATGACCCTCGGCAGCGGCAAGCAATAACATGTAATCCGTGGCGAGGTCGACAGGAGGTGGCGACAAGCGAAGTATTGCATGCAGCGGCATAGCTTGCAGTGGTACGAGGTCTTCATCGTTGCAAGTCATGATGAACGGCCGTTTCGAGGTCGTGATCAGCTTCAATATTGTAGTCCAGAACTCCTTGTCATCCTTGAAAAGGATGTCGACTTCCTCAAGCAGAATCAGCGATTGCTTCTGTTCCTTGGGTCCCTTCTGAATAGCTTCTTGTACTGCCTTAACTGCCTTCTGCTTGACGATCTTCTTGGGTTCGGCAGTCTTCGGCTTCGACTGGGCCTTAGGCTTGAAGAAAGACATCATCTTGCCTTGTCTGCCACTCTCAAGGTCCTTTTGGAATGCCTCGTCAATCCTATTTGAGCACTCAGTGTCGGAGGCCTCGACCAACTCTGTGCCGTGATGCTTGACGAGGTGGTTCTCAGTCATGTCGCCGATCTTGTCCAAAACATCGCGTCCACTACGCCGTTCGCTTGAGCTGATTTCGAATACCTTGTAGCCCAGTTCCTTGGCAACAGCATATGCTGCAGCCGTCTTGCCGCAGCCATGCGGACCACTGAGCAAGACAGCATTGCCAAGCTTCGCGCCAGTCTGCGCGACCTGGACAAGACTTTTGAGTGCTCCCCGACTAGAACCCGCATTATCCTCTAGATCTGCGAGCTCACTCATATCATGCAAATCCTCATCGCTGTCGACCAGGAAATCGTCAAGATCATCAACCTTCTTCTTTCGTTTCTTTTTGGGCTTGTCCATGGCTTTCGGTTTCGCTACTCGATCCGTTGTACTCGCAGCACGTCCAACGGCTTGCACTGCCAACGAAGTAAGCCACGTTCTGAGGACTTGCATCTCCTTCTCAGGTTGCAGAACTTCAGCACAACACGATGGTGCATACTTCTGCGCCCATTGATAGGTTTCTCCCTTCGATTCGTCAAAAGCAGTAAGGATGCTCGGTATTCTGTCATACAATTTCTGCAGAGCGGGATGATGCGCATGCTGCGAAGCACGAGTAGAAAGCTCATCCTCGTTAGAATCTGCCAACTCCACAGAGAGTTGGCGCTTGATGCGGTCGGCTATCTCTTCTCCAGAGATGAGAAGCTTCTGCGGCAGGTGCAGTGATTCGTCAGGCTCGTGAAACCCATCTTCACGAAGTTTGCGGTCCGCCTCAGGCTCTAGCTCGATGGCGAAGCGTGCAAGGACAGACGCATCTCGCGAGATGGGTAGCCTCGCCTGTTTGCGTTTTGGCTTGGGCAGACGAATGTCAGCGACTGCACTGCTCCCTTCCTTCGATCCCTGGTTGATATCTCCTCGAACGTGCGCCTGCCCTCTGTCCGGAAATGGTGCTTCTTTTGAACCCGGATGCTTGATCATGAATCTATCACGAAGCAGCGCCGAATGGAAAACCGCAGTCTCATTTGACTGAGACTCGTGTACCCTGTCGGAGAAAGCTTCCACTCGCAACTTGCCAGGAGTGACCGCACTGGCTTTGCGTGGAGATTCCTTCTTGGGAGGAGGGGGCACTTCCTTCTTGCCAGCGAAGAATGGATGCGTGGCCTTCGGCTTTCGTGGTGTACGTTTCTTCGGCGTTGTCTTCGGTTTCGTGGTAGTAATGGACTCAGAGCTATTTAGGACTCGATCGATCCTCTCACCAATCTCTTGGCGGCGTCCTTCATTCTGCCCGTATCTGCAGACTACCACAAGTTGCGAGCTCGGGCTCACAGCTGCCGACTTCCTCTTCCTGCCACGTTTTTTCGGCGTTTCCGGCTTGGGCTCGTCCGATTGCTTAGTCTTCTTTGTGGGTGGCGAGCTGAACTTGCCATTGGCATTGAGCTTCAGAACCTTTTTCGGTGGAGTCATAGTCTCGAGCACACCTGCGCTGGTTTCTGGTATGACCATACCTTCGGATGTTCGTAGCATGTCCGCAGTTCCTATTGTGGGTAGAGGTGAAGAAGCAGGTATTATGACTCGTGGCGACGATGACCGCTTAGGTGTACTCGGTGGTAGTGGTGCCTCCTCTGAGACCGCTGATGCACCAACCTCTGCAGATTCATTCTCGTTCGTGCGTCGCCTCTTCCGCCGGGCAGTGTTAAGATCAGGCTCGGACGCGCATACTTCAACGACTTCCCCGGGAGCCGTTGGAGCTGCCCTCTTCGCATTCACAATGTCTCCCAAAGTCCGCTGTGTCTTACGCCTCGAAGGTTCTTGGTCATTGTTCTTTTTCCGTCTCTTGCTGGTGGTCCGCTTTGGCTTCTCCTGTGGCTCATCGTCTGCCTCGTCCGCAACATACTCGTCATCGTCAGCTCGTTGATAGAAGATTGCCGGCTGATGATTTATGGCTGCTTTGCAAGTCAGTGATCCGACTCGACTGTATGAGGAGATGGCCACTCCCACCATTTGCTTTCGCGAAGAACGGGTGGACGTTCCTCTCGCCATCTGCTTTCATGGCAGGTAACACTGCAACTGCTGCCATTCGAGATGGTGCAACATGCTTGTATAGTGGTCTGTAGGGGGTGTAGCCTCGTATTGTGACAACACAAGAGGCGCAAATAACATGTGCATAAGACTCGACTTTCACCCAAAGTCGCGTGTTGCTTTGCATGACGCGCAGCCGCGCTTTAGACGTGACAGACTTTCGGCTAGATGCAGCTCTCGGCCCGCTCTGCGCTAAGATTTTGCTCGGGAACAGAGGAAGAATTCAGATGCCGTACAGTGAGGAATCGCATTGCTTTGCATTGCGACCAATCGCTGTGAACGATGTCGGGAGGGATAGAGGAGCCATACACCATCGCTGCACTTGCAAAGCCACTGGATGCCGAACATGGACGGATTGTGGGATCATCGGTCCACAGCATCGCAGGCTCGCGGAAAAGAAAGCGACACGAAGTTGCGGTTGGCGTCGATGGAGAGAGCGTCAGCATATACAATGTATGTGCAGATGCATTGCAAGCACGCCGTGTGTATACTAACCGCAGCAGACCCAGAATCAAAGCACCGTCAGCTCTTACGCCCTGCCACCGCAATCCTACCTCGCCGCTCCACCATGTTCCGTCTACTGCAAACGAGCAAAGCCACAGCAACCACAGAGGCAAACATATCTGGCGGTATGGGACAGTGTAAGCAGACAGAAGGCGCGTCTTATCAGCATCAAGGAGAATCTTGGCAAGCCTCGAAGCGACGAGCGTGAACCGCGAGCGCCAACACGACGGGAGCGGAAGCTGCGACATGCGAACGTAGTGGCAGTCGAAGTCGTGCCGGTGGACAACACATTCGGATCAACAGAGAGCGACCAACATGCTGTCTTGGTGTCTTACAGTAATGGCGACGTGGATTGCCTGCAGGGCGACTTATCGGCTGCCAGGTGGGAGCATAATGGGGCAGGTGACGCAGACGTCTGCGTCGAATATGCTGTGGTCGTTGAGTACGATGCAGCGAGACGAGGGCTTTTGAAGAATCGCGAGGATGTTCTCGCGATATTGGACTCATCCGCAGATGGAGTTCAGACCACGAATGGGCCCCCGTTGCTCTGCCAAGTGGCGCGAACCGCCTCCCAAAGATCACTGCGCATCTTCGCCGTGCGCAATACATCTGGCGATCACCTGCAAGGTTTTCGATCCTCCCTCGAAGGCATCCTTTCCTACAACCTTCCATCGCGGCACAATACTGGAACGGACGAAGCAAAGTATGAGCTTCATGCGGCTACTGGGATGCTCTACCAGTGCCTAGGCGGTCGAATGACAGTCTACGATGTATCAGGCACAACGCCTAAAGCCTCATTTGAGCTGGGTCGTCGGGATGGTCTCAGCGTGAACAGCTTCATACGCCTGTCATCGGCCACAGTCCTTATTGTGACGTCGGACAAGCTCGCAGTCTACGTTACGAAGTATGGCTCGGTCTTGAGCTCCTTGCCGTACACCGACCAGACCGTTTCAAGAGTCGACGCGAAGTCAAGATCAGTCTTCACGATCATTACGCACTTCTCAGATCCGGGCATCCTGGTAGCTCTCTCAGCTAGCAACCTCATTGCCTTCCAGGTCGGTACCATCCTTGACGATGGCCGGAGCATGAAAGCGCAGGAACCTGTACTTTCCGACGTGCTCGGTAAGGGCAAAGCAGCACTACTGGAAAGCTCTGACTTGAAGGAGAAGAAGAAGCGCAAGTGGGAAGAATGGAAAACAAAAGTCGACGGCTTGTTCGAGGCCTCCGATGCTGACGGCTTGGAGACTTTCGTCGCAAAGATGCTTAAGCTCGATTCGAAGCCTCAAGACAAGGCTGCAGGAAATCAACCCAATGGCTATCACGACACCGATATCGCGCTGTGGGATCTTCCTTCGAACACCTACGACCCTCAGCATGTGGAGACACGGCGTGCTTCGTACTTGCTACAAAAGCTCTTTGCATGGCGATCACTCACCCGACGGTCTCACCTCAGTGGAAATCTCGAAATCACGCTGCTATCAAGGAATGTCTTGCGGTTCCTGGCCCTGGCTGGTTATCTTACCACTTCGACAATGCAGCTTGTGCTACCGCCGGCCAGCGGCGATGCAAAGCGGCGTGTAGCTCCTGGTGATATTATGCTGGCTATCGCAAATGCCGAGCCCAGCCTAATGTTACTGTGCGACCTCATCTCGCTGCGCGTCCATTGGGACCTGCGCGAGATTGTTCAAGGACTGCAAACTCTCATCCGATCATTACAAGATAAGCAGAACGCCGAGATGGCAGCTGCGCAGCTGACCAACGGTGATTTCGACATGGCCGACGGGGATGTACAATCCGAGCTCGATGCCGTCGAGAAAGAGCTGGACAAGGCCGAAAGTCTCCTGGAATCTGGCCTTGCCATTCGGGCGCACGCATGTCGCATCTTGCTCAACCGCTTGCAAGCCTTTCCTCAACGAGACGTCAAACGGGTGATGCATGAGATGCTCACGCATGCAGATCTCATATTCTTCCTGTGCCTCTTGCGCCTCGAACTTGCCGATGGTGGCTGGACACAAAGGTATCTTGAGCAGGACGCGAGCGAGGAGGAACCTTTGCTCGATGTGCCGAACGCGCAGGACATCACCGCAAGCAATCTTGCCATCCGAACGATTGCCAACCTCTTCGACTGCGCTATTGACGCGATTGGTCTCAGTGGGTGGCTCATCGGCCTCAGCGCAGACATCGATGGCACAGAACAGCTTCTCCAGGAATTGAAGAACGAAGTCAGCGCCACTGTGGAAGGACTGTTCGAAGCCGAGCTATTGACCAATCTCCTCAGCAATGTCAGGAGGACTGCGGCAGTGCTAGGAGAACAACAGCGATCTACTCTGAAGCGAAAGCTTCCAACGGACGAGGACGACTGGACTGAAGACAAACTCATGCCGGTGGGTGGTCGTCCTGAGCCTCCAGTCGTGCGTACATGGGGTACGAAGGACGGACGAAAGAGCAAAGCCGCGGTCGCTCAGCAAAAGAGCAGAGCGGTGGGCAAGTACTCATTCGAGCAGATCAGGATCTGATTGTGGTGAGAAGGGCGCGGCTTGCTGGCCCTTGAATCGAAGGACACCGGCTGCGAACCAGGTGCAACCTACTACCGGTTATGAGAAACTCGAATCGTCATGATTGTCACAAAATTTCTTGCGACTTCACATCATTGCGCACCCAACCGAAGTCCTCCGTCTCTGAGACGCAGCCCATGCAAGCCTTCTTCGACAGCCAAGGACATCTTCCACGTGTTGGCCAGAAAGATATCGTGGTTCTGCACGTGTTGCCACCCATGTCGAGGCCAAGACCGTCCCTCTCCCGTTGCCCAGGCGCGCTGTCTTGAAGCAGTAATTCGCTCATCCTTGACCCTTGCATGGAAGGCTGGGCAGCGTAATAAGTCCATCTCCTAGGCCTTCCACGAGCAGACAAACCAAAGTTTATTGCAGTCATGGCACCGACCTGCAGGAACGAGCGACTGGCGGAGCCAGGATTTGTGGATGTACAAGAGGCAGGGTAGCTCCCAGAGCTCTCAAAAGTTCTTGTTTCCTGCGAGAGGTTGGTGTTGTTTCTTTTGCCTCTCCTGCCACCACCACACCCGATAGCCAATGTGCACCGGCGCTCAACATGCGCGCTTCGTCGACAGCCTCGCAGCTCGCTGCGGCATGCATGGTCTTGGGACTGGTTACAGCAGCGCCTGCACCACACAGCGGCTACGGTGGATGGCAGCATTGGGGGAAGCAATGGAGCGATTGGTGGAAGAGCCACAGTGATGACCACCAGAAGCCTCCACCATACCATCCCGGCAGGCCTGGTCACGAAGCAAAGAAGCTCAATGTACAGGTTGGCCCTCGGCCGTACTACTTGGTCGACAACATGGACGAAGGTCCTTTGAAGGACAAGCTGGAGAGCTGCAAAGAAGATGAGAAATCGACGAGCTCTTTCTCGATCTCGCATCGGGGTGCACCCTTGATGTTTCCCGAGCACAGCAAGCAGAGTTACGAAGCGGCGATCAGAATGGGAGCTGGTGAGTGCATTGGGAGATAGGTCGTGCTGGAGCTCAGAGCTGACTCTTATCGACTAGGCATCGTGGAGTGCGATGTATCCTTCACGTCCGATCGCGAGCTCGTCTGCCGTCACTCAAATTGCGATCTGCACTACACAACCGATCTTCTGGCACACCCTGAACTGGCAGCGAAGTGCTCTCAGCCATTCGTCCCGTATGATGCAGAAACAGGTACGCCAGCCAGCGCAAAATGCTGCACTAGCGATATCACACTGTCCGAGTTCAAGTCTCTCTGCGCCGAAATGGAAGCTACAACCTTCAATGCTGTCAACACCAGTCAGTATATGGGACGAATTGGATCCACTCCTGGCTGGAGGACCGACATGTTCTCTTACTCCTGCGCTGAGCCAATGTCTCTCAAGGAGCAGATTGCTCTAGTTGATAGCTACGGTCTGAACTTCACAGCCGAAGCCAAGACTCCAGAGATCGCAATGCCTTTCCAGGGCAACTACACACAAGAAGATTTCGTTCAGCAGATCGTCGATACGTTCGAGGATGCTGCTGTCGATCCTTCTCAAGTCTGGCTGCAGTCCTTCCTTCCCGATGACATCTTCTACTGGATCGAGAACGCGCCCGAATATGGTCTCCAAGCCGTCTACCTCGATGAGCGTGCCGACTTGAACGAGACCGGATATGCCACAGCTGTTGCTTCGCTGCCTGAACTCGCCGCTCGAGGTGTCAAGATCATTGCTCCATCCATTTGGCAACTCGTGACTGCAGACAACGCCACCGGAAAGGTCATTCCATCGACCTATGCCATGGCCGCGCATGAAGCTGGTTTGGACATCATCACTTGGTCGTTTGAGCGCTCTGGTCCGCTCGAGGTGGATGGCGGAGGCTACTACTATTCGAGTGTGAAAAACTTGATCAACAACGATGGCGATGAATTCACTGTGATCGATGTGATTGCGCAGCAAGTCAAGGCTATCAAGATTTTCAGCGATTGGCCGGGTACGAGCACATACTATGCCAACTGCTTCGGTCTCGAGTAGACGCCGTCGCCGAGGAATGATGAACGAAAATCAGCAATGAGATCAAATAGTTGATGACTATAACACGGCTCCATGCACGTCCACGCTACTGTGGTGCCACTTCCAAGTCTCGGTGCCGGCTTGCCGTAGTGAATGCATGAAATTGAATGTGTCCAACCAATGCTTTGTGCGTTCGACAGACTCTTTCGACATAAACATAAGACGCGGATTCCGAGATGATTGCGTTGATTTAGGCAGTGTTGGTTCAAGGAGCTGATAGCTATGGGCTGAAGACGAGGATGGTCGTACGCCTTTCGAGATGGAAGGTTCGTCGCTAATAGAGAAGGCAGTGAGAGGCTGAAGCTTTCGAAGGAGGAAAGGGCTTTGTGCAGCATCCATTCATGCAATGATGCTATTCTATGTAAGATAGAGTGAAGCACTTCGCAGGTTATGATATACAATTCGCAGTCTGAAACACGCTCTAGGGTATCATGTTAAAAAAACGCTGTGACGAGAACGCTCATCATACTCCGCTCAAGCTTCCTCCTTCGACCTATCGGAGACACAAGCTTCAGAAGAAACGAGCTCTCGTGATTCAATCGCCTCGGGTTCCATCGGCTGCGGCTCCTCTCTCTCGCTCTCTAGCTTGTATTGCCGGTCCTTGCTCGACTTGTCGCGTACGTGAAAGAGCTTGTCCACCCGACTGATGATCAACAAGTAGATGATGAAGATCTCAATCATGAAGACGAAGTTGTAAAAGGCAGCCTTCTTCTGATACCAGCCAGGGTTCGAGACTGGTCGAGGCGCTTCCCAGTTAGCACCAGCCTTGAACCCAGCGCCAAGGACGCAGAGAGTCGCCGAAGCTGTAAGGACCAGGACTTTCTTGGTCCAGCTTCCCTCACCGAACTCGTCGATTCTCTTTGGCTTTGGCAGGCCAAACGCAACCATCACGATGATTATCGGGACCATCGTGACGATGAGGAGGTAAGTGATCGCCGCAAGCTGCAGATCTCTCGACACGTGCTGCAAATGCTGATCCAGCGTGTAGAAGCTGATGACGATGAAGGTAATAACCACCATCAGAGCGATCGCGATGAGGAAGAAGATCACCGCGTACATCGCTTTGAATGCCTTGCTCCAGCCGATATCGGGCTGGCGTGCTCGCATTATCCGCTGCGCTAAGATAAGATTGACGATGTAGACGATAAGGATGCCAGCATTGACGAAGATGGAGGACGCAATGGAGAGTGAGATGTTCTGCGGCTTGTAGGTAGCGCCAATTCGCAGACAGCATGTCAAGATGCGGGCCATGGAGAAACCGAAGAGTAGTCCAGAAAGTGGGAACTTGTGACCTCTTCGATTGTTTCGTTGGAGGATTGTCAAGTTCGATGCAGCGCCACCGATGTAGAAGAGAAGGAGGACAGCGAGGACGGGTACATCGGGAAGTTCTGTAGGTCGACCGCCGATGCCTGCTGTAGTTGGAGCGTAGGGAGGCTAGGCAGGCTGTCAGTAAGGTTGTGCTACTCGCAGTCGACTAACTTACCCCTGAAGGGTGCTGCATGTCTTGGACTGGTGCCATTCTGACGGTAGGACTGTGGCTCTGCGCCGTGACTGCAGCTGTAGCTGTAGCTGTAGCTGTAGCTGTAGCTGTAGCTGTAGCTGTGGGCTGCGGTGGTGAGATGCTCTTGGGAGTGCTGGTCGACCTTGAAGCACTGGTCGCGTTGAGTTCTCTGTCCACGTGCGTTGGTAGGGTGGCCTTGGCAGTGCTCGCCGCCGTTGGACTTCTCTTCACGTGCAGTGTTGGGATAACTTTCGAAGCGCTGATCTCTTTGAGCTTTCTGTCCAGGCAGGTGTTGACGTGTCTTTGTTGAACACTGTTGTTGACCCTTGTTCAAATTTTGAAGGAGGCATGGCATGTATATACTTTCTTCGCAGTCAATAATTGTCAACGCACGACCGAAAGCCCGTCGTGGGATCCAGACAGCAGGCCACGTTCCGTCGCAGGTCGAGCATGCCACAAGGTGCCTTCCCGTTTGATGGGCCAGTCGCATCCATTTTGACGCCTCTTTGGCTGCATTTGGTATAGTCTCGCTTCGGGCGAAAACACGGACGAAGGCTTCAACCTGTTAGGGAGGCAACAGCAAAAAAAACAAAAAAAGAAAGACATTGCTGCAACGCCGTGAGGATGTTAGCCACTGATGCACATCTGAGGTATCGCACATGCGTAGATCCGAACTGCTAAGGCTTGATTAGTATGTTATGTAGTTTTCGAGCTCGTGAAAGTTGGCAGGAGAGAAGTCCATTCTTCGATGGATTGCAAGGCGACGTGTGAATTGCTTGAGGTGATCGTGTCGACAATGATTGTTTCGACCGCAAGGAGATGTGACGTGCCCTCGGTGGTCGGCAAGAATCATACGCTAAGCTCGATATGAGCGCGGTAATCTGCGCGCTGAGATAATCGATCGGGACGAACCGCATTTCCGATGCTCCGGGTCACCACAAAGGACTTCTCTAACTTTCGGTCGAACATTAGAACGAGCGACCAAGCTTCGGTGACGGTTGACAGTAATTGACATGAACTCAGCCGCCCAAACGCCTCACACGCCTCACACGCCTCACACGCCTCAGGAGACCACGGCCAAGCGCCTGCGCAAGGGGACAAAGAGCTGCAGCGAATGTGAGCCCATCGACTGCTCCTGTCTGACGATAAGCCGTCAGAGGTCTGATTCGTGAGCACAGGTCGGCATCGTAAGATAAAATGTACATGGCAGTCGCCAGCAGATAAGGTCTGCGTCAATTGCACAGCTCGTGATCGTCAGTGCATACCGCAAGTCTAGTAAGAACACTGCTCTCGCCTTGCTCTACAGTGTACGCTGCATATGGATCCCTAACTATCTAGTCAACGACGCCCCGTCAACGTGGACAAGCTATCGTCTCGTGATCGAATCCAAAGATTGGAGCAACAGATAGCCAATCTCACTGCTGCAGCACAAGGTCACATGCACCAGAAGCTGGATATCTCGCCCAAAGGAGAAGATGTCAGCGGATCAGACTCTCTCGACGAGGACGATTATGATCATACGCTTGTGCCAGCATCCACGCCACCGACACACCTGAAGTTTTTATTCAACAATGCACTCATCGGACCCAGCCAGCATAACGATGAATTTGCTCAAGACTTGAATAGAGCCAGATGCTCCTCTCGATATCTGGATCATGCAAAAGCGAAGCTGAGGCGTTTCATGCCCATCAGGTGCTTTCGATAATTCTTCCCTGGCCAGTTCTGTTGCTGACTATTCAATAGGGCAGATGTCACTGTGGCCGCGAGCTACGCCGAGCCATGGTAAGCAGTGATATCAAGACCACGAAATCGGACTAATGTCCCGCAGGATGAAGATTTATACAACTTTGTTTCCCTCTCAATCGGCCATTGGCACGGGAGGTCAGCTCATATCGCGCTTTGAGTCGGCGCTGGTGGAAGATACGCATCCCGTTCACCTCGCGAGATTTCTTTTGGTGTTTGCCATCACTGCCCGACAAATGCCGCTTCACGCAAAGGTCCGTGGCGAGTACACATACCGTTAACTCTTCAAGTCTTACACTGACTGGTAATAGCTCCTGAAGCTAGACGGCTGGAAAGACATTGCCGCCTACATTCACGAACTTTCGCAGACTGTGCATTCTACGATCGTCGCAAATGACGAGCTCGCAAGCACCGTCGAAGGGTTAGACACGATTGTTATGTACCTTCGACTGCTGCTCGGCGTTGGGAATATCAGAAGCCTTTGGCTAAACCTGCGACGCATAACCGCTATTGCGGAGCTGATTGATCTTCCTCGTGCTTGGCATCGAAGTAGAAACTATAAATCTGAGCACGCCCTTTCGCCATCCACTGGTGAGTGATCGGCAACAGCATTAATGAAAATGCTCCCTACTTCGACAGGCGTTACCTCTTCTAATATCACGCAGACACATCCGAAGCCGAGAACAGAAGGAAGCACAAGGTGGCTTTGTGGGAGGCCATCTGCTCGACTGACCGACTAGCGAGTATGATGTTCAACCTTCCTGCCGCAACATCCACGCATCAATTCCCACGCCGCGCGATCGTCACAGCTTCGGGCGAAGTCTTGGCTCACCCTTACATGTTCCAATTGGCAGGCATCGCAATGAATGTACAAGAGCTCGACGAAGGTTACACGCTGGGCCAAAACGACGATGAGATGTTCGAGAAAGTGCTGGCGATTGAACGCCGGCTACGTTCGCTGAAAGCAGAGACTCCCAAGGTATGCTTCTTGGCCCTACGAATCGCTCGTGCTAACGGATCACTTCAGGCATGGTGGCGGGAAATCGATGAAAACCTGTCCGCCGATCTACTCCTCCAATTCTGGCACTACTATCTGATCGCCAGAATACATCTACATGCAGCCATGAGCGAAGATGACCACGATCAGTACGCATACAGCCGCGTTGCGTGTAGGGAGGCTACCGAGTGTATGGCTCGGCGCTATCCCATTATCCGGCGTCTTCTACCCACGGGATTCTTCATTTGCCGCATCCTCGACATGCAGGTCTTTACGGCAGCGTCATTCCTGTGCCTCTCACACATGAAGCAGAGTCGACAAGGTGCGCCGTTGGACGAGTCGAACGGCCTGGTCTTTGTCGAGCAGATCGTCGCCACAATGGACTACGTCGTGGGTCAGCCGGGTTCGGACTTCGTTGAAGAAGCAGCCTCGGCCATTCGATCACTCCTGGCCATGATCAGAGATCCTACTGGACTGTCGAACGAGTCTGGGAGTCTCACACTACGCATACCGCTGCTTGGCAAAATAAGGATCGGGCGCAAGCAAGTACCTCAGGCATCACAAGCACCGCAGGCAAACCCCGTCAACTACGCCACTGGAGAGCCGCTCCCTTCGATGCCTTCTGCAGATACACGAGAACCTGCGAGCGACAATGGTATGGCGCAGTCAATGAATCAACCGTTTAATCCGACCATGGCCAGCACTTTGCCTTGGCTCATGGAGCTCGACATGAATCCCTCGTCGCTACAAGACCCCTTCTTCTACCAGGATGTGACACAGTTCGACCAATGGCTTGGCTTCAACGAGAACGTGGGCTACTAGTTTCTGGATTAGACAGAACCACGAGGATACTGAAACATGACAACACAGGATCGTGTATGGCAGACCTTGACAGTACTCGAATTCGGGTCCAGGAGGGCTGTTTTGATCATGTGTAACTTCTGTCGCTATCATAGGCGCCGACTTCATGCCAGACTGATCTCAGACCTCCCCATATCCTTCATAGCATCATGACTTCCTCAGAAGCACTTATGGCCGCTCAGCCGCAACCCTCTCGGCGCTCTCCGGAATTCTATCCTGCGCTTCTGGCTGACCACCGCGACCGATGACCGCCTCATCCTTGTCCAACGCTCGCTGTCCAGCGTGTACTGGATCGTGCGGGTTGATGGTACTCTCGTCAGTCCTCTTCAATCCCTCAGTACCACCCAATCGCTTGCCACCGGCTCGCTGCTGGCTACCATCGTGCAGCTCCTGCGAGCTCTGCCCCGAGATTGGCTTTCCGAGACCGGTGTGGACGTCTGCCGATGTGGAGCCGCCGATGGTGTCTTGTGCGGCTGTTGTGCCTGAGCCTGGAACGGGTGGTGTCTCGTCGGTTGGGTTGGGTTGGAAGGTCTTTGATGCTGGAGCGGTGCCGGGTGGGAGAGTCTATGTGGTTTGTTAGCAGACTGTAGAAGCTGCAAGGGACGGCGGGTGTGAGCTCACCTCTGCGTGAAACTCAGGCACTTGGTCGTTGCCCACGTGCCTTCCTGGCTGGTGCTTGTTGTTGGTTGCTGGCTCGTTGCCAGATGCCTGGTTGAATTGGTCTTTGCCACCCTCTGGGCGGTTGGGGCCGTCTGTCGAGCTTGGGACGTGAGACATGTTGTTGTGCTTTGGAGTCTGTTCCTGTTGAGTGTGAACTTTAGTTCTACTGTTGCAATGTATGAGAGAGCAGACAGTTCTGGACAGCAGGTTGTTGACAGCTCGCGTGATCGAATGTTTTGTTCAATGTTGACTTCATCATGACAACCTATGACGCTAGGTCGATGATGCATCCTGCAGGTACTGACGCCACGAAATCCATTACCGCATATGATACATGTGACATGAAACGTTTTCGAGAGAGATTACAGTCGTCTTGGTGATAGAATTGAAACTGCTGGAGTGCCAATAATCAGTTTCTGCCTCAGGCTACAAATGTTCGAACACTCTCTACCTCATCAAATTTGCGAATGCGTCCTAGTCCAACATACTATCCCTCATGCCGCTTGGTTTTCCTGTTGCTCCATCATTGAATGCGGGACCCTCTGCAGCAAATGACCCTGAAGTCTTCGTATTCGGTACTCTGCTCGTCTTTAGATTCCTCTTGGTCCTAACTGGGACAGCATCTGAACGGGACTTTTCCCTTCCCAATTTCATAACCACAACGTGATCCCCAAAATGAGCGCACTTCCGACCCAAAAGCGCAAACGCATCTCGCTCCATCGCGATATCATTCTCCCATACCTTCTCCCAATACTCTCGCTGGTTTTCGAGCCAACCATGCGGAAATGAGATCATCCTCTGTTCTGTAGTCTTGAAGGACTGCTCAAACAAGGCGCGTTTCGCCTCGCGATGCGACTGCACGTGCTGCTCGATACAAGCTGAACAGACAAAGGCCTCTTCAGTGGCTGGGTTTGAATGCTCCTGGAGATGTTTCGCTAGCGGACGTACGCAGTTGCTGGCACACTCCTCCACTTTCACGGTGATCACTTTATGTCCGCAAGCCAGCTTGTGGACAAGAGCTCCCTTGATGCAATGCTCTCCGATGTGCGCGTCCATAAACAGAGTCTTCGGATCGCTGCTCGTCCTATGGATCCCATAGCCACTAGGTTTAGGTCGTTGCTTCTTGGGTGCGGGAGGCGTCGTAATGCTTGGATTTGAATTCTGGCTGGTTGTCGAAGACGCCCGTGAGTGAACACTGTTTGGCGTCAGCAAGCCATTTGACAGACGAGTCGTCGATCCCTTCGGCGTGGCTAATTGGTTTGCCCTTTGGGCATTGTGTTTAGCTGGCGGGGTGGGCTTTGGCGGATCAGAAGTGCGAGAGGACGTGGGCAAAGCTCGCGCAGGTGGTCGACTCGGTACTGTCGGCTGCATAGATGGTGATTTCGGAATGATAGACTGTGGTCTCTTCTGCGGCAGTGTTGACTGTCGTTTACAAGAGAATCTCGATGCGCCGCGCGATGTGCCTACTGGGGCAGTCATTGGAATCTGAGACATTGTGCAGTCTGTGCAATGAGCCGAGTCTGTCTTTTTTGAAGTTTGGTTGTTGTTGTTTTTGATTCATCGCGGATAAGCATGCTGCTGCACGAGCCGGGCAATGTAGATGCTGCGCATGTCGGTTTATTGTTGAGCATCTGCACTTTGTGTGAGGACAGCAGATAATCAGAATAGTCCTTCGCTCAAAGAGACATTCTCTGAGACAATGGACAAGGCTCTGTAAGACAAAGCAATCGCTCGGTTGCCTTGAAGGGACGATGTTGTGCGCGCGTGTCTCGAATATTGGTCGTTGACAACTCTGGGTGCTGACAACCGCTGCGGCAGATAGGAGTACCGGGTCCAGCTTGGCTTGTGTGGGAGTGTTCGGTCTTATCGTCCTTCGTTCTCCGTGATGTATGCAGCAAGTTCTTGTATAAAATCTTTAGAAATGGAGAAGTGAATTGAGGTCTAAACATAAACCGTTGAAACGGCAGCGACCGCTGCTTAGCGACCGCGATGCGCGCTCGGCATGTCCCGACGACTTTCTGACCGTGCGCAGAAACATGTGAATATCGCGGTGAGTTTGTACCGCAACGCGTTGTCGAACATACAATACCTGAGTCATGGCTTATAATGGTCGCATCAACTCTCCCTTCTTCTTTATTTCCACAACCACCACAACCAATAACAACAACTCTAGATCATGACTTCGAGAACCAGCTCTACATGGGAGATGAGAGCTCCGATCCCAGACCGATGCGGCCCGAGAATCAGCCAACAGCCATCGACGAGCAGGACGAGATCCAGATCGACCAGGCGGAGGCCAACGTCAAGCGCTACTGCAAGTGCAACACAATCTCCACGCAGTACCTGCTTCCGTGTCTGTGTTACAAAAGACAAATTCACTCTTGCTGCCATGGCACGGGTGATCTCGCCGACGAGTCTTCCCTTGAAGATGCAGCTCGCAACGTCACGATCACGAGCAGGGGGGTGGCCAATGAGAGGCTCTTCTGGTGCGAAGACTGCAAGGGAACCGTCGACGACATTGTGAACGCGAAGAAGACCCAGATTCCCTACATGCGTGCGAAGAAAAGCGAGGAGACTCGTGAGCGTCGACTGAAGCAGAAGCAAGCCAGTGACTACTACACGCCGGCCCAAACTGTGCAGATGCGTGTCCAAAAGGAAAAGGCTCGCGCTCCAGCACATAAGCGCGCATTCGAGGCGAAGTGGCAGAAGATCCTTGCTCAGCAGGCGCAGAAAGTGAGGAAGGAGGCGATCAAGGCGATGGCCTTGTAGAGTCAGAGGAGCAACTTGATGCCGACAATGCGGAAGCGACTCAGGAGAGTTCCGAAGAGGAGCCCAAGGAGGCTGCACCGGAGGGGGCAAACAAAGCGAACGAAGGCGGAATGAGCGCTGACGATAGCAACGACGGTGAACAGCAAGATGGCATGGAGGGACTTGAGCGCGAGGAAACGACTGCTCAGGCTGTGGATGATGACGACTTGTTTGGTGCCTTAGATTTCCGTTTTGGGTCGCCGCTGCGCATGAAGCCATAGCAGGTTTGCAGGTGCTTTCCCCAAAATATGAAGAGTGTCAGCAGGGTGCTTGGTAATCTTGGACTCCGGCGTTTGGGGATCTGTCCATAGACTGCAACGATGTTTTTGAAAGTCACATTGCATAAGCCTCACCACCATCGCATTGGGCGATAGTCTGGTGATGAGATAATCCTGGGGCCCGCGCCTGAGTACGTAGAAAGTCAGAGTGCGCGGACTGAGTTGCTTAGCATGTGATGCGTAGAACGGAATAATGTTCTTGCGAGACTTCTTATATCTCATGTTCTGGCCGTCTTGACTGTGCGGTTACAGATGGTCCAGTACTGCGTTTCTCCTTGGTGTTCGCTGCTGAGATTGCCGTGATCCCATCTTGTCCTCTAGTGAATGCGACACGGACTCGAATGATTCGAAGATCGTGCGACTGCCGAACTTCTGCCAGGTCGTATAAAGTTCACTTTCATCTTCTCTCCACAACCTTTACCAAACATCACCACTCTGGATCCGAGATGCTCAGAACATGAAATAACCACCACCAAAACTGTCCAAGAACTGTAATAACACATTGTGCTATTTGTTTACACCACGCAAAATGTCCTTCATGCAATCTTTTGACTCGAGTGGTCGAGCACTCGACGAGAACAATGAGCCATACCCAACTAAGTGCTTCGAGGGCTCGCTTGCTCTGATGCCACAACACCACCTGCTGATCTGCGGTCACCACATCAAGTCGATCGGCGACGCAGAGCCATGCGGAAAGAACTGCACACCATCCGCTAGTGCTGAGAGGAAGGTCCGAAATTCGGCGTTCGCATGTCCAGTCGCAGGCTGCGCTCAGGAGCGCACCAGAGTAAACGAGCGCAACAAATGCCTCTTGGTTAAGCCAGGCCAGACTCGCGCTCGCTTTCGCAGATGCAACTTGAGCCAGGACCTGAGGTTTGCAGAGCAGAACGGCATGGGCGCCAGCACTGGTAGCAAGTATCGCGTACGTGCCGAGAAGCCCGCGCCACGGAGGCGAAGCAGGTCTCCTCGCCGCGATGGACAGCGCGAAGAGAAAACGATGGATCCAGCAGAAGTCATCAACGCCCTTGCTGCCAGCGACGAAGGATACAGAATCGCCGTGGAGAGATTCACTGGTCCTGGTGTTCGCGCAAAGAAGGATGGCCGACTCAAGACGCGCAAGGATTTGGAGCTTGAGTTGAAAGACAAGGCGGTCGCTCGAGCACTGAACAACATCCACGTGCTCGACACTGACGAGTTTGAGCAGCGACTGAAGGCAGCTAGGAAGCGTGAGCTGGCAATGGACCCGAACTTTGGCGCAGCAGACAAGGAGTTCGGAGAGACTAAGAGCACCAAACCAGAGGATCTCGTGGGGGCAGGTGTTGACACTGGACTGGACTGCAGCGTCTGTGGTGAGAGAGCCCAGGACATCGCTTATAAGTGTCTCCTTTGCCCCGATTTCGTGTTCTGCAACCACTGCATTTTCTATAAGCGCCAAGCCCATCCCACAGACGACTACCACAAGTTCGGCACGATCAAGCCATCCAATACTTGGGACCGTGCTGCGGATGGCGAAATGGACGATGAAAAGAAGGGATCTGAAGTTCCATACGAACCAGCCAGCTTCTGCAAGTGCGAGACGACCGACAAGAGGTTCTTGGTCTCCTGTGACGGCGACGATTGTCCGGCTCTGTTTCACCCAGGCTGTCTTGGTCGTGGCATCTTCGCCAACGACATGTACGAGCAAGACAGTGCAGATTACTACCTGCGAAAGGACAAGATCGCACATTCGCGTGGAAGGGTGTGCAAGTGCGATACGTGCCACGAGGAAGCTGTCCCCGCCGAGTCCGACGCGTCGCGTCGGCGTTCTGCCCGTGTCATGGCTCGTGCCAAAGCTCGTGCGGAGGAGGCCCAGAAGAAAGCCACGAAGAAGGTTTACAACGTGTACGAGCAAGCCGCGAAGGATGAAGAGTTAAAGCGGGCGAAGACAGACCAGGAGAAAGCCGTGATTGAGGCCAAGTGGGAAGAGATCGCTGACGATGTGATCGATGTCGACCAGGGTGACCAAGACGCCCCCATCCAGACATATTCCGTGGGCCCAATTGCGTTCCACTTCAAGCCACAGTAAGCAATGAGGAAGATGGCAGCCATGTTGAGGCGTGTCCGAGATTCTAGCGCAGCGCGCGATGTTTTGAGTCTGGCGTTTTACGTTTCGCGATGGAATTGACGACATGAAGTCCGCGGTGGTCTTGGCGCTTCATACTTGGCGATTGGTCCAACACCTGTTTATCATATGAAGTCTGTGGCATGTTTTGAGAAGCCACGACGAGAGCGAAGACTGGTAAATGCACTAATGCTTGTGCGTCGGAAATGGGTATTCTGTGTTGTGCTTGGAGTCATGAAGATTGCTGGAAAATGCTGAAGGTTCTCTTGTTGGCCGGCTAGTTTTATCGGTGTATAGCTTTTCGTATAACCAGATCGCTGAAGTTGCTCCTTGAATGCTCATGCCACATCGCTCCTGCTCGCTAGGCCGTCATGATGCCGTCTCCTCAGTCCGAAACAGCCGCCATGCTTCGGGGTTCCGTGCCCAAGAGTATCCTATTCGTAGGCTCGCGTTGTTCAGTCTTGACCCTATGTCTGGTCTGGAGACGGTATAGGCACTCGCGCCCGACTTGATTTCGTTCATGTCCACATTCTCTGCTTCATCCAACATCCTTAGGTTCGTCCAGACTCTTCAGAGGGGGTCCGCCTCACTAGTGGGCGCGAAATCACCTGAGCGCTCATATCGACGTACGTTGAGGGCTGTCGCTGGCACGAATGATCTAGCCAAGTGAGACAGACATGAGAGATTCCTCTGGTGCGGTTGGCAGAGGAAGAGTACAGTAATCATGGATCGGTCCGGATGTCGACCGTGCGTTCTCGGACCGCGAGGGCAATGTCAGACCTGCTCTGTTGCATCTCTCTTTCTCCCTCTGCGATGTCATCCTTCAAGGCTCATCTCTTGCTTTCATGATGTCTTCCTCATGGCTTGCGTGGAGCACTATGCCTTCTGCGTACCGAGAGCTGTTAAAGGCCATGAAGTCTGACTCAACACACTGGTCCACTCTCGTTCCGTACGGGAAACGTCCCTACCCTTCATTCGCCTCGGACATGGACAAGGACTGGGCTTTCTTACTCAGCGGGAATATTGCACCCGTATGGGTTGGCGAGTTTGGTGCGCCTCATCACGAAGGAGATCGAGATCGCCACTACTGGGACAACTTGATGAGGTTCCTCAACGAGACTGATGCAGACTACGGGTATTGGGCTTTGAACCCGAGGAAGCCTGAAGGCTACGACAATGAGACGTATGGACTGCTTAGAGATGACTGGGAGACACCGGTCGATGACTATCGTCTGGCGGACCTCAAGAAGTTAATGAAGTCTCGAGAGGAACGCGCGGCGAGATTTACTGTCCAGCAATAGCATGAGAGGATGGACACATCCCGCTTCTGTATCACTACATCATATCCTACTCAGAAAATTTCCCACAATCTGAGGTCCAAACGTGCAACAACACTCCATGGGTATCTATCTCTTTTCCAGGCCAGTACGCCAGTCAGCGGGAGCTCCAGCCACGCCAATCAAGCAACCCACGTGCGACCAGCAGCCAAATGCTCCCGACGTCAACCGATCAACCACAACGCCCCAAACACCGCACGAGGGCCATATAAGCTCGGTCTATTCTACTGGTCCTCTCCATTCTTGTCCTTGTCGATTGCATCTCTCCACTGTCGTCCCCAAACTGTTACGCACCACGTTCCACACGCACCGAGGAAGACGAACAGCGCTGAGATTGTACTGAACCAGCCTACGCCGATTGCGTCAACGATGGGGAGCACTGCTGCCGAGCCGGCGGCGCCGAACAGGTAGCGCATGAAGTAGTTACCTGCGACGACTTCGCCGGAGCGTTTTTGCATTACGTCGAGACAGTAGGTCTGAGAGGCGTTGTCAGTATCGCGGGTGGTGTTGGTGGGAAATCAGTGATACGTACATTCAACGATGGGAAGCAGAATAATTGCGCCACGCCTTGTAGGAACATGGCGACGACAGGGAGTGGGATTCCGCCGACTTCTTTCTCGATGCTCCAGCCGTAGACGATCATGCAAGATGGGATCACAATCCCCATGGCGATGAGGCTTGAATGGAGGCGATCCTCGGCGATGCGCTCACCACGCTTGATGATCCATTTCTTGACTACGCGATCTGCCCATTTCCCGCCGAAGAAGGTGCCGAGCAGGTATCCGCAACCTGGCGCGATGTAGAAGAGGCCTGACTGGAGTGGTGTCGTCAAGCCGAAGCGCGGGTTGAGGACGTATCGGATTGGTGTGAGGAGACTGTACATGTTCCAGACAAGTGACGAAGACGCTAGGCCGATGATGATGAGGTTTGGATACTTGAACAGGAAGAGGACCCGTGCTGGATTGACCCAGGCCCAGAGCTGCTTGGCTTTCTTTGCGCGGCTGAGGCCGACAAGCTCGTCACTCCGTCGTCGGTGGATCGTCTCAGGGAGGAGGAAGATGACTAGGACGGCGCTGAAGCCGGAGAGGGCTGTCTGTAGCCAGAAGATGTCGCGCCAGGTCACATAGGTGACGATGATGCCGCCGATGAACGGGCCCATTGCCGGTCCGATTAGGGTACCTGACATGAACCATCCGTAGGCAGTGCCACGCTCCGTAGGCTTGTAGATATCACCGATGACAGTCCCTCCAATGATCAAGAAAGCAGTACCTTGGAAGGCCGTCAACATCCGGAAGACGAAGTAGGAGGCCAAGTTAGGTGAAAGCGCGGTGCCAATGCTGAAAGCCGTGAAGGTGATGGCAGCGATCGAGAGCGTCCACTTCCTGCCGTAGGTCTGACCTATGGGTCCATAGAAGAGTGGGGAGATTCCCATGAACAGCATGTACAATGCGTTGCTTATGTTGAAAATCGTTCCAGTGGTGTTGAAGGTCGCCACTACTTCGGGACTGGCTGCGAGGATGCTTGTCGAGCTAATAGGGGCTAGGAAGGAGCAAAGGCTCATGATGCAGACGATGAGCATCTTACGTTTTGGGCTGAACTTGTCGTAGACTTCCCAAGTCAGTACAGGCTGTGCAAAAGGGCGAAACAGGTACCGCTGCTACAGGTCGCTTGCGGATGTAATGCCTTGTACTGTGACAATCACAGGCCACTATGCCACTCGTCTAGCGCCCAGCCATCACAGCTCCTTGGAATTCGCGCAACAGCAGAGGCTTTGTCTCGCGTCTGAAGTAGCAGCACTCCTAGGTTTATACTTACTTTCATCTCCGGCCTCATAATGTCGGTCATGATCGTGGTGTACTATCGCGGCATCGTGCGTTGACACATGTGATTGTGAATGGTGCAGGCTTAGTCCATGGTTTTCTAGATCTGCCTCTGAATATGCTGGACCTTTGTTCGCCGCTTGGGCATCTTCCCGGTCGTGGTGGTGGTCGTGCTCCTCTATCTTGGAAAGGGTGGATGTCGGCCTTAGTTCAGATTCTTCTTCGACAGCCTCCTCTGGCTGCTTCTCTTCAGGATCCATTCTTGGCGTGTCCTGCACCAGTTGCAGGGGTGTGAGAGTGGAAGTCTCTGTTTGATCAGTAGGAATCTGCGAAGCCAAGATATGAAATTATGATATCAAGATCGTTCTGTTAAGAAGGACAGGCAACTGAAGCTCAAGCTGGCCCAACTGTGGTTCGCGTGTCGGCGACTTGTGCATAACACGCAGAAGCACTCCGGCAGTAGTCCGTGGACTCACTCCAGATTCCTTGGACTATGGTGTTTCTACCTGTACGGTCATCGCAGTGCATCGTCACTGCCTGCCGGCATCGGCGAGAAGGGGTGTGGAATGCCTCCATGGTTTCAGTCATTGGCTGTAAGGGAATGCACTAGCATATCAGCTTTACGAAGTGATAGATCCAGGCGAGATCGGCCCAGCTGTGCGATAATCGGCTCTTGGTATGCCGTCCGTGTTCATAGCTTCAAGTAGCTGCGTGGCGGCGGAAAAGGGTGGATTTCCGCCTGCCATCTCGGCCAAAGTGAGACGTTGGCCGGTAGCCTCAATTATGATGTCGCGTTGCTTTCCTGCAGACATTCATATCGTTCATCCAAATGCTGTACTCTTTTTGGTTGCTGTGTTTCTCGCATGTGTCGCATTGCTTGCGCGCCATGCTTGCTGGAGGCCGCTGCCCATCGACGGCTTGGCCTCGTGGCTCTTCACGAGCGTCGGTCAGGGTCGGAACAGACGGATCTTAACATGTTGAACGAACATAGTGTCATTGTGAGGTTGAACACTCCCCTGCTACTACATGTATACTCATGTCTTGGCCTGTTCCGTGAATCGTACGTAATCATGGTCTATGCCTGTTCGGTTGCAATGGCGATGCCGAAACTCCGTCTCCCATGCCGCGGTTGCAGGCGCGAGAGATGGAGAATCCTTGTCACATGAAGATCATGATGTGCACGGCTTGACTCCACTCTTGCACGCGACTTTCACTCATGCCATCATCCATCATACATGTCAGCGTGATCATGGTCTCGAGAACGAACCTCGGAGATGCTGTAAGCCGAATGAGCTGAACTGATTGCATCAACGACTCGGGATATTCCTTCTTGCCATATCTTGAAGTGGCCTGATCCGTAGGTACTCCTGCCTGCCCATCATGGCGGACTCTGTAGGTATGGAGATTACTTGTGGCTGGGGAAGAAAGAATGCATCTTGACAAAGACATCTAGACAGAGTCTTTGGCCACGCCCTTAATACTGTCAACAAGATTAGACCCGGTTCGCAGAAGCCGCCTGGTGCCGACCGACTTGCCCTCTATGGATTGTACAAGCAGTCTATGGAAGGCGACGTAGCGCATATCGCCGATCGACCATCATCCTCGCCCGGCACGTCCAACGATCAGTTGAAGAAGGAGCAAGAGCAGTGGGACGCGTGGAAGGCAAATGAAGGGCTGAGCAGGACCGAGGCCAAGAGAAGGTATATTGAAAAGCTCATTTCAACGATGCACAAATACGCTTCTACAACGCCTGAAGCACGAGAACTTGTGGAAGAGCTAGAGTTTGTGTGGGATCAGATAAAGAATAACTCGCAACATTCGAGCTCGGAACATTCATCGCCCCTGCAGACCATCGAGAGGAGAGACTATATGCAATCTGGTGGCAGCTCGGGTAACAATGGAGGAGTCAGCTCATCCGCAGCTGCCCTCGAGAATAGTGGCAAGGACAGGAATAAAGGCTTGCGGGTGCTATCGCCGCAGTCGGAGGCCGATGAAGATGAGGCAGCAGAGGACGAGCGGGAAGAATTCGTGGACGCACCGATATCGCAGATTGACGAGGCAGATCTCCAAGAAGCATCTGAGCCAGGGAACGACGGCTCGTCTCCAGCTCGATTCGTAGCGCCGCGTCGACCACTACCTGCGGCCTCTGACCATCGTTGGAAGAGGCGAATGGAGTCCTCCTTGATCAAGCTAACGACGGAGATCACAGCCTTGCGCGAGCAACTCGAGTCGAGACGATGGCTCAACTACCAGCGGAAGCACAGTTGGCTTGGCTGGGTCGCGAGACTGAGTTGGTGGGCTGTTCAACTTGTGGTGGCAGATGCTGTCATACTCTGGATCGTGATATTATACATGAGACGGCGGCAAGATCGACGACTGGAGGGCGCTGTCAGAGTACTGCTCGGAGATGCAGTTGCACAGGTGCAGAATCTGGGCACGCAAGTAAAGATGCCTGCAATGCCGCGCATAAGGAAGCCGAAAGAGTGAGAAAGATGGGCACGTGCTTGACAAGGATTTCGCGAGCTGCGAAGTTCTGCCCCTACTAATTCCAATGCGACCGCACATTGCAACGCGTGACACCACCGCACAAAAACATCAATGTTGCCACCTTCATCAGTCTGACCAACAGTACCACCAGATCTCCACGGTGAACCCCACCCTCAACCACATGGCACTCACAACAGCGGCGGCACCACCCTCATCACCTACGAGACGCAGAAAGCCGCTTCTTGTAGCTACCAAAAGAGCTTCGCCTAGAAATCTGCGGGTACCTGCTGCGACACCACGGCTTCGAGATCGCATCCGATGGTGAAGAGTCAATCCTCGAGATGAGCGACGCAGAGGCAGCTACCTCGCGATTCCATCTGCCTACAGGAAGAAGCTTTACCCTCAGATCATTTGTGTCTGCCGGAGCATCTGCGATGAAGCCAACCCTATCCTGTACCAGGCCAACTTATGGAGGTTGAGACGATCTCTCATTCATACGTCTTTCCTCGAGATCACGCGCAGAACAGGATTGGTCGATCTTCAACGGCTGCGCCGATTTCCAAGGGTCACACAGATCGAGCTATTCTTCAATTATATCATCAGACTCGGCGGAGGCAGATTTGGCTCATAGCGTGCTGCTCGCCGCATATGTGGGCTTTCAGTCGCACGTCAAGTCCCTCACGATCACCGTGGATGACTGTCTTGACGCGGAAGGCCCACAGGACAGCGAATGCGACGACCTGGAAGTGTTCACGAAGATGCTCGAGATGTGGTCCATGGAACCACGGCCGTTGGCTTCCTGTAGATTCAAGCTGCAGCAATATGCTAGTAGCATCTCGCAGCACACCTGGGACGTCAGTACAGAGAACACGCAATGGCCCGATGAAGGAGCCGGAGGGTAGGACATCAAGACGATAACGGGTCTTAACGCTCCAGGTAAGTCTGTAATCACGAGGCAGATTCGGCACAGACTGACTTCGTGCAGACGCCGAACACTATCATGCCATACGCGACTTGATGAAGAAGGCATGGGATATGCCTACGCCACCAGAGTGAAGGGCTCGAAATGTGATGACAACCCGGAGAGCGAGACGGTGCTGGATTCTCGTTGCCTCTGCTAATCTTCTATTCTCCCTCAGGAACTGGTACATCAGCGGCATTCATGAGAATGCTGATGTACGAATACATCCCGACATAGTGTATGGAAAGCAGAACACTCTCCTTGCTCCCCAAAGCTTTCACCCACTCATCTTATAATTTCTGTGGCAACGGTCCGGGAGTCCCGACCAGGTACTTCGCACAATCATAGGTCACCGCCGCCGCTTCACTCAATCCCTTCGGCTTTTCCTTCCTCCTAATCGCCTGAATCTGCTCCTCCGACAGTCCTGCTTGCTTCAGAGCCATGTGATGATGCGCATATTGCTCGTAAGCACAATCGAATTTGGCTCCAGCAGTGAGGATCGCGACTTCCTTGGCGTCGTTGGGAACACTATCGAGGGTGGCGAACTTCTTGAAAACGTTCATCAGGGCTTCGCCAACTTCTTTGGAGGCTGTGACGATTGGGGAAGGGGCCTATGGGGCCGCCATTGGCGTCGCGGTAGGTCATCAGCGAGCCAGAGGCGATCGAGCCGTCCCCGCCGAAGGTCTTGGCGGTTATGATTTCGAGTGCTTCGGCGTAGGGCTTGTATTGATCTTCTTGTTGGGAGGCGGGAAGGGGCGGGTAGCGATATTGGTGAGGCATGTTTATGCCTCTGGTTTTGGTTTCAGGTTCGAGTGGGTCGTGTATATACTGATCGCCCAACTGGTCGCTCAGCCGAGGAAAAGATTTTGGAGAGTACTGTTCAGAACATCGATTGATTATCTGAAGAGCAATGTACCTTACTTCCAGTCAAGGTAGAACCCGAGCGCGAGCTCATTCCGAGGATTGAGCTATGTCATACCTGGGCCATCATCAGAACCTAATTATCGCCGGCAGAGCCAGCAGAGCTTCCGGAAGGAGAATCCATGTAATGCTCGAAGCTCGGAATGTACGTTGAAAATGGCTTCGTAGAGCTTTCACTCGGGTTTCAGCAGTAGCTACCCAATCTGTGGAGTGACAAGAATATTGATAGTAGGTGCCACCTCGCGCGATATAAAGCTCCAGCTAGCACGACTTCTAGTGCTTCCATTTTCCACCCAGTCGCCTGAAGCTACTGCCCGTCTGCTCTTCAGCGCTGACGACTGAACATACTGCCCCAAGTGCACTGAGAATAATGTCAGATCAACCAAGTAGCCTCCGCTATGCATGTGTGTACAAGTTCTTGCGATGACTTGTTCGTCAGACTCAAATATATCCGGGTTGACCGCTCTGTCTAGCGCAGCAATCCGTGGAGACACGTGGTGTCCGCGATACTTGACGCAAGCTTCGCCGCGGTCTTTGAATTTGAAAAGCCCCTTTGCGAGGCGTAGACCGTCCTTCGCCACGCATAGACCGTCCTTCGCCACGCATAGACCGTCCTTCGCCACGCATAGACCGTCCTTCGCCACGCATAGACCGTCCTTCGCCCAAGTTGACCATGCACGACCGTGGCGGTGGTATATCAAGTCCAGATCTTTTGAGATAAGACGAGGCGACGTATCAGAGGCACACTTATCTCTCTACAGGCATGGTCAATTCGTCAATGAATGCGATGTGGATTCCTAGCAAGCCAGCCACAATATATTGCCGTCGGTGTAGCCATCAAGCGGAGCGGTGAACGACCGTCCATATTGCAAGATGTTGTTTTCAGGCTGCTGAGTCCTTTCTGGAGCAGGTCTTCACGCAAATGGTATCTCGAAGTGAAGTGCCAGTATCTGAGTAGCCAGTATGCAGCTCTCGACGTTGAATATGGTTGTTGGAGTGAAGATTGGTGCGGGAGGACGAAGAGCAAGTTAGAAACGAGCATGTGATTCTGAAACAACAATGCTTCGGCCAACCTTCCTCATCGTAAATGGTGAGTCGCATGCAGTCATTCTCGAGCTGTGTTCATCCTCTCTCTGCCACGAACATTGCATTGTGGGCCACACACAAACATGGCGGACACAGCTGAGAAGGGCCCGTCGAAGCGCGCTCTCGAGAAGGAGGCGAAGAAGGCTGCGGCGAAAGCAGCGAAAGCAGCAGCGAAAGCTAACAACGCTCCCACCGAGAACAAGCCAAAGGAAGCCATTGATCCATTCAGGACGGGCTGGTTAAAGACTGTTTACAATGAGAAGCCAGTCCAGGATGTACAGACGCGATTCCCACCAGAACCTAATGGATACCTACATATTGGCCATGCGAAGGCGATTACGGTCAACTTTGGCTTCGCGAAGTCGTATGGAGGGAAGTGCAATCTCCGCTTCGACGACACGAACCCGGCCAAGGAGGAGGAAAAGTTCTTCACGAGTATCAAAGATATGGTTAGTTGGCTTGGGTTCGAGCCTGCACGCATCACTCACTCCTCCGACGACTTCGATCGACTCTACGAACTGGCAGAAGAGCTTGTTCGCCGTGGCAAGGCATACGTGTGTCACTGTACGGCTGAGGCCGTGAAAGCTGGAAGAGGCGGCAAAGAGCATGGCCCTCGAAGCGTATGCGAGCACTGGTCGCGCTCACCTGAGAAGAATCTCGAGGAGTTCCGAGCGATGAGAGACAACAAGTACGAGGCTGGTACAGCAGTTCTGCGCATGAAGCAGTACCTTGGAACAAAGCCGGAAGAATACGAGGCGAGGGAGGATGACACGCCAGAGGTCAAAAAAGAGAAGGCCAAGCTAAAAGCGCTGGCGGACAACCCTGCCCTATGGGACGTGGCTGCATACCGAATCAAGAAGGAGAACTACCACCACAGGACCGGCGACAAGTGGAGGATATACCCTACCTACGAGTTCACCCACTGTCTCTGCGATTCCTTTGAAGGCATCACGCACAGTCTATGTACTGTCGAGTTCGAGACTCTGCGTCCTGCATACAACTGGCTGCTCGAGGCACTAGATCACAAGCTACCTGGAAGCGACGAGAAGGGACCAATGCAGAGAGAGTACGGCAGACTGAATGTGGAAGGTACGATCCTCTCGAAGCGGAGGATTGCAATGCTCGTTAACGGCACGACAATCGGAGACGACAAGCCCGACCCCGTCGACGAAGCTGCCGATGGTGTGGACGAGATCAAGCTTGAAGAGGAAGGTGATGAGGAACCGGAAACGACGGCCGAAGCATCCAAAGCTGTGACAAACGGCGCTGGCAAGAAGATTCCACCTGTCGTCCGTGACTGGAACGATCCGCGCCTCTTCACGCTCGTAGCGCTTCGACGACGTGGTGTGCCGCCAGGCGCACTAAAGAAGTTTGTGCTAGATCTAGGTGTGACCAAGGCGAATGCGAACACCATGACACACAGTCTCGATTCGACGATTCGAACATATCTCGAACGTACGGTGCCTCGACTCATGCTTGTTCTGGACCCAATCAAGGTGGTTATTGATGACTTGCCGGACGACTATCTCGAGGAGCGAGAGGTTCCTTTCGATCCCAAGGATGCTGAGAAGGGAACTCACAAGGTGCCATTTACGAAGACAATCTACATCGACCGGGACGACTTCCGGGAAGTAGATGACCCAGACTTTTTCAGGCTTTCACCAGGTACGTATTGCATTGTGTTGAGTGGTTTAGACAGTGTAGCAAGTGTGGGGGAAGCGCGTCGTGCAGTGCCGTAACTCTGCGCTCACAATGTCATCTGAGGTCCTGCCACGAGCTTATAGATCATGACTGACATCCTTTTCTTTTTAGGCCAGAGTGTCGGTCTGCTCAACGCCGAGTTCCCCCTCAAATGCGTCTCCTTCACCAAAGACGAAAAGACTGGTAAAGTGGACGAGATCCACGCCGCATATGGCAAAGAAGTCAAGCCTGGGAAGGCTCGTATCCACTGGGTAGGCGAGAGTGCCTCACACAAGTCGCCAATCAAGGCAGAATGCCGCATCTTCAACCCACTATTCAGGACCAGCAAGCCAAACGAGCTGGATTGGAAGAATGGAGGCTACTACAACGACGTTAACCCAGAGAGCGAGGTGATCTACACCAATGCCATGGTCGAGTGTGGTTTCCTTGAGATCAAGGCAAAGGCTCCTTGGCCGAAGACGGAAGGCGAGTCGGACTCACGCACTGCCGACAAGAGCAGTGTACGGTTTCAGGGATTGCGGACCGCTTTCTTTGCTGAGGATAGCGATTCCACAGAGGATAAGGTGATTCTCAACCGCATCGTCAGTCTGAAGGAGGATACCGGAAAGAAGTGAGGCAGTGATAGACGCAAGTGAGAGGGTTTAGCGAGGCGTGTGGTGTCAAGCTTTGCTGTATGAATGCATGACAGATGTGCCGAACAGATACCAATTTCGAGAGCTTCATGTGAAGCTATAGCACTGGATCGACAGTGCGCTGATCAAAGAGTACTGAAAGTCTTACGCATCTTGCATCTTCCCTACATCCATCCGTAAGTGCCCGGGAGAACGATGACCCGAGCCAGCGGCATGTGGGGCGGCGTCACAAGCACGAGCACGGCACGGGCATCACTTCCGTCGATCTTGCCTCAGGCCCTCAGTAGCATCGTTACGGCAACAGCGTTTTGCGCCTTGGCTCTTCGCAGACATGATGGGGTGGGAGAGCGTCGATGAACCGAGACTCTAAACATAGGCATGGCCGCCCCAAGGAGCCTGGGCGGTGGACGTGTACTTGGGTCGGGCAAGGGCCTGGCGCCTCCATCACCAGCGACACCATCGACCGTCACGCCCAAGCACATCCAGCAGACAGTGCGCAGCCCCGGCCTGTTATCGCCGTCCGACAGCTCCGTGTCTTTGTCCTCGCAGACTTCGAGTACACCGATATCGACAGACCATGAAGACCTCACCTCCCGCATCGCTCTTGATGAGCATGGCTCCGCGCAGGCAGCGGCCGCAGCCAGCAATCGCATGGTCTGTCCGATATGCAGTGAGGAGATGGTAGGCATGATGGAGAGAATTTTGTAGTAGGACAATCTGCTAACGGAAGCAGGTCACACTGTTGCAGCTAAACAGGTAGGTAGGGACATTCGTATACAACGCTTGAGCGAGGGCACATCTGATGGCGGAGCAGGCATATCGATGATAACCATGCCAACCTGGAAGAGGTCGAGCAAGATGAAGCAAAGACATGGTTCAAGCAGCAGATGACAAAGGCGAAGAAGTTCCAGCCGCTGGCACTCATAAATCAGAAGTTGCGCGGGCTAGAAGTCTTCGAGAGCAACCACGATATGTCTGCACCGATTCAGGCTATCCAGACAGCAGTGGCAGGTGTGAGGGAATCGTCGCCAGCTCCAGTGCCCGTTCGCAAGGAACCAGGGACGCCCGATCCGGATGAGGTCGTCACTCGAGCACATTGGCAGCGTCCCAGAGGCTTCGATGATTGTTCTGATCCGCTATGTGGGAAGCGCCTGGGAGCCGCAAATGGTCAAATCAACTGCCGGCACTGCGGCAAGCTGTTCTGCGAGGAGCACACCATGTATCAGATGAAGCTGTCTAGGTCTGCGAAGCATGAGCCTGTTCGTGGCTTGTGGTGTCGTGTCTGCGAGACATGCTACAAAAGTCGGGTGGGATACAATGATCATCATGGCTTCGAACGAGACCATACCGACTTCTTCAAAAGTGTAAGGCGAAAAACAGTCGACAAGCAGTACCTGGAAACAAGTCGCCTTGAGACCAGACTGACAAGACTCACTCAACTACTGGCAGATCCTCCACCTCCGGACCAAAGTCAGAGCACCACAAATCTCCTCTGGTCATCCATATACGGCAACAAGCCGCACATACGGGCTCTCGAGCAGTCTATCGTACCCTGGGAGGAAGATGCCAAAGTTGCGGAATGCCCGTTCTGTCAACAGCCGTTCTCACAGTACAGCCTACGGCGCCATCATTGTCGGATATGCGGCCGAGTAGTTTGTGGCGATCCGACCACGGGCTGTTCTAGCGACATTGGTCTTGATGTCGATAGTAGTGAGTCGACGAGGTTCCCGATGACACCGGCACTAAGAACCAGCTGCTGATGTGTGTACAGGAAAGAACGGCGCCAAAATCGCTGTTGATGTACGCATGTGTAGAGATTGCCAAAGGACGATATTCAGCAAAGCCGACTTTGCTCGTGAGCTCAGCACGAAAACGGCGGACCAGCGTGCATACGATAACCTGCTGCAGTTCGAGCACGGCATACGTCTACTGCTGCCGAAATTTCAGCGACTTCTGGCCCATCTACAAGACCCAGAGAATCCGCCAACACCAGCTCAACTTGCGGAAGCTTCGAAGATACGTAAGCGTTTAACAGATGCTTTCACGCAATATGATGTCGCTTCACGCCGCATACGAGATTTACCTGCCACTAGTCCGACTCAAGAACAGCTTCAGAGGGCCATCTACTCGAAAGCTCTGACGTTCTTGCATACACATATGCTGCCCTTGAAAGCACTACCCAAAATCCTCAAGCATGCAACGCCCAACGGTCTACGCAACCCTCCCATGGCGAGCAATGGAAAGCCGCAAGGAGCTCTAGCGGCGATCAATTACAATGCGATCACCAATGGAGGCGCAAGACCAGGCAGTAGTCGCACTAGCAGTGAGAGCTCCGTGGCAGTCACTGCGCTTGAAGCTGAAGAGAAGGAGCTGAAGAACAGACTGATCGTTCTTGAAGAGCAGAGGTTCTTTGTGTCGGAGATGATCGCTGATGCAAACAAGCGTCGCAGGTTCGACGAGGTGTCTGCCTTGTCGCAGAATGTTGAGGATCTCTCGAAGGAGATTGATCGGATTCAGAGCCAGATCTGCGCCATGGACTTTGCGGGAGCGTATGCTGCTGATGGTGTTATCAAGTGAAGCCGAGGACACTGGTACTGGTACCCAACAATGTACTGCCGCATCGGTAACCGCTGGTTGAAGAGCATGCTTGACGTCTGCAGACCAGCTTCAGAGCATGCAGATCAAGGTGAAATACCTCACACCTACAGCTCGCTCGGGACAACGGCTGATATTGCCCACGATTGGTCGACATTCATGATCACGGCATGTCTGGGGGTTTGCTGGTTCCCCGCATCTCAACGAGACACCTTTCTGACGTGCTGCACTATTAGTCGACTACACGTCGTCTGATTCAGGTCGCGACCACAGGCAATGGCTACTGGGCCAGATCCTTGCAGTGGCCTCAATCCATGCTGCGAAGAAGTATTCGTTGAAGCGCCAAGGAAGGCGGGACAGACGCAAGCACCGCCCGTTCTCACATAAGGCCACCACGAATTCCGCCCCAGCTTTCAAGAGGACGCCACTACAATATATCGAATGGGTTGAAATCAGAAGTCGGCACGGTCTCCACGGCTTGTTGCAGCTTTTCCTCGCCGTTAACGGCTTGACCGGGCCAGAAACGGTCACGAGCCCAAGCGTCCCTCCGCTACATCCTCACCGAGCCGAGAGACTGAAGGACCCACCGAGCTGTGGTCTGGCGTAGTCTAGCTCTTGTCGCAGGGACAATCAAGGCTGGCGCGGACATCCGGCTTGCAGACGAAGTTGTTGGAATTGGTTGTACGGCCGACCATGTCCTTGGATTATAAAGTGATGCAGCGACTTGTATTCGTATATAGATACGTACAGAAGTGGCCTGACTTGGAACGCAACATAGCCTCTATTCCATCACCACCACCACCACAGTCCTCTGAGCAAGTCGCAGCGATACCCTTTCCGTGCGCTGCTAGGCGTTGCCAAGCGTGCTGTCTTCGGATCTGATAACGACGAGAAACCTTGGCTCTGCCTCTTCCGTTTCAAGGTCCTTCGTTGTTGTCACTCCGATGAAGCTTTTCCATGAGCAACTCACGATGGTGCTCACGTGATGGGCTCGTGCCACCAAGCAGGAGCGAGCGATGTGCTGCATCCTCAACAACCTCTTTATCTCATGCATTCGACGGCATTATTATGATGAAAACATTCATACTGACGGCATCTCTACTATACTACAGCTGTGCCACCGCCGAGAAACACTTTGTCGCGGAGAAACAGAACCCGGAGGCACCGCCGCAATTCGACTGGGCAGGCATCACAGCCGCCGAGGAATTGGATTACCACCACCAATGCTACGCCGACTTTGAATGCTCCCGACTAATACTCCCGCTGGACTGGAACAATGCCTCGAGTCCGCACAACATTTCTCTGGCCATCATCCGACTTCCGGCGAAAGTGCCCGAGTCGGATCCCACACATGGAGGCACTGTCATAACGAACCCCGGAGGCCCTGGCGGCTCTGGAGTCCAGCAGGCTTTGCAGTTGGCCAAGAAGCTACAGACACTACTCGACGGGCCCCAGTACTACGAGATCCTCTCATTCGACCCGCGAGGAGTGTTCCACAGCAAGCCGCACGCCTACTGCTTCGACTCGGTGTTTGACGCCGATGTCTGGTACGAGCAAAAGCGTGCCGCCGGTGGCCTGGACGACGGCGACTACTCCCTGAAATACAACTGGGCTCTCGAGAAGGCCCGCGCCAACCTCTGTGCCGAAGCCGAGAATGGCAAGTTTGACGATGGCGAGAATCTGCGCAGCCACTTGTCTACAGCGTATGTTGCGCGGGACGTGCTGGAGATTGTCAAGAAGATCGACCGCCAGAGGCGTGTCAACTTTCGGGCTCTCGACCAGATCCCGCTGGGTGCAGTATTCCCCGAGACCTCGCCTAAGCTTCAGTACATTGGCACGTCATATGGGACCTTTCTTGGGCAGACGTTCGCTGCCATGTTCCCAGAGCACGTTGGGCGGATGGTACTCGACTCCAATCTAGACCCGGACAATTGGACTTCGCGATATGAGGCAAGCATTGATGATCATGGTAAGATCCGAGACCTGTTCTTCGAAACCTGCTTCGCTGGTGGCTCGGAGTGTGCTCTCTTCCGTGAGTACGACAAGAGCGTTGAAGACGTCAAGACGAGGTACGACGACATGATTGACTCACTTTACGAGCTTCCGGCATCGATCACTGGCCAAGGGCGCGCAACACCTATTGCTCCTGTAGACATCTATCAGGGCCTCTTCACAGCGACCTACCAGCCTTTGTGGTTCTTTAAGCTCTTTGCCGACTTCGTGAACAAGCTGGTCACCGGTGTCAACCCTGGTTCCCCTTTCTGGCAGCTACCTGTCCCAAACCGCGAGGCCTTCACAGACGAACTCTTGATCAACCAGTACATGGGAGGCGAAGTAGGTCCAGCTACACATTGCAGTGACGGTCCGAACCTCAGCAGTGAGAACCTTGCCGGCTACCAGACCTACCTAGCCAACCTCACGCATCGTTTTGGCTGGGCAGGTGCCATCCAAGCAGACTACAAGATCCCATGTTGGACTTGGCCAGCCGCTCTCCGAACAAAGTGGCGCTTTGAGGGACCCTGGAACACGTCTGTGCCCATATTGTTCGTCAACAATAGACTTGATCCAGCGACCCCGATCAAGAATGCCAGGAAGATGGCCGCACAGTTCAACGGCAGTGTCTTGCTTGAGCAGGATGCAGCTGGGCACGGAGCTCTTTGGCCAGCGTCTGAGTGTATTTGGAGTAAGATCAAAAGCTACATGCAAGATGGTCACCTGCCAAAGGAAGGCATTGTGTGTCAAGCACTCTGCCGACCGTTCGCAGAGGATGAATGCAAAGGTATCAACGCGGAGAATTACCACCTGATTGGTTGATTGTGTGTGTATCTAGGATCGAGTACCTAAGTGCCACCGAATACTCGTCAAGCATCTATTCCACGACCTGAGTTGCCTCTCCAGCTCCCGCCAGCATCGATTCCGATCACAATAACGTCCTCATCCTCTAGCAAGCCTCTCCTCTAAACAGCGCAGGATTGCCTCCAGCACGAGCACCAGTCGCATCCGTCAACCCTCTCAGTCGATTCGCCACATCACTGCTGTATGTGACCTGCGCTCCGCTCGCCATGCAAGACAAGTTGTCATGACAATCCGGGTGCATACTGTTTGGACCCGAATTGTACAACCTCGCAGCCCAGAAGTAGTTCGCCGGCTCAGACCTGCCACTCTTCTCCATGAGACTCTTCAGGTTGATACCACTACCACCGTTCTGAACGCCTTGCATGATCATCCCCAGGATAGTGCCGTAGTCGCAGGGTCCGTCCGCCGCGCAGGAAGGACCACCGTGAGATTGCATTAGGCCTCGGTTCGGGCCTGAGTTGCCGTAAGAGGTGGTGGCTACGCGGATCTTCCCGCTCGACTCTTGCATGATGATGGCGAGGATGAAGCGGGCGTCGATACCGGTTTCGCCCGCCGCTTGGTTGATTGCTTGTTTGATGAGGGGGATGTCGTCGGCGTGGCCTGGGTTGGAGGCGAGCATGTCTGGGTAGTTGAGTTCCCACCTGGAGGGCATGAGTCAACTGTATCGGAATCGTGTCGTGCCGCAGGAGGAGAAGAGTGCTTACATTTGGTCGAGGGACGGGATCCATTGGTCTTTGGATGGCCAGCCGCTGGCGACTGAGCCATCGCCTCGAAATGCTTGGTACGATGTCGCGGCTACGGCATTCTCCCAGCGCGCCGACAGGTCGATTGGAGATGCTGCGGCGGCGGCGGCGAGGCTCAGGACGGCGACTCTCTTCAGGGTAGACATGTTGGAACCCATTCTTATGTCTTGATGGTCTGAGATCTAGAATCTGGAGTCGGAAACCGGAAACTTGGATATGGTGCTTCGGTGTTGCGTTCTCGATCAGCAGGTAATCTTTCTTGGTCGGCTCTGGTCCACGGCGTGTCGTGTGTGATTTGGTCCCGGCGATTTCGCAAAGCAGATGGATGCATCATTTAAAGAATCGACCTGAGAATGGGAATGAGGACACTCTCTTCAGACGAGAGAAAACTCCGTTCCAATCGTGTGCCTTCTGTATGGAGCATGTGTGTGTGTGTGTGATGTGATGTGATGTGATATGATTCTCTCTCTCTGAGGACAGCTTCTACCAAGGTTGAAGGGCTTACAAGTTACAGCCTGGCGCGTTGAAAACTTGACATGGTCATGTCTGTCATCCTGTGCTTTGCTCAGGCCTCCTAAAAACTACGAGCTACCTCGACTCGACCGGCAAAAATGTTGCGAGGAAATTTTCTCTCGCTCAGGGACCAATTTCCACGGCATCCATCTTGTACGGGCAGATCTGGTGGGACTTGTCGTCGCTTCATTCCAAATTTTCGTGATCATTACAATTTTTTTATGGTGCCACCACATGTCGTAGCCGTCTCGTTTCAAGCACAGCATAATGCTGCGGTGTTGGGGGGGGGGGTGGGGGGGGGGGTTTCTTTTTTTCCAAGTTCCTCCCACCTTTCACCTTGTCGTAGTGTATGTACCTTGGTGAAATTGTCTAGCGTTGCACTTTCTCTTCGAGGACCAGCCACGAGTTCGCCGTGCTGCTTCTCCTATTGCCCACCCTGCCCCCCGACATAACCGACCAGCCTGTTGGCAATGTCACTGACATAACTCTGCGTCGCTCCCGGCGCACTCAGATCGCCATCCGGTCCAATGCTGTTGACTCCCGAGTTGTACTTCCTTGCCGCCTTGTAGTACTTGCTCACATCCGTCGCCCCGCACCCGTCCATCAGATCTTTGAGGTTGATGCCCTCGGACCCGGTCGCTGTCCCTTCTTCGATCATTGTGTTGATCATGGCCGCTGGACATGTGGTTTGGCCCGCGCACGTCCCTTTGCCGTTGTGGGTTTGCATCAGGCCTGGGTTGGATCCCTGGGGGAACTGCGTTGTTTGCACGCGCACGTTGCCGTGGGATTCTTGGATCACGACGGCGAGGACGAGGCGGGGATCCATGTTGTGCTTTGTGGAGACTTGTTCGATGGCGGCGTGGAGGTTCTCGTTGTCTTGGGGTGTGTTGGGCGAGTTGTCGATGAATGCGGCTTTGTTCTGCGTCCACATGTCGTTGTAGTCGATCCAGTCTGATTGGGAGGGCCAGCCTGCTGCTACGCTGCCGTTGCCGGTATAGTGTGTGTAGGTGACCTTGGGCAGGGGACTGTCGGGCAGGGGTGAGTCTGAAGGTCCTGATTCTGGTGGTCCTGATCCGGGAGGTGAAGGTAGCGAGGGCAGTGATCCGGTGGACACGATCATGTTGAACATGCCATTTCCGCTGTAGCCGATTCTGTTACTTGTTGTTGGCTGTGGCCGGGATAAGCTAATGGGAAATGCTGTGGTTGATGCCGCTAAGAGCGTGGTGAGCTTGAGTACATTCATGTTGATCATCTTCATCAGCATCTCAATCAGTTGATGTTTTGGTAGGAGGGCTGTCTTCAAGGTCTGTCGAATGTACCTATTACTGAAAGGAATCAGTGAAGTGTGGCTGTTCAATAAACTTGTTGGGGATACTTAGCGTGTGGTCAGTAGTTCTCGTATATCCTGTTCAGGCTGTATATAGATTTCGTAGAGCGATCTCAAGTCGTCGATCATAGACTATGATCGTTCGCTGGGGGTGGCGTTGCCCACCTTTAAGCACGAGGGAAGTTCACGTTTTGCTTGACATATCGTTGCGGCAACCTCGCCATGGCGACCTTCCACATTGAGGTTGTCAGGCAATCAGAGGTACAATGGTGCTCGTTTTGCAACGGCCAGCCATTCTGGGTTTGTTGCTATCGCGCAGACAGGATTGCAGGTCAGCCGTTGCGGTACCAGATGCGTGACGAAGAATCATGGGGTCCGTGCGCACTAGAACGCCTGTTCAATTCACTTTCCCTTTCCGCGGTTTTCGGTCCGCCAGACGCGCTCCCACCAAAATTAGCAGTAGATACGTCTCTAAAGAATATAGCTCTTGTAGACCTTGTCGTTGGTATAGAGCCAGACTGTCGTCGTCCTAGGTGTTGTCTTGCCATGCCGCTAGCCCTTCGAAGTAGCAGTGTCGAAGGCTCTCTTAAGTGCGCTAGTCACTACCGCGTCTAGCTAGAAGGAAGGAAGTGGCGTATATAGCCGCTTCGCGTTATTTCTTGATACTGTGGTACTCTCTCCGCCGCATTTCTATCTGGGCGCGTTGATTTTCACTTTGTCGTCGTCCAATTTACTGTATACCAAGCTTTTGAGCAATGCTCACATCAGGCTGGTAATACTTCCTCCAATCGTGTTCTTCAACGAAACCGAGCACCTCCCGAATCTTACGGTTGCTAAGTGGTGCTTCCCATTCTCCCATCTTCCTGGTGATCTTCACATTCGGGCAAGCCTCTTTCAAGAATTGCTCAGTCGGGATCTTGGTGGTGATTGTTGTGTTCGTAGCGTTGAACACCTGGAAGCCGAGCTTGTCCTTCTTCACGCAAAGGTTACAGATTTGGCCAAGATCCCGAGCATCGATGTATGACCATGCGTTGCGCTTGCGGGTCATGGGATGGTTGACGTACACCTCGAAGTCGCCGTATTCATGAGGCTCAATCACGTTGCCGATGCGGAGAGCGTAGATATCTGCTCCGTACCTGCGTGCGAAAGTCCTTGCAGTCCGCTCGCCACAAAGCTTGCTCAGAGCATATGAATCCATTGGGTCGACATCGTAGTCCTCCTCTAGTGGGAACTGGTGGTAGTCATAGTCGCCTTCGGCGAAGCATACGCCATAAGTCGTCTCGGAGGACGCAATGATGATCTGATCGAACAGGAGGGTATTAGCGATATTCGAACACAACGTGGTTATGTCTCAGCAACTGGTGCTCAGTAGGGACAGAGGCTGGATTTCGTCTCAAACAGGCGATGCCTTCGCAACCTTACCTTCTTGACGCCGAGTTTGCAGGCTGCCTCGATGACATTGTAGGTCGATGTGACATTGTCCGCAAAGCACTTGTTGTCAGGAACAATCATGTTCCGTGCGAAAGCACCGAAATGAATCACGGCATCTGGTGGCGGCTCAGGGTAGCCTTGCTCATAGCCAGCCATGGTGTAATGTGTGGTCAGCGCATTAAAGACTTCCCCACAGTTTGTCAGGTCGGCCTTGAGAGTGAAGACAGCAGCATGCTTGTCTGGAAAATCGACCAAGTCCAGGTTCAAGACCTTTGCGGAAGTTCAGCATTGAGCCGGTCCAAGAAGGCGAGAGACAGCAGCATACCTTGTGTCCCTGCTTCTGCAGATATGGTATGACATGCCTTCCGGCTTTGCCTGAACCGCCTGTGAAGACAATTCGCTTGCCGCCTGAGCGAGCCTGCTGAGCTGAGCCTGCCAGGTGCTCAGGCTGTATGTCCGATCTGCCCGAAGTGATGCCATCGCCCGTAGCTGCGGCGGTTCCTTGTAGCAGGTCAAGGCCTGCGGGCATGCTGTGTTCCATTTTGGGTGAGTGAGTAGTAGTCTTGGGGTTGTGTTGGCACGGTTGGGTAAAGAGGAAGAGGATGGAATCCAGTGAAAACTTTACCCTCCTTGAATTCGGCCATTGTGGTTACGATGATGGTCAATGTCCTCCGAAGGTCCATCGTCGTTGCTGACATCACCATATCACAGATATGGCATATGCGGCTCAAGCGAGCTGCACGTGTCGATGATCATCATCATCGGGGGAGCTCCCAAACTTGTCCCGGAGCAGCGACTTCACGACCTCCGCTGCAGCAGTCTACTTGTACCTCATCACTCAATGGAAGCATATCGAGCACTCGACATCAGATGACATCCATCACGCTGATGCGCTCGCTCTCGCCATCAGCTCGCACCTTGAAACATGTGATCAAACCGGCCGTTGTCGCTGTGACGGCTCCAGCTCCGCGTTCGTGCCACGATCCGCAGTCATGTTTGAACAGCTGCAGATGCTTCGCGCGAGTCAACGACATCGACCAGTGGAACAGGGACATTTGGTTCAAGAGCTCGGCCCCGCGATACAGCCTGCCACCACCTGGGCAGCCGGGCGACCACCAGCCACCCGATGAGAGGACCATCCAGCTGGGCAAGACTGTACGAATCCTGCACGAACGGCTGCCGACGTTGTTGAAGGAACCATTGCCTTCCGACATACTCTCCCCGAACATCACACTGCACCTCTTTCCGTCGACGCATCCACATCTGCCGACCGTCTCCGGCCGGATAGCCTATATTGCAGCACTCTGGACTGCACCAGTGGCATGGGGCAGGATGCCTCTGATTGGGAATGTGAAGCTTGTCATCCTATCAGAGCGCATGGTACGTAATGGAGGGGGCGCAGTGCCTCTAGCGCACAGAGACGAAAAGCTCATCGTGAAGTGGAAGACCTGTGGCAAGACGACCCATCGTGACGGGACAGGCGGCATCTATCGTGGAGTGGGGTTGGCAGCCGCAAGGGATCCGGTCGATAAGATCAAAGGCTTCATATCGGGGAACTCGGACGAATCAGGCGATGGGAAGAAGGACGCAGAGGAGTTCTGCGGACTCTTCATCTTCGAGTTTGATGACAAGGGCAGGTTGGCGAAGCACACCATCGAGCATACCGAAGAAGGTGGAGACTATGATCGGATGACAAGGGTGGTGTCGGTCACAGACTGGCTACTGGGTCGGTTCAATGGGAAGAAAAAGGAAGATGTGCCAGCTCTTGCTTGGTGCGAGGAACGACCAGCCGGTGGTGCAATACATTTGGTCGACAGAAGACCGCGGTACTGATTTGACGAATTCCACGATACCCAGGATGCACGTACGGCGCAACAGGATCGGTCATGGCGTTCTTGATATTTGATCTGCTTGGCGACTAGTCTCTACTCCACGTGTATATCGCGAGGCAATTGAGAAGGCTAGATGCCTACGAAAGGCCTTTACCTGTTCAGCTGGTCACTACCGGGATGGTGCAAACGCTGCCTTCCAAATTCCCGTTTAGTCACGCCGCGCCATGTGGGCGAGTTCATTGTAGATCATTATGAACTTGTCACTTTCACAAAGCAGTCTTGAGGAAGTATGTTCATGTCCTCCGGCCTTCCATCTTCTTCTTCCATGGAGATCTCAATTTGGGTGTCGTCAGTGTCCGTTCTTGGTCACACTGTCTGATATCTAGATAAGACTGCGCTCCTATGGAGCCGAGTTTTCCCGTTGGTCGTCAGGCACATGCGTATGACCATGAGCTCTCATATGCCTCGGACCCGCACTCTCATCTCATGTATCAGATCACCACCCCCGCTCCGACTTGGCCTCAATGCTTTAGCTTAGGTTGGTATAGGATCTGCGGTCTTCTAACGAGGAGACATGCTTCAGCTACTGATAACCATAGTATAGAGCTCTAATGCAAACCGTAGAAGTGTTTTATTTATCGCTTATATACCTTTTTAAAAGTTGAAGAACAAGCTGTATATCTTAAGGATCTATCAGTTAGTGCTAGCACTTTTCATGCTGTGAGTTATAGAAAGCTGCTGACTAATGACTGCAGTATGCTACGCTACGAGCATAGAGCGCCCTGTGCTCTATTTCGCCCAACTTAGCTTAGCACTCCAGACTTTAACTTACTACCACTACACTTTCGACTGCAAACAACTTACCGCGAGCGCGACAAAGACCGCACCGCACGCGGGCAACGTGAAATCTCCCGGTCACAAGCAAGCAAAGCCGCACAGAGCGAATAGTGATCACCCATACGCGCTCGGGATAATCAAAGACGCGTAACAAGCGTTGACGTGGTAAGTCGAGCCGCCGCGACAAACGCAACTTCTTCCTTCGACCGCTCGCAGGTATGATGCCTATCGGTCTTGATTCGACAGATTCAATGGCGAATGTCATGTTACACGGTGTCCGATCTTTGACTGCGAAAAGGCATCTGGGAGTTCTTGTTATAAAGAAGTAGCCGTGCTAATTGATTTAGCAGCATCACGAGTACGACCTGCTACCCTGCCGCATGAGCGTGATTGAAGCTGCCGGTATGAGCAGATAACAGACAACGACTAACCTGGCGTACCTCGGCCAGGCAAGATGGAAGTCGAATCTGGCGAAGATGTGTTGATGCACGATGGCGATGTTCTAGAGAGCACAGAACGACGTCCGGTGCTTACAGACAGTACTGGCACTGATAATCTGACCAAAACTGATCTATCACATCCTGATGCAACAGCGACATCGTCACCGAAAGCCCTACCAATCACCACCTCCTCAGTCAAAGGATCTGGCGTTCGGGGAGAGAATGGGTCAGCAGATCAACAGTTCACGGCCAAGAAGGATGGTCCCCGGCCAGCCAAGTTCAAGAACTTGCCGTACGCTACCTCGCAGACCGGACTCGTGTACGATGTACGGATGCGCTTCCATGTGGAAGCGGAACCCGTAGAGGAAGACATGCACCCCGAAGATCCTCGCCGGATACACGCCATCTTCGAGGCATTCGTGAATGCAGGCCTTGCTTGGCGTGAAGGTCAATCTGGGCCCTCGATCGACTACTACATGGGTCGTATAGATGCACGGATGGTAACCCGTGAAGAAGTCTGCCTGGTGCACACTGTCGAGCACTGGAATTGGGTTCAATCGTTACGAACACTGAACACAGACCAGCTGAAGGAAGAGCAGCAGCATCCGCCGCATTCGAACGATTCTGTGTATCTATCGACCAGCACGCCGTACTGTGCCGCCCTGTCTGCTGGTGGTGCGATCGAGGCTTGCAGGGCTGTCCTCCTGGGGAAAGTCAAGAACGTCTTCGCCGTCATCCGACCGCCTGGACATCACGCGGAACGCGAAGACGCGAAGGGTTTCTGCTTTTATGACAATTGCAGTATAGCGACCAAGGCTTGTCAAGCTGAATTCGGAGAGAAATGCCGAAAGGTCCTTATCCTCGACTGGGATGTGCATCATGGCAATGGTATCCAAGAAGCAAATTACGACGACCCGAATGTTCTATACATTTCATTGCATGTGCATAAGAAGGGTGCTTTCTATCCCGAACGTTCCTATCGTGACAACAGACTGGCGTATGGAGATCACCTACACTGCGGCCGAGGTGCAGCAATCGGCAAAAACATCAACATTCCTTGGAGTAAAGCGGGCATGGGAGATGCCGACTACATCTACGCCTTCCAGCAGATTGTAATGCCGATAGCAATAGAATTCGATCCAGATTTGGTCGTCATTGCAGCTGGATTCGATGCAGCCGAAGGAGACATGCTAGGTGGCTGCAAGGTGTCACCTGCAGGATATGCGCACATGACACATATGCTCATGTCGCTGGCAGAGGGCAGGATGGCAGTCTGCTTAGAAGGTGGTTACAACCTCGAGTCCATCTCCAGATCAGCTACGGCTGTCGCAAGGACCATGATGGGCGAGCCTCCCGACAGGTTAGCAGAGACCACACCGTCCATTTCTGCTGTCGATGATGTCAAGCTTGTTCTGCGACAGCAGAGCAAGTTCTGGTCGTGCTTGTTCCCCAAGAACCCCTCAGAAAGACTCGCCGGCCCTCCTCATGGAGTTCGCATGCACAATGTCGTGCGGGAGTGGCAAGCAGAGACAATGTTCACGGAGTACCGGATGATCCCCCTTGCAGTGCAACAGCAAGAGCTGGCTTGCGAGTTTGAGAATCAAGTGCTGGCGACGTATGTCTTCCCGCATTGCATCGGTCATGGGCATCCTACTGACATTCTTTAGACCCAATTACAGCACTGCTCGGCCTTTGCTGCTCATTCTCCACGATCCTCCAGAAGTCTTAGCCTCGGCTGACCCAAGGACTGGCAGGATTGAACTTCACAACACATGGCTGGTAAGTTTCCCCATTCTACTGCGCTACTGCGCGCAGACAAGCGGCTGACGTGATCTAAGACTGATATTGTGAAGACCTACGTTGAGTGGGCCGTGCGTCAAGGCTTTGCTGTTATCGATGTCAACCTTCCCAGGCATCGAGCCGATTACGACGAGGACAATCAGGGACATAAAGAGACCGACAGCGTCGAGTTCCGGACACGCGAAGCAACGAAAGTCCTTACATATCTGTGGGAGAATCACATCGAGCTCCACGATGCAACCCATATCTTCCTCATGGGAACAAATATCGGACACGGAGCGATCCTGAACTTCATCAAGGCGCATGAAGACCAGGCGCAGAACCTGATGACAAGGGTTATCTCTTTCGTGCAGGATGTCCCACTGATCTCTTGCAAATCCCTGACAAACGATCTACTTCCAGCATGGTACTACAGAAGCTCAATGGTCTTCGTGGCAAACGACCACAGCTACTGGGCCACCGAATTCGCCCGAAAGCTCAAGAAACGCTTTGGTCGAGTGAGCAGAAGTGAAGAAAGTTCGATCAGCGACATGCTTCTCGAGCACCGCGACGAGATTTTCAGGACGCTGCTCAATGACACAGCAGCATGGCGCGCCTCAAAGCCAAGAAGTGAGGACGAAGACGACATGAATGTCACTGAATCAGGTCCAGCGGAAAGTCCCAGTCCGAAAAAGATGCCTCCATTCGGGAATGTGATCCTGTCACCGGTACCTAAGGCCTCTGCGGTGTCCAGCTCGGCGGCGAGCAATGGAGGCTCTAGTCCTTCGAGACTTCCTCCAGTTGGGAATTTTGCGATGTCGTCGCCCAAGCGATAGAACATTGTAGTTAGGACAGTATCGTGAATGCGAGAGAGAATCCAGGGGAGACATTGACAGGAGCGCGCGAAATACTCCTGACTTTGATGATGTATTGCTACAGCTAGAGATCGAGGGCGCTCAGTAACTGCGTAGTAGCCTTATCGGCTGCGAATTGCGAACTTCTGACACTCTGGATGCGCTTCGTCTTCCCGTTAGCTTTCTACTTTCACTTCTCGATGTCGCCTTGATATGGGCACGGCGCTCCAGGGGACAGAGCCCAATGCGGCAGCGCACCAACCCGCTTCGCGAGCTCGTGCATCTTCTGACCCAGTCCTACCTCCACCCTCATCGCTCCAGTGCCGCGGACCGGTGGTGGTAACGGCAGCAGATCCCTTTCTCCCACGTCCAACTCGTATGGTCGGACTGGCTCTAGAGGCGGCGCAGCACGCTACAAAACAGCACTTGTTAGCTCGAGTCAGGCAAGGCGAGCACTAATTTCACAGGTCTACTCCTGCAGCTGAGACAGACACACTGCATGGATAGCTAGACGCGCTTGTACGTACTTTCGCGAAGTGGATGTGGGAGAGAGACATGATATGACATGACATGGCTTTCGGCTCTGCGTGTCGGCACTGCTCATGTCGAAGTCCACGGTAGTGAGCGGCATCGCGCCATGATAGCCAGATCCTGCTGCATGGATTCTCATGTCGTGGGTGGCTGGGGTTGCTGAATTTCCAGCCTGGCTGGAAGAGGAGTATCTGGTGGGCGGTGTTAGGTCGCGCGATATGTCCAGAGCGGAAGCAAGTATCTTACCTCGAACCATTATCTATAGTTGATCATGGCAGCGCGATATGTAGGGGACGTCCCATACATGGTTGGCTGTCGTTGTTGAAAGAAAATGTAAGAAGAGTCTCAGACCAACAGATTCAAATGATACTCTCGGCCAGCAAGATGTGTGGTAGGTACAGAAGGATCTCGAGAGAGGTGGAGGAACCGGGGGAAAGCATTTTCCGAGACAAGACTAGAGTTACTAAACCACACTGAGCTTCTTTGTTGTCAGGTCTCACAGCTCGTCAATCTTGTCACCAGAGTCTACTTCATGTCCGTCACAAGCGTCATTCGCACCTGCATAGTCTTCCGGCAAACATATCCGCCCTCATCTACTCGTTGTCCTTCACATCAATAACAGTCGACTTGAACTTCCTCGCCGGCACCTTGCGCTTGAACAAGATATCAAGCTCACGGTACGACCGATGCTTCATCTCAGGAAGGCCAAAGTACGCCACGACCCAACAGAACAGCGCAGTCCCACCCCAGATATACCCACACTTACCAGCCAGGCCCCATCCGGTTGGATTGAGCATCTCAGAAGCCAAAAAGATGCAAGGGATCTCGATGAGGTAGTATGCACCACGACCGACACCTGTACTGAGAGCGCGTAGCTGGACGGAAGATGTCTCGGCGATGACGGTGTACGAGATCGGGCCCATGAAACCTGCGAAGACGAAGGAGATGACAACCCCAAGGACGGCCTGGGCGTAGTTCGTTGCGGTACTCTGCGTGATGGAGGCGCAGACACCTAGGAGGACAAGCATTGTGACATTTATGGCTGTGCCCCAAAGGTAGATTGTTCTTCTCCCGAACCAAGCTGTGAGGAACCAGCTACCGATGTTGGCGACCAGACCCAAAGCCGAGTTGATGATACCTAGCTGGAACGAGAAGTCGGTATCGATGCCGGCTTGAGTGAAGAAGAAGACGGCCTGGTTGGCGATGAGGTTGCCAGCGAGGTTCTGTGATGCGTAGATGAGGCAGATGATCATCGTTCGTCGGAGATCAACGCCCTTGAAGAGGTCCAGGATGGAGGGATTGCCACCGAGACTGTGCTCGATCTCGACCGTACGCTCGATCATGGCGAGGGCGTTTTCGGCGTTGCCGTCCGATTTGCGGCCAAGCCGTACGAGGGAGCGGAGAGCCTGCTCCTTTCTGCCTTTGCGAACAAGCCACCTGGTCCATCGTCAGCTTATGTCAGAGGAGCATCTCATGAGCAGAACCTACCATGGAGATTCCGGAGCGAAGAGCACGAGAACCAGAATGGGAGTCTAGAAGAGTCAACACTCGGAAGTACTGTTGCATGAGACAGTCACTTACTGGGAAGAGCCATTGCAATGCGAGAGGCGCCCGCCATGCCCACTCATCCAGTCTTTGGTTGTAAGCATAGGTCACGCCGGCTACTAGGAGACCTCCGATCGACCATGACATCTGCAGAGTGCCTGTACACGCACCACGAAGTGCCAGAGGCACAACTTCCGAAGCATAAGCAGGGGCATTGGCGATGAAGAACCCCCAAGGAACTCCCTCCAGCAGCTGACCGACTGTGAGTAGTACGAGTGAATTTGCCTGTACGTGGATGTCAGCGCAGGATCTATGAAGTCGTACACACCCGACACGTACGAAGAAAGAGACGAAGATTGTGGCGTTCATGAGCATCAGCCCAATGATAGTTGTCCACCGATACCCAATCTTGGTAGTAATGGGACCTGCGATAAAGACGCCTAGGAAAGCACCACACTGGCCGGCTGCAAAGAGAGCGCTTTGCCACTTGGACTCGATTGCCTTCCCGCCCTCTCCAATATCAACACCATATACCTCGATGAAATGTGGTAGCGCCACAAAGTTGCCGGACAAGAACATCTGGAACGACTCCATCACCTGTTCCAAACGTTAGTTTGTATTGGTACAGGTGAGTGCTTGCATTGTGCTTACAATCGTGAAGCAGAAAACGAAAGCCCAAAAGCAAGCCATCTTGTGGCTCTTAACAGCCTGCCACATGCTCTGCTCATGCTCTTCATTCTCGCCTTGAAAAGCATCGTTCATCAAGTCTTTATCGACGAGAACTTCAGAGTGGTAGACATCCTTCTCTTTCAAGTCGTGTACCGAGACACGTTCGTCAGGAGACTCGGTCCTGACCTCAGCCATGCTGGAGAACTCTTTCGTGCTGACTGCTAATAGTGATCTTGGTGGTGGTTATCAAAAGGGTTGAGCACGCGAAGACAAGGGTAGAGCCTGTGCAGCACTCTGTGCTCTATATGTGACCTCGCGCTCAAGCATTGTCGCAGCACTCTCATTCGTGGACGATCTGCAGAACCATATGAGAGCGCCGAAGGATACAGTCCGCGATGGCTGAGACCAAGCTTTCCAGAGCGTTACATTTGGAGCCGCTGCGACTGTGCATCGCCAGAGAGTTGCAAGCGAAGCATATCAAGCACTCATTGTCGAAGGAAGCTAGTGCAACGCCACGTGCCGTGTCGGCAATGTGGATCTGTGGAGATGAAAGTACCAAGAGTCTGGTTGAATCTTGGAGAGAGGCCTTGCGGCCCTTACTGGTGGAAATTGAAACATAGCCTTGGGGTGCAGCCCTCGGCGCCAAGTATACCACCTCTTCGTTGGGTGGAGAAGGTCTCGTGACAATTCGGTCGCTGATCGGCTCCTCATACGCCACATTTGGAGGCGACTGGGCAGTTCGGGATGCCTCGTTCTTACAAATCTGTGGCCGCATATGCCAGCATATGATGCAGATTCCAGACATCACCCATGCTTGTCGCCGGCAAAGCCCATCTCCTCAATACTATCACTGGCAGGGCCATTGTCATCTTTATTTTTGTCTGGAGAGACTTCCGACAGCATGCTGGACACTTTGTTGACGTATCTTGTCATACTCTCGCAAAGTCGATCAAGAACAAATTCGGCTTCACTCTGATTTGCCATCATGGGACTGTCCTCTCCAATCCAGTCCCACTCTATCAGACCTTCGTCTTCCTCTTCGACTCTCTTCTCCTCACTGCTGGCAGTGAAGCGGATGAGCTCAGTAAATTCGACCCACTCTTCATAGGCATATCTCTTCCTGGCATGATATCTGACATCACCTGCGGTCTTGCGAATGCCTTTAGCCAGTCTCTTCGCGAGCTCCTGCTCCGTAGGTCCGTCTTCTTTAGCGAGCTCATCCACTGTGGGCGGCTCGTTTGTCTCAGGTCCTGGACCTGTTGGAAAGCCATCCTCAAGACGCTTCCGTTCCTGCTTCCGGTCTTTACGCCGCTGCAGCCAGCTCAAGAGCCAAGGATGCCTATTCAAGAACGACCTATATGCACCCTTCTGGGGGAGCACCGTGAAGTCTGCTAGCCCCGAGGTGCCACGTTTGAATTTGTTGATGACAGTCTCTCCAAGATCACTGACTAAGATGGTCATCGTGGGTACGGCGACCAAGCTCCACAAGACAAAGAATGGTCGACCAGCGTTGCTCTTTGGCGCCAGGTCGCCGTACCCGATGGTGAGAAGACAGACGTAGCAAAAGTAAAGAGCTTGAAAGTAGGTCATGCCTTGAACATCCCTTTCGCATTGCCAGAAGACAACAGCGCCGACGCACCAGAGAACACCGAAAGCTGTGACCGACAGAAATAATGCATACCAGTTCTTGAAGCGTGAAGTACTATACTGGATCTTGCGCATGGCATTGAATCGGTCTTTCTCCTCTCGAAGTAGCAGTAGCTTCGGCTTTCTCGTGCGTCGCTTTTGTGGTCGCAAGAGAATGCTGCTGGCTTTCTGAACAACACCAGGCGTGCCAGAACGCCTGCTCTGCGAGGGATTCTCGGTATCATCATCGACCGCAAAGTCAATTTTCTGATCTTTCGGTAGATCAACGGCGTCAAACGGTGCCGAGATAACTGGTGGTTGACCCTCGAGAAACGTGTTCCGCCGTTCCAGCTCGAGAGATGTCGTGACGGTTCGGTCCATAGTCCTCACTCTTGTCCTCTCGACATGTCGTTTGATCACATTCTCGGAGCTAAGTTCAGCAGCAAATTTCGTAATGCTGGAAACCATGAGACCGAGCATGATGATGCCTCCAACAGAATAGGGAAAGACCAGACCCCGGCCGATGTTGCTCGAGGGGTACAGGTCTCCAAAACCCACGGTCAAGATCGTCACATCGCAGTAGTAAAGACTGTTAACATAGCTCCAGCTGACACCCAGACTGTGATCGCCATACATGCTCTCGATCCGGGAGAAGACCGCGGCGCCACCTGCCAGCCAGATGAAGAACAGCATAGTTTGTAGGATCAAAGTTCGCTGACTCTCTGTGAGAGCAAAGTGCTGCGGATAGTGTCCAAGCCAATAACCAAGCATATTGACCATCAGGAGCGTGGCGCAGATCATGTACATGCAAGCAGCGATCACGGCATACCAGAATCCCTGTGTGTAGGTCTGCTGAGGCCTGGCAGGCGCTTCGTGTAGTTCCATTGCCACGGTGATGCCCAGCAGGATGCCAGTGGCGATATACCAGCAAATAATGGTCACTGGCAAAGCAATGATGTACCGAATTCTGTCCGTGAAGTTGCAGAGCAGAAAGAAGTTCCCGATAAATCCAACGATGAGGCTAACAACATTGAGATTGTAGCACCATCTGGGATCTGAGAAATCGTGACCATCAAGTTGCGATCCAAGAGTCGTCAAGTCGCCGGTGAATTGACATGCTCTCGCAGCCTCGCCTCCCTCGATGCCAGTGGCCAGACACATTCGCCAGGAAGTCACCAGCGCTGCCACAGAGAAGACATTGGCAAGAGGTCCGACGGCAGCCGCAATGAGAGGGATGGCGATGCTGGCAAACCACCAATCTTGCTCATCGTCGCCGGTCCACTCTCTGAGATGAAACTTCCACCACTTGCGACCCGTCTCCGTGCGTTCAAGAGCTATTGACTCAGACTTCGGCCTTTCTGAGTCGCGGCGCACAGAGAGTTGTCGTCGAGAGCTTCGTCGTCGTTTGGCATATTCGTGAGGGTGTTGCGTATGAATGCCAAGTGGTCCTGTCTGCGACTGCCAGTCGCCACCGTATGTGCCGTGTCCTTGCCGAAGCTGGAGGTCTGCGTTGATCTCTGGTTGTACGCCGGTGTGGGGATCCGCCATGGTCTAATGATTAGTTCTGAGGCTCATGCTGGACTTGAGCAGTTCATGGCACCGGTGGTTGGTCAAGACAATGGTCGACCTGACATGCAATGGTCATTCGCAAGCAAAAAACAACCTAGATTTCGCAGCTAGCCATGTGGTAGAGACAAGGTACTTGGAGTGGATGGACGACTTGCGCCACCACACAACTGTTTCGGTAGTGATGCCGCGCTCCGACGCTTTCTGTCTGTCGGTCGGTCTTAGGAATCACGAATGTATCCCTCTGAGTCGTGTGCCTGCGAGTCGATGCCGTGCTTGGCGGACGATGTTGATGTTCTTGCAGACTCTGGACACATGTTGGGAACGAAAGTCGTAGTTGGTAGTGGCGATCGGAGCCGAGCCGTGAGAGTTTTGGTCAGTGCTTGGTCATGCTGAAGTGCTTCATGTGAGCAGAGTACTTCTTCTATATACGCAATTGCACTATGTGCAATCATGCACCAGTCGCCATCTACAGTAGTAGGCTAGAACTATCTGTCGGGCCGCAACAAGCGTATCTGCCACTTATCCTCGACTTCTGGTATTCTCTCCACTGCAGCGAGAGTCTTTGGTGCACGTTCCTGAATCTGCGCCACTGTACCAACAAGGCGATGTAATCCTCCCTGCCCTGGCCTGCCACTTCGTCCTAGGGTCGTCTCTGAGCGCTTCAGCTTCAAGAGCGCAGAAGCAAGGTAGAGCATGGTGCGATATTGAGGCATCACCTGATCGGTAGCTAAGTACCTAGCCTTGATGTACTGCAGGTTCTGATCCCTTGCCGACCGCTGCGGCCTGAAGGCTGTCTGCCGCTTCCATCCGGGGAACTTGCTGATCATGTAGCGCTCAGTCAACGTGAATGCGAGCAGCACCAGTGATGGCGAGGACGTGCAGATATGCTGAATGAACCTATTCCACACGACAATGTCAAAGGCATAGCCTTGCTGGAGTAGTCTCGTGCAGGTTGTCACCAGCTCGCCGGTGCGGTTTTGCCTTGCTAGAGCTGCGAGATAGTGTCGTAATGGCCCGGCCAGAATGTACCTACGGCCTCGAACCGGTGTGACGGCTGTCGCAGCCTCTCTCTTCGCCCCAGGTGCAGCAGGCGCCGTTGAGACGAGCTTGCTATCTGACTCGAAGCCAATCTCTGCTCGATCCGCATCAACCTGCGAGTCCTGACCGATGTGGCCGGCTTGAGTCGGTTCGTCAGCACCTGCACCTTCGTCCTTTGTTGCCGTAAAGTCGGGCAGTTGCGGTGGAGCAGCTATTATATCAGCTTGCTGTTTGGCCACCTTCCAAAAGGCTTCCACGTCATCATATCGCTTGGCATGATACAGAGCATGCATGAAAGCTGTCAGAAGGCGCAGCGTCTGAGTTGCTGGAGTGAACAATGCTGACTGCGAGCTTTTTTGGACCATCTCAAACATTTCTTCCACAGCTTCGAGACATCTCCGGCTGGAGTGAATGTACATGATGGAATCGAGGTAAGCTGAAAAAAGTTCGGATGATTCATAACCGAATCTAGGTTGCCTGGCCGCGATCTCGAAACCGTCTGTAGTGGCCATAGCAGCCCTGAGCTCGGCAATGATTTCTTTGAGCGGTGCTGGTTGTCCATCCGGTGTTGTTGGGTTGCTTGTCGTATGCTCGTTCCACGCTTTGGCCTGTAAATACGCTCTTCGACTAGCAAGTGTTTCTCTGACGTTGTTCTCTTTCATCTTTGCGTGGATGTCGACTGCGTGGCCAAAAAGATGCTCTTTGATGTAGCCTACCATTACTATGGCATAGTGCAGTGCTGTGGGCTCGAATCCTTCTCGTGGCATAACTTTCAGCATGATCATTTTGGCAGCATCCGTTTGTCGGAAGTGGATAAGTGCGTGCATCAATGCACTGTACGTGAATTCGTTCATCAGAATGTTTTCCGAAGTCATCCATCGGTATACCCTCATGGTAGCTTCCACGTCTCTTCTGAGGGCATAGGACGTGATGAGGATGTTGAAGCAACCTGTCAGACTGCCGGTCACTTTCTTAGCGCGCACATCAGAGACGGTCTGTTTGAGTATCTCTTCTGCTCTTTCTACATCGCCGACGTTGAAGGAAGCGTGCATCTGGCTTCCCGCGAGGGATGTTGATCGTGGCTCATCTGATAACGTGTCGTACTGCTTCAAAAGGTCATCAACACCTTCGACGTCCCCTATGGAGGCCAGCAGCTCAGTCAACGGGTGGACATGATATTGCTGGGGTCGGACTCCCGAGTCTATCATTTTCCTGAATGTTGCGAAGGCCCCTTCCATGTCTTGTGCACGCGAGTATGCGTGAAGAAGGGTCGCCCAGCACTTGCTCTCGAGCTGTTCGCCTTCTTTAGCCGCAAGCCTCTCGACCTCTTCGAACGCACGCAGGGCCCGCTGCGGGTTCGAGAGCCGGGCATGCACATAGATAGGATACCAAAATGCTGGCTTCTGATCCGCATAGTCTGGGAATTGACGTCTCAAGCAGTCAAAGTATTCTCTCACTTGCTGCGCCTCGCCTGAACTCGCGTGGTGGCCAAGAAGCAGATACAGTGCTGGCTTGCTAAAACGTTCGTGATGCGCTTGCCAATCCCGAACGACCATGCCCATCGACAATACATCATCGCTGGCGACGTTCGGATTGGTCTTGCTTCGCAGATGTATCCGCAACCGCTCCAGCAACAACATGAGCATATATTCTGGCGGCCGAACATTCGCGAATTTTCGATACCGAGTGTACAGACATTGGGTCAACAGGTGGACACGCGCGTACTCATCTCTCGACTCGTGTCTACTCAGTGTCGACATGATTGCACCTTCGAATATGCTCTGCGCTCTTGGACTCCATTTCGAGATGCCTTGCAACACACTGCGCACGTTGCGATTTGGATGAGCTGGCTGGTCAGCTCTTTTGGAGACCGGTAGTTGCTGCTCGAGGAATTGATACAGAGCCTCTTCTGACAGTCGTAAAGCGAGTCGGATGAGCTTAGGCTCGATTGTGTCGCCACGAGACTGCTTCTTGAGACACCAAGACACGAAGTCTGCAGTAAAGTCGAGAAGTCGTGGCTGATCGGCCACGTCAAACCAGAATATTGCTTGCTGCCGCGATGCTGCAGGCTCAGCAAAGGCGGCGTCGAGTTGTTCTTTTATGTGTAGAGCCATATACCGCCTTCTTCGTCGTAGTGAATAACTGAACAGGTCTTTCGTGATTTGACTGCCATTGGGAATGTTGGAGAGCGCTTCACGGTGTAGCCCATAGATGGCGGTGAAGTCTCGGCGTCTTAAAAACGCCGTCGCCGCCGCTTGATAAATTGCAAGATCCCGTGCTGATGGAGGTATAGACCAGTATAATGAGATGCAATGAGCGTCGGCAGCCTTGGATTCTTGTTTCACCAGCCATCCAATCATCTCCCTCTTGAGTCGAACGTCCTGCTTCTCATCCTCTGCAAGAGCCATATACACACGCCAAGCATGGCCGACTTCGTCCCGTAACGTGGATCGTCGTCCACCTTGCAGGAGGCGGCGCAGGCCATGAAGCCCGTCGATGTCAGTGCCATCCAGATGAGTCTGTATTTCCGCCAAATCCGCCGGCGAATGTGCGAACAGCTGGTCTGCTTCTTCTGCGGGCTGTCTTGCAGAGCTAGACTGCAGTTCAAGCGATCTCTGGTATGCTTCAGACCTGCTCGCACGACGACTCTTTTGGCTCAACAAGCCCGTGATTTGGGTTGGCTCCAGACCCAGTGACCCCTCACGCTTACTGGATACCCCGACGTTGGACTCCTTTTGTTCTGTTATGGGCATAACTGCTTTTCCTTCCTTTTGCTCGACCTCTGTCTCAGTTGAGGACGACTGAGCATGGAAGCTCGAGGCGTATCGTCTGGGCGCTTGGACGTGGCCCTTAGGCAGTCTCCTGATATTGCTCCTCTCCCATTGCGCCCACCGTTGCGTCCGTGAATAGTGCAGCCAAGCCAAAGCTTGGGGAGGATACAGAAAGTCGAGGAAAGAATCATTGGCGGCAGAGGCAATGTCTTTCCCATCAGGTCTGCGTACGTCGCTCTTCACATTGGTGCCATCGAGATTCGGTGGCGGGCTGGTGGGCATAGAGCCTATCCAGGAAGGCAGTTCGAGGTCGCCAGCGCCATGGGTCCAGAAGGTCGAATGCAGCCTGCGCTTGCTGCGAGAAGCCTGGTGCGCGCGATTCGGAACGTCTCGGGCTCCGGCCTTGAGACACGCTGTCGCCCGCTCTAGCATGCCACAAAAGGCGTGGCGATGCTGCGAGATCTATCGTCGAGATGAAGGAGCTCTGGGCGCTGCCACGGTGAAGCTCATCACTCTCCGGTGATGAGGCCGGCAATCTTCGTATCGTAGTCGCAAAGGCAGGCAAAGATCTCGAACGTGAGTGACGTGATTGAGTCGCTCTCCTGCCAGAAGTCACGTCGCTGTGTTTGTGTAGATGTCACCTTCAAACTTTCCATACAACAGTCGAGCTCGTCATGGGGATTTGCTTGAGACGAGACTCGGCCGAGACCAGCATCGCCGCGGCCTCCCGCAAAACATCTTGTCAGGGCGGTGACACTACGAGAAATTCATGAATCCATGCGTTCGCGAAGTCATTATCGATATAGGTATAGCAATCGTATGTATCACGCTTTGCGCGATGGCTAGGCTATTGCTTGCGGAGCGAGTTGGATCTGAAGACTATTCCAAGCCAGACGCATATCCGGACACGCCTGCTCAACCTCTCTTCGTGCGGGAGTGTACATTTCCTGCCAACCTTGGAGCCCGAGATATCGCGCGCCTTGCGTCTCATTTCGCAGATGGCAATCCCCTGCGTACCATCTCGCCGACGCTGCGGTTAGGCAGACTGATCATGCTGCACAAATGCCTCGATGCAACGGGACTGGCAGCTGACATCCGTGCCTTGTCACAACCAGGCCGGAGGATCGTTGATAGATCGCAAAGACCCAATCGTGCTCACGGACCTAGTGCTGGAATGAACCTCACCTCTGACCAGGTTCGTAAACAATCAGTCCTCATCACCCCACAGATGTCGTCGAGGGCCTTGACCTCGATTGTGCAGTTCCACACGTCAACACTTTCGACCATGAAAAACAACCGTGACAAGAGGAAGCTACTAGTCTTGGAATGGCTCGCAGCTATGTCGTGCTCCCTCCTCGGCACATCTGCAGTGGTGCGTACCGCCTATCAACAATGTCGTCTCTTCAAAACGCAAGCGGCCGGCCACGCAGCTGCCCCGCGATGCAGCTGTGGAGTCAGCGGTCAGCGAGGGGCGGTAGCTGCGCTTAGCAGATATAGCAGCGACATGATGCGTATACTGCTCTACGAACACTATTAGTCAGAATCACACGCTGCAGTGTGCGGTACGTTGTTGTCTCCAGCATGCAAGGCAAGACAATCATCTGACGCTCGAGCCCTGATCAGCTACGTCACAATCCATGTCGCAGTCAGTCGGTCGGCCGGTTGCGCGAGGGATGACACTTGAAACAGTTCAGGAACTAGAAAAGAACTGATAGATGAAGATGATCGCGACTACATCAAGAGAAAAGGGCTAGTTACTTCTGCTCTACAGCCGTAGCGCTCCCTCTCGTGTTTGGTATTGTCATGCTCGCGTACTGCTTATCCTCATGCATCTCAAGTCATTCTCCTCGTCATACCCAGTGCTGGTGGTGTCGTGTCGGCGATCCTTTGTGTCTGCCCGTCAAATTGCAATAACGCGCGTGTTGTGAGAAACCAAGGAGAACGTTCTTGTTGTGGGCATGTTCGGGACGTCGTTTGTGAGATTCCGTATCGTGGTTGTGGGGGGATGCCTGTCAGGTTGGTCGCCTATGCGGCCTCGCCGAAGGTGTTCTCGCCGGAGTAGCTTTGAAAAGCTGTCAGTATGGCGCGTGCTGGGGTAGGGGTGTGGTGTCGCCTTACGTGATGTACAGGAACCCATCCTCATCCTTGTGCTCCTCGTAGATCGAGCTCATAAGCGCGGCAGTTGGAGGGAGGACCTCGTCGACGAAGATGAAGATGGCCTTCTCCGGGCTCAACTTAATGCGCTTGCGGATCACGTACACGAACTGGCCGACGGTGAGGTCGGCTGGGACGAGGTACTTCTTCTTGTCGATGGTCGCAATATCCGACTTCTCGACCTTCTCGCAGATAACCTGCCCATGCTGTATTAGTGACGCTTTCACAACTGTTTGACGATATCGACCAGCATGCGAGTGCTGATGCGACACTGTCTGCTGTCTTTGTGACATGGAGACGACTCACGGGAATGCGATCAGCGTACTTCTGGCGGATACGCTCAGCTTCCGCCTTGCGCTTCTCGAAAGGGTGCTCGTCCTTGAACTTGGAACGCATGTTGGCGGTTTGGTTGCGGTCGGTAATTCTGCTGGTTTGCTTGTTGCGGTTTGTGGTGCTCTGCGCAGAATTTGCTGATGTTGTTGCTCGTAGGTTGGTGAGTGTAGAAGAGAAAGAGCGTCAAGAGTCTCAAGAAGGCGGCAGCGCGGTGGGGCACGGGCTAGAACTAGCGCGCTCGTGACTATTGATGCGATGCGGTGCTTTTGAACGGTCGCGATTTATGGCTGCAAGAGGCACAAGATCATTAGAGTCAGGTGATGAATGTTGCATATAATGTCTACTGATGCGATCATGAACGTCGCTCAGTCATGAAGAAGTCCTTTCTGGCTCTTTGTCCGCCCGTCTTTCAACCTTCGCTATCTCTCAAGCCCAAGAATACCTCACACCGGTCAACGTGGGCGGGTAATGACTCATACAAACGCTCCCCAACAACGCCATTTGATCGCATATACCACCCAGATGCTGTCCCATCGCTCGCTAAATCAGGTATCATGTGAGACAAAAGAAATCATTATAATGTTGCGGTGGGGAAGTAGAACTGGTCCCACAGGAAGTCGTAGTCCTCCATGAACGTGCCGATCATGTCCAAGACAGGCTTGTTCTTCAGCTTCCCAGCAAAGCCGTTGATTATGCCTCGTGTGACGTTCTCGTAGAAGGCGCCGCGCATAGTCCACCATGCCAGTGACCACCCGCGCTTCTTGAGCTCTTCACGTTCGAGTTGCGTCAGTCCTCTCGCGCCACCGGGACGTCTTCGTTCAAGATCGTGCTTTGCGATTTGTCGGGCGCCATATTCTATGCTCAAGCCAAGCAGCCACGGTCGCCAGTCAGCCTTTCCTTTGCCGTTCTCTCGTTGCGACCAGTAAGCCATGGCCATGGCATATATTACAGGGCGCAGGATGAACATGACCTCTGCTATCTCTCCAAATCCAGATGTCCGGTGAACGAGAGCCTTGGGAGGTTTGATGTCGTCCGCTGTAAGTACCTTCGAGAGCAGGTAGGAGGATATGTCATGAGAGTTAGGCAGTGGCGGTAGGGTCAAGGATGTCCTCGGCATCGTCCACCATTCGCTGCCTGCTGTCATGTCTGATCGTTCGCTGGGCGGGCTGGCCAGTTCCTCATCATCCGGGTTCTTCTCCTCTACCACAACCTCTCGCTCCGGCAAGGGTGGAGACAGTAGCGGCCGTGAATTCGTTAGTCGCATGAGTATCAGTCTGCATACGGCTTTCACTGCCTCCAACAGCATTACAACCCTCCACCGTGTCTTCTCCCCCCGCTTCTTTGCCATCATCTCCAGTAGCAGTTCAGTGTACTGCACGATCTGTAGTGTCGTTGCGGTTCTCCGATATGTGGGACTCTTCTGGCAGTAGAACCTGGTATATCGATTGTGCGGGCTTCGATGTCGCGGTGCTCGAAGTTGTTGCGCCAGCGCTCGAGATAGGAGATTATCGTGGTATAGGGAGAGCAGTTGCACGCCAGAGTTGAGGGACTCAGTCGATATGTCGGACATCTTGAGTCCGCCTGTCATACAATCAGCATCTTGTTATAGAGCCGATATTCGCTGCAGTGACTTACCAGGGACAAGATATGTCAAAGATCGCAATGCGCCCTCGACCTGGCCAACTGCGCCTGCGTTCTTGGTGATAAAGTCGCCATACATGCCGACCCATTTCGAAGGCAGTTCCAGCACAACCTTGGTCTGCTCCGTGGCAGATTTGACCCGCTCCATACCGTCGGGTATCGTGGTTGTAAGCAGAATGCAGAGTGCTCGAACAGACGAGATCGCGAACGAGACCCGAACATGATGCGCTGGATCTGTGTCCGTTCTGCCGAGGCTCCAGATTTGGTAGCAGGCCCATCAGAACCTCATTGGCTTTCCATTATCTTGATCTTCACATGCCGTACGGAGCCCTTCCTACGGACATCAACACAGCGACGGCGATATCACGCCTCTCCGACTTGTCCGACTGCTGACATTCGATTATGACAATGTCTACGCCTTACTTGATATCAAGGTGAGCTACTTGGTTCATACTTCGGTCCTGAAGCAACGACTAACTGCAACAGGGTCATTGATCCTATATTCGCTGCCAGTGTAGGCATCACTGCAGCCATTGTTCGCATCAACCGAGAAGAGAAAGAGAAGGGCAGGACGACCGAACAGACCATTGAGAGTCTCAAGCGGAGAATTGCGATGCTGTCCAACAATGATGCGCCAGCGAAGGTAGTGGTCGACAAGACTGTCTAAGGACGTGACGAAGGTCTTGCCATACGGGACGCATGGTGGGTCTACGTTGAAGCACGCCTACGGTGCCACGAGTCGAAGACCTCTCCTCCTTGCGAGACAACTACAGTGCCTTGGACGCAATCCGGATGTCCAGAGCCACCGGGTCCGCTTGACATGAGACCATCACTTCGAGACTTGCGGAACGCACATATCACCTCATGTGAAGCGGTAGCCAAGGCGAAGCTCCAAGAATAGGCCAGAACGCTTGCGCTTTTGCCCGCTCGGGCTACGTTGAACACAGCATGGTTTCGACAAGCACCAAATCCATGAAGTTACTCTCTGGCAGGAGGACCGCAGCCAGTCATTTTGGCTCCATGAGACCACCTCGAGGATACTTCAGAGCTAGATATGGCAGTACAGGCTGCGTGACGAAGGAGAATGGTGGACTAGATCGATGCACTTGGTATGAGTGCTGTAGCTTGGGGGACATAGCTCAACACCTGCTTGAAAAAAAGCCAAAAGTCGCATGTTAGGCGCTTCTCTACGTCTTCTTCTCTACCATTCGCTTCCCGAAAGTTCATCCATCAGCATGTAACATCGTTGCTCCTATATTGTATGTCGCGGTGATGTCGGCCGCACCGTCCGCGCAAGCACTGTACGCGTCCGCCCCGCGTCGACCTTCAGTCTTCATTCACTTTCGCGTTGCTTTCGAGACATCTTTCAGGTGAGCTTTGCTGTTTTAATAGCTTCGCCGAGAAACCACCCAGCTCTTGTGTATACATGGCTCTTGCTGCTTTCCCGTTGACTAGACTCGCAATGCCGCACGAGTCTAACACCAGCGCCCGCGCAACACATCAAGTATGTCGGTCATAGATCTATGCTCGAGCGACGAAGACGAACACGAAGACCCGTCACCACGAAAGTCGGCATTGGACAGCTTTGTACCACGGAAGGAGAAGGTCGTCAATGCTGGAAGTGGTAGTGGTCTGAATGATAGGGATGCCGTCGAGAACAATGGACAACAACAAACTCAGTCGAACCATCCTAAGGGCAGTACACCGCGAGTCCACGAGGCACGCTCGATTGGCATTGCGCCAGCAAGCACGAACAGTGGCTACAATGCCAATGGCTACAATGTGGGCCTCGCGAATGAATCCAGCAGCAGACAGAATCTTCAGAGTACGTCTTACACACCGCGAGCCAGTGACGGGATAAGGAAGGACCAGCCGAACGGGGAAAGAATAAGTCCCTACCACAATTTTACACCGAAAGAAGCTTCGCTGGCCGCTCTGCTCGCAGGAGTAGCAGAGAATGACAATGATAGCCTGGAACAACTTCGCTCAAGCATGGGAAAGAGAGGATTTGTGTCTCCGCCCGCGGAGCAGCGAAGAAGCGGTGGCGTCGACAAGTCCGGGAGATATCAGGATCACCGGCCCTCCGGAGGGGTCAATAGGCACAATGGGATTCAGAAAGCACAGCCCAGGAAGTCTGATGGCGCGGTGAAGCCCTTTCAACAATTCACTGGAACCACGCCTAGCCGCTTTGGTGATCCTAGAGAATCACGGATCGGGAATAATGCAACTTTGATCACACCAGAGCCAAGATCAGTACCACAGCACGCGCCTCGGCCGCGAGTTGACACATCTAGGGAGCATGACCCATCTAGGGAGCATGACCCATCTAGCGAGCATGCACACTCTGGCGCAGGTTCGACTATCTCGAAGACGCCAGCTGCAACTCCTAAGGACACCAGTCCCGGGCAAAGCTTCAAAAGGACTGTGGTCCCGACTGCTGAAAACCAAGCCCTCGAGACTTCTGCCAAGCGCCGCCGCATCCACGATGGCGTTCCTCCGCCCCGCGAAAGTGTCACGTCGACAGATGTGGTCACGCGAAGTAGGTCAAGCTTTGTTGACAGGACTGATCCCGCCAGCGAAAGAGTTACATACTCGGAAGAGCCAGATCTCCCTGCGACAAGGCCATTTCAACAGAATGCCACCAGCGAACCAAGAGTGGCGGCGAGCCTTCCGCAACCTACAACGACAGTATCTAGTTTGCCACTGGACAGACAACTCGAGGCACAGGTTTTGAGGGAAGCTGCAAGTCTGAGACCCTCTCATTCAGACCCTGAATTGTTAACAAATGTAGTGACTGCGCCAATCGTGTCTGCAGCCAAGCCGTTAACGGCGGGCAAGGGAAAAAGCAACGCTTACACGCACGAGGACAGGCAGTTGATGAAGCGATTGAAAGAAGTGGAAGGTCTGCCATGGGACGAGATCATGCCCTACTTTCCGGGGCGTTCTTTAGGCTCTATCCAAGTCCATTACTCTACGAAAGTGAAAGGACGGCGGCTAGAATCTGCTAAGGACTTTCCTGCACGACCTCAGATAATGCCTAGTGCAAACAAGCGCCGTGCTAGGGGCGGCGGTCCCTCTGCCATGGATGGGTTTGTCTCATTGGCCTCCATATGCAATGCCGGCGGAGAATCGAGGGAACAACACGAGATTTACGAAAGCTACGACCCGAAAGCTCACCCAAGCCATCTCTTCAGACAAGATCGTGCATATCCGAATTCAGAGTCTCGTCTACTGCGACTTCGTGAGCTCGGTCTTTCTGGGACGCATGCTTGGGGGCGGTCGGCTCAAAAGGCCCGTGAGGAACTGAGGAACCACGTCGTTAAGGGTCATTCTCTACAGAAGCAGTATCACGGTACTTCCGGCGATGTGGTGGCACTTACATGGTCGGCCAACGATGATCGCTTCGTCGCTGGCTCTATCGCCATTTCAGATGCCCAGAGTATGCAGTATAACATGTCGCGTAACCTCCTGCTTGGCGATGCAGAGACTGGCGAACTTCGAGAACTAGTTGAGCATCACGTGGCCCGCCCGGCTGTTGACGATGACGCGAATGTCAATGGCCTGCATGCAATGCGAGAGTCGCAAGACCCCAGGCTTTTCCTGACAGTGACAGCTGCCGGATTCTCCCCAGAAGGCGACAAACTGTACACCGCGGGTACCGACAAGCAGTTGAGGATGTACTCTACGGACAAAGAGCTGTCTGAAGTGGATTGCAGATATGCGGTCCCACACGCTGCATCTGTGGATTTGTTGTCCGTGCATGCAAAAGCCGCGGTGGCTACCGGTTGTCATTCTGCATCGAGCAATGTCAATGTCTACAGCTGCTCCAACACGAACTTCATCCACAGTGTGGCATTCTCGCCATCCCGCCGCAATTTGGAAGTCTCGGTGCCTATCTACCCATCGTCGTTGAAGTGGGGACGAGCACATCACCACAGCAATTACCTTCTAGCAGGATTTGCTGGTGACGAGGAGAAGGCCCACGCTGGCGAGACGTGTCTCTGGGATGTAACGACAGGCCAGTCAGTAGAATTGCGCACAGCAACTCGCAACGTGTTCGACGTGGCTTGGAACCCGTGCCCAAGTCCTGCTTCGGTCGCTTTCGCGGTGGCCGCTTTGTCGACAGGAACTCAAGTCAGCAAAGGCACGCGCAGTGTGGTGCACCTCTTCGCGCCTAGACAACAGTATGCGAGACGTGTGAAAACACTTGAGTGTCGGGCAAATGATCTCAATGATGTGGTCTTCTGTCCACATGACGACAACTTGGTGGCCACAGGGTCTGCTGACGGGATGGTCTACGTGTTCGATCAACGGGGTCCGGATACACCACTACATACTTTGGAACATGGCAAATCTGTGCTTGTTGAGGATTCCCCTGACACTGGCGTGCGCTTCCTTTCATGGGGTGCTACCGCCAGTCGCCTGTACTCCGGTTCGTCAGATGGCATCATAAAGGTCTGGAATCCATATCGCTCAGAGGAGAATGCGCACATCGAAGACATCGCAGCGCCTCGGCATCAACGTTCTGCTGTGATGTCAGCCACGTTCAACTCGGACTACCGAGAGCTGTTGGTTGGAACAGAAAACGGCCGTATCGACTTATTCACTGTTGGTGGACAATCAAGAGCTAAGCCGCAGCAGTTCAAACTTCACACTGCATCTGCGCCAGAGCAAAAACAGCAGGACCCATACGAGGCTACTCACTCATTGTTAGCGACAGGACAGATCGAGCTGCAGCCATGTGGCGCGATGCCGTTCCGTCAGGCAGTACAAGGACCTAACTACAGCGGGCCATTCCTTGCGCCATCTGCAGAAGAGACCATGCAGGCTGAAGCTGCATACCAAGACGCTCTGACGCGGCAACACGAGAACAGCATGACACGTGCCGCTGATATGACTGAGCAAGATGACGATGAGGACGTCTTGAAGGCTAGCAAGAAAGTGCAAGAGATGCAGAGAATCATCGACAATCTTCAAGAGCGCCTTGAGCATTTCTCTTTTGCACAACCAAAAGCGGAGCAGTTCCAACGCTCTTTGCTCAAAGCGGAACAAGCGCGCAAAGCACTTGAAGCGTCAGGTATCGATACGCATCCTTGCGATCTTGACTGCAATTTCCTGCCTGGCGCCGACGAAGTCGAAGACTCCGGTCGCTCAGAGCTTCGTATTCCTGGTATGCTACGCGCTGTAGATCTCCATGCGGTTCGTGCCAAGAACGAAGAGACAGATGATGCGTGCGCCATGTGCTATCCCACGAATGTCTTGAACAGACATGGAGTGAGGACGTACTGCTCGTCGTGTTCCTTGAAAAGAGCGAATCTGACTACGGCATGCAGTCGATGCTCCGCGCCGGCTCGAGTCAAGACTGACAAGACGAAGACGACGTTGTGTGAGCGATGCTCGTTCGCTTGCTTCCGCTGTGGACAGACGGCAGATCTTGACACCAACGGCGATGGCATGAAGACTGTGACATGTACGTCTTGTGCTCTCGTCTGGGAGGGCGATGTTTTGGGATATCAGCTTGTCTCTTCCACCGGCGGGGCCCGGAGACGACGCCGCTTGTCTTCTGAGGAGTTTCCTACTAGGGTTGGGAGGGACTGGGAGCAGTTCGCAGACGGGGAGCGTGAGCACTATGCCTCGCTATGGGATAACAAGCCGCAGGACGAATGGCTAGAGCATAGCAGATAGATGACGCAGTATACGCGTGTTAGCAACTTCGTGCCTGCGTCCGCGTTCGCCTACATGTGTGCCTATATGTAGGCAGAGCATGCGTGACGTGTAAGCCTGTGATACAGGCGACTGCTGTCTCTGTGTGTGAAGGTGATAACTGTATTTCATAGAGCAGCTAGCAAGGGTGTTCTGACCAAGGCCTTGGATCTGCCGATGCAGGTTGACGAATGATCGGGGTGGTACACGTGAGGGAGTCGAGGTAGAAGACTCTTTTCATGAGGAGCCTCGACTCGCGCTCCGTGGTGGCGTCCTGCCGACGGAGACGGGCGTCGTCAGCAGGAGTGTGTGCATATACGGATAGAATATAGAATCATCATCAACAAGCTCATCTCGAAGTACAGTACATACTACTTACTACATAGCATATACCCATTGGACTTGTCGACCGCCAATCTCGCCGCATAGAAGTACCCACCTGCCAACCCTCCGACACCATCACGTGCCGCGCAGGTCTCAACGTGCGCGTATCGCTTAGCACCGGGCGCCGGCCTTGTGGACACTTGACGACAAGGGTGCAGCACCTCGTGCACGCCAGAGACAGCGGAGCACACGCACAGCATTCCTCGAACCCTTTTATTCAATTCATACTTTCTCCCTCTGCCCGCTACTGGAGTCTCAGGGCTGCTCCAAGCCAGCCCTCGTGCCCCATTCAAAATTCCGTTCAATACCGCAACCAGTGCCAGGAAGCCTGCCAACATTCCCCTACACACCCTCAGCTCCGCCAGTGGCAGGAGACGGAGCAGCAGCGACGAGGGCGAGGAGAAAGAGCATAGACGGGCAGCGGGCCGGAGGTCAGACTCGTTTGATACAGTCAGCGAGGAGGGGAGTGACTTTTCGCTTTGGAGCGATACGGGCGATCTGGTGGATCAGCTTGCGGATGAGGAGGACCCCCTTGCGGCGAGACTACGGCAGGATCACCTTGAAGCTGGGGGCGAGAGGAGAGGACCAAATAGACAGAGTCAACGCGTGCGGTACGCGAGCCATTCGAACCACAACGAGAAAGGGCGGGACGGACACGGATACGGCCGAGGACGACACGCTGGCGTAGTCAAGAGAAAGGAAGACATCGAAGTTCCGAGCCCTCCGTGGAGGCCATTGAATTGGGGACAAAAATTCCTCGCCGCAACCATGGCGCCCGGCGATGGCCCTTCACGCATGCACGGCCTGCACGGCAAGAAGTTAATCTACTTCTTGTCAATCTTCGTATCCCTAGGAGTGTTCCTCTTCGGTTACGATCAGGGCGTCATGTCCGGCATCATCACTGGGCCTTTCTTCAAGGACTACTTCAACCAGCCTTCTGCAGCGGAGATAGGCACCATGGTCGCGATCCTGGAAGTAGGCGCCTTCATCTCTAGTCTGTGCGTGGGACGGATTGGAGATATGATTGGGAGGAAGAAGACGATCCTTTATGGCGCGCTGGTCTTCGTGGTGGGAGGTGCGATTCAGACTTTCGCTACGGGCATGCCGATGATGATGGTGGGCAGATTTATCGCTGGGTTGGGAGTGGGTGCGCTCAGTACGATTGTGCCGGTGTACCAGAGTGAGATCAGTCCTCCGCACAATCGCGGCAAGTTGGCGTGTATTGAGTTCTCGGGGAACATCTTTGGGTATATGTGCAGTGTGTGGGTGGATTATTTCTGCAGCTATATTCATGGCGATTGGGCGTGGCGCGTGCCGTTGCTCCTGCAAGTCGTCATGGGTGGACTGCTTGCGGTGGGCAGTTTCTTGATTGTGGAATCGCCGAGATGGCTTCTGGATAATGATCATGACGAGGAGGGGATTGTGGTTATTGCCAACCTCTACGGCAAAGGTGACATTCACAACACCAAGGCTAGGGACGAGTACCGCGAGATCAAAATGAACGTCCTCCTGGCGCGGCAAGAAGGCGAGCGCTCATACGCGGATATGTTCAAGCGGTACTACAAGCGCGTGTTCATTGCCATGTCCGCGCAGGCTCTGGCACAGCTGAACGGTATCAACGTGATATCTTACTACGCACCACTGGTCTTCGAACAAGCTGGCTGGGTTGGTCGCGATGCAATTTTGATGACTGGCATCAATGGCATTACTTACCTCCTGTCAACCATCCCACCCTGGTACATCGTCGACAGCTGGGGACGACGCTTTATTTTGCTCTCAGGTGCGCTGATGATGGTCTTCTCGCTATCCGCCATCTCTTACTTCATCTACATCGACATACATTGGACACCGACAGCCGTGGTCATATTCGTCATGATCTACAACGCAGCGTTCGGATACTCCTGGGGACCAATTCCATGGTTGTACCCACCAGAAATCCTACCACTAACGATTCGAGCAAAGGGCGCAAGTCTATCCACCGCCACGAACTGGGCCTTTAACTGGCTGGTCGGAGAAATGACCCCAATCCTACAAGAAGCGATCAAGTGGCGCCTCTACCTGCTCCACGCCTTCTTCTGCGCCGTCAGTTTCGTCGTTGGTAAGCAGCACCCTCGCATCCCTTCCCTCTCCTTCACCGCATCCCCAACTAACACCCACCCCTCCCAGTCTGGTTCATCTACCCCGAAACCGCCAACATCCGCCTCGAAGACATGAACTCCATCTTCGGCGACGCCACAACCATCGCCCCAACCCCCGAGACTCTCGCCGAAGCCGAATCCATCTTCAGCGAAGGAGCTCGCTCCCCAGTCCCCTCCTTCCGCCTCAACGGCGGCGACCGCGAAGCGCAGCAAGATGCCAACATCCCAGACATGGACCTTCAACCTCCAGATGTAGCGATCCAGGATGGAAAGCCGCTGCTCTCGAAAGATGGGGACGAGGGTGAAGGTGTGGGGGGATGGATCAGTAGTGTTGTGAAGCGGGCGAAGGGAGAGGGGAACGGAGCTAGTAGTCAGGGCGGGAGTGGGAGGTATAGGAGAGTTGGGCAGGAGGATGATAGATGAGGGGTGAGAGCCAGGGAGGGAGGGCTATTAGAACTACATGATGTCGAGAGCGTTCTGAGCGTTATGTGGTGCATGGAGGGGCATGTATCATCTAGGGCGGTGGGGGAAATTCGGAGAAATATAGAGGGGAAGGTGTGTGATTTTACGACGTCTCTCTGCCGGAAGTCGCATAACCACAGGGATGTGCTTGTCACAGCGCTCCGTGTGGCAGTCTACATAGTGTACGGGGCAATGATACGATGTGCACACAGTATCTTCGAACGGCTTTCGCGGACTACATTTTCGTGAAAACGAGAATCATCAAGAGCTAAGGAAGAAACTTGTTCAAATTTCATCCACTCATGAAGTATTTATTATACAAGTTCCGTCCAGCTCACCCCGTCTCAACCACACGTCAGCTTGCGACAATCATCCACCAGCAGCAGCAGCAGCAGGCCGGGCCGTCAAAACCTGAAGAAAGCCGCGTTCGTTTGTCAAGAACCATTTTCAGCACGCGATCCCACCAACGCCGACGTCGCCGCCCATTCTTACCTGGTATATCTGCTCATGAAACGCCCTGGTATGCAAAAAAGGGTGGTTCTTCACCGGCTCGTTACAATAAAGTCCGTAGCCAGGTAAGTGCTGTGTCCAAGTTCTTCAATCACTCGTTCGAGTCTTCTCGCGGCGCGGGAAAAGCAGGTCTTAAGACGTCTCGCCGACCTCCCCGTCATCGGTCCAGCCGGCCTCGCTCCCTTCGACCCAATTGCTTTCTTGAACGACGGGTCGCTCGCGGACCTTCTTCACAGCTCCGACCAGGCCTGACGCGGTGCCGGGTCGCTTGTGCTGGGCTGCCATGCATTGTTGCGATGCTTTGACTTTGGCATAGTATGAATCAGTAGCAACATCTTCATCGGCGTCGGAGTTGTCTGTGTAGGTCTCCCAATTCTCGCTTCCGCTGGCTTGGGAACCAGACATGACCGAGGACGTGTTCGATGTCGCTCGGGAGAATGCAGGTGCCATTGGGTAGTCCGTCCGGCGCATGGGTCGTGAAGCCTGGGAAGATGCCAAAGAGTGGCCAGAGCGGTTCGACGAAGCGTGGCTCGATACAGAGTGCATGCTCGAGTACTGGTCGTTCCGGCGGTATCTGCTACCGTCATCATACGGATCGTCCGGCTGCATGTGTCGAATGACGCTGTTGCTGCGCTCGAGATCAAGGCCATTCTCCTTGTTGCTGTTGACCGGGGTTGGTGTGGGTGGAATGAAAAGGTCTTGCATCTTTGGCGGAGGTGCCCGTGGTGGTCCCATGTTGCCTGGATGACCGCGAATTGTGCCCCTGAGATTGGGCTCTGATTGTTGCTCGTCAGGGCCATTCCTGCCCTGTAGTCGGCGCTCGGGCGAATTCTCGCCATCTCGGAGTGCACTCATTGGCAGTCGCGACCCTGATGCGCCCGGAATCTTCGATGGACTGGTCTTCGAAGGTCCCATGAAGGACGCGCCGAGCGTTGAGGCTCCCATCGTAGAGCTGCCCAATACACTGCGACCAAGGGTGGCCGTAGGAGTCTTGCTGCGTGGTGGTGGGGCTCCTCGCATCGTGCCACCACTTCTACTTTGCGATAGCGCTGCCTTGTCCCTGCCAGCACTCTTTGGTGCGTCTCGAGTACCAGACAGAGCATTTGGAGTCTTGCTTCGTGGCGGTGGCGCCTTGGATTGGGCAGCGTCAAGCTCGTCCAGGTATCGCTGGCCGTGTACACAGAAAGGCCGACCATATTCCTCTTCCCACGACTCCAGCGTCCGGCGGAGATCAGCTTCGACCTTGGGCAGCTCTTTTGTGATACGCTTGCGCATTTTCTCCTCACGAAGCAGCTTACCAGGATCGCGCTTCTCGCCCTTGAGCGTGCCCTTGGACATCAGCCTTGAGGCGTCTTGGCTGCTCTTCTCGAGATCCTCTCGGTCCTGGATCAGGCTCCTGTGTCGCTCAACAGCTGCAAGTATCGGCATCCGCTGTTCCTTCAACGCCTCAAGACGTGCGATCTCTTGTTCGTGCGCGGACAGCAGCGCATCCGAGTAGACGTCTGAGAAAGCCGGAGCAAAGTCGAGCATCTCCTCCTCCGAGAAGTAAAGGGTGTCCCAGAGCTGCTGTAGTTTCACCCGAGCGTCTTCAACGAAGATGTGCAGATTCTGCCGCTTGAGCTCGTTCAGACGTCCCAGCTCGTCCTCGAACTCGTTGATCTGGCGGAGTCCACAGCCACGGTTGTTGGCCAGAAACTGCTTTCGCTCGCGCTCCTCGACGCCCAATCGATCCCACAGTCCTTCGACTGTCGCCCTCAGCTCCTTGAGCTTCCTCTCGCGCTGTTGTTTCTCTGCTATAAGCTTATCGCGTCTGGCTGACAGCCGCTTGAGATCGTCCTGATGCAGACCCAACTGCTCTGGGGACTCGCGCCAGTTCTGCACAATCTGGCTATCGACCTGCGCCTGTGGTGTGCCTAGCTCCGACCACAGGTTGACGATGGTCTCGGCTGTCTGCGCGACTGTCGTGACTCGTTGGTTGTATTCGTTGTACACTCTCGTGAACTCGTTATCCAGCTTTGCGACGTAGGTAGCGGACATGTCGAAGTTGGGCGCGACATCGCCATTCTTAGGTGGCAGCTTGATCTTGATGAAAGATGGCTCCAGGTGGGATGCGTATGATTCGAGGGCTTCGACCAGCTTCTTGACCTGCTCGAAGCGCTCGCGATGGAGCTTGGCGACCGTGTGCTGTTTCTGCTTGAGGCGCTCGATACAGTTGAGAAGCGGAAATGTGATCTTGAGGCCCTCCGGGTCGGATTCGTAGTCGTCCTTTGGCCTCGTGTCGTCTAGCGATCGCTCCATCTGGCGGATGGTCTTGATGAGGCGCTTGGCCTCTTCGGTGAGATCATGTTTCTCCTTGGCGACCGAGTTGAGCTGGTTGTGCAGTGTCTCGGATAGTGCTGAGAAGAGCTACGCGGGGGGGGTTGGTTAGTCGCTGTCAGCCCAGTCTGCTTCAGATGTGGTGGTGGTGGTGGGTGGTATGGTATATATACCTCCGACTCGCGCGAATCGCGCTCATGGCTGGGCACGCCAATCTCGTCGAAGAAGGCGTGCAGTCGGTCGATGATGGTAGTGACCTGCTGGGAAAGGTAGGAAGTGTCCATGATGCGATCGTCGCTGGCCGCAGCTACATAGGCTGCAGAGCATGTGCGGGTACCGACAGCGCAGGCTGGAATGGAATGCAGCGCCGATTGGGGTCGTGCTGGAGCGCAGCGCGTGGTTGGCTGTCGCAGGCCAATGAGTCAACGTTCTCGAGCCTGCGCAGATGCTCTCCAACGGCGATGTGCGGCGAATGTGCGGTAACGAGTGTGGTAGGTCGAGTGAGTATGGGACGACGGTCGTGTTCTCGTGGCTCTCCAGTTTATGTCCCTGGCGTCTCGTGTGGGAGCTTCAGCCTCACACTTCGTTGCTAGGGCAACGCCGCCGGCGCCGCCTGAAAACCATGCCGGATGGCCGACACCCACACTTTTCGTGACAAAGTCGCGTGGTAGCATCATGTATGTCATGTCATGCATTCACTGCCAGCACTGCTAGCCGACCATCTGCGCGACCCTACTGCACACATTTCATCACTACTGCAAGTATGGTTCGAGAAGGCACCCCTGCGCTGTCACTCGTGCATGCCAGCAGCCTCATGACTACGACGACGACGACGACGACGACTCCTCCAGCCCGTTAAGAGCCGACCGAGCCATGGCATCCACCATTCGACCTTCTCCCTCGCCTTCGCCTTCGCCTTCACCGCCACTGCCTCCAGCCATGAGTACTATTCCGCCCAGTGCAACATTACCAGGACGAATCAATACTGCTACCCGGAAACAGCACACCGAGCTCAACAGACTGCTGATCAACCGGCTTCCGCTAGCACTCCCGCCGAATGTAGTCTCACCTTCATTGTACGCCAAGGGGATCGTGCCTTTTGCTCGCATCTTCATCCTGTTTGAGATCGAGTGGGAGCTTCTCACGCGGCATGTGCAGAGCAAATCGACGACGGGGCACACACAGCATGACTTGGACGTGCGGCAGTGGCTCGCAAATCTGCGGCCGCAGGGTTTGGCAAGATCGCATCGGCTGAAGAATGATCTGCAGCACCTCAGGCTTGTTGGTGGAAGAGACATCTACAGCACACCAGAGCTGGGTGACAAGTGGACAAAGGATATGCGACATCTTATGCGACAGAAGCCACATGTTCTCGTTGCTTTCGCGTGGGTGTTCTACATGGCAGTCTTCAGCGGTGGCCGGTGGATCAGACAACAGCTTGCCAACGCTGGACCTGACTTCTGGAAGGGAGAGGCACAGGAAATTACTCCGCTGAAGGAGACGGCCGAGAAGCTTGCGACACCAAATCCGAAAGATGCCGACCAAAATTTGCTTTTGGACGTTTCTGGTTATAGCTTCCTCTCCTTCGACAGCGATAACGACGGCGAGGAACTCAAAGCCCTGTTCAAGACGCGCCTTACCCTGGCCGAAGAACTCCTCACGCCTGACGAACAGCAAGACGTCATCGACGTTGCCCAACAACTATTCGACAAATCGATCCTCCTCGTCCACGAGCTGAACACGAAAGTTCGTCGAGAGACCATGTTGCGCTCGGTTAAGAGTCTTGCCTTTCCAACTGTGCTGTGTGTGCTTCTGCTTCTGGTACTGCTGCGGGTGCCTTGGCTTCCTCGCCTGCTTTAACCACAGGATAATGCTTTTCTGGAATGTCTGCATTGTCATTCGGGTTTCTTTTGTTGCATCAGCATACAGCGTGGGCGTTGGGCACTAGACGGCGGGGTGGACATACCCTATCTTTTCATCTGCATGGCTTTTCTGCTTTCTGGGGATGGGCAGAGCATCAACGGCGGCGAGAGCTGCGCACCTGACTGAAGGCATGGTTGACGATCAAGAGATGGGATGAACAGAACACAGCCGGGATAGAGGGATGAGACGCAGTAGGTATAGCTCTTCTTATCTCGTACTGACGAAGCTGCGTCTGATGAGGCTCTTTATTCTGCTGATTTGCCACGCCTCCTCGCGCGAGTTGCTCTTTCCTTTTTCATGACGCGTGCAAGGTCTTGGCATCTTGGATCGCGCTTCAGTTTGCAGGGATCAACGTCGAGCGACACGTGCCACAGCCTTTCAAGCGTTGCTGCTTACAAGCACTTTTTGAGCTCATGCTAGACTCGATAAAACCCACCACAACACCGACAAGACCGAAATGAACCACCATCACGTCGACCACACTCATCACAAGAACTACCAACCATCGGCAACATTACCACCGACGACTCTAAACCAATATAGCACCAAGATGGAGAACTCACGACTCAACAATCTTCCTGCTGAGCTCAGAATCCGTGTCTACGAGTTTGCGCTTACAATACCGGACGGCGTTCCGCTCTATATCACTCACCACGAGCAAAACGAACCGGTTGGCTTAGGTGTGCAGACGGAAGATGCACGAGAGCGCCTCCAGCTGCTGAGCACGTGCAAGCAAATTCGATATGAGGCTTTGCCAGTGTTCTTTTCCAGGAACTACTTCAGCATCGCAACGGGCATGCTGGCCGACTTTCACGAGGATGAGTCGGATTTTCGAAAAGAGGAAGCTTTGAAAGCCACAAAGGCTTGGCTTGCTTCAATATCACCGTGGCTACAGTACATCCGCTATCTGGCGATCGACTCCGAGCAGTGGCATCCTCACGACGCGGGCGACGACTACGTGGTCTCTTGGCTGCCGCGAGCCCTTAACGAATTCAGGGCGATCATCGCGAATCCTAGAACGCAGGTGGCGTTATCATTACGAACTTTGTGGAGCAGCATCAACACCACGCAGAGCGCCGCTCGGAACCGGATGGACATTTTCATTGTCCATGGCGACCCGAAGCGAGCGCGTGCCTCGTTCGACCTGGCTTGCAGAGATCCAGCAGGCATGGTGGCCCAACTGCTTCAGCCAGCGGACTCGAATGCAGACCATGAGTCGCAGCAGAGACGCCATGACCTGCAACGATCGCGAGACATGATAGATAGGTTGCTACGCGAATTCGAGAAATCTGCTCCTCCATGACATAGACGATGCAGAGCGCTGTCAGAAGGCGGCATACCATGATACCAACCAGAAGGCAATACCTATGCTCACAAGCTAGCCGGAAGAATACCTACAAGATACTATGAGTCTCGGAGTGAGGGTATAAATCGGACGGCCGTGATGAGTCAAGGAAGGATTGCCGATGTGTCGGATAGGTGTCGGACCGAAAGTGAATGAGGCCAGGCGTCTTTGGTCATAGTGACCAGGGGAAAGTATTCCACTGGCTCCCACCAAATGTCCTGCTGGGGTCGCGCCAGAGTGTAACACAGGAATGTGCAACGACCCGGTCCCTAATGGACTACATCTAGCAAATACATAGTCGACAAACCCTTAAAAGAACAACCCCTCTTAAGACCCTTTAGCCTTCTCCCCTGACCTCCCCCACCCCCCAGCCCTAAAGAACCATGTGCCAGACCCAAAACGCAACACCATCAATCGTGAAGCCAGCAACACCTCCCGCCATCAGCTCTCTCCCTCCAGAACTCCACACCTGCCTGCATCTACACACTCATCCTCATCCTCATCCTCACCCTCGACCACCCCACCCCATTGCCTTCCACACCATACCCCAAAATCACACTTCATCAAGCAGCCCTCTACCTCCGGCCACCGGGCGCCCCTCTTTCAAGCGAATCGCAATCATCTGCCACTCCCCTACACCCGCACCCAAACCCAAATCCACCCCCGAAGCCGAACTCCCTCTTCCACGGTTAACCACAGCCTCGACTATCAGATCTACCGTCTACTCCTTGAACGTCAGCGTCAAGACTCTGCGCGCTGGGCTGGTCGATCTGCGCGATTAAGGTCGGCACCTTTGAAATGTCAGAGTCGAGTCTCGATTACCGGGATCCTGGCGCGTAAGCCTGAGTTGTTTGAGACGAGCTTCCGCCGGGGGGGGGGGGGGGGGGGGATGAGAGATTTCTGGGACATTTTCGCAGCGAGTCCGGATGTCAGCGTGATTGTGCGGACGTGGATTTGGGGTGGGGTGGTTGGGGTGAGGAATATGCTACGCGGAACAATTATGGCATGTCCGCTTCGAAAATAGGGAAAAAAAAGAATAAACGCTGGGCACGTTTCCATTTCTCGCCTCGCTGCCCAACCAAAAAAAAGGAAAAAAACCCCCCCCCCCCGAGCGCGTCCATCTCTTCATCATCATCATCATCATCATCGTCAAAACGTCTTGGCAACCTTATTCTCCCTCCTAACCCTCTTGCACCAAGTCCACCGATTATTCGAAAACAAAATCTGATCCGCCAAACCCTCCTGATCATGCAGCAGCAACTTCTCCTCATACCCACCCTCCGCGAAAATGTCCTCCTTCATCATCTTATCAGGAGTACTCGTCTTCCCAGTCCCCGTGTACTCCCAGTGGACTTGGTTGATCCCTCCCGGACTCATGTCGATCTCCATATTCGCTTCTACGTGCGAGGCGTGTCCATCGACGAGTTTCCAGCCTTCTAGTGGACCGCCGCGGGCCAGGTAGCCGCCTAGGAGCTTTTGCCGTTGAGGTCTGTAGCTTCGGATGTAGGGTTGCCAGGTGAGGGTTCGCCAGGTGTAGCGGGCGAGCTTCTGGTACCATTCTCGGGGTTCTACTTCGCGGCCGGCGAGGTCCATGCGTGCGCGGGTGGAGGAGTGGATGTACTCGCGAGTGTTCTCGAGCATTTTGGTCGCGCTGTAGCGGCCTGTTTCGTATTCTGTCTTGGGATAGCGGCCGGGCGTGCGGGTGGTTGCGCCGTTGAGGGACTGTGGGAAGGTGTTGGAGTTGTAGACTTTGCCCATGGCCCAGCCTTTGTATTCTTCGCCCTGTGGTCCTAGTCTGTGGTAGTAGCGGGTGTTTTGGACGAAGCAGAGTTCGATGTAGTCGTCGTCGAATTGGATCCAGTCGCATGGGTTGAACGTCTTGCTGGGGTCTCGGCTGTTGCCAGAAAGCTGGTCCATCATCCAGGCGAGTGTGATGTTTGCCATGCCGTAGTCTTCGTACGAGCCACCACAGTTTGAATGTGACCCAGGGAACCATACTTGCTTCAGGTTCGTTGTACTTCCTTTGTCAAGCTCCCACACGGCGGGCGAGAACGGGAAACGATGTTCGTCCAGCGCAAGTGCGTGGAAAGCGTTCTCAGTGCGGTTGCTGAGTCTGGTATCGTACCACTTCATTTCCTTGATGAAAGCCGGCATATGTGCGATGCGTTGGAAGAAAGGATTAACCGGAATACCCAGAGCGCCAACTGTATCCCAAACACCAATCGCTTTGATGTTTGCCTCTTGCGTCAGGCCGAAGGCAAGTAAGTGTCGAAAGTACGACTCCATATATGTGTCGATACGGTTCTCATCTGCTTTGTGAGGTGGCTTTAAAAGAGGCATGTTGTCAAGCACCGTCTTGTCGTTCGATCCTTCGGTGTAAGCTTTAAAGAACTGTGGCTCATAGCCCTCAGATCCGGCGTTTTCCCAGTCGCGGAAGAGATCGTAGAAGTAAGGCATTGCTTTGCGGGTAAGGATGCCGACTGCTGCAATGAGACCGCCCAGACTCCGTGCGGTGTAGGCGCCTCGCGAGAAGCCGAGCAGAAAGATCGAATCGGGCGGGCTTAAGTCGTCCTTGGGAGAGTAGTTGGAAGCCAGGAATGCGTATGATTCGCGGACGTTCTACCAAATATGGGGTCAGCTACATGCCAACAGATGAGGTAAAACTTTGGACAAAAGATGCCTTGCGCCGATTGCACTTACCTCAGAAAGACCTAAACCAGTTCCGCCACCAAGAAGTTGTTCGTACATGCCGAGACCAGTGCCTATACCTGCTTGGTAGTAGACGATCTGGGGATGTTTTGCATCGTCTTCGGCCAGCATGGCTCGAGCTATTCGGGTGACGTTGGAAGGGCTCTGCACTTTGCCCGCCTTGTAGCCATTGTCGCGGTCCATCCAGGTGCCTGAAGACTGTCAGTATTTGTCTACAGGTGGTGATAAGAGTGGAATCATACCATCGCAGCATACTATCAGCTTCTTTGGAAGTCTGATCTGATGTCTGGACTGTTCATCAGCAACGGAATGGTGCCGATCCTCGATGATGTCCATAATGGACGTTCTGCTGGTATGAGCCTCCCTCACTGATGCGAAACTAAGGCGCACTGGGGCGATGATCGTTGGGCTTCGTCGATGTGATCTGAGCGCTGTATATCTATAGGAGGCACTGTTTCCATGGAGTAGATCGTTGATCACACAGTCAATAGTCGTAGATATGGTGTCGATATGCGGGAGCTATATGTAGAAGGAAGTCGTCAGGCATTACCTACAGCAGGGGCCAACGATTTCGCTTATGACCGATGCGGCCTTCTGATCCTCACAATCCTTTGTGCTTGAAAAAGGCAGCCATACGTCCCGAACAGAGACAGGGCTGAAGACTAGAGGGCGGCTTGCACTCAGCCGCCGTGGAGCACTGCATGAACTGGGGCCAGAGTGGCTCATCGTTCGCGAGACAGCTCGCCTACGCCGTGCGAATGTGGACGCCTATGTGGTCGTGGTCGTGGGCGTTGCCTCTGGTGAAGAAGCTGTCAGAGAAACGTGCTTTCCTACTGGCTCCACTTCGGGTTTACAACATACATTGAGGGTACCCCCCCCCCCTCTTGCCCACACAGTTGTTGCCTCCGTCAGGCCGCCCTCTCACCCTCACCGATACGACAGTATGCTGACTGGACGATACCCCTTGACCGATGGTGCTGTCTGGTAGCACGACAAGTTCAGCCGAAGAGAACAAAGCCACTATACAAAAGTCATGCGTTGAACCATGCCAGCTCGTATAAGGAGAATGATGACTGGAAGTCACCAGGACATGCAGTCATACTTGGACGAACCGAAATCTCATACGATCGGTGGCTGTTTCCATCGAAACATGGACAACTATCACGACGCCGTATGATGGACATCCCTCGAAGTGAACTTTTCAGTCCAGGCCATACGGGCTATGCCGGGAATGTCGATGCATCCTGTGGAATGGTGGACAAGCTCCAGGGCGGGGCATGTAGGACGTTTCATGTGAAGTGAACGAGGGGACACATGCCCTTAACCTTTCTCAACAGAAAAATTTCCTCTAAATGATCCGGTGGCGTGGCGAAATTGTCAAGACGCGAGTTCAAAGGCGCGCCTTAAAGAAGGGACAGCGCGCCAGCCACCGCGATTATCAGATAGATACGATCGACTCGATTGATTCGAATGGGTTGCTCAGTAAAAATGCTGGGGACCCAACCAAAACAAGAAAAACAAGAAAAGTCAAATACAAAAGCAAGAAAAGCCACACACAAAAGCAAGAAAAACTAGCGTCTTCCGAACAGCGTTACTGAGCTTACTTTTTGCCTCGGTGTTGGAGGCTATATGTACTTATGATATTTATGCATGACAGGTTGATAGCTCGACCCCTTCAAGGCTAGCTCCGAATTTCAGCGTCAAGAGAAGACATTAACACAGCCGATGTGTGCTTCCTTTTGCACCAATGATACAGATGCTTGGTCATCTGTGGCTATTATTGCCTCATTTCTGCAGTCTATAGACTGCACACTCCCACTTGACATGCCGCCTTTTACCGCACAATCTGGATCTCTCCAAGCCGGTCGAGTGGGTGGCCTCTGGCCGATCCTGCACTCAATGTTCTACTTTGCTTCCCCGATGCGTGGGCGAGTCGAGCGTCCAGTAACTACGTTCCCCTTCTCACACTTGTGCTTCTCCTCGATCTCCTGCTCCTTCTCGGTCAGTGGCCGTGTAAATGGGAACGAGACACGCTTCTTGAATTGGCACCGCCATACCATCAGCCCTCGCGAGCTCCCAGACAAGACCGCCTGTCCGGAAGTGACCCTCGAGGGACTTGAGGTGCGACTCAACACTTCATGCTACGCAGGTCACGGACCTTGACAGCGTTGCTCTGGACTCGAGACTCAAGTACCGTGACCCGCTTGCCCAGGCTCCACATGCAACCAATATCACACTTCGTTCTTCTCCTCGTCGCCCTCGTGCTTACGCTTTGCGCCCGGGACAGCTCCAGCCTTCTTCGCCTGATCGACCAGCACTAACCCAGTTCCTCGTCGTTCAAGACTTTAGAGAACCTCGGAGTCGCAGTTAGCCTCATGTCGAGCTTCAGCATCACCTGATAGATGACGCCCTCTTCGATGACGGACGGACGCTGGCATTGCGCAAGCGCTTGTCGAGCTGAAGCTTCTAGTACTTGTGAAGGTTGTTTGCTGTGTCCCCTTATAGTGCCTCGAGTCTCTCGTAGATCTCCCGGTTCTCCCCCTCAGCCAACATGACCGAGTACTGAGCTGTCTTCGTGACCTCTGGAAAGTGACGCCTGGAGTCTCCTGCATGCTGCGACGTTACGATCCCTCTTGCGCTTCTGTGGAGTCTGCATCTCGGTCTTTGAGACCTTCGAACTCTCCGAGTAGATAGAGTCTGAACGACCTCCTGGAGATTGAGTCTGCTGCTCGGACCTTCAACCTTCTTGGCCTGATCTTTACGCTTCTCGAGGGATTACTTCGAGGCGTTGTCCTTCGCGATGGCGTCTCGAGCGCCCTTGTCCGGACCGTAGTTGCTGGCGATTGGGCGAGCCGTGACAGACACGGTTGTTGGCGATGAAGTCGAACAAGGCATAGCGGCCCGGGCTGATCGCGTCGGATTTCCCAGCATAGCGTGTTACTTCATTTAACAGCTTTGGTGGTCAGTTGTCGACGAAGCAGATCCGCCTTCGGAGCGCTCTAGAGTGACTCGGGGATTCAATCCCATCTCCTTCTTCAAGATTCCCTTCACGACGAGCACGATGATAGAACGAGGGCCCGTCTTGGCCATGATCGTGGCGCGTACGTCGACTGAGAAGATGTCGAGGATGATGCGAGTGTGAGGGTGTCGCGGAAGGTCCTCTCCACCTCGAGGAACCTTTTGATCTCGAACTCGATGAAGGCGTCGTCTCCGGTGTAACCCAGTAGCATGCAGAAGATACTTCAGGCGCTGGAGCAGTCCGCCGCGGCTACTGGGTCTGCCCAAACCTCGGCGTAGCCGTCATGAAGGGTGTGCACGGTGAGGGCTTTGAGTTCGTTGAGGCTCGCAAGACGACACGCATGCTGGACGCATATGTGACCGCCATGTCGAGAGTGAGTCTCGCTCCTGCGCGTACATGAATTTGTGCGCTTATGTCAAGTCAAGGCTACGAAGTACCGACCGTTGACCATGATTGCGGCAGTTGTGATGGGTCGCTGAAGCTGACAACGGTGAGACATGGCAAGGTGTTGTATGTGCAGCTCGGAAAGCTATTGACTCAGGTGGAAGCCAGAAAGACGCGCGAGAATGGCACTAGCGCGCAAATGGCACGCTCCACTCTCAATATGGTCTAGCGCCTTGTCAAGTGAATATCATGTACTTAACTGTCGAATGCTCAACTCGACAAGACACAACCTGAACGCTGTCTAAGAAGAGGGACATAAGACAATTAACGACCGAACAGCCTCTAGATCCCACCAGTGTCCCCATCCTCTGTCTTGATCCGCCTGAGTCGCTCGACCATTCTCAGCCGATACTCCTCTTGCCTCTCGCGTCGCTCGTGCTCGGAGTCGTGGTGTCGAAGATATTCCTCGGGAAAGGTCGTGGGTAAAGTATGTAGCTGCGGCGGAATGCGATGCTGCAGCTCGATGCTTCCACCATCGAACTTTTGCAAATCTGTTGCAGGACGTTGGCGTTGCCGGCGTCGGCGCCAGAAGAAGAATGCCTGTTCGAGATGTCAGTACTGTCGCGTGTAGACAAGAAATGGACACATGCAGCGCATATACTTGATGCTTGTCCCAGCACTTTCTTGGATGCCAAGGCCCTAGCTGCCTTAGGCACTTACTCGTAGCTCATCTTGCTTTCTCGCGCTTGGTAGATTCTCAATACAATCAATCTACTCACATTATCTCATATTCCTGCGAGGGCCAAGAGGATAGCAAGGATTATGGTTCCTATGCCAACTCCGGTTTGTGTGAACTTTTTGTGCTGTCCAGCAGGGCTCGTCCCCGATGGCGTAGTTGTAGATACTGTTGAGTCTGGCAAGGTACTTGTCGAAGAGCTAATAACGTCTCCTGTGCTGGTCGACGGGATTAAGCTTCCAGTATCTAGCGATGAGGACTCTGCTGTAGAAATCGCTGCCGAAGTCGTTGGCAACGACGAGTCAGGAATGACTGGCCCGGGCCCTTGGATCAGAGGAGCCTCTGAGTCTATCGAAGGTTGAGAATCTGTTGTTGAGACAGTCGTGCTGCTTGGCAGGGTGATAGTTGTAGGTGTGCCGGCTAACATCTGTGGTGCGCCCGCCGCAGGCATGCTACGAGGTAAGCAGGACGACCAGCCCTCCCAGGAGAGTGTGCCTTGAGGTCCTGATGCTGGGACGGATATGGGAATAGCAGTGCACTCTGCTGGACATCTCGCACTGTCTTTGACTACGGTCGGGTCGCAGACTCGTGTGGTGGACAATACCTTACTGACGGTAACAACGGCTCTATTAGCTGATGCAGCTGGCGTTGTTGTCATGGAGGCTTGTCTGAGTCGCATATTGTCTCAGGAGATAGCCTTTGATGTTTGCGATGTTGAGGCTGGCTGGACAATTCGATTGAGGACAATGTCTGGCTGCTAGAGTGCGTCGTTGTGGTAGATGGGCAAAAGATGATTCTCAAGTGTCCCAGCAGATATGTAAGACGGTTTCGAGTATTCCATGTCGGCAACTTGCGGGCATACACTTATTGAACAGCCCATGTGATGGCGTATTGCAGTAGGCAATAAGTGCAATCCAGATTTCGGCGAGGTCTGAGCGCTGGTGTCATTGTGCACATGATGTTTCGTAGCAAGACTGATTGTATATGATGCGAGAAGACATAGCGGCAGTGTTTGTACTGGTGTTCGCGGCGATACGAGGTCATGAACTCAGACGAGCATGTATTGAGCTATCACATGCTACAAGATTCAAATACTTCTTCGACATGCCATCGACTTCAATCAAGATATACAGCTCTGGTGGTCGACTCAGAAGTGTCTGAATCCTTTTGCCTTTAGTTAAGATATGGTATCTCGACGTGGGAATTCAAGTCCAACTTCGCAAACAGCAAATATTGCTGACCTGCGACGCCGCTACTTTGGAAGATGCCTGCCCTCAGCAGCAGAAGCATACAAGGCCTGCCAATCGGCCCATGCTGTGCCGAATATGAGCCGAGCTCTGGGCATCACGTGCAACTGCGACCCTCGCAACTAGCCTTGGCATCTCGGATTTGCACACTTTCACTCATGCATCCCAATTCTGAAGGATGTCCACGCACCTTCGAGCGCAGTGTTGGGGCCAGTTAACGCGTTCTCGATGAGCGAGAACAAACTCCAGTTGTCTCGACGTGCAGATATCCTCAGCTTTGGACAGCATGAGTTTAAGGCACCCAGCCGGCTTGCGAAACTATTCGTCACAACGCGGCTAGTGCGTCATGTGCATACCCGGCAGATGAGACACGGGAGGCGTTGAACACGGAGTACATTCAACCAATTATGCGTGGCAATTCCGGCATGATCCATACCAGTTTCCCGAAGGATTTCGTTTGGCTGGTTGCACAGTACATGGACGAAGACCTCGACGGCGATGGAGTATCCCACTGTGAACGATCCAAAGACTGGTACAGCCTTGGCTCTGTTCAACCAGCTCACCACCGTCCATCCGAGCAAAACGCAGACGCAGCTATGCCGCAAGCACGTACCTCGCAGCCGCTGCAGTTCGAGCCAATGTGATCGTCGTGACGAAGACCTTCGTGAACCGTATCCTGTGGAGCAAGGGCTCACGGTGGCGAAGCTTGAGCAGGTTGTGTCGAGCTAGAGAATATCGACACCACTTTCTCAGTCATTGCAGCGAAGGAAGTCCTGGTCACAGCGGGAACTATACAGTCGCCTCAAATCCTCAAGCTTTCAGGCATCGGCCAGCGTAAATTCTCTCGAGAATCACGAAATCAAAGTCGTCGTTGAGAATGGCAATGTCGGTTGAAATTTGCAGGATCACCCAATGGTCGCCATGAGTTCCAAAGTAAAAGAAGGAGCGGAAACTCTCGAAGCCCTTCGTGATCATCCTGAGCTGGTAGGCCAATTCATGGACCTTTACGCAAGACCGGCATCGGACCTCTGGCTGCAGCGCCCACATGCACTGGCTTCTTTTCCAAGCTGATGGTCGCACCGGATTTCGACCTCTCGCACCTCTTTGAAGGCTAGTGATGGCCTGCCAGAGAAACAGCTCGGGCTCCCCTCAAAAGCCAAAGAGAAGAGTCAAAACGAAGCTGAACACCAAGCCGTGGTGATTTTCACCTAGCTAGAAAGCACGAAGCGAGCCAGACAGTCCGGCATGTGGAACCACACAGAGCCCAGCGGATATGTGAGCGGGGGGTTCGGACTGATGCACGCCTTCTCCCGTGGCGTGCTGCCTATCGTGAGCGGCGATGATCATCAGCACGCAAATGTCGATTCTCGTTACCTTAGTCATCCTGTGGGTCTGGAACTGCTGGCACATGCCACGTTTCATGCCAAAAAGATTGCTGCCACGTCGCCGATGGCTGGCAGCATAGCGGACTATGCGGAGACTGGTGAGAAGGGCCTCGGGTTTGGTGTCAAGCCATGAATGAGCATGAACGAAGTCAGAGAGTACGCCGCGAGCTTCATTTGTTGGTTCGCCATGATCGAGATGTGGCGTAGAGTGGTGTTGTTCTACTGTAACATACGAGAAAAGCGGAGAGCCGAGGTGACGCCTCGGACGGGAGTTGGCTGTCTCCTTGATGTGCACCGTCTGTGCTTTCGGCTAGCGGCGCCGAACGGTATGCAAAGGTCGCAAATTGGAGGTAGCAGGACCAGGCAAGCGCCAGGGCTTAGTATCAATACTTCAAGTTGAGTCTGGGTATCATAGTCTATCGTCTATTGTGAGAAGCTCATAAGCCGCCTTCACCCAAGCGTCACCAACGCTGGGTTCTCGCCATCCTTGATATAAATCTCGCCGCCTATCAACTCTGGCCGAGCAGGAGACTTATCGGCACCACTGCCGCCACTACGACCATCTGGTCCTTGTCCAGCATCTGTCTGCGTACTGCTCGTCTTCTGCCTCGACTTGCGTTTCGCATCTTGCTCCCTCTGGTATGCTGCGTTGCTGTGCAGTCTTAACCCAATTATAATCGTGACGACCACGACAAATAACGCAGCACCAGCACGGCGCGTCAGCGCCCACCGAACCGACTCTACTGCCGAACCACCATCAGCCTTCAGGTCGACAGTAATCTTGTAGTTCAGCCGCTGCACGCTCGACTCCATCGCTCGCTGTTCGTTCCTCACGGACATCTTGCGGTCGTCGAACATGCCTTTCAGTTCATCCTTGAGCGTGCCGGCTTCCTGGCCGATCCTCTGCGACAAGATCTCGACCTCATGCTGTAGCTGCGTGCGCTCTGTCCTCATTTTCTCTTGCTCCGCTCTTCGGTTCGTGGTCACCTCCGTCTTGAGCTCGGCACACGCTGCCCGGAACAAATAAGTCTCGTTCTCGACTTGAGACTTGCTGACGAGGGCTTCTCGTGCCATGTCCATGTTGTCTGCTAGCTCGATCCTGACCCCTTTCATGATTGTGATTGCTTGCGCTTCTGACCAGCCTGCATCGACAAGACTTCGGACAAGGCCATAGGTATCGAAATGATGCACGTGCCGCGGGGTGTCGATATGAGGCGCTTTGACCGATGGTGTATGCTCATCGAATGACACATCCGGGCTCTGCTCTTCGGGCGCTGATTTCGTGCCCGACTCTTCTGCATGTTTGCTAGGATCTGGCACCTGGTCTAGGAGGGAGTCAAGCGGTTTGGTCGGAGGCGCTTCTGGAGCGTCTGGCTTATCCGTGGATGGTCGCGCGTCTGCTGCGTCTAGCATCGGATCCACGGTGGTTCGCTGTGTCTTGTTCGTTGCATTGCCCCTCGATTCGGGTGTTTCTGCCTGGACCTGCACCTCTGCTTCACCCACTTTCTGGAGTCGTTCGCCAATTTTAGGTAACTTGGTCTGCTCTGGAACTTCGTTCGAGATCGAGGGCGGCAGTTTCCGGCCACCTCCTAGATGAGCTGGTGGTTCATTGGCAGTTCCATAGCGTGGCTGCTGCGGCGGCACTGCCTGCGGTCGTCTACGAGGGGAGGAGGAATGCAGTGCTCGAATGCGTGTAGCAGCTCTCGCCGATCGGGTCGCCGGATTCGATGCGTCGATGCTCTTCGCGAGCATCGGCCATAGGAAAGGGAGTCGTGGTGCCGCCATATTGGCGCACAGAGGAGTGTGCGTAGCAAGAAATGTTCCAAAGAACACTGTTGCTCATGTGCCCGCGATGCACCGATCACCGATCCCGGCCGTTAATCTGCATGCGGCACACCCGTCCCACCTTCTTCCTCTCTTGAGTCGACATCATCGTTCTCCTGCTACACTACCACGACTACTACACATATTGCACGATGGACCCAAGTTCCCACTGGCAATACGTTGTCGATAAGACACATGACCCCACGGAGACGTCTCCCGCCACGAAGAGGGAAACAGACATCGTTGACGCGTGCTGGGCTTCAGTCTCCGCGTGAACCACGGTCAACTTCGAAAGGCAAGTCTTGACTGGTCGTTCCCCTCAAAGGTAGGTCCCAGAGGTATAGTCTACTCCGCTTGACACATGTCGGCCAGGCCGGTCACTCAAAGTCATATACTGCGGACTGGCATCGAAACGTTTCTATGCCAGGCCACGGCTCCTCGCCGCCCGGGATGGAAAAGTCACCTCTCAACAGGCTACCAATTGAGTTGAGGAACATCATCGCTGAATACAGTCTCTACTAGGAGCATCCGATCGAGGTCAAGCCGATTGCTGGACGCTGGACGAGAGCACGCTGCAAACATGAACAGAAGAAGGGTGCTGCCTCGTTGGCAACATTTCTGGCTTAGTGGGTGCTGGCACGCATTGCTCGTAGGCGGGAGCGATCGCCTGTTGCGCTACTTTTCACCTGCAAACAGCTTCACGAAGATTATGCACAGCTCTTCTATAGCATCAACACCTTCACGCTTCGCTGTGGACGCCACGGCATACGCAATACCATAGCCCTGTTTTTGAAAAGTGTGGGATGCTCTCACGCTACATCAGTCCGCCACATCGTCGCTGTGCGACATGCTGGGCCTTTCACCCTTCAGATCCGACGCCAACTGCTTGTCAGCCGATGCGCTGACGAGTTCTGCATTTTATTGTGTGGAACGCTTGTTGAGGCACCAGTCGCAACGTCCCTCTTCAGTGATGACCGACGTAAGGGATCTTTCGAAGTCGAATTCAGGATGCATGTTGCAGCCGGCGGGAAGGCCACAGTTTGGGTGCGTGTGCAACTGACTAAGTTGTTAAATCGAGTGTACTATCAGTACAAAGACGTGCGCATCCAGGCACGAAAAAGGAAACAACTAAATGCGGCTATGCGGCAGTTCACGAATGAGCTTGAAGCTATTGCCAGAGTGTGGTGTAAGACATATTCATACTGTCTGATATGCTATGGACTATTCAAAAATGCGGAGGAGACCCATTCTTGTCCTAGACTACAGCGGCGTCTGGACTCTCTCAAAGTCTCCTGGAGCGTTTGAACATGCATAGCGAGCAGGGATAATTGTCGGAGTCTAAGAGAAAACAAGCTTTGGAGTAGGTCGCTGTCTCTCGACCGTCGATCACTACGCAAGGCCCGCTAGCTTCGAATGTTGGGTTCTGGATCTTGCAATCTCGGAACTTGGAGTTTTCTGTCCCTTCGCTTGGGTTATGTTGACGCAAAAGCTTCCTGACACAGACCACGAAGGGCCTACATGTCGGTATAAGCTGCAGCGAATCTGTCAGCAGGCATTGCACCAATTTTGGAGTAACCTCAAAATGCAACACCTTAGACGGGGTAGTCTCTACATGGCATAGGCAGCCAGTCAGCGACTTAAGCTGGGGTCGATCCGCAGGCTTTGGGTCCGCTTAAGAACAACTACGGCAGTGCGCTTTCTGAAGGCGATGCCTCTCAAATCCAAGCGAGGTGTGGTTGTATTGTTAAAGGCGGCCTACGGAAGAGAGATGCCGGATAGCTCGTCATTTGGTGGCTTGCACGAGGTGCACCCCTCGATCCTTCGCATTTCAGCTTATAGGGTGCCCACGCTGCTGAACAAATCGGAGCCGTTCTTTTGAACGGGGCTTGTGCAAAGCTTGGCCAAAGTCTCGATCACTCGTTTTCATCGTGGTGGAGTCTCTCTCGAATCCGTACGCATCACGAACGACACACAGGACCCGGAAGATGGGTGCAGCAGCATGGGCAACCCCAGTCGGCGTGCTCGCAGGACTTGCGGTAGCAATGTTCATTTTCATCTGGTGGTGGTTTCCACGTCACTGTCGAAAGGGTATTCAAGACGATATGGATAGAGTCGACGAAGCGAAGAGGCAGCGCGAGCTTGCTGCAGCAGAGGCACAAGCGCGAGGCGAGCACATCGATCTCGAAGCTCAAGTTAAGCAAGTACCGAGAGCATACATCGCGCCGGTTACAGCTTATTAAGGAAAGAGCACGACCATTCGCGGCTACAGGATATAATCCCTCGTCGAGCGGATACTGGTATCTGGTCACCGTGCTCACACCCGGCAACAGTGTTGAACTGCCGAACCCATCTGTCCAATTCTGCAATGAGCCCCCCAAGTCACGTCTTTCAGGGCAGCCAGTCGTTCTCCTCTGACACTGCCTAGTTGCGTCTCGAGATGAACGGGCCCCGGCGATCATCAACACAAAGTTGAAAGAGGTAGCTGCCCTTAGCTTGACGGAACGCTCCCTTACGCCCGCAATTACTGGCTTCGATCTTCTGCAACGCCTCTAGCGACAAGCAAGATCCCGAAAATGCTGAATCTTCGCCTATGTGAATCGATAGAAGGGTTAGCAGCTCTTGAAGGTACGACATCCGTGGCTAGGGACTGCTTTTTCTACGACGAAGGAACTGCTAGCAAATGCACTCGACATCGAGGTTGCCATCGATTAAGTCTGAGCCGCTTGATACGCAGTACACGAACGACCTTCAAAGCTGATCAAAGATCTAATGGTCGCGTTGGATCGAGAAGCTCATTTTAGGATCATAATGGATATGGGTTGTAATGCGTGAACCCTTTAGACGACGATATAACTGCACCTGGTAGCATGATTAATAAAGAAGACGATGACAACTCTCATTAACCCCCGCGGTTCATTCGTCGATCAGTGCCTTCCTTCCCGGTAATTCTCAACTGTCAACCTAGCGATTCATCGACGGTGCCTTAGTTTGCAGTGCCGCTATAATTTCACACGTCACAGGTTTGAGACTGTGCCGCATTCTTGAACCGTCGTTACGGAAGGCACTTCTACACTTCGTGTGCCTTGCAGTGGCCTGACCGCCGCTTGACTCGCGCTCTTGAACCTTGCAGTGACGGGTGTCATGTCATCGATGGATGCGGCTCAACTCTAACGTCGCCGCCTGCTCATTAGTGGCGGTTTAATACATTTTCTATCGACGTTCGTGACCAACACGACCGACATCATAATAGAAGAACACTGTTGCAAATCCCAAAGCTGACACAACATGCTAATCAGGAGCCTGCCTAGACCAGGATCCCCAGCCCCATCTTTCGTAGTATCGTTTTAGACAAACAGCGTAACGTGCTTCACCACCGAGCGGGCCACACCACCGAGCGGGCCACTTTTGCCAAGAACTGTACCACTTCCACAGATACAGCTATGCAACCACCATTACAGCGTGTATTGTCTTCAAACGAGGCCAAACTGACCTTAGCTGTCCAGGCCACGAAACGCGACGCGACAATCACGAATCGACTTGCTGCAAAGGTATACGACGCGTCTCGAACCACACTAGGGTATCGATTGAATGGACGACCTCCTCGGGGTGACTGCGAGCCCAATTCGAAGAAGCTTACAGAGCTAGAAGAGAGGGTGATACTTGAGTACATACTCGAGCTGGATCTTAGAGGTTTCCCGCCATCAAAGGCTAGCGTACGAGCAATGGCCGATTCATTGCTACAAGAGAAGGGCCTCAAGCCCGCTGGTCTCAATTGGACAGACAGGTTCATTGGGCGGCATCGTGAGCTAAAGGTTCGCATGACACGTGGATACGATCGTCAGCGAGCCCTAATGGAAGATCCAGACGTTATCGAGAAGTGGTTCTTGCTTGTGCGTAATATGAAGGAGAAGTATGGCATCCTCGACCAGGACACCTACAACTTTGACGAGACAGGGTTTATGATGGGTGTTATTACGTCGCAGAGCGTCGTTACGGGTTCAGAAAGGCGTGGTGGAAAGAGGAAGGTCGTCCAACAGGGCAACAGAGAATGGGCAACAGTGATTGAGACCATCTGTGCAGACGGAACAGCGCTCCCACCCTACGTCATCCTTGCAGGCAAACAGCACATCAGTACCTGGTACCAAGACGGCAACTTGGGTCCAGACTGGACAATCGGGCTAACAGAGAACGGCTGGACCAACAATGAGTTCGGTATACGGTGGCTGGAGCATTTCCAGAAGCATACTGTAGCTCGTACGACTGGGGCATGGAGACTGCTCATTATCGATGGCCACGAGAGCCACAACTCGAAGGCATTCCAGAATCTGTGCAAGGAATACAAGATCTTGGCCCTATGTATGCCATCGCACGCCTCGCACTTACTCCAGCCATTGGATGTGGGTTGCTATTCGCCTTTGAAGAAGGCATACGGTGCTCAGCTCTCGGGCTTGGCACGCCAGCGCATCACTCATATCGACAAAGTAGAGTTCCTACGCGCCTTCCGGGCTGCCCATGACGCTGTATTTAGACAGGAGAACATCCTATCGAGCTTCAGAGGCGCTGGTTTGGTTCCATTCAATCCACAGGCAGTGATAGACAAGCTTGATGTTAAGCTACGTACGCCAACGCCTCCAGCTCCGGACTCTACCCCTTGGGAGTCGAAGACACCACGAACTGCAAAAGAATTCGACTCTCAATCGACACTAGTAACGAACAAAATGCGTGCCCGGGCAGGTTCATCGCCAAACTCGTTACAGGAAGGGGTGCATCAGCTTGTGAAAGGGAGTAGAGAGATAGCGCATCAGATGGCTCTTATGCGAAGCGAGATCAGTGAGCTACGCAAGTCTAACGAGGCCCTTACACAGCGGAAAGCACGAAAGCGCAAGTATATTCAGTCTAGAGGGTCTCTAACCTTCGATGAGGCGTCGCAATTGATACCTCCAGAGGATACTAGGAGGCAGGAAGTAAGTAGAGAGTCGCTAGATGGTGTTCGGCCAGCACCAAGGCTACGACGCTGCAAGCGATGTGGCGAGTCGGGGCATAACGTACGCACCTGTCAAGTAGACTTGCTAGATAGCGAAGAATCTGAAGAGGAATTGTCCTCCTAGTAACGATTCTGTAGGATGTCGTCGTGTTAAGATACCGTCGCAATCAAAGTGGAAGTGGTACAGTTCTTGGCAAAAGTGGCCCGCTCGGTGGTGTGGCCCGCTCGGTGGTGAAGCACGTTAGTTAGAATACAAAGCATGTTGAATACATCTACACCCGTCTACCGCTACTATATCACAGTTCCCAAACCCCTCCTGACCTAATGAGCCTACTCCACACCTTCTTGCACGAAGATTTTGTAGAACGTATCCGGCGACTGAGTGCACACCTTGAGTTGGGTAGTGTTGCTTTTAGCAGAGCAGGGCGGGTTCACGCGCGTGCTGCCTCCTACGCGCACCTTATGGTTAATCTCCTCGTACAAATAGAGCTGACCAGCGTCGGTGGTGTTCGATGGAACGTATCTGAAACTGTAGGTGACGCTCGTGATGTCGTCGGCGGGCGCATAGCAATTGTAGAGGTAGTCGGTTTTGAAGTTGTCCGGAGGTTTACCCGTCCATTGGTCGTGAGGGGAGCACTTGTCGTCGACGATACCATTAGCCTCGGAAATAGTGAAGGTCACGTTACTAATGTTTGTATTGTCGTATTTGTGAATGGTTAGGCCTTGAATGTAAAAGGTGTAGTCGTAGTAGCCGGCGAGGGCGGTAGTGGAGAGGGCTGTGGCGGCGGCGAGTATAATCTTCATTGTAATAGTTGGTTTAGTTGGTTGTTTTGATTAGGAGTTGTGTAGTGCAGGTACGTGATGTATAATCTTCGAGGGTGATCAGTAGTAGTGTAGTGTAGGTATATAATGCACAATCTTCGAGGGAATAATACCTCTACTCATATTCTGCATTTTATGCCTACTACTTTAGCGATACGGCCTAGGTTTTGCTCGTGTCTCACCCTTCGGTGCAACAGCTACAGTTTAGCAATCAATTTAGCCATAGTCCTAAAATACTGCTCGTATGTCGTAGTAGGGCAGCTGTTAATAGCACAGCCCTTCGTAAAAACAGTAAAAACGCGCTCTTTTATACCAAATATTGTCGTAGGTAGACCTACATTGATTTCCGTAATCTCCGCTCGGCATACAAGCTTGGCTGCTAACTAGAGATTCACTAAATCGCCATGGGTTATCTAGTGTTTACGCGCTAATATTACGTCGTCGTCCTAGGTGTTGTTTTGGTGCAAGGCTTTCGGAGGGGTGCCCTTCAGCTTCATGAGTAACGGTGTTGTAGTCGCAATTGTTACACAACAACCACTCGCTTAAATAACATGATTTTTAGATATATGTCTTCGCAATGTATACGGACACCGTTCCCGATGCTATATATGTGATACAGTCGTTGTGTTGGGGTGTTGTTAATGACTTTGTGAATTGAGAAACATCTAAGGTGAAAGCTCGCGGGAGCCGAAGTTCGCCCGATAATCCCGAAGCTAAATTCGGGCATTATATGCAAGGCAGCTGCAACGCAAAGTGTTTTGGAGCGACGACACTACGCCACAACGACACGACCGAATTGTACCAAACTTACTAGATCGCGAGATATAGGTGAGAAGGTAAGGTGTTGCAGGCGTAAAGTTGGCGACGGTGAGGTGCAAAATAGACACGCGACGCGTCCCGCTAAGCACGCTTGTTTTGGTGGGTAATCGACCTATAATTGGGACAATATACTAATCTATTAATAATAGTACCTGCCACATAGCAGCGATCTACCTGCCGCATAGTTCTTGCTAAACATTTCGCGCATTAATAGCTATAAATAAGTCGTAGTCGAGCGTTCGACCATCGCGCGCCCTACGAATATAGTAGTTGAGTACCACTTGTAGACTTTAATGTTAAAGTACGAATCTAGCCCTACCGCAATTTGGTAAGGAAATCCATTTTCACTATATCTACGAAGGGCTGTAATGGCTATATAACGATGGCCGACGATCAAGTCGTCGCGCCGCTACCCTCGTGCATTAGGGCCATGCACGGCTTAGGCTACCTTAAGAATCAGTACTGTACAATTAGGGCATAGTGAATACATCCCCCATTCCTCCGCTTTACCTTTTTTGTTCCTCCTATATCGGGTTTAATTTCCTATATACACGCGTCTATATATTTACGGGACGTAGCATAACTAATTATAAGAAGGGAGCGGCGTAGGCCCTCTACAACCAAGGGCGGCTACACAAGGTAGTATACGCTTAGAAGTGAATACCTCCTGCTTAACTAGGAGTAGACACAACACAGGGGATGTAAAAACCGGGCTTCGCGCCAGCGCAGACTCCCGTTAGTGCGCACTAACAAGCTGGCCAGTTGTCAAACGTCAATGATGGTGTACCGTGCTGTCGGATGTCTCAGGCACATTAGCAAAGAGCTTTAGCGAGAGCAGGCAGGACCACGGGTGACGCTTCGGCTATTTGAGCAGGCTCAAGCACGGCACGGAGCGGCCGAAGCTTTCGGCAAGCCGAGCTGAATTTCGGGAGTCGGGAGGATCTGGCGGGATGAAGGTCGGAGACAACTACTTGAGCATCTTTCGACTTTGGCAAGCTGTTGATGTATGATGGGTTTAACCAGCGCATACTGAAGCCTCATCTGTCTCAAACTATCGCATGAGAGGTGCTTACGACGATGGAGCGGCGTTTGTGGGTCGAGTGGGATGCCTGATTCTGCCGGCTTCCCTATACAGTCGTCCCGAAACACGCGATGACGTTGGTAGGGGCTGTTTGTCGGATATTGGTCAGTACAGTCTGGCATATACGACATATCTTAACAGGCGGACTGACCCGGTGCACAGAATGTGTCTTGCGGACAGCAAGCTCGACTGACTTCCGCTGCTAGCTGAGTGCAGCTGACGGCGCCAGGCTGGCCGCAAGCAGATTCCACATCAGAAAAACATCCTCCATCCTCAGTGCAGCACCATCTCAGATTCAAGAACTGGCTGCACCGAGGGAGATCCTGATTCGGATTGACACCTGCACCAAGGTCAGCGGTCTCCGAGTGACTTCGAACGGAGCACTTACAACACAATGTGGATCCTGGTGTGCATGTATTCGATACCCATCCTGTACCAAAGGCGATTGTGCAAGCGTCTTGTTGACGCTTGAAGATTCCAGCTGTGTCGACGTAGCCAAAGGCCTGTCTGTCTGTTGGAAGATGTGGTGCAGATGTACCCGAGAATGTCCTGCTCCTGCGAGGTCCTGTATTGTCGCATTCATGGGCGTGTCGGCTGCCACGGTGCCAGCCGCAGCAAGCAGCACGATCAACAGAGCCAAAATCGTCAGGGCAGTGCCCGAAATGAGGACACAAGGACAGATGGGGTCCTGGCACAGTAACGAAATAAGAGAAGGGAATACAGGACTGGGGGCGTGGCAAATACTCTCAGGCTACTGTATGCCGTAACCGACTCGGTTCGTTGAATGCTGCTTCCACGACGCAGGCAGGAACAGATCCTCTTGCAGCTTTAAATGCGCGCTTCGAGGACTTGCAGGTGTGATGGTTTGGATGCCCGTGCCGCTAGCTGGCAATTCGACCGTCGAGGTTCTATTCCGCTCGGCATTATGTCGTAGGACAATGAACCCAGCAGATGCAGAAGTCAGTATTATGTTTACTGCCTGCAGTCCATCTGTATTACCTGGAAACACAGTATTGGAGGCAAGCATCTGCTGGAGAATGTCTAGTTCACCTGTGATCGGCCTGCATGAGTGAGTGCAAGTTCTAATAATGCTGCGGCACAGAAAGCTCGAGCCTCGAGCGCCATATCGGCGCTACAATATCTGCGAACAATGCCTGCCCTTCCAAAGGTGCCAAGAAGTTGATCTCAGCCTTCGTCGGGAAATTTCGCCTTGTCCTTTTGCTACAGATTTGGCGTGGTCGGTATCGATTTTCGCTCGCCAGGCGGTATAGTTACGTTGAATTGGAACTTCATGTGTCGAGAGTTGACACAAAGCAGGCTCACACGTCCAGGAACGACCGGTCAAGGCTCGCGGGCTGCGACACCAGCGATCGCGTGAGGTTCAGATCCGCCAAGATTTGTGTTCCCCACTGCTAATGTGCTAGCATCGGAATTCTTCAGGCCTGTGAAATGGACGAATCATATACATACATGTACGATCAGTCCAAGCCCTATATATATTCCGTATCTGACGATCTCAGCCGCCGGGCCAATCGTGGCTCGAAGCGCTGGCGCTTCCGTTCTTGCCCCTTCATCCGGGGGGTCGCCTGCAAGATGGCCTTATCAAAGATGTTCAAAGCACATCAGCTCAGCCTGATCTGGATCCTCCTTGCTCCATGAGAGCTCGCCGCTTGAAGTAATTCTTTGCTTTACAAATGTTCTCGAGTTCTTCATCGACAGCAGTGAATGTCATGCAAAGCTGGCCGTATCCCTTCGACAGGCAATCCCGACGTCTACATTACTGGCTGCTTGTTCTATGCTTCTGCACCGGGTGCGTGCTCACCAAACTACTGGTTGACAAATTGACAAACTCGTCACTTCTGGAAGTGGAATCTCTCCATCGAGGACACGCAGAACAGACGAGCAGGCCTCAAGCTCCTGCTGTAGGCGTAGTGGTGGCGAGTCAACGGGGCGATGATACATCTTGGGTGAAGTTGTTCTCAGGCTGGCTCAAAGCAGTCTATGTGACAGACGATCCTGCTGCAAACTTGACAGTGCCGGTCAACAAAGGCCGTGAGGGCATGGTGTATTTGACGTGAGTAGTCTACAGGACTCGCTTTCTTTGTAATCGTATCTAATGCCTTGCAGATACATCATTGACAACTACGATAATTTACCAGATTCGATCATATTTTCACATTCGAATCGGTACCAATGGCATAATGACGACCCTTTCTACGATGGTCAAGCGGTGTTCGAAAGGCTTAACTTTTCTTATGTCCAATCGGAAGGATATGTGAACCTCCGATGCGCTTGGATCTTAGGATGTCCAATAGAGATACGGCCACTGGTGGAAGCCGAAGCTCCATATCCTGCCTCCGACCCACATTCCAAAGAAGCACGAGCGGGATCATTTTATAAAGAAGCTTTCGAGGAACTCTTCCCCAATGTGACTGTTCCCGAACAAATTGGTCTGTCATGCTGCGCTCAATTCGCGGTTACAGCGGAGAGAATTAGAGGGCGCCCGAAGAGCGACTACGAGCGCTAGCGACAGTGGTTGATACGGACGCCTTTGGTAGACCATCTAAGTGGTCGAATTTTGGAGTATTCATGGCATAGTAAGTCAGGCAAGTCTGCATTTTCGATGGACGAGAACTGATCTTGAATAGTCATTTTTGGCAGAGACGCAGTGTTCTGTCCCGTGGCAAGTGAGTGCTACTGTAACCTGTTCGGGCTTTGTCGGCTCGAATGCGAAGAGGAAGGCGCATGTTACGCGGCGTACACTTTACCGCCCTATACGGTGCTTCCAGACAGGTGGCCCGAGCTGGACTGGGACGGCCGTTGGCGCAATACCACGCAGATGCGGCTTCAATTCGAAGAGGAAAGTATGCAAGCCAGGCCACGTCCCCATCCATCGCGAGGTTGAGGAAATTATGATGGCGATAGCTGCTCATCACACTCTAGGAATACACCGCAGCCAGGTCAATGGGCTTATCCAATAGGTATCAGTCAGCATTTTATCCTCGCCGCCCAGCGAGCATGTCGTCGAGGGCCTACCAACAGTATATGCATTCGAGTATAGAGTCTAAGGCACCGGATCGGGTATCTCGATGGCCCCAGCATACAATCGACCAGTGGACATAGCCTCTTGCATCTGGACCGTGTCGATGTATTCACCCTCGAAGGCTGGACCACTCATCACTAGGAGTATGCATCATGCTATTGGAAAGGGCAGAAGACGAGGCAAGCTCGACAGTTCCGCAATTACGGGTCTTCTACCACTGTTTAGCATTGCTAGAGTAATCTTGCCTATTTGATCCATTTTCCGGCTTCAGGTCATGTCGAGAGCCACTTGCAATCGTCCAGTCACCTGAAAGACGACTATCCAAGGCAATCATGTATGCCAACCGAATGGGAACAATGTCTGGTAACAGCAGCGCTGGGCCTCCGATAGCGTGATGTATGGAGGACAGCACAGTGGCTGAGGGGTAAGGCGCGAAGCGGTATCAAATTCGCTTGGGACTGCTGTGAAGCCCTAGCTGGGAGCACTCCATCGAGGATACCTCTACGGGGTCAGAAATTTACGGCGATAATTGACGCTGTTGCCCGCTCTCACTAAATCTACCACACTCTCCCCATCGGAGGAGGTGACGTCGAAGTAAAGTTTGTGCTGCCAAAAACACAAGCTGGCTGAGCTGTGTCCGCATGCATGCAACAGGATGGAAGCGCGTGATATAGCTCGAGTATTCTCGAGCTTCTCAACTGTCGACACATCGCTTCCTCGCAGTGCAGCCTCAGGATGTGCAGAAGTCTTGGAAAATGGTAGCTCAAACGACCACAACGCTGTATGGCCTCGATGTTTCTTCCACCGAGGACAAACCATCCTCAAAAATTACGATAAGCAGAACCTTACCCCCCGAGATGCTGAGGACACATCCCATATTTCCCTCCGATATCTGCTCTCCCCTTTCCCCCTCGCTCCATCACTCCAACTCTCCCCCGAAACCAAAGCACGAACCCAAACAAGAACTCACCAACCATGCCAATCTTCAACACCCTAGAAGAGGCCCTTACCTCCCAACCCACCATGCGCTATTCCCTCTTCCACTACACCGAAAAGACTCCAGCTCCTAGCAGATCCAATAGCTCCAAAAGTCTAGAGAAGCAATACCGCAAAGCGACAATGCCACTCAGCTTGCCACGCCCCACTCTTAATCGCAACTTCTGTGGCGGATCGGGGAGTATTCATGTGTTGAGCCCGCTGCTTGAGGGAGACGCCTCGAAGGAGGCTATTGAGTTGGATGAGTTGGAGCCTGCTGATGACCCAAAAGATGCGGGGAAGAAGGTTAGGGTGGATGAGAAGTTGGAAGCTGAGAAGGGAAAGAAGAAGGTCATTTTGCGGAAGCGGCAGATGTGGTTCAAGGGCGATGTGGAGGGTGAGAGTGAGGAAGCTGGGAGGCAGACGTGGATGTTGAAGTGTTCTGGAAAGTAAAGCGGATATTCCAAAGCCAGAGGATGTGGCGGGAACTCGCGTTGTTTCGGAAGAGAGGCGATGGAAGAAGCTTGAAACCACGGAAGATTAACCTGCAAAAATCTTGAGTTGAGCTGTAGTCACAAAGCTGTATCTGTACAATAGTCAAAGTGGCGCAACGTAGCACGTCCTATATAACGTGAAGGTGATGCATACCTTCATACCTTCTCGATAACTCTGCCTCGTCTCCCATTGATTCCTCAACGCCGCGCGCTTTCTTCTAGTAGATCTTTGTTCTACATACGCCTCAACTCCGTGGAAGGACGATGTTCAGTTCCATCTCATCTTTATAGTATTTTGTTGAAGGCTGGAATCAGTGTCTGTGCCAGCCAGAAGGAGAAGGTGAGCTTAGGTCCAGTCATGAGGAGCTTGGGCACCAATCCCTTGAAGAACGCAGTCATGCCTTCGTATCGTGCCATATCGGTGATGATCTTCATACCAGACTTCTTGACCTCGAAGTTCTGGTTCTGGATTCGGGTCTTGACAACATCGAGAGGAGCAGAAACAATCAGCGATGCACTTGATCCCGCAATCGATGCGATGAAGTTCTGGAACCAGGTGGCCGAGTTGTAGTCTTCCAGCGCGAACAGGTATTGCTTGGCCGCGGCAGAACCACCGAAGAGTGCGAAGGATCCAGGAGCATTACGGGCAGCTGTCCATCCCCAGCCGCGGTATAGACCAAATCCCTCATCTGCCACGATTCTCATCACACCTCGGCCACGGAATGCCTCAGGGTTTGTCTGTCTCTTGATCTTGAGCACGTCCAATGGGAGCAGGACAATCTCTCCGATACCGATCAACGAACCAGCCGTAGCGTGCATGATTGCCTTTCCGTTGCCCTTGCCGAAAGTGTTATCGAATGCCTGACCGTGGTTCTGTGATAAATAGTCGCGGACGAATGGCTGACCACCGTACTTGTAGATCCTCTGCAGGATCTTGTAGGCTGCAGCATAACCAAGACCCGGGAAGAGGGTGAAGAAACGTCGAACGGCGGGCTCAGAGGCGTGCTTCTTGAAGATGACTTGGTTGAGTTGTGATGCGCCTTGGATCTTGCCCTGGTTGGACATGAGACGTTTCGCGATTGTGTCGACGGGGTGGAAGACGATGAGTTCGGCGATACCGGCGGAGCCTGGACGTCACTGTGTCAATGGTAGTGTCCCATTAATACTGCAATCAGGGTATGTATTGCCATACCAGCTCCCAAGATTCTCGCAGCGGCCGACTCTTTCTGGCTGTCTTTCGCAGAGTCGACCTTCGCCGCAGGGATTGAGGGTGACATGGTGGGGACTGCGACCGTTGTACACTGGTCGGGATGTCTGCTAACAAACGACAATGGCAGATGCGAGAGAGAGGTGAATGAAGTCGAGAGGGAAATGCCGCGGTTGAGTTTCTAGTACAATGCGATGGAACTTTTTTGGCCGGCCGGGTCTCACGAAAGATGTCGGAACTCCAGGTGAGAAAGCTTGTTGCGAGCTTGTGCATGGACCAGCCATGTGAAACCCTAGTTTCCAGGTCCACCATCACGAACTCATTCACATAATCACTCTCGTTGTGGAAGGAGTGCATGTGACGTCGATTATTGATGCCTTGAGTTGTGCTTGGCATGGTGTAAAGATCGCATTTGAAGCTCTCTTCCGCTTCTTTTCTTCTAACTCGAACAACACCACCACCATACATGCCACTGCTCTCCCGCCTGGCAGCGAAGATGTCAACTATACCTCTGTCTGAGATCCCCACCCTCACCCTCCTCTACAAGCTCAACAAACTCTCGCCATCCTCCTCTCCGACCACTTCAGCAACATCCCGCTTCAACAACAAAATCTCGCTCATCCGCACCGACATCACCAAACTCGAAATCGATGCCATCGTCAACGCCGCAAACGAGTCCCTCCTAGGCGGCGGCGGCGTAGATGGCGCAATTCACCGCGCAGCGGGCCCCGGTCTCCTCGACGAATGCAGCGACCTCGACGGCTGCGACACCGGCGATGCGAAGATCACGGGTGCTTACAACCTCCCATGCAAGAAAGTGATTCATGCAGTGGGACCGGTGTACTATGCTACAAAGCGGAAGGGAATGCATGCGACGCTGCTGCAGAGCTGCTATACGAAGTCATTGGATCTGGCGGTGGGGTATGAGTGCAAGAGTATTGCGTTTAGTGCGTTGAGTACGGGCGTGTACGGATATCCTAGTGAAGAGGCGGCGGAGACTGCGATTCAGGCTGTGAAGGGGTGGTTGGAGGAAGATGAGGAGCGGGCAGGGAAGATCGAGAGGGTTGTGTTTTGTCAGTTCATGGAGAAGGATGAGAGGGCTTATGAGAAGTACATACCGTGAGTGGATGCTGAAACGATGAATGCAAGGTTTTGTGCTGACTTGATGATATAGGCAGTACTTTGTCCCAGCGGAGGCGGCTACCGAAGAGGAGGATATGGGCGAGAGCACAGAAGCCCAGGACAACGCTGTTGAGGCAGACAAGGACGGATCTGCCGACCAGCCCAAAACATCGAAGGAGGAAGAAATCACAACTGGAGCGGAAGCTGAGGCGGAGAAGGTCCCAGAGTTACCAGATGTACCAACTCAAGAACCCAAGGACGCCGATCAGCCTGCGGTTAAGAAGCTCAAGCTGGATGAGGATGCCAAGGCTTGAGCTGAACTACTGAAAAGAAGCTGCAACGCTGACGAACGAAACGAGAGGAAATGATCGCATACGAGGGAAGAAAGGCGTTCTGCTACTTTGCTGCTGCATAGATACCCTTTAGCGCTGACTGCGAGCTACGTAAGCTGAATGAACGGATGAAACATCGAAATGGTGTCACTTTGGCAAAATCGCCAACTTACCACTCTCCACTACATCGCGTCCGGCTGGAGAATATCACGCACTTGCACGGTCATTGAAAGAGTGACTGGATACCATATCACCCCAAGCTATATCACGACGCAGTACACCAGAACGCCAGCTGTAATGACTATGTGTTAGACCAGACCCTACTGATAACGGTTACAAAAGGAAATATCGAACCGTTAAGTTCGTTCTAGGCCACGCTCCGACCTCCTAGTAGCTTGCAAACTGCATTCTTACTTCAAATCGTCGACGACCGGGTGCAAAGCGAATGCCGGGTAGAATCGCAAGATCTGTTGTCGGAAGCGATAAAGCTCCGCGCCACTACTTCTTGCTCGTTGCAGAGGGATTTCCCATGGTGTTTGATCAGTCGCCCGTCTTAAATTGCTCACCACAGTGAGGCAGAGGGCACACAATGCCGAGAGCCGGACTTCAATTGCCCGCAAGACCAGGGCTCCCAGGCATGGTATTGTCCTATCGCGCAGACTTGATCATTTCCGCATGCCGTCTCGATGGTCGACCAGGAACGCGTATGGACTGTCGTGGTGATAGTATCACGCCACGTTGATTAGTACCTTGATGACTCTCGGCATGCGCCTATATAAGAGGACCGCGTGTCTGGGAGAACTTGGTTCAATGCCTGAAAAGCCTGTTTCTAGCTGGCTCGATTTGGCGTGATGGTGGGAAACACGTCGCATGCGCCGCGAAGATGTAATGCGCGATCACACATGGCGGAGCAGCGACAGCAGACAGGAGCTGAAGGAGACGCTCTTGGTGGATGATGATGAACACGACGGCATGATGATGAGATGAGAGTAGACACGGAGTTTCGTTTCGAAAAACGCAGCCGAAGCCAGCCAGATCTCCTTCAGGGATCCTGGAACTTAGCTTACTCTCCCTCTGAGACATGCCGACCGAAGGGGTGGAGCTGCTACTTTAATATACAGTATGTCTTAGGACAAGAAAAACGAGGAGGCCCTCTGATAGCGCATAGTTACTCGCAGCGTCTTGCTGACCCCGACACGCACAACACTCACCGAAAACAGCAGCACAATCGATCGGCCGTGTGTCCATCACTGACCCGACCGTTCAGCCACTCAATTCTTCTTCGAGCCTCGTCTGCGGCCCTCCTCCCGACCCACTCATTCCGACACTCACTCTGACACGCATCACGACACGCGATCCGTACGCTTTCTCCACTGGCGAAACAGCGACAGTCATCCTTCCCGGCCATGTAAGCACATGGTCTCCCCCATTCCCTGTAGCAGCGCCGGCACATTCTGGACGCTGCTGTCTGTGACGACGCCGAATACAGCAGTAGCCCGGCCGAGGAGGTCCCTCGAGGAGGAATCATGACGAGGCCCAACATTATGCGGGCTGATACCCTCGACCTGCAAGACCAAGACAGTCCGACCGCCGCGGAGCACGCCAAACACCCCACAGCAAAGGACGGCAACGCGCCTCACGTCGCAGCGCAGGTGCACCAAGTGCTCGAGGAGCGACATTCGGAAGAGCAAGCCCTGGCCGACGCATGGAACATCTCCTCCAACATCGCCGACGATCCAGCTGCCATTGACACAGCCCAGGCCTCCAACGACACCGACAATATGACCGCCAACGGCACCGCGCAAAAGGGTGAGGAGGCACGCGGAGGGGGAGAGACAGCAGGAGACGCCGACGATGATATGATGGACAGGATATCGAGTTCGCCCAGCATAGACGATGGTCAGTATACACCACACTCTTTCCACTCAGCGACACCGCCGCACATCTGCCTGGCACGATCCCGCAGTCTGTCGCCGCGCTCCACTCCAACACCCACCCGCGACTCTTTCAACCAGATCGCAGACGACACGCCTCCATCGTCGCCATTCTTGCAGACTCCGCAGCACTTACTGTTGCGGCATTCCAAGATGGTGGGCGTTGAGCGCTCGCCGCTTGTATATCACGCGGGGAGCTACTCTTCTCCGTTCGATCAAGTGCTACAGCATGCACATTTCATGCCCACTCGACGAAGTGGGACTTTGTTCGATCCGTCAAAGCATCATCAGCTGGGTAGGTATGACCAGGAGCCAGACCTAGGAACAGGAGGGACATCGTACCAAGGCAACCACCGGGCAGAGTATCTGGAGCAGGTAGACGAAGAGGACGAGGTGACGTACGCGGATCAAGGAATCACAACGCCCGGACAAGACCACCATTCGGACATGCCTCCTGACTCACGACCCATCGAGAGTCCATTCCGCAGGCATTCCTTCTTCCACAGCTTGCCAGACCTGAGCCGGCCTTCGCTCGAGCCATCGCCAAGCTTGACCAGCATACAGAGCGTGGATATGGACGGTCTGCTATTGCCAGTCGACGACCCGCTATTGGATATGCCAGCACCTTCCCCGACAGCATCATGGGAAAGCACCTCGGATGCCAGCTCCACCAATTCTGAGGACGTCGCAAACTCTGATGATGCTGAAGACGCTTTCATTAATCTTGACGAGCGATTTATCGACTCTGGTTGGGGAGGCGAGTGCTTACGTGAAACAGAGGACATCGATTTCGAATTCGTGTATGCTTTGCACACATTTGTTGCTACAGTAGAAGGCCAAGCAAATGCTACAAAGGGCGACACGATGGTGTTGCTCGACGATAGCAACAGCTATTGGTGGCTCGTACGAGTTGTAAAAGACAGTAGTATTGGTATGTTGTGCCATGGTTCGACGGTTTCAGACATCTCACTGACGCCTTCCAGGCTATCTACCAGCCGAGCACATCGAGACACCCACCGAACGACTAGCTCGTCTCAACAAACACAGGAATATTGACGTATGTATCAGCATTGGACTTTTGCCATGACGGAGACTAAAGAACATCTAGCTATCTGCGACCATGCTCAGTGATAACTCGGAGAAATCTCGGAACCCGTTAAAAAAGGCGATGCGGCGCCGTAACGCAAAGACGGTGCAGTTTGCTGCGCCTACTTACGTAGAAGCTTCCGATTACGACTACGATACCGAGGATGAAGAGGCACAAATGGTCGATCCACACGCGAGTGCGCAGCAGTCGGACACCACAGCAACAGACGAACCGGACGAGATCGAACCTGCAGAACCAAAGACAGAGACGAAACACCCAGAAGCGGAAGGCCGATCAAGCACTTCCTCTCAGCGAGCGTCCTTTGATCGGGAACAGGCGGCGACAGCAGCACAGGCGCTGGCATCGGCGGGCGTGACTGGCGACGATTCTTCTGCCCTCAAACTCTTTGACAAGACAGGTGAGTATGAAAGATTTGGAGTCGATGCTGGCAGCACACCAATGGTCTCGGTAGAAGCCGCACCGCTCAAGTCGAAGAGGAAGAATACCGACTCTTTCCTCAAAGATGACGGTATCGAGACTCGGAAGATCACGCTCACGCCGGGCCTGTTGCGGGATGATTCAGGATCACGAAAGTCGCCCGCAGTCGCAGAGAGCCCACGCAGTACCCCCAGCTCAATGGAGCCATTGGTCAAAACCAGCTCGCCTATTGAACAAACAGAGAAAAGAAAGGACAGCAAAGACAAGAAAAAAGAGAAAGAGCCGAAGAAAGGTGGTATGCTCAGCGGTCTGTTCAAAAGCAAGAAGAAGGACAAGAAGAGCGCAGAAACAGCAAGCGAGAAGCAGTCTACAGAGCTGCAGCGAGATTCTGCAGCGTCCAGCCCAGTTCCGAGCGGGGCGCTGTCACCTGTTAGCAAGGATGCCAGTGGTCAGCAAGCTGCAGCCGCAGGCAGTTTGCTCAGCTCGACATCCACAGAAGAAAGCCGAGACACTTCTCATGACTCCGGCCCACGTAATGCATTCGTCGCTGAGCTGGAGGGATCTACTGTGGCCCATGAGATGGCTGCCGGCAATGACGATAGCCATGAGCTGCAGAAACCCATTGAAGCCGAACCTGCTCAGCAAGAGAAAGCTGTCGAGACCGGGCAGCAAGAGAAGAGCAAGGGCATCATCAGCAATACGCTGTCACCAGTCACGAACGCCATCACGAACATGGTCAAGACAAGTGATGACCACGACAAGCCAAAGAAGGCGAAACGCTCCAAACAGCGCGTCGAGCTTGACGACTTCGACTCACCGCGAGACGAAAAGGAGGACCAGCTTAATCACAATCCATTCAGCGACGCTGAAGAAGACGATAACGACGGAGAGCGCTTGTCGGAAAGTCCTGTGGAGATTTCATCCAATGCTTTTATGAACGGCACCGATTCTGTGCACATTCCCATGCCTTCGCAGGTGGAAGAGGACGCTGCCGACGACTCGCCCGGTAGCCTCACCAGCTCACCCAGCATTATTGAGCATCCTGCAGAACCTGCAGAAGAGGAGACCGAGCATGTTTCGGAAGACAGCGATCCCACGCCAACTGCACGATCGCCGCAACCAGGGCAGGCTGACCGGAAGCCTACGATACCGCCAAACAGAGGCCTGTCTACAGACAGCAATGAATCGTCGCGACGGTCACCTCCAACCACTGTTCCACAACAGACCTGGAGCGACGAAAGCTTCCGTGCATGGCTGGAAGATGGTAGCGAAGTGCGTGACATGCTCGTCATGATTCACGACAAGACTGGCGTCACACCTGCCCCGGCGGACCATCCACTAATGACTGGACTGTTCACCGAGCAGCGCAAGGGCGTGCAGACTATGATGGGCGAGCTCGACGGGCTGCTCGGGTCATACCTGCAGAGGAAGGGAGTTCGCTTCTAGACGTCCCGTGTACGACTTTCATTTCTTTTGATACGACCATGGCGCTGGTAGCATGTTACGACGGAAATGGGCACCTGCTAAGCAGGCTGATATATGGCATATACCCCTCTGGCACCAATGCATTGCACGTTTCGCGGAGGAGTTTCGGTGGAGAGAGACCATACATGAAGGCTCTGCATGCTGGCATGGCACTAGGTATACTGCTGTATAGTAGATAGACGACAGTACCTCCGAACATCATATACTGTTCCTTGCGGTTGTTTGAGGATCTGTACGCGACTTCCACTTCTATCACCACTTCAGCATCAACTACATCGACCATTGTATCCGGCCGTCACGTATCCTTCGTCTACGGTAGCCCGGATGTTGTACAATGTGCTCAAGCAAGCATGAGTACCACTCAGGATGCAACCCTTCGCACTCGCCTTCAGTGATCCCCGCTTTTGCCTTTGACCAGAGATCATCGCTTCCTTCGTCCATGTAAGCACTGCATCTAATGCACGGCAGAAGAGGAGTTCCACTATGGCCCGTTTACTTTCGAGCTCTTCTGCTCAGAGATTTTATACTCCGGGCACTTATGGCATGATGCTGCTCGCTCTGGGTTATGTTGTGCATTTCATACTCGTAAACATCAACGTCGTGCCATCAAGCGCTGTGGCCACACTCGGCACAGCATCATATCACGATGATGTTGGAGTGCTACGATGGGTCAATCCCAAAATCGGCACATATGGAGTCACGCCGAATGGAAATGGAGGCATGATACCAAGTGTCGGTATACCCTTCGGCATGACACGCTGGACGCCGCAGACGAGAGAGGTATCGCCACCTCCCCTCCCCTCCCCTCCCAAGCATCCACTGACAATACCCAGAATTTCATATCCCAATGTCCCTACAACGACCTAGACCCCCACATCCACGGCTTCCAAGCAACGCATCAACCCGCCATCTGGATGGGCGATTCCGGACAGGTCGTCCTCTCCCCAGGTGTAGGAGAGGTCCAACCACTCTTCACAGGTCGTTCTCATCGCTTCAGAAAGAGCGACGAGAGGAGTACACCGTATGTCTATGAAGTCACCATGGAAGCCGCCACGATCGAGGCAGATCATAATCTGACGGAGAGTCTTTACTCCCCTGTCCCGGGCGGAGCTCAGCCTGTGCCGGATGTGGTGAGGGAGGGGGCGAATGGACGGACGAGCAAGAGAAATGAATTTTTTGAGGTGAAGAGGTATGCAGAGGCGAAGCCGGAGCCAGAGCCAGACTTCTCGATATTCCCTGTCGGAGATGTGCAAGCGAGCGTGAAAAGCAATGAGATCAAGGTTGCTATGACTGCGTCGGCTCATGTTGGGCATTTGAGGTTCGACTTCGATGTTGGGCAGGATCCGTATGTGCTTTTGCAGGCCACGCGGAAGAATTGGACGGGCCATGTAGAGATTGATGTCGAGGCGCGAGAGATGTCTGGGAGTAATAGCCAGAGGCAAGATTATCTGCTTGGGCCACTAAAGGCGGAGGGCTTCAGGGGTTATTTTGTCTCGAGATTCTCGGAGAGGTTTGATACGTACGGAGTTGCTAGGGGAGCTCAGCGGGAGAAGGGTGTGAACAGCGGGCAAGGAGAGGAGTTGGGAGCGTATGTCACATTTGCAGGGTGTAGGAGGGTGGAGGTGAGGACTGGTGTGAGTTTCGTTAGTGTTGAGCAGGCGAGGAGGAATCTCGATATTGAGGCACCGGAGGCTCTCACTTTTGACGAGGCAGTCGAGAAGACGAAGGAGGCATGGCTGGAGAAGTTGGGCAGGGTTACGATTGAAGGGGTGAACGAGACTGATGCAGACCATGAACCGAGGACGATCTTTTACACCGGCCTGTTTCATGCACTGCAGTACCCATCCGATTTTTCGGAACCTATGACCAAAGATGGGGATGGCCTACGAACTTTCTACAGTGGCTACACTGACAGCGTCCACACCTCAAAGGACTCATACTATCAATCCTGGTCCATCTGGGACACCTTCCGCGCCGAACATAGTCTCCTGACCATGTTCGCCCCTGAGCGCGTCAACGGCATGATGCGCTCCCTCCTCCAAATCTACGACTGGGCAGGCCGTCTCCCAATGTGGGCAAACGTCGTCGAGACCAACATCATGATCGGGACTCATGTCGACGCAGTTCTGGCCAACGCCCTCTCCCGCGGCTTCACCTCCTTCAACATCTCCAAAGCCTGGGAAGCGGTCAAAAAGAACGCCTACGAGCCACCTGTAGATGACACAAATCTCCTCTACTACGACCGTCAAGGACCCAACCTTCCCGACGAAGTCCGCGCAGGCCTCACCACTTACCTAGAAAAAGGCTACGTCGCCAACGACCGCTGGTCCGAATCCGCCTCCCGAACCCTCGACTACGCCCTCGACGACCATGCAGCCGCCATCGTCGCCTCGCACGCCGGCGATGAAGCATCTGCGAGCGAGCTCCGCAACCGCAGCAAGAACTATCATACTCTTTACAACGCAGACACGACGTTCATGGAAGCCCGCAACGACAACGGAACCTGGGCCGGCCGGGAACAAGGCTGGGCCGAAGGCGACGATTGGATTTACACTTTCGCCGTGCCGCACGATCCACTAGGACTCGCAGAGCTGATGGGTGGTAGGTGGGGACTGAAAGCGAAACTGGATGAGTACTTCCAAGGCGGGTATAACGATCATTCTAACGAACCTTCTCACCACGCGCCTTATCTGTATGCCACGATCGGATATCCGGCTGCTACGCAGAAGTTGGTCAGGGACATTGCGTGGAAGGAGTACAACGCTACTTCTGCTGGGTTGAATGGGAATGAGGACTTGGGCCAGATGAGTGCGTGGTACGTCTTTACTGCGCTAGGGTTTTACCCGGTCGATCCGGCTGGGGACGAGTATGTGGTGGGCACTCCGTTCTTTGAGAAAGTCACGATCAGGTCTCCGAAAGGTGCTGGGACGGGAGGTGTGGGTGGGAGGGAACGGACATTGGTGATTGAGGCGGCTGGGGCGGTGAGCAAGCCGTATGTGAAGGGCGTGAAAGTAGATGATACGCTTTTGGCGAGGCCGATGCTGAGGCATGGAGAAATTGTTGGGGCGGGGAGGATTGTGTTTGAGATGAGGGAGACTCGGCAGAGTTGGGGAGGTATGTAGATGATGTCTGACGCCGCTGTCCCGAGGCTGTGTCTCATGGCGCTTGGAAGAAGGGTCGAGCAATTTGTCGGGCGTCGGGTGCTTGCAGGTGCGCTAATGAGTTTAGTGACGCATGTTGGTTGATTCGCCTGAGGCACGCAGGTGTCTCAAAGAGGGAGCGAGTATGTTCGCAGGCAGAAAGTCGCGACACAACACGTTACCTTGGATTATGCATATTTCTTGTTCATGCTCGTCGCGTCCTCAACCCTCGCTGTTAAAGAGCAGTCAGGGATGGACGCTAAAGAGAGCACCGGTGGTGGTGAAGGCCGTGGCAGCTCGACTGCACGACAGTGGTTCCTGCTTACAATGCACCGCTTATCAGACATCTCTATCTGCTGTTCTCCAGATCCAGAAGGGAGCATACACGGCGACAATGTGAGCTCAATGCAATTTGGACGACAGGAGGTGAAGGGGTCAAGGGACCAGCCAGAAATTGTATCCGGAATCGCATATGCAGGGATAGATGGATAGTGTACATCCTAGGGTTGTTCCTAGCTGGCTGTTACTGCAGTCCGTTTGGTTGGAAGCATGATTGAATTTCTAGCGTGGCGCTAGGCGAAAATTGCACAGACACCAGTGAATAGTAGTACTCCAAGTCCACTCTGAAGACATCTTATCTACCTCGTTCTCGAGATAGACTGGGCACCAGATAGTGAGATCGAAACCCTAGCGGATAGGTCGTATCCTCCGGCTCTAATGAATACTGAATACTTGAGCCACAATAGTCTTGTGTTGGTGCGGCAGTCTTCGATCGCAGTTGTCCGCCTCACCAAGATCGTCTCCATCTGGTAGAGGTGAGGTTGAAGTCGTGAGAACTTGCGTTAGCGCCGCAGGAAAACGAGCCAACCACAGGCCTAGCGAGCTTTATTCTCCCTGAGAACATCATTCACGGTGCCAGATACACGTCTGCACAATGTTCGCATTGTGTTTGGAGATGCAGGAGACAGAGTTTGATATTGGCAGAAGCAGCCGAACTCCGAACGCCGACATGACCTCGAAATGTTCGGCTGACAAATGAATAATAGGATCGTCAGCGACAACAGAACATGAAGACCTCTCGCATTCCCTACATGTTTGGACAGTGTGTACGATGGTTGATCAAAGTTTGCCTATGTGTTTGAGTAGCTGTGCATCATTCTTTCCACTGCTCTAAGCCCATAAGATTACTCTTCCGGCCGTCACGACCAATCCTCAACACCATGTCCGAACAGAGAACGGCAGAACCACCACCACCAAGCCTAATACCACATCTTCGCACTGTCCTCGAAGATTTACAGAAAGAGCATTATCCTGACCTGCCCAATCCTGAAGGTCTGAAGCGTAGAGCCTCGGTAGCATTCATACTACGCGTCCACCCATCCTACGCGCACTGGCCTGAGTCTCAGACGCCAAAGCACAACGACCTCGAGACTTTTTTCAGCCAACAATGGGTACAACACGGCGAGCCTGAAGTCCTGTTCATCAAGCGTGCATCACGAAAGGGAGATAGGTGGACGTCACACATTGCCCTTCCCGGCGGCAAGCGCGATCCTGAGGATGCAGACGATAAGGCAGCTGCAGTAAGAGAAGCGTGGGAAGAGGTCGGTGTAGATCTGCACAAGCACGCGGTTGAGTGTGGCAATCTACCTCAGAGGCTAGTCACAACCCACTGGGGAAAGAAGCCACTGCTGGTGCTTTGTCCCTACGTCTTCCTGGTCACGCAGCATGAGATACCACCTTTGAAGCTGCAGCCCACCGAGGTTGCCGGTACACATTGGGTACCTTTGCGATCGTTGCTCTCCCCTTCACAGCGTACCATAGCCTTCGAAGATGTCTCGAGTCGAATTGCGAACCAGGAGACTGGCGTCAAGAAGTGGATGCTCAGCACGATCTTGGGCAAGATGGTGTTTGCAGCTATCAATCTTGAGCCCACAGAGTCTCTCCACAGCGTTGAGTCGCCTGCGCAAGACACTTTGCAGGACAACAGGCATGCGAGACTTGGTCGCGTCGACAGGCTCAACGAACTGGCGAGCAGATTATGGCGAAGTGATGTCTTTAATCAATTTCCGTCTCCCAAGAAAGACGGCCCTCTGCTGCTCTGGGGTCTAACGCTCGGTGTCGTGAGCGACTTCCTCGACCTGGTCCCGCCGCACAACGCTCTCGAGCTGTGGACGTATCCTACCTTCACGCCGCTTGACGTTCGCTTCGCAGTCTGGCTGATGACCTACAACTTCAAGAACCGCAAGCGTGCGGAGCTGCAATCAGGCGCAGAGTTCAAGGCAATGAAACCATCTTTTGGTGGAGCCTCGGAAAGTGGTGTCGGCGTCGCGAGCGCAGGCGCGAGTGGTTATGCCACACCTGCCAGCGCTGGTGCCACGTTACCAGAAGACCCGAGTGTCTCCTCCACAGTCCTCGTGGAGCGACCGAACGAGCTCCTGCGGAAGGCGCTGCAGCCAGACGAGACCGGACTTCATGGCCTTGGAAGTGGAGTCGGCGCAGGGGAGGTGAAGGAGAAGAAAGCGGCAGTGCAAACAATGCTCGAAGGGTTCGTGGCGTCCTTTGCCCAACTTGTTCTGCCAGAGATCTCTAACCGCGGCAGATACTATGTCATTGTGCGACGAGCTGTTGCGATGGCATTGATTGGCAGAGCCAGTGTGGCAGTCATTACCGCCGTGCTATTGTGGAAGCGTTTCAAGAGTCTGCGTTCCGAGAGATTACAGAGGTTCTTGCAACGGTGAAGAGGATGCGATCAGAGTGGCGTATCACGGATTGCGTCGTGTGGAACGTCTCTTTTATCACATGACAAGTCCCGTTACTCGAATGTTGCGAGACATGCTGGCAAGAAACTATAGTGCACTGAATTCTTGGAACGAACGACAACCACTACGGTTGGCGGAGTGCGACTTTGAGATGCGGCTGCGAAAGGAGACGATTCAATGCTCTACAAGTCGGCCGGCGACCACGAGGCTGATCCTCACGGCTGATCTGTCTACGATGCGAAACACTCATGTCACGCTCCACGATACACGTTGAGTCGTGAGGCCCGATTCTTGATTGGTGCTTATATACTTTGCGAATGTTGGCGCAGTGCAGCACGGATGCAGGAAGTAAGCGCAGCGAGGTATGGGGAAGGGGGGAAGTATATGGGTGAGATACATCAGCGAGATTCCGGCGGTCTGGGGAACCAGAGAGCGAAAGCGCCAGCGACAACACTCGATACCATACAGACGCGGGGCAGCTGGCGACGAACAGCTTCGACAGAAACACAGCAACAGTACGGGAAACAGAAATGCGACGGCGACAGCAACAGCGTCTCACAGCAGAGACAGGCTGCGAAGAAGATGACGAATGACGCGACCACGACCCAAGACGAGAAAGAAAACATTCAACGACAACAACACTTGAGACGAAGATGCACAAAAACTTCTTCTCCAGCCGCCAGCCAAAAAGCCAACGAACTGATGAAAAAGGGTTGATAGAGAAGGAAGGATTTGAACCTCCATTTCATGAGTTGAATGGTACTGGCGGACGGTTGCCACCCTCAGCATGTCAAAAGAATGAGACAGCTTTGGGCCCCTCATGCGTCCTACCGTTAGACGACCTCTCCTGTTGGGTGTTGGTTGTTGGGATGAAAGGAAGAAGAAATGCAAGAGGAAGAGAACAAATATTTATGCCGACTGGGAAACTCTAATGCTGCTGTGGTGGGTCAGGTCAGATGCTTACCAGCTTGGTTTTGAGTTCAGGCTGAGGACCACGAGGGAATGTAGGAGTTGGAACAGCAGCTAGCTACCTGGAAATGGGCGAACCTGTACTCGCTGGTCTTTTCGTGTCCTCATGCGTGTGATCCTGCCCCCAAGCCCATTTCTGCTTCTCCACGAGCTTTCTCAACCAGCTCCGACGTCCACGATCCGAAAATGTCATCTTGGTGCAAGCCAAAGCCAAAACTTCCTTCGTCTCCTCAACTTGAGCTGCAAGATGCTCATTGCTCTCTCGCCTTTCCCTTCGGACCAGCAACCACCCAGCACAGTAAAGCCGGCGAAATGTCCCAGACAGCTGACATGAACCCAGGTATCAACGTAGGCAGCAATGACCGGATCGATACGAAAGCGTCGAAACACTGCTTTCACCCGCTCCAGCTCCAGAGTCCAGCTTCAGCAGTTCTATGAATCGCCCTGCGTTCCGGGGTTTCAATTACATCGCCTAAATCCAGGTAGATAGACCTACATCTAAGACACACTAAACGAAAACATCATCGAGCCAACTCCGCCATCCTCGCATGAGCATGATATAATAATGTACGTTTGAAGGTTGGGTTCACGGACATCTCTTAGTTGCCAACATAAGACAGCATAGGGATGTGGAATCTCTTGTGAGCTAGTAGGAGGAGCTCTGGCATACTCTCTGCGCTGATCTCCCGGTCCCGGCAGGTGTTGACCAAGGCAAGGTTCGTGACCTTGTGACGAGTGCTTGGCGCGCGCGATTGAGGATCTTGATCTTGCGGGAAGGCTGGTGTTGCTAGTAGACTAGCCTCGGGCAAGGCGTAGTGGTGATGGTTGACGCTCGCGCTTGATGGGGTCGTCGCTTTCTGGTTGGACCTCTATTGCTTTATTATAGATAAGAAGGTATTCGTTCGTACATCTGGAGTCGAAGCTCGGCCTGGTCTCGCGGGAAGCCTTACCCAGGTTGTGAAGTGTGCGTGCGTGTCGTGATGTGTTGTCTTGCGGACGAGTTGTGGATTTGTGAGAAGTGCCAGAGCCAAGTACGGGCGGGCACAAGTGCACAAGTGTCTTGTAACGGGTTACATTAGCTGAAATAATGTTGCAAGCCTTTTGTAAGAGCATGTATCACTTGCTACTGATTCTTTGTGCTTGAAGTAGAACTTGCCCAGGGTTTTAGTGTTGATAGCCAGCCGTTCTGTGCGATTCCTTGTACGCAGCCAAAAGAGGTGCACGGCGTTCTTCCTGGTGGCAGTAAATTATTTCTCTGATGGTATATTTGATACCAAATTTTCGGATGACCTGGGTGCGCTTCCCTGCAGGTCTCATCATCGAGCTGAGTGTCGTCAATTTTGTCACCGCGAGTATTGTCTTAAGCCTTCTCAACATACTCCAACGCACCCTTCTCACTCCCCACAATACTCATGCTCCTTTCTGCCGTCTCCTGGGCAATGACTTCCGGTGGCGGCGCACCAGCCTCATCACCGTCGAAAATGTGCGCAATCTGCTCGAGCGTATGTCCTCGTGTCTCCGGGTCCGTGAGATAAGCCGTGGTGCCGTACAGCACAATAATGATCAGGGAGACGATGTAGTACTTCCATCCAATGTTTCCAAGCGCGATGGGGGTGACGAAAGTGTTAAAGACGATGCCGACCACGACCGAGACGCCCATGACAGTGAGGCCGCGGGAACGGAGGCGGTATGGCCAGATTTCGCAGGGGTAGGCGGTAGCTGGAGGTCTGCTGGGGTTGTGTCACTAATTGAGGTTGAGACATGGGGATGCGATCCTTACAGTGAGATGTCATAGCCAGCAAAGGATACGAACAGAAACGGGATTACTGCCAGCCCAGTGCCAGAGTCTCCGGTGGTTTTGAAGGAGCCGCTCAGTGCTGTTGTGATGACGTAGCCCACTAGCATTATTGCAGCGGAGGACAAGGACAGGAATCGTCGTCCAAGGGTATCGACCAGAACGGCGGCGGTGACCGACCAGATCAGATTGCAAATCTGAAGGCAGGCCGAGATCAGAGTCTGGTCTCTCGTACTCGTGACTCCAATACTATTCAGGACCAGCGGCAAGTAGTAGCTAATGACACCTTGACCAACCGATTGCGAGAAGAGCCCAATGGTAATGGAAATGAACATGAACAGTCGATGGCGGTTGCCCTTCATCTTGACCATTTCTGCATACTTTACGCTGGTAGCAGCCCGTCTCTCAGCTTGGCGCGTCGCTGTGATCTCAGTCATCGCACAGTCGATGAGAGCCGGGTTATTGACACAATCGTGTGCCTTCTCCAGCATCCGACGAGCCTCCCGGTTGCGATCCTTGCTGACAAGCCATCGTGGACTTTCAGGTGCGAACATGAGCCCAGGCAGTGCTACGATCGGAAGCAAGATCTGCAAATAGGTTGGGATGCGCCACGACCAATCGCTCTGGTAGTTACGCGTACCAAACGTGACGAAAGCTCCAATAGTGCCGCCAAGGTACCATCCGCAGTTGTAGAGCGCATTCGAGACACCCCGGTGGGGAGGATAAGCGATCTCATTGATCAAGACAATGACAGGTCCGGAGAACCAGGCACTTGCACAACCGACGAAGAAGCGCATGAGGACAACTTTTGTAGTCGTGTTTGCCAGCTGTCACAGCCATGCCGAGAACCAGGAAGTCGTATCCGATGTATATGCCAGGTTTGCGTCCGTAATTGTTGGCCGCCCAAGCGGACATGGCATAGCATATGCCATTGCTGACCCAGTACATAGCACCAATGAAGCCAAGCCAGGCCCATGTCAAAGTGTCCATGAAGTCGTTTCGTCGATCGAGGGCCTGTAACCGTTCATCAGGCTGCCGTCGTAGCCATTTGCGGACGCTCGAGGGTATCAAGCGGTTAGCGAGGCTGCTCCGATCGACTGTCAGGAGATACAGCTCTTAGAGAAAAGTATCAGAGACAGAACCGTCCAATTCAACTTGATGAGATTTGCTTTGATGTACTATGGTCGACCATCATTTGGCAGGACGGCTTGCAGTTCGTCGCCAATGGCCTTTAAGCGAGATTTAAAGGCACCCATAGCATAAGTTGGATTCTCGAGATGTGCTACTGAGCTTGAGTGATGTCCGCTGCCTTGATGATCCTGTGGCTCTGATAGTGACCGGGGTGCGGAGTAGAACATGATGCACTTTGAGCAGACAAGTCTTTCGAATCCAGGGAGTCATGCATAACGTTACTCGCGGAGTAATGGGCCGGATATCCTCCTCGGATGTAAGAGAAGTGGTGACACTGATCAGTCTGGTTAAGGCATGAGAAGGCGTTTCGAAAGGTCCTACTCAGGGTAGCGCTGGTGGGTGCGAAAAATGTTCCACACATGCGTAATCCCACTGCGAGCCTCGCAGTCATAAGCGTGCCGCATATTCTTTGGTGGTGAATAAGCCGTTTAGAGGTCCCTCGCACGAGTTCTGCGTGTGAAGGACAGAAACGCATTCTCGCAGACTCGCACTACTCTTCCCTAGTCCTACTCGCGTGCAGACCATGTTCATTCACAATCATGGGGCGGGTAAAGCCTGGTCCGACTTCGGACGTGGAGGCCCATGGAGAGATACATACTTCGGACCACTGTGAGTGGGGGCGTTGATTCTGCCTATGCAAGTGATATAGATCGTATACGGACCGGGGACCATGCGTGAAGCAGGTGTTCTCCATGTCCTGATATGAACAAGTCTCCAGCTCTTAGCGAGAAGCGGATTTCCCCTCTTGATATGCCGCGTCTCAAGGCCGGGGTCGACAGTGACATACCAGTCTTTGCTACAATGCTGTTCTGGGCCTTCCGGCTGCCTGTCTGTATGGGCATATCGTTCGACTTTTGTTGGTCGCAATCACATTGTGCAGGCAGGTCACACTGTCACAGCATTCTTTTCTCTGCCGCTGATTTCTCGCAGTCTGTCGGCAGCTCCTCTCGGCTTTCCATTGCCAATCAGTGTCCGACCGGACATCGCGCTGGCAGTGGAGTCTTGACTACCACTCCTCTCAAGAGCTGGCGCCCTCATGAGCCCTCGCACGCCACCAGCCTTCCGAGCAGGGAGCTTTCCTTCACCTGCCGTGGCCACGAAGAGCAGGTACTTGAGATTCGGTAATGTCTGCCTTATGTCGAGGACTCTGAGGTTGTAAGCATTTTCAAGTAGAACTCGGATGTCTTGGTTTACTAGAAAGACTGCGTACTCGAAGCGAAATCGGGGTACGCTCTTGCTGAAGAGTGGATACGTTCGTAAGGTCTGCTCCGCATTCGCCGATGTGGAGCGGCTGTTGTGTTGCAGAAGGCTGATAGGATCGCAGACTGTACTACTACTCCCGCGCGGCGTGACCGGATACGGCAATGCTTGCTTCAGGTAAAAAGCAAGTAGCTGAAGTACGTGGGCTACATGGCCAAGCGCTGCAGAGACTACTTCAGGTGGCTCGGAATCCAGGTCCTCGGAATTGGGAAGCCGTAGCTCGCGAATGCTGAAAGCTAGGGTCTTTCCAGAGACTGGTTCGATAGGATAGCATCGTTGAATGTCCTCGCATATTCGACGACGCTGATTTTGGACAGCTCTTCGCTTCACGTTGTGCTGTTCTCGCAGGGTAGGCAAGTCGCTTCTGTCTTGCTGCATTCTCTTCGAGATAGTTTGACGAGAACTTGAATCTGATTTCATCAGCTCGCGTCGTGAAGCCAAGGATTGGCGCTTCTCCTCTTGCTGTTTCTGTGCCTTTTCAAGCTGTTTCCCAACCGTCTGCTTCGCAAAATGAATGGTCTTGAGCCGATCTTCGGCTTCAGCAACTTCATCGCGTTCGCAAAGAGCTTGTTTGTTCGCTTGCAGCAGGGAATCCAAGTCATCTGCCAGCTGATCACGAGTGGCCAAGGCATCCTGTATGCTGTCGTCCAGCTTCGAAAGGCGCAGCAGGGCGTCGAAAGACGAAGTGGGTAGAGCGCGCTGATGCCCAGCTGTCTTGCTGCGTCGCAGAGGGCCATGACCAGGAGGAACATAGTCGGCCAGGGAATCGGTGAACGATGTGTATATCCCATCGATCATGTGGAATAAGACGGCATTTGGAGGCAGTGCTCGGTCAAGGTCATCCAGCTGTAGGAGTCAGTGTTGGGTTACCTGCACTGACAACATCGAGCACTCACACAATTGCCCAGGTAGCGTAAACCACTGAGTTCAAGCTTCAAATAGAGAAGTTGCTGCCACGATCCACCTTTGGCTCCTTGGACCCAAATGCGTAGGGAGAACGCTTGTCGCCGAGTGACGCCAGGTCCACAAGTCAGCCAGTCAATATGGCGAAAAGTTGGGTTCATGGTCTTTTCGATGGTCTCTGAGACATATACAGGCTCTACATCGTGTATCAGCTCGTCTGTGTGTGGTGCCTACGGACTCTGGCACGCACTGACCTTCAACACCCTGAACATGCATACTGAAGAACACATCTGCCATCCTCTCTTTCGTCACATTCTCCAGCCTCTCTTGTCTCTTTTGCGGAGTAGCGTTCGCCCACTCGATCGTACTCCGTCGTCGCGACCTCTGTAAGTCCGGTCTCTTTGGACTGCCTGAAGCTGATCTTTGCGGTCGCTGTCTCTGCTTGCTTGGAACAGGGCTGCCATCTGTCCCCGCGTCGCCCGTCGTAGTGGAATCCGTCGCGGCGTCTTCAATAACGGCGCGTAAGTCGGTCGAGCTTCGCGAATGTCCCAATGCCTTCTGCTCTTGTAGGGCGACGAGCTTGGCGGGCGACTTGAGAGTATGCGGGAGGGCATCATCGTCGATAGCCTTGTTCCTGCTGCGTGCAGGCGAAGCAGGAGCCAGAGAAATGTTTCTTAGCGATATGGACACCAGGTTCCGGAGCTTACGGTTGGACGGGAGGAGCCATGTCTCTTCAGCCTGCTTCAAGCTCGAGGAGTGGGATGTTGATTGCGCCATTCATCACCGTCATTGGGTCGTGTGAGTACGTTCAATGGCATGAGCGACACATGATCTGCACAAGAGAGATGCAATGTTGAGCCTTGAGGTCAGCCGTGGGCGGTGCTGTTGACGTGACAGGGTGTTGAGGGGGGTCGCGCGAACCTTGGCACCTTCTCCCGCCTGTCGCCCTACCTAGTTCTACAACATTGATGCATCAGTATCTGATCGCGAGGCATACTGCACAGGCGGCTGCAGGCCAAGTAGAACATCTCACACACACTCAAGTCCAAGGTATACGATCGTACTACATGTATTCTCCCAGAACAGCCAACAACATATCACCTCAGGCACCACATTCCCATCAAACATACTTACGACAGCTCGTAGGATCGCCTCATTCACCGTTCGTCACTGTTAAGACTCCCGGTTGAGATTCGTTTGCATCTTTATGAAAACGTCCGCGTTTTGCAGCGCACGTATCGGACGACTTTCCACCGTTCAGACCACTGTTCCATGCCTGCTACTCTTCTATACTTCCTACAATGATCGGCGAGGACTTTCGAACAGGGTTCCGGTCCTGCTTGGGTCAAGAGCAGGACGGTGACATACTGGAACAACCTATGGCGACGAGAAAGTTGCAGCGAATCGTCGTTCGTCCCGCCATTTGACGTTGCTTCACGCTCTTGAAGCGCTCCAGCGGACATCGACAACAGCTTTCGCCAGGGGGACACAGGCAGAGCAACGTTGTCGGCATCGGATCTCTTCTACAGCTCTGCAATATCGCTCCACTTTGCTAACCTCCTTATATGTCCCTAATGAACGCGTGGCGAAGATCTTGATGTAGACGGGCTGTCCTTGGTACTCGAGGCGTCCCGCAGCATGTCTTCGAAGTGCATATGGAGCGACTTCAGCCACTCCGAGTTTAGCTTCATGCGAAGTGTCTTGCAGGTGGCTGGCTCTGCTATTGGGTCACGGGTAAGATTGATGGTGTAGCTGCAAACTATGAGGAGTAGCTCGTCTGGTAATTTGAGCAGGCGGCATCTGGTAGTGGCGGGCTCGCTTGATGAAGTGGTGGGGCTTCTGGATGCAATGTTAGTGATACTCCGCGATGTGCTGGTTGGTCTACTGGGCATTATTTGGAGGCAGTGGAGTTTCAACTTTTGGCAAAGGATGTGGGCGGACTTTGACCCTGGCCGCTTGTACGAATATCCAGTAGAGTCTTGAGCTCGTTGATGAGCATTTGCGTGTTCATGGTACCTTGTGGATTGTGTAGAGCTCACTTCAATGCGGACTGACCCGGCAAATACCGAAAAGTGGGTTCTGACCAAACGCCGCCCAGTCTTTCCATTTGGATGCAGGTTGGAGGCTGACTGTCAGCTGGAGATCGAGCTCTTCACATGCAGACATTGCAAGCATGTAAGATGACACGTTCAGTTTGGTACTGAGAGGCAGGGCACAATGTGAGGTTGTCGCCCTACTCAGCCCAAATTCCTTCCTACAGTTTGCTGGTAGCTCTTCAACGAACACTGCGTCGAAATCGCCGCATTACACAACTTTCCCCCCGGACGCTGTCCCATACACAGCAGCAAATGCTCAAGATCCTCCTGATGCATGCCATTGCGGTAGCTCGGCCATCCCAACATCTCCTGAGATATTCTCACAATCTCCTTGACCGTCCTAACTTCGCGATGTCGCAAGATCTGGCACTCTAGCGGGTGTCTATTGTACTTGTGGATCTTCTGCTGGAGTGCCCGGTAGTGCCGATACAGAGATTCGAGCCACTCTTCTAAAAGAAGATTCCGCAAGGTTGTGCAGCTGCGTAGAAGCGTTGGCTCTTGGACAGGAGATCTGGCGATGTCACTGATGTGAGTCCAGATGATGAGTTTGAGCTCAACGGGGACATCTAGCAGGTGGTATTCCGTTGTTGGAGGCCTTGTACTCATAGTGCTGTCAGTCGATCATGCCTTCGTTGTGGTGCTGGCTACAGATATTCAGCAGGTGGTTGAGCACTTGAACTTTGCACTTATGCCTTTCGAAAAAAAAAATAGACTCTACCGTCCTACCGTCATGACTGTGAGTGAGCCTATGAGTATTATCATTCGCACATGATCGACTTGCAATCCATGCCGAAGTGAAGCCATGTGTACCTGCTGGCAACGAGCGAAGTCTGAGATCTGAGGTCTGTCTCCGGTCATCTGTGTCGGCAGTTAAGATGTCCAACACCGGAATGAATAAGTACATCAGGGCTGCAGACTACTAGTCATCGGGTTGAGCTCCGTGGCATGGTATGTTGTGATCGGAGCGGGTATTGCGGCCAGCGGGCCTGGTTGTGGGCAGCCTGACCCGATGCGGTAATGGCATCCAGCATCGTTGCGAAAACAGCCAAATCGCTTGCAAGGTGATTCTATCGAAGGTCGTGGCGAATACTATGCTTAGTTGTCGCTTTGAAGGAAGAACTAGAATGTCATATTAGCACAGAAGGGCTCGGCGCAAAGGGCATCTCTGATGAAGTATTCAACAACTGCCTTTTTAGCGGCGACCAGTGGTATACTTTTCGAAACTTTAGCTTCAGATCATGTCGTGATGTGATTCTGTCAGGTCTTCCTGTAGGCTTGCGAAGTCGTGTCGCTGCCAATGTCATAGCCATCGCTGGCACATCATCTCCTCCACCTTGACCTGTGGACCCAGCTCTGGCCCTCCCATGTTGAACACCGTCCCCAACCTCTTGCTCGATACTTCGCTCGCACCAACTTCAAAATCTACTTGGAGTCTGCCTCTACTGTGAACTTCCTGTACCCATCCGCATCCATCAATGCGTCCAGCTCCTCAGCCTTGCTGGCCTTGATCTTTGCCAACCAGCCGTCCTTCTCAGGGCTCTTATTGATTGTTTCTGGCTTCTCTTCCAACACGCCATTGGCTTCTAAGATTACACCACTGATTGGGGTCATGATGTCGGAGGCAGATTTGACGGACTCTACTGCGCCGATCGACTCGCCTTTGGCGACTTCGAGGTCTGCTGTGGGGAGCTCGACGAAGACGACTTCGCCGAGGGCTTTCGCGGCGTATTCTGAGATGCCAATGGTGGCTGCATCGTTCTCGTCAGTGGATCGTTCTCGGTGGGTTGTGCTACCGTTTGATCCTACCTGTCTCGCCGTCCTCAGAGAGTTCTATCCATTCGTGGTCTTGTGTGTACTTCTTCTCCGACACTACACAAATTAGCCCGCTGCCCTCACATGCTTTCCTTGTCGACTCCCACCTTTCGCGCTCACACTGAAACTACGGAGAGCCGGTTGAAACACCGGTTGCTGAGCTCTAAGCTTCAAGTATTGTGGTCGGCTGCATCTTGTGAGGTTTGACAAGGCAAAAGAGCGTGTAAAAGCACGGCCGATGCGGCCGACCACAGGAGCTGCCATGTCGTCCAAGAATCAGGTGTAGGTTGTTGTAACAAGGTGAATCACTTCAAAAAGTTCCAACAATGCTACGCTACCCCCGCCGAGGATATGGATGGCCGCTCGTGCCAATTGCGGGCGTCCGATCCGAGATAGTTCTAAGATCTCTCGGCAACGGCCGAGCCAGCCGACCTCAAGTTGTGAAGTGTTGATGGCGAGCACATTGACTTAAGCACAACTCTGTCAAGATGTTATATGAGCTGATAGGCGTGGTATGGATACACCGAGCATATTGATGCGACCACACTGACACCCTTCAGGTCCGCCCAGGCCGCAGCATCAACGAGATCAAAGAGTCTGCCACCACTCCCTTCTCACACTCGTAGCCATCCTGACACTCCCCCAGAATCACCCGAACGACCGGTAATATCATTCTCTCAGCCGGCGGCGTAGTAAGAGGCATCACGAACTGGGGCGTATTCACACTTCCCAAGCCGGCGCGAAAACAGGGCGCAACATACAAAGATGGGCACTACTTTATTCTGAGATTCGATTCGAGCGCAAAGACACAGCATGCCGTGCGCAGAACACTGGGACTGGATCCAAGGATGATCAGATACAGCGTGGTGCAGATGGGGAGCAAGCTGGACGAGATCAAGGATGTTGCGGGCAAGGCGGAGTGGAGAGGTGTTGGCGAGAGCGCTTGAGGGGTTCAAGAAAACGGGAAGAAGGATGGGGGAAAGGGAAGGACTGTAGTGATACCGTCGCGTCGCAGAGAGTGGCGGGAATGTACAGCAAAAAGCATGGCATAAGGTGGCGTTTGAGGTGGGAGCCTGGATTGCCGGCATGAATATGCGGAAGATAGGGGCCACACGCACGGTCGACTGCCACGTGCTCGACTTCACCGTGCCTTTGCCACATACTTTGATGGAGCCGCCAGTCGGTGTATATGATCGGTTAGCTGAAGGCCGAAGCGCGCCAGCGAGGCCGTGATGGTCGAGATCGGCCGCAAAATGAGACACAACTGAAATATGAATTTCGACAGCACACAATAGCTCTTCTGAGTGGCTGTTCTTACAATTTCCAAGCCCATATTCGACGGGCGAAAAGCAGGTGACTGACAATCCGTCGAATTTTGAGTGTGACTGTTTACACCTCAACCTGAGTCCGTTGTTGTGCTATACTTCCACTGAACTGCTTCAAGACTGACGACGATCCCTTGAAGACTCCAGGCTTACTCACAAGCACGATGTGCGCTCGAGGGACATCAGGAGAACAACACAACTAAATGTTGCTGAGGCCGGCGAATACGTCGAGCACATCATCCGATACCTTGATACGTTGTCGAATATTCGAGCTGCTGATTCGGTCGCGCTCTATGATTGCAGTAAGTATATGCGGAGCGACGCTATGCGATATTCAGAGTTACGGAGCGACTTGGAGCAATTGGCATCTTTCGTCTGCTTGGCAATTTCGGAATCGACTTGCGCGCTGCAATACCGATTTAAGCGCTTATCGATATCGAGAGTACGAGCGCTGTCGCCAGTGACATGGCCCATTTTTGCTGGAAGAGCGGATATCGCGCCTGATCGCCGTGGAAGGACTTATAATATCCTTATCGTCTCAACTCCTTCGCGCGCACGGCTTACCGGAGTCTTCTGAGCCTGAGCTCATACAAAGTGGCTGTAAGCAGTAGAGCTTACGAATCAAGCTGTGAAAAGAGAGTACGTGAAGCGCACATTGAATTTACAGAACTGTGAAAGTCACATTCCTTTCAAGAGGTGTGAAGGGCTAGCACGCACGGAAGGCGCACATCGGGGGTTGAAATAGGTGAGAATTATTGCCAATTTCCATGCGTACGCGCGCCTCATATTGAAGTAAGCCGCCTATTTTGAAAGCTGCGCAAGCCAGTAGCACTTCCCAGAGCTGTGTATGCGTAGTGCCCAGTGCGTCTCTCAACCCCAACCTCTAGTCATCAAGGTTCTCCTCCTTCACACCGGTCTTCTCCTCCTTGATAGCGGTCCCCTCGACTTTCACAACACGATCGCCTTCGCCATCCATCTCGTCGTCTCCGTCTTCAGCCTCGCTTTCCTCCCAGCCATCCTCCATCTCCTCGTCCTCTGAGTTCCACTCGCCGTCCGACATGTCCTCGTCCTCGTCCTCATCTTCATCCTCGTCCGCGACTCCCAATGGCCGGTTGAGTCCGACACCTGCCATATCCTGAATGTCTCGGGCGCACTCCCGGTTGATGGCGTACTGCTCCTTGGCCATGACTTCGTCGATGTAGTCGCGTACAGCCATGATAGCCTTGCTGCGTTCAAGAGTATCATCATTCGGGACAGAGCCACACTTGCTGCTGTACAGCTGTGCGGCCTCGATGTCGGTGCAGGAGACCACCTCGTGGCTGGTGCGGAGTTGGTGGTTGTTGTTGTTTGCCTTGACCCACTTGTCGAACTGGCGGAGCTTGGTGTCGGTCTTTGGGCACTTGTTGGTGATGTAGTGGCGGATCTCGAGGTATCGAGTCGCGGGTGTTGCTGGGTTCCGCTGGAAGTCCTGGAGTCTGCCCTGGCTCTGCAGCAACATGAGGAACTTCTTCAGGTTGGCGAAGTCGAAGTCCTTGACTTGTACGATGATGCGCGGGGCGGAGTTTATCAGGAAGGCTTCGGCGACTCGGCGGTACTGGTTGTACATTTTCCCCCAGACGCCGTTCCCGCCGTGGCTCAAGGCGTGGAGGTAGCGGGTGGTGAAGTTGATTAGAGCGTTTGTGGTATGGGTGGGCTTTCTGATGTTTTCGGTTTCGATGAGGATGAGTTCGTCCCCGAGAACCATGAATTTTCCCATCATCTCGAGTAGCTCCGGAGGCGTGCGCTTCAGAACCCGGGCGTTCGCCTGCGGCCTGGGTACGTTCGCCATGCTGATGTTTGATGTGTGTTGGAAAATGCGGCTGGCGACAGTTTTGGAGTAGTCGGATGCAAAATGTAAAACTTTTCGAGGACTAGTTTTGAATGACTCCAACGGCCCGCACGGGTGTGTCCTGAGAGTCGAGTCAAGTCGAGCTTTCACATGCACGCCAAGAATGACAAGCGAGACTCGCCATTCATCCATTCACCCGGGGCCACCCCGCGTCAACAAGCCTACATGACGAAGGCAGAGTAGACAGATCTGGAGATACGGCCAAAGGCAAAATGTCTGAGGGATCAATACTAGAGCCCGTCAAGCCGGCCAGTGAAAAGGAGGCCGGTCTCTAGATGCATCAAGTCTTTCTCGTGCTACATCGATGCTTCAAATGTTCACTTGAGCTACTATCGTATCCTGCTTTCAATCACGCTTAAAGGCACAGTGCTCAGGGTACAGGACCAAATATTCTGTCAAGGTAACCTCAAGATACCGAACTCCGATCCTCGGGATCTGTCAGGCATTCAAGACTAGAACTTGGGAGCGATGCAATAAATTAAACAAAGTCATCCAGACGTCTGATTCAGCTATCTTCTGCATTACATACATCAAAACAGTACCTCGCCAGCTCAATACCAGGTATAGAAAAGTAAAAACTAGTCAGACCTCTACGATTTCAATCTTTGCCTGTAGTGAGTATCCATAGGACTGTGCTCGAAGCTCTCCGTACATCTGTATTCATTCCAGCGCCTAGACAGACTCAACTACTTGGAATCTTGTACATGAGGTATTTGTTAAGTTCCCTTCTCAACAAGGCAGTGCTGGCAAAAGGTTGGTGCCGCGTGGCCGCAGGATTATGCACGCTTCTCCAACCATCGCAGCCCTTCTTCATGTTAGCGCCGATCAACTCTCGATGGAAATATGCTTACGAGACATAGGTAGACTTCGTCTACGCTAGTTGGATCCCGAACGATCTCGCGTCCGCACTGATCAAGATTAGTTTCTGCTCGTATAACTAGCATTAGAGGGGCTCACCTTGCAACCACGATACCAGCCAGGATTATTGACACGATTTTGTAACGTCTGAGCAGTCGCCTGTTTCCAATTCCCATCTGGAGTAGCAGGGTCATTTCCTTTCTGCTTGTTGCGAAGATACTCGTCGTTGGCGTCTCGCTTGGCCAGCAATTTGTTCCAAATCTGTTCAAGATCTTTCTTGCACAGGTTCCGATGATCGATTGCGAGTGACATGATACCAAGCGTCTTCTTGCACGTACACGTGAACCTGAAGTTGGTGGAATTCTCCCAAAACCTTCGTTGCTCAAGTGTTGCGCAGGCAGGAATCGTGCCCGCAACCATGGCTATGATGGCTTGCTGGACTGTGCGTTCGCAGGGATCGCAGACTCTCGTGAGAAAGCCTGGAAAGCGGTTTGGATTGATGACAGTACCAGTAGCCCATTCTGCTGCTGTCTGCCACCATGGCCCAGTGACCCAGTGATTGGGCGCTGTTGGAGGACCCACAAGTCTGAGTCTGTTGAAATAGTGGATCGCTCCTGTGCCCGCCGGGGGAGCAGCGGCGTCAAGACCAAGCAGTCTTCGCGAGTGCCGAGCGCAATCATTGCAGACCCAGAAGCCACCAAATCTGCTGAATCTGGCATGGTGTTCTCGGCATAATCTTCTATTTGGCCCACTGCATAGACCAAGAGCAGTGGCAGGGGGTAGGCTGTTCGCGATGGCCTGTTGTGTTGCTGTCATGCCGATCACTTCCTTCTGCGCAGCGGATGCGCCAATGCCAAAATACGCTCGTCCATGACATTCGGGTGCTAAGCCAGGCCCAGCAGGGCCAGTGTGGCTGGCAGGTAGCCACTGTGCCAAAGGTATTACCTGCGGAGCGGCCATTTTCCTCTTAGAAAGCGCTGTTGCTGAGACTTATACCGACAAGTTTGCGACGTTGTTGAACGCATCGAGGTTGACCTATGAGGGCCATTGCTAAAAGATATCATTGCAGAAGTCATTGTCCAACGACGCCGGATCCGGAGTTGAACGAGTCCATATGTCTGGACAAAGCCAGCCTTATCTTCACGATGCAGCTCAGTACAGCGTGAAAGAAGCTATTCGAAACAAAGAAGGTTTGGAGAGATGTTATGATTACAGACCTTAACTGTCTAGACCTTGAAGGTTTACAAACAAGAAAGGGATGATAGGTAAGTGCGTTTCGTGACTTGTGCGATGCGTTCTATCGGTCTTCGTGTCGAGAAACACCAGCCTCAGCTCAGATGTTCTGTTCAGCAGGTTGGTCAAAGAATTAATGGTGTAACAGTGCCAGTAAAGTGCCTAGGGTACGATCGCTGCTCATCGCCACCAGAGCTCCATTCTTTCCCTTCCAGAGGTAACACATGGCGAGCCACCCGTACCGGACGCTCTGGAGGTCGGTGCCGCAAACCAGGCAAGTGGGTCGCTAGGTCAGAGAACGCCGTTATAGTCATAATCCTTAGGCTGCAGTGATTGAAAGCTCCCATATGCATATACCGGAGATTCCCAGCCATCAGCACCCGTTGCCATATCCTCCTCCATATCATTACCATCTCCAATCTCCTGACCCATCGTCTCATCCTCCTCGACCTTGAGTGCGACGCCACGCCCATCCTCCACATCCCTCATTTTAGGAGGTCGCTGATCTTAGCTATTTTTCTGGCAGGATGGTGGGGATACTGGCTGTGCGCGAGTACAGACGATGTCAGAAAGTTGAGGTGTTAAGAAGTGCAGGCGCCAACGGAGCTTCTGGGATACGAGCACGTTCATCTGAATTGGCGGCAGGATGTCGGCCCGAAACTCGACCCCCTGGCGTCGTTGAAAGTGAATGTCGAAGTCAGGCATATATACACACGCATGTCTGGTAATCCCCTACTTGACAGTAGAATAGGCTCTGCCCAGGGCATACGCTTTATGCCTAAATCTTGCCACCTGCTGGAGCGAGAACAGCCGCGAAGTGGGTCGCGCCAGACCATTTCCTATGACACCTGCAGCTGGAGGATTAGAATGCCACCCTACGGCTGGGACTGTGTTACGCACTACATGGCTTTCGCACCTGATCGAGGTCAGTAGAGACGCTCTAGCACCAAATAAAAGACTGCAACATACCCCATGAAGAGCCACACATCTCGTGTTGGTGGTGGCGTCATTACGTTGCCACCAGCTTTTCTCGTCACTGTCTCTCTCCCGCATCGACACGCCCGATAAGTACCGTTGCGCGACCTCTGCGCTTTGATTTCGTAGTAACATGGGTATGGCTGAGCCATTGAGAAGCTCAGCACGTTATTGTGCTTCGTCATCAGGTCACAGTCGATGCTCCACGCCAAAAGTATCAAATAAATGAAGCTCGACCTTGCCTTTCCCTTTTCCTTCCCAGCAACACCCTCATCGCCTAAACATCCTGAACAACCCACTCAGCGACCCTCCAGCGCCACCCGTCCCATGTCTCGCCGCCTCTTTCTCAATCCACTGCCGCAGAAACTCCTTACTCTTCAACTGGCGCAGGTCCGACACTTTCGTCTCAGTCTGCGGCTCTTGTCGATCGAACGCCATCAGCGTAGGAATCTTATTAATCATATATCGCTGTGCGATTCCACTGACGCCACCAAGATCTGGACTGTCCATCTCAACTTCCACGAAGCCTACTGAGCCCTTGTCCTCGCCGATGCCGTCTCTCTCCAGCAATTCGCGGATGATGGGCGAGACTTCGTCGCAGTCACGGGACCAGGTTGTCATCCATAGTGTAAGGAGTGGGATACGTGTGCTGGCGGAGGCGAGGAGGAGGGTTTGGAGCTCGTCTTCGTTGCGGATGCGAGAGGGATAGAGGCGATTCTTGGCTTGGGCTGGACGCGTAGTTGCGAAGGAGCGAATGCTGCGGAATGCGATCGTTTGGGCACGAAACACCATGGGGACTGTTGTCACATGCATCTTTGCCTGACGGTACGGGCATGCAAGTTGGCAGGTTGCATGTGTCGTGAAAGTACCGGGGTGGTCAACACACAGACAGTGACGTCGCTTCCTGGCGACGATCAACAGCAGCGACTTCACGTCTAAGTGCACCACCAACGATATCAATCGTCTGGTCCCAGCAGTCAACGACGAGCCGCAATAAAGCCGTCATGTCTCTACACCATCATTGTCTTGCCTCCGCCGCTCATGAGTACATGGCAGCACGGAAGAATCAATGTGCTCCAAGGCAATACCCCAAATAATGGCGCAATGTGCCACTCAGCCTTAGTGCTGGTTTCCTACCGCATCCGGCATTTTCTTTCTAAGTTAGAACACCGCACACTGATGCCGCAACTCAGTACAACGACGGAGCGGCCTGCCCCTCGCGATTCACAAGATACAGATCCAAGTGTGACACGACACGGCAGCACCACCCATAGCCGGAGCTTTTGCACTCCTCAAAACAGCTGCAATGTGTGATGACTAGTACCACTAGGCACTTTTACTAAAAGCTATGACTTCTATACGACTAAAGGCAATACTACTTACTGGTAAAACATACCTATAACTTTCCGTGGTTGTACCGTGGTTGTAGACACAACAGCCTCGTTCGTGAATAACATGACAGACTTGGCGGCCTGCCAGCCCCGAGGAGTGAAACTTATTGGTGTTGCCAACGTTGCTAGTGCAGGAGTTGCGACATTGGTTTGCCTGGTCTCCAACACGGCCGTGATGCTCATAGCATGAATCTTGAGACAGTCATCCTTTGACGGATCCAGGCGGTTCCGAGAGCATTTGTGAGTCGATGATGCTTTCCAAGTGGCTTCAAGCCAGAAGAGTCTCCCATCCATTCTCAATCATAACATCGAGCCAGTAAACCTGCTGCTGTCCCTGATCTATTCGTCGCCATGTTTCTTTGACGATATCAAGACATACTCGAATTGGCTTCGGCGGAATCGCCCGGAGTAGAGAAGATAGACGATCAATCGTGAACTTTCGCATCATCGCCACCTCAGCAAAGTCCTTTGTAATGACACTGTCCGTGGTTGGAGCTTCGCTATCTTCGCACACCAGTTCGCTGGCGAATGCCACAAGCAGAAATGGCTGGAAGTCCTTGATCCCGGTCTCGAAGGGAATTTTCTCAAGCATACGCAATGCTTCAATTGCGAAGGAAGTCCGCCATTGGCTCCGCTGACGATTCACGGCTGAGATGTCTTGCGCGTCGTCCAGGTCGAAGTGCTCTGGGTCTAGTCTTGCCGACAGCAGATCAGGGAAGACGTGGTAGAGCTGAAGCAGTCCCGCATATCGCTGCAACTCAGCCAAAGTAGTGACATGCCAGACCGGGGTGTTTTCATCCTCGGTGCTTGCGATCTCGTGATCAGCGGGATACTGCACTGCCAGGAGACGATGCTCCAGATCTTGTGCCCGCTGAAGGTCGTGAGCCATCTGCTGGATGTGTGCCTGAGTGACGAAAGTCTGATTCAGATGTCGCAGTCTATTACTTCGCACGAGTCGCCCGATCTCCCCGAGTACCTCCAGTGTCTCTCGAGCCACCCCATTCCATGGATGTACTGTCTGCTTTCTGCCGGGAAGACCGATAGCACGAGGTAGCCGTATACTTGGCGGCAGAGTTGAGGCATCGGCGGCGTATGCCAGAAGCATGTCCCACTGGACAAGAGCCTCTCGAAACCACGTATACTTGTCATTCGCAACGCTCGTTGCCGCGAGGCTATCAAGCTTCTCTCTCATAGTGCGGTACGAGGTAATATCCAGGTCCTGAGGCCTAAACCAATTTCCGGTAGGTCCAGACATCATGAGCGCGAGCATGGCGTTGTATTCCTGGTCCGATTCATGCCTCACTGCCTCGAGCGCCTGCTCTCGTAGTTGCGAGCCGATTGCAGAGAAGCGAGGATGAACATCGACTAGGCACGCAGCCGCCATGCCTTGAGCTGCTAGATTAACAGCTAAGGAGTCGCTGAAAGCGCTCGACACTGCGGAGCGAAACGGATTCCTTGAGCTGTCGAACATAGAATAAAGCTGAGGCACAACTTTGAAGTAGTACGACAGTAGCTCGGAAGGTTCATGAAAGATCGAGCTCTGAATCCTTGGAGTCGTCTCTTGCACACTAGCGCCTAGAGACCTCAGCAGCGGCTGTGGTGGTGCTTCCGGTCTGGCCTGCCGCACGAGCTGGGTGTCCAATTCAGCAGCCAAGTCGAAGGATAGGTCAGCTTGGGACCAATCAAATTCTTGAGGCTCTGGAAATGCCTCAAAGCCAGCAGTACTGATCTCGTCATGCACGATTTCAGGTCGTGTCTCTGCCATTTGCGGCGGCATTGGAGACGGACACAGTGCCTTCGACCAGTCCAGAAGTTCGACAGTCGGTGACATGTTGAGAGCGTCACCCTGCATCTCACGCGGCGTTTCGACGGGAGTCTGATATGCTGTTGGCGTCGTTGCTTGGGCTACTACTTCGTGCTTTGTAGACCACTTCAAAGGCTGTGAGAAGCCTGGACATATGACACCAAGACGTTCACATCGTCCACATTTCGGACGTTGCTCGTCGCATTTCAGGTGCTGCGATTTACATCGGGAACAGCCTCCACGACTCTTCTTGACTCCTCGCCTGGTGGCCTTCTGAGTCGTTCTAGCCTGGGGTTGCGCAGAGGAGTCCATCATGCCAGGCTCCATCATGCCAGGGTCGACGCATTTGAAATTGGGAAAGATGCGCACGGAGCGGAGCAGAAGCCAGAGACAAGTAAGCTGCCATGCTGTCAAAAATGTATCTATCGTGTTTGGTCGCCTCAAACAGAGGGCCACGGCGGTGATGAAACCATGAGAACGAGCGTCCCAATGTTGTCTAGTGCGAGTGATGCGCTAGATCATATCGGGGTATCCGATACGAAGTGTAAAAGATTATCCACGATCACGTGCGAGCAAAGGCCCGGATCTTGGCACTTTAGTTCTCTAGCTGTCCGCTCTAAACGCGACAGCGATATCAAGCTGCGTACAGTAGGCTGCTTCCAGTTTGGAATATTGCAGTTTCGACTAAGCATTCCTCGGCGCGCTCGTACTATTCGCCCTTGACCCATCGCATTCAGCCTCGCATTATGATAAACCGCGACCGTAAAATTCGTAGCCAAGTGATCCGAATTCCCCAGGCACAATATACCTCTTCGTCTTGGGCAGCGTGTCCATAAATCTCTAAGGCGCATTTAACGTATCCTTGACCACCTGTCCCGGCGTCAGGTCCAGCCACTGCGCGCGTAACTGAAGTAACACAGCTCCTATCGCCGGACGCAAAGCCCAGGAAGCAGGCACGGTTACCAGAGACTGTGCCATCATTCTGGGTCGCGTGTGAATACAGTGCCATGTGTGAAAACTAACAACCGTCTTCCCTTACTTCTCCGCACCTTGCGCATTCCACGGTGCATGCATCTCGACATGCGTGTTTCCTGCCATCTTCTTGACACACTCGCGTTGCACGTTGATATCCATGGCTGCAGTCTGTTCAGCGCGATCGGATCCGCGGTCAGGCCGCTTCATTGTGTCATTGCGGGTGATCCTGTGGATGGCGTCGACGGGACCGACATCTTTCATCTCCTTGTGGCGATAGATATCGCCTTGGAGGAGCTGGGCATCATCAATCGCTCGGAAGGTCTCCGCTGGGTAATGTGGAGGCTCCTCGGAATGACGGCAGGAGGCAACCCAAATCTACCACTCTCCCGAGTTCTGGTGGGCGAAGTTCTTGTAGGCTTTGAGGGTGACGAGCCAGTCTTCCTCAATGTCCACCGTAATCGCGCAAGACTTCCCGTTGCGGTTCCGCTTAGCTGCCCACCAGCGGTGCTTCTCTGCCACGTCCTCATGGCGGGTCCAGTAGACTGCTGTCTGATCGTGGTTGAAGTCGCCGCCAGGTCCTGTGACGAGCGAACCATTGTTGAACTGGCCCTCAGCATTCATGAGTGGCGTGACTCGGGACCAGGAGGCGCCCTTGTAGAATCTGACGAAGCCTTGCTTGGGTGGAGACCGAGTGGCGACTTTCGTATGTGCTTTTGGTAGTCCCTGGAGCAGGCCATCGGGAGAATTGATGGTGAGCTTTGAAATGTCTGGAGTCTGGGTCTGTGTGCTCGACGAAGCGGGTGTAGTCGATGATGCCATTCCCGATGAGCTCGATGCTCGTCCTCGTCGTCTTTCGATGCGAATCGTCTCTGCTTCTTTACGCACTGTCTCCGTCTCCACATCCTTGATAACCATTCCGACTGTGCTCCATCTCGACTTGATCGTGTCCACAGCAAGATCCTGCACCGTGGTCCACTGCCATCTCATTTCCTCGTCTGCCGGATCCGTATGCACTTTGATGAACTCTTCTGACAGTCCTACAGCGCGCAGAGTTTCCACTTCTCCAAGTCCATCTTCCACGGGAGATCTGACTTTTGCCACAGCGTACTCGAACAGGACCGACGGTGAATCATCATCGTCTGACAGGAACTCATCAAAAACTTCCGCGGCCGCCTTTTCGGTGAAGCCCAAGTATTCGAGCATGTCCGTGGTGACCAGATCCAGCGGGAGGTCGTGGAAAACCTCGTCAGTGGGGGTGAACTCCTTGAAACTGACGGAGGCGGATGGGGACGATGATGGTGATGAGATTGATGACGTCGCTTCTGAGTTGGAAGGAGTACTGAGCATGGCTGTGCTGACTTTGCGCTTTTGTCCCGGCTGAGCAGAAATTAGCCCAAGAGTTTGGGCGCGGTTGATAAAATCGCCTGTGAGGCGTATGGAAGTCGTGGCTACGACCATCTTGTGAGTTTTGCGTGATCAGTATGGCGGATTATCTGGCGTGTGCGAGCTCGATGTCAAAGCCGATGATGTTGTGGTTGTGGTGGTCGGCGTTGGAGGGAGCTTTAAATAAAGGTCAGTCAAGCATGGTTGAGAATTTCGTCCTCACTATCACTCACTGTCCTCGATGAATTTCTTCCGCTCCGTGGTCATGTGCCAAGAGCTTCTTATCGGAAGAACATGCTGCTGATCAATACCAAAAGAGAGGGAGACACTTGGTCACTTTCCGATACGTACAATGTAACACAGCTCCTCCCGATGCTCACCAATTTCACGATATCGTGACCTCCATTCCATTACCACTCACTATCAGCAACACCCACCAGCAATACCCGCCTTCTTCGCAACATTCTTATCACTCTTCACCAATTGCACGCCACTACTCTTCCCTCCACCCGCCCCAGGCCCTTTCACACCACTCCTCCGATCATTCAGATCATACTTCCCCGCCTCAATATTCTGATATATCCTCTCCGCGACCTCCAGAAACGCCCTCTCCACATTTTCTCCAGACTTCGCACTCGTCTCAACATACTGCATCACCTTGTTCTGCTTACACCACTCCTCTGCCTCCTCGCGTGTCACCTGCCGACGATTGGGTTCATCGGAGAGGGTAGATGATGAGGCGAGATCACACTTGTTCCCGACCAGGACTACGACGATGTCGTCTTCGGCTATTTGGCGCAGGTCGTGGAGCCATGAGGTCACGGAGGCGAAGGTCTGGCGGCGGGTGATGTCGAAGACCAGCAGTGCGCCGCTAGCACCTCTGAAGTAGCTTCGTGTTATTGATTTGTATGTCTCTTGTCCCGCGGTATCCCATAAGCTCAGCTTCATGTGCTTCTGTTCAGGCTCCGGGGGCGGTTGTCCTTTCTTGCCCTTCGCATCGTTGGGACTTTTCGTTGCGGGCGCAGGTTTTGAGGCGGCGACTGCTGGGTTGTTGATGTTGTATTCGAGACTCGCGGGTGGACCGACTGGGACTATTCGCGAGCCGAACTCGACGCCGATGGTTACGTCGTGGTGCGAGACGAAGCGACCTTCACAAAGGCGTATCGTCAGCTAACGGGCACGGCATCAGCTTTTGATGCTGAAGGTATCGTGGTGAGCGGGATGTCCTACACTTGATTTGCCGCTACCGCTGTCACCCAGAGAGCATATCTTCGCGATGAAGTCGTAGGGTTGCGCTGGTTGCGCCATGGCTGTGGCAGGTGTAGCAGTTGCCAGGAGATGTGAGTTGTTCAATAAGTATCGTTTGCTAGGTCACGACCGATGATACACAGCCAGACGAGTAGGTCGTTTGTTCTTTGTCAGATACATTGCTCACGCATCATGTCCAAGTACAACATGCAGTCTATCGCCAGACTAGACCGGAGGCAGCTCCGCTCACGTCAAGATTCTACTGTAGCTCAATCTACAACGCCGCCGTCTCGACAGCGACCCCCTGGAACTTGATGCTCTCCCTCAGAACTTAGTTCGATAATGCCCTGCTTCGGAATCGCAAAGCTAGCTAGCTTATGCATTATAGATCTTGTCTCATGTCTGTCTCTCCATGACCGCATCTATCATGACCATCTACTCTATCATATCCTTATACAGCGTCTCGACACATTGCAAATCGCTTTCACCCTCCGTCTTCTTTTCTCCCCAAACACGGGCCAACACCACCCCTCCTCCCTCCTCCCTCCCATCCTAATTCTCCCCCCACTTCAACTTAAACCGTCCCTCCGCCATTTTATAAGCCCCCAACTTCTCCACCACCTCCTCCCCCGTTCGCGCCTCCACCATAATCCCACTATTCCCCTCTGACACAAATCCACTCCTCACCGCATTCTTCACCCAACTCAACAACCCATCATAATACCCCTCAACATTGAACACCACAACCCCCCTCGCATGAATCCCCAACTGATTCCACGTCACCACCTCCATTAATTCCTCCATCGTCCCATACCCTCCACTCAGCGCAACGAACCCTCCCCCTACACCCGATTCGATCACTTCCCGTGCCATCAGTTGTTTGCGGGTGTGCATATCTTTTACCACGGTCGTGCGTCCGTAGATCTTCTCGTCTATGCCTGTTGCGGATTTGGCGTCTCCGTCACGCTCGAATTCGAGGAGGGCTTGGGGGATTACGCCGTGCACCGACTCGGGACCCGACAGAGACACTAATGTCTTCGCAATCTCGCCCATGACCCCTGTGCTGCCGCCGCCGTACACGAGGTGGATGCCGGCTGCGTGGAACGCGCGGGCGAGGGAACGGGCGGCTTCGAGGTGGGAGGGGGATGTGCCGGGGGAGGCGCCGCAGCTGTGAGAGGGACGTGTTAGTGTGTTTGTAGGAGGATGGTGGGAGTGGAGGGGACTCACAAGACGCAGACGATGGGTGGTTTCTTGTTAGCCGTGGCATCGGGGGTGTTGCTGCCATTCCGTGCGATAGTTTCGCTCTGTGCTGGATCGCTGTCGATTGCCATGGTGGTGGTGGTGGTGGTGGTGGTGGTGGTGATGATGTTGTTTCTGTAGGTGTTTCTGGTCGTGAGCTGTCGCCGGTAGGCTGTGTATGTGACAAGAAGAGGAGAAGCAACAGGAAGTCCTTGTAGTACGGCAAGAGGCACTCGCACAGCTTTAGAAGATAGAGGAATGCAAGAAGCTTAACGTTGGCATGTGAATCATGCGGACATGTGGTGCATGTTTGACTCGAACTTTGCGATTGGCTTGTGGCTGCGGTTCCAATGTGACCCGAATATGACCAGCGAGCGTGAGCGACGAGGGCGGTAACACCGTAGATGTTACGTAGCATCCAGACATTGGTCTTGTGGCTTGCACACTAACATCATGTGTTATCCTAATGCAGGTAGTGCAGAAGAACTGCGATTGGTTTAGTGCAAGGTACTGTACTGAAGCGGTAAGACGAGGTGAATACTAATCGAGGCTCAAGTATTCGATGACGTGTTTTCAGCCACGCGGTGCAACAAGTTCCTGGCGCTTAACTTTAACTGGGAGTACATGTACAATGGGTATAAGTTTTGGATGAATTGAGCTTCCAAAGCAAGACTTCGTTCTCGTATCGTTGCAAGAGCCGAAGCTCCTGTTTTACTTCGACCTCAGTATCCCTCAATGGGTCCCTGCCACGCGTCATCCCCCAACCCCTGCTCCTCCCCCACCATCTCCTCCTCCCTCCCCACGACCTCCATCTTCTCCAACTCCCTCGTAAAATAATCCATCTCCTCCTCCATCATGCCCTTCTCGACTCCCATGACATCCGGGAAATTTCTAACATTCCACCAACGCGTCAGCGCCCTCAAACTCTGCTCTAGCGGCAGAGCATCTTCCACGGTCCCATCAACATCTCCCACACAAGCACCGCCCATTCCTCCACCACCGCCACTCAGCCAGTCATCGCGAAGCTCTGCAGGGACAGACAGCCAGACAGCGGTAATGATCTTCATATTGCCCTGCCGCCATTTTCGGCCGCAGAAGGGTACTTGGGATTTGAAGAGCTTGAGCGTGTAGTAGCGGAGAGGGTGGACGGGGATTTTGAGTGTCTTCTTAAGATGGTTGGAGCTTTTGTAGCTGACCAGGAGTAAGGCGCGGTGGGTCTTGCGGCGAGTGATTTTCTGCAGAACGCGCAGGTAGTTGATGGCGCTAAAGATGTTGCGGTATGAGTAGCTCTTGAGAGGCGTGGAGGGAAGTGGTGTTTGGGGATACCCAAGCTCGTCGACTTCTGGTGGGTGTGTGAAGTCTAGCATATCCGCAACGGGAGACTGTGGATTATCCTGTGGTTCGTCTCGCTTCAGCTTGATGGGAGGCGGTGCGGCATCATCTTCCGATTCCTCGGCGGCAGCGTCGTTCGTGTTTGCTACAGGCGAGGACGGTACTCCATGCCGCGAGTTGGTCTGGCAGAAGTAGAAGAAGTTTCGCTCATCGCGGTCCAACTTGTAGTGACATGCTCTGCCGATCTCTTGAGTCTGCCAGAGCTTCAAAATGAGCGGCACGTAATTCGAGTCGAGCAGCAACTGGGTCATGTACTCGTATTGCAAGGTGTGCGACACCTTGAACCACTTTAGCAGAAGAAGCAGTATCCCACTGAGAGCCTTTGCAGTGATCTCCTGTGATCGAAGCTTATCGAGCTCTTCTGCGGTGTTCTCGATGCTGTCGTTGTGTCCGTTGACGCCATTCTCGAGCGGCTTCGTCCCGTTTACACCATTGGTATCGTTGAATTGAATGCCAGCCTGCAGACCGTTCTGTCCGTTGCCCTTAGTTACGAGATCAGTAACGTTTTGCAGCACCGCCTTCAACAAAACGATGACCACACTCTGTAGATGTGGCAGTGAGTCGTGGTAGTAGTCGTTGACCTTCGCAAGTCGTCTTTGCTCGTCAGTCTGTGCGACCGGCTGTCCCTGTTCTGCAGTCTCCTCTGGTGCAAGAGTCGGCACGAGCTCAAAGTCATCAACTTCCGGCAGATGTCTGTCATCTTCAGGATTCTTCCATCCTCGTTCTTGCTTCATAAAGTCGACACGAGCTTCCCAAAGCTGCTTCATCGCCCTGGTGGCACGCATTCGTTGAGCAAAGAGATCAGCCGCCTCAAGAATGCTCGCAGGCACATCTGACCCTTCCCATCGTCTGCCGACCAAAGCATCCTGCAACTCTGTGGTCCCTTTGCCGCCGAGCTCGTTGCTACTTGCGTCGAGTGGTGGGTACAGAAAAGGGAACATCTGATTCGTTTGATAGTTTTGCTTCTTCCCGACCTTACCAGGACCGGCAGGCGATGGTGGAGGCGAGGGCGCTGGCGTGGCGATGTGCACGGGCTGATGCATGATCGAGCCAGTCCCTACGGTTGGCGCGCCGGCAAACATAGCTTCGTTCATGGCAGCGTAGCTTGGTCTCCGGTGCTTGAGAGGAGGCAAGATGCTGTTGTTCTCTGGCTCCAGCGCGAAGAGTGGAGGTGGAGGCTGATAAGCTGGATACTTCGAGCTGATCTCCTGCCGGAAAAGATGGTAATCCAAGGGCGATGCGGTGATCAGAGGTTGGCCGCGGGTATCTTTTTCGTCTCGAGTCTCGGCTAGGGCCCTTTTTACGCGCTCAACGTCTCTTATGCCACCAAATGACACAAGAATCGTCTTCCAGGCCAGCAAAAGCATCTTGGTCAATGGTATTGGCGCATACTCGTCCCACCGTAGCTTTGCGACTATCTGCGTGAGGTAGTTGAGGAGATTCGGCTCAAGAGCGAGTATATCGCCCCGCAGCTTCTCCCCGGTCCCTGTTGTCCTGGCTATCTCAATGAACAAATACAGTAACGTCAGGCTACACCATAGCTCGAGGCTTTCGTCTATTCTGCGGATCTGGGGCTCATTCCGTGATGACATGTCCGGTGCTGCGTTTTTAAAGTCGGTATCGCACGCCAGTCTGAGCGTATCGTATATGGCTCGCAAGCCGCCACATGCATGGAGAGCGTCGACCATGGCAACAATCCATTGAACTTGCAGGCTTGAAGATCCATACTCGTCAAGCCTAGATCCGCCCAGCTTGCTGTCGTTGAACAGATCTTCGAGAGCACATCCCTCCTGGCGACCAGCAGTCTCTTCCCAGACCCCCAAACCAATGTAAGTCAGCACCATCAACGCCTTGGAGACATCCTGCTGTTTGGATCTGTCCTGTAGCACATTCACCCATCGCTGTATGAATGACCTCCGCGCATCCTCAGTCACGTCCAGCCAGTCGAGCTTTCCATCTTCTGTCGCCCTCCACTCATCGTTGAACACTACTTTGCATCTTCGCAACTTTGCATCTTCCTCCTCACTGTAGCTGAACCACTCTTCTATTTCGACTGGGAACGACTGTGCATCTTGGTAATCGAAATCATAGACCTTCTCATGCTCAAGCAGCTGCTGTTTCGGCGTGATCTGGGCATTTGGGAAAGAGTTCCGGATTCGCTTCAAATCGGCCAAGGTCAAGCTGTCTGTTGGGTCTTGGGGGAACTCTCCAGTCTCTGCAGGCTGTGCAGGAGGTGCAGGAGGTACAGGAGGTGGCTGCGATGGGGGAGGCTGCGAGCTGTCGCGCGTCAAAGGCGGTCGTGCTGGCGGAATGGCTCGTGTTGCTGGTAGCTGTTCGCCCGCTTCTCCCTCTGCCACAATTCCCTCTGCCGCGGTGGTGACTCCCCCAGGTCTCACCACCAGTGCATCTTGATTCCCATACGCGGTCTCCACTTCGTCATCCACAGGTCTCATGGTAGGACTCCCTCCGGCTGGAGGGAGAGAAGGATTCTCCACCTCGTCCATTTCGCACTATTCGCTGGTGGACCACCTCCATTACGCGTCACTCTGCTGCATGGTGTGCATATTGGTCGTCGCTGCTCCTGCAGTGAGAGATCGCAGCAGTTGCATGTGCTCAATCGTGGGAGGTCGCGTGAAGGGTGCATGAAACCACTGTGGTATCGGCTGTGGCTGCCGTGGCTCTAGCCATTTCCCAAACTCCCTTCGCGTCACGTCCAGCAGCATCGAGATTCGGCCAACACGACGTTGCTCTAGACACTGCGTTATACGGACTGTATGCTCAGCTAGCATTCAATCGCTTGGAAACGGGTCTATCTAGCACCCGCAAACGGCGGCGATCACGATGACTCCCAAGACGCTGGATCAGGTAGACCAAGAGCTCTTCGACACTGATACGAGTGTTAGTCACGCTCGAGCTGTTGCCTCAACTGGGAACGAGAACAGTGTAAAGGACCAGCCACCCGCTGAAACATGAGAGATGACTATCAACTTCGACACAGACTGAGCATCGACAGAGTAACACTATATCCAAATCGTCCCACAGCACGAGGCTCGGTTCACGAGCATCACGATGGAACATCAACTTCCGACTGTTCTCTTTGGGACCTCATATTACGTGGAATCGCAAAAGAACTACAACTCTGCCATCAAAGACCGGTGGCAAATGGGCTGAGAACTGCATGTCAAACATGTGTTACCTCCGCCTCTTGCACCCACCGGGCTCTGTTGTCGAAGTTTGCCAATCCGTGGAGAAACGCATTTCTGAGGCCATATTGTGCTAGTTATGGTTGAGTATCGAATCGATATGCATATTGCATGCTCAATCCGGTCATACAGCCCGATCAGGCCATGTGCTCCGTCGCAGCATCTAGCAGTCTCATGTGGTGACCAGCGCGTGCCGCGCCCACATCAAGGCCATGACCTGGTGACAGACCAGGCTGGACAGGGTGAATACACCACCTGGCATGGCCCCATCAAAGCTGAAGATTGGCCAGCATCGGGCGGCTCCGTACCACTCCGCGCGACGCAGTGGCATGTGATCAAAGCTTAGAACTACCACTGACAGACGAGTACTTACACTTCGCAGCCTGATCTGTAGCCGGTTAGTGAACCGCATCCGTTGCGTGGTCCTGCACAGCTCGCTCATCAGCTGATGCCACCAGGGTCATTCGAGCCTTGTCTGATATGCCGCGCGGTATGAGACATATCAATTGAGCCGCACGATTCGACAAGCTTTTCGGGTCCGCTTTCGCTTCCTGATCCCCGTGCTTAGTCACTCAAAGGCCGTCCAGGATGGCAACCTCATATGTTGCTTGTTACGAGGCAGTCACCCTATAGAGCCCGTCCAGCGTGATCACATAATTTTCTGCGATTATCGAACCAATGACAAGAACAAACTCGCACAAGTCGACTTCCGTGCTCTCAGCGATATGACCGTATCGTATGACTACGCCATGCAGACGTTAATGGGTCTGCCACCGAAGGAACCGAAGAGGCAGAACTGGTGAGTCGCGCTATGAGAGGACCGTCGTTGACCGAAATCTGATTGCTGAATTGCGCTTCAGGTACTGGGTCCCGAATCAACGCTCAGACGATGTGCTTTTCATCAAGAAAACATGTTCAGCTTCTGCAACTGTCCGGAAAGATGGTACGTTTGTAGCTCCCGGCTGTCCTCAACATATGGAGGCAGAGGGAAAGTGTTGAGGCCAGTCTATGCGTTTTGGTAGGGAGTGGGTCAGTGCTAAGCGACCATTCATGGGTCTTACCGCGGTACCAGCATTGTGTCAGTCGGTTCTGGGCGGCGCTCCATGTATACCGACGTCTACTGTACGTACTGTAGGAGCGAGGGAGCCTTGGAGATATTGAAGTAGGGGTTTTCCGCGACCGGCTCACGGCTCGGTCCGGTGCGAGCCGTGTGGATTATCTGGCAGCGGAATTTCTCCTGACGAACACTTCAGCAACTGATATGAGAACCAACGACCTGCACACCATCAACGCATTCAGCTTCATACTCCTCGATGCGCAAGGTCACAGCACATGCAGGAACAAATTACCACTCACGAGTCAGCCAAGCAGCCAACCATCCAGACCCTCTGGCCGTGAAATACCTGGTTCGTGCAACCAGCCCTGCTCAACCTGAAACAGCGGCATCCACACTGCCACTCTCCGTGAACCACATGGCCTCCACACATGTCTCTGCTATAGCGAACAAGAGTTTGTGTCCGGGGCCATTGTTTGATCGAGAGGATCTGCTTGGCGGGAAAAATGAATAGGCGAAGAGCCTGCCATAGCTTTCGTGCGCTTGGATCCACAGTTCATCCTCACTCTGCGTCTGGCTAGAAATACGTAGCGCTATGTACGCGAGTGGAAGGCGCGTATTTGGTTATAATGTAAGTCCAGACCTCCCACTCCTACTCTACTCTACTCGCCTCGCTCACTTGCTTTCTCAACTATCATTCACTGCATTTGCGCTGGTCGCTCCTTGAAAATCAAATAAAGTCACATTCACAGTCACTCCTTTACACACTTCCATCCTCGTTTTCAACAGCACAGATTACCTCAACAGACATGTTCTCCCACGCTCTCATCCCGGCCCTGGCAGCCTTCGCCTCCACAGCCGCAGCCCTCAGCGGCCAAGCCACCTTCTACGGCGGCAACACCCAGGGCGGCATGTGCTCCTTCTCAACCTATACGCTCCCCTCCGGAATCCACGGCACAGCACTGTCCGATGCCAACTGGAACAACAGCGAGAATTGCGGGCGATGCGTGAAAGTGACCTATGGTGGGAAGAGCCTGACGGCCATGGTATGCGCGCGCTCCCCAGCATCGTCGTGAAATGACGCCCCCACCAACCTCCTTCGAGATCACAGATCAATGCCCCGGCTGCGGAACGAATCATCTCGACCTCTACCAAGATGCCTTCACGTCCCTCGCCGACGCTTCCAAGGGCGTCATCGATATCGACTGGGATTACGTCGATTGCCCCATTACGAGTCCGCTCGAGATCAAGATGAAGGAGGGCGTGTCGGCGCACTGGTTCTCTGCTCAGGTCGTTGATGCGAACAAGGTAAGTTCAGCATTCTATCCGTCGAGCAGACGGCAGCGTCCAACAGAGTCGTGTAGGGTGTAGCAGACCTCCAGTACAGCACGGACGGCGGCAGCACCTGGAAGTCGGGCCTTACACGCCAGCAGTACAATTACTTTGAGCTGTCTTCTGGAACTGGCAGCGATTCCTTTGACGTCAGAGCTGAGAGTATTGATGGTGATCAGGTCGTGGTCAAGGGATGCACGGCTACTGGTGGGCAGTCTTTCAAGGCTGCTGGAAATTTCTGAGCGTGGTCTACCGCAGCTGCGTGAAGCGTAACGAGATATGGACATAGGAAACAAGAAAGAATTCATTCACGATTCAACTGCTCTCTATGCTAGCTCGGCTGCTGTCATAATGAGGGCAGATTCCCGGTTTGTGGCCGCTGACGTCGCCCTGGTTGGTGTACTGCCACCGTTTTACGAGAAGAAGACACATGCTGGGTATTATGCAGACCTATCAGCCATTGTCTCCTCATGTCACAGTCTTAAGTATCCTCGGGATTGTGTCCAGTGAACTTGGTCTCCATAACACCTTGCACCTGTGGACCCTTCTTGATGATAGTGTCGGTGTGATAGATCTTGGGAACGGGCATCTCCTTCGCTTGTAAGTATCCGCCGGTGATGTCGTTGATGAACTGCAAGAGATGTTAATGAACGCCGCAGCACGAGGTCGACGTCAAGATACGAACCTTCTTGAACTTTGCACTGTCTCTCACGTAGCACTTCCGAGTGCTCTCGGCATGTGCGACCAGAGACGATGGGCTGGAGAACCTCTTCTGGCAGGCTGGGCAGCCGAAGACCTGGCGAATGTGTGCATGTGCCATGTGCATGTTGAGATCTGATGGCGAGTCGAGTCTCAGCCCGTGGTTCTCACAGCTCTCAAACGGGCAGAGGTAGCCTTCCATCTCGCTGTAGAATCTCTCCGCGCTGTAGTCTGCGGAGGTGCAGTCCCACCACCGAGACTTGAACAGGTTGGTGCTGTCATCTGCGGCGAGCTCAGCTTCTCTCTTGGCTAATATGCTGTTCCAGCCATCCTCTTTGGGTGTCTTGGGCTCCTTCGAGTACGGGAAGAGCTTCTCCGAAGTCTTTGACTTCCACACTGAAGGCTCCTCCTTCTTTGGAGTGCTCACTATGGGTTCCTCACTGTCCAGGGTCGAATCACGGCGGCTTCCAGTCTTGAGCGTACCCTTACGGCGAGCGGTGGTCTCGCTGGCAGCCGTAGTCGCGGTGGCGGGGTTCGCCGTCAATTTTATGGACATCCTGCTCATAGAGGAAGCCACATCATGCGAGTCTGGGCCCGGAAGTCGTGGCCAGCTCTCGATGACAGGTCTCGGGACAGCAGGATTCCGAACATGCATATCGATCAGGTCGGTTGCAGGAACGAGTGGTCTGTATCCTCCCATCTGAGCCTCATCTGCTGTGTCAAGCAAAGAAACGCCTCCTTCCTCGTCATCTGGTGCTTCGTCGCGCGGGGAGTCATCGATGCGGCCCGGAGCCTTTGAGCTCGAGGTCTTGTTTGCCGCGAGGTTGCTGAGAAACCTATGTGGAGCATCCATGATCTGGCTGAGGACGTACTTGTGGCTGATGTTGCGGAAGAACTCGAGCGGGCGGATATTCGGACATCCGTTCCTTTCCAGATGCTGGATCATGAGGTATGCGCGGATGAAGTGCTGCTTGCAGCCAGGACACTCGACGTCCTGATCTGCTGGGTGGTTCTGTCAAGACGTCAGCACTACGATCGTCATCGTCTACGTCTGTGACTCACCTGTGTGCGGTGACGCTTACGGCCGCCGAAACTCTTGAAATCCTCACCACAAAACTCACAAGTGATATGCGCCGGTGGATTGTCATCTGTCGGCTTCTGCCTACCTTCGACAAACGGCGCCATTGCGTCCACCTTGTGTACTGTAAAAGCATCCCAGTCCTCGAAGTCAAATTGGCCAGGCTGCGTTGGTGGGAATGCGCTGCCGAGTTGCTCTCGCTTCTTGATGTCAAGCTTGTCGCACTTCTTGCAGAAGAAGTGATCGGGCTCGTTGTGCTTGTGCTGCTTCATTTCTCGCTCGGTCTCGAAGCGCTTCTCGCAGTCCAGATAGGGGTAGTCACATTTCACAGTGTGGCTTTCCTGATAGCTTTGCCGCGGCTTGGAGGCGGCCCTGGCGGCGACTTCGGCCTTGTCCCTCAAGTCATAAAGCGGATTAGCCCCCATGATGAGGTGCTGGTCGGTGGTGGTGATGGTGATGTTACTGTTGGTATTGTTGAAATGTGATGTTCGAAGTTTGGACTTGAAGTGCTGTTTTATGCAGTGGTGTGGTCAGTACTGCTGCGACTCATGCAAGTGCGAGCCGTGTGCAAAGTGAGGCAGGAGCTATTGAGCTCCACCGCGAGATCACGTGCAAGGGCCTCAATCCTGCTATTATCAGATTGAGGTGTATCGATTGATGTGAAACATGAGTCAGGTATGCGCAGGGGAGGAGGTCAATACTTGCTACCTACGGCCACTGTGTTGCCTCTGTGCATCACCCTTGTTCCAAGTCTCTTCAGCCGTGGTGCCGGGGGGCATAGATATCGGCACGCCGTTAGCGCTGGGCGAGCCGTTGGCATAAGGTCTACCAGGTCCGCTTCCACTTGGATCGCCGTTCATGTAGCCACTCTGGCCCGCAAATGGCTGACCAATGTCTGTGTTCATCGACGACTGCGTGAAAGTAGGGCCATCACTCTTCTTAGAGTCCCCGACATTCAGTGGCAGTAGCGGTGCCTTGCTCTTGCCTTGCTCTCTCGCGCGCTTGTCTGCCTTTTCGGCGTCCGAAGTCCTATCATACAGGTACAGTCCCACAAAGGTCAGGGCAAATCCAAAGCCTTGGACGTTCGTCATGGGGTTGCCAAACCAAACGATGGCAAACATGATGACTACCACTCGTTTCATCAAGCTTGCCACCGAGTACGTAACAGGAGAGGTCATGCCCAGCAAGACAAAGGCGATCAGGCTCTGCAGGAAGTGGAAAGTACCGTTAAAGATGAACTCTGCAGCCAGTGCTCCATGGTCGAGTGAGCCAGGTCGTTCTCGCAGGTCGATCGACGCGTCCTGGAGAAAGTCTGCTGCTAGCGAGAAGCCTTCGGACCAGAGCCAGATCGGGCACGTGAATAAGAACGCCATTGCTGACGAGTAGCACAGAAGATTCAGCTTGTCGGGCTTCCTTCTACCGATGGGCGCCATGTCTGCTTCAGCTTTTGCAGCTTCGTTGAAGATCTTCTTCGAGACAATATTTTGAGTCACGAAGAGCACAGCACTGCCAAAGGCATACACCAAGCCGATGAAGTCGCCCCCAATGTTTGCGGAACATGCCAGAATGACTCCAAGTGTGAGTGGCACAAGGGATAGATAGGTCGGGACGGAGTACCTAATGTCGAAGAACATTCTGTATGCGACGACTGTCATGAGAGGCGAAAGTCCTTTGATCGTGTGTACCAGAGATACGGGTATCCTTGACATCGCATCGGAATTGAGAATGTGCCCGCCAATCTGGAAAGCTGTGAGAGGGAGGGTAGCCATGATAAGCTCCTTATCAGGTCGTCGAATGCCATTCTTTAGGACCGGTACAGCGTCGCGGACGGAGCGGTTATGCTTCGCTATCCGTGCGAGGAATATGCACCAGAATGACACCAGTAGGAATTGTATGATGGTGAGGGTGACTGGCTTAGGTAGCGCGGTCAAGATCGCCTTGGACGAAGTGTTGGTCAGAATTGATGTCCCATACCAGAATCCGCAAAGGACCTGCCCTGTGTCAGTTCCATCTCCTTGGCATACGGGTCTACCGCCCTCCAACATACCACTAATCGCAGGGACACAGGCGCCTTGAGTGACTCCGCAATCTCGCGCGCATTGTCGCTCACGCTGGCCTTCCTCATCCTCACCGTCCTAATCGCCTCGCTCAAGCTCTTTTGCCGCGACTGTCTGCCACCGGCAAGTGTTCCATTCGCCCAGGATGACCACGTCTTTGTAGCCGAGTCCCTCTGCTTGCGTGCAGGCCATCGCTCGCTTGAATGCAGGCCGGGTGGGAGTCCGTTGTGCAGAGGCTTCGGACTCGGCCCAGGGGAGGAGAGTGTGTCATCTTCTCCGTCAATCTCTACTGCCTGATCGTCAAAGTCTGGGAACTTGGACTGGCTGGGCATGGAAGCGGCATGGTTGATCGAGGGAGAGCGCCGGCGCTCGGTCGTGGTCGTCGTGGTCGTCAGGTGAGGCACCATCGCAGTGTGTAAGAAGGAGTCACTGCTGTCGCCGCTCCATTACAACTGTCGCGAGCACTGCAGAATGATGTTGTTCTTCTTGGTGCAGGTGTTGGCGGTCGTGTTTCGCAGCGATAATCTGATGGCTCCCAGTCGTGCCGTTTAGGCAAAGTGATGGTGTGACAGACGGGTGATAGCTCCGCAGCGAAGATCAATGTCGCCAATCCATGCGATAGTTCTATGCTATAGTTCTACATACGACGCCTGCTGCCCAGGAAACTTGTATACTGGCTGATTAGGATGAGAGCACGATGCTGTCGACCAGCATCTGGGCATTGACCGGCCTCATCCACTCGCACACTTCCACCATGCAGGCAGCTATGCAAAACGGTGCATCGCCCACATTCTCCTTCTCACCGCACTGGAGTCTTCTTGGACCATGGCACATAGGCACACGAGGCATGCACACGCCTTCCCGACGTGAAAGAAAGTGCTCAAAGCTCACTCATATCATGAACAGAGGCGAGCTGGGCATCGGATCCTCTCGAACGACTCGGCGGCTTTCGTTCTCTTGAGTATAGCAGCTCAGCAACGTATCGAAGTTCCCTCGCAGTCAATGCAACGATTGCGTGGGCAAATGTCACTGCCGAACTGTCGGCCCCGCCTGCACATCCAGGACCTCGCCATGCCTCTGCGGCTTTCACCGTGGCCTTCCCACAGGTTGAGTGGCAAAATCTCACCGACATCTATGGCTGGGCTGCTCTGCAATGGCAAGCTTGGACCAGGGGAGAGATTATCGTTCACTCTGACACGACAGAGGTTCTGACTTTGGACACTGGTCACATTCTCGAGTACTGGATCGACGAGGTCCCCTACTTCGGCGGCGACTACTACGTCAACGAGCGAGCGCCGGTCATCTTGCGACTGACACCGGGCTCTCACCGGATCGACCTCCGCATCGTGAGAGACGTCCGCGCCATGGGAGGGGTGGGTGAGCCTACGGTGGCCGTTCAGCTTGATCTCAAGGCAACTGCTGGTGGCCTCGAGCCAGCAACGTCGACTGGATCGAGTGTTCTCATATCCGACTTCGTAGGCGATGAGCGCAATGCAGTGCTTGCAAGTCCATTTGCATCGGTCATAGTGCGGAACAGCGCTGATGAGGATATCACGATTTCTGATATCTCGACAAACCGCAACATCTGCACTGCCGAATTCATTGAGAAAGTAACACTGCTACCTGGACAAACCAGACCTGTCTTGTTCAGAGTAGGATGCGTCGGCTCGACAACCGGCGTACCATTCTTGCGCTTCGATCTCGAATACCGTACTACAAACGACAAGGAAAGACGGGTTTTGAGTGTACCTGCTGGCATTCGCGTTGTGGGCCTGAGAGATCCGCAAAAGATGACCTACCTGCATCCTGGCGGTATCGTGTCCTACGCTATCCTCCGCCCACCTTCAGAGAATGCGACCAAGTTGGCGAAGGATGACGAAGCCTACCCTGTTCTGCTGAATCTGCATGGAGCCGGAGTCGAGGCCGACAGCGATGTGGTGCGGCATTCTCTTGATGCGGTACCAGATCTCAAAGCTTGGGTTCTTTTCCCCACCGGTGTCACGCCTTGGTGTGGCGATGACTGGCACGCCTGGGGCTTTCGCGATGTGGAAGCTGCAGTAGATGCAATTTCGTTCTGGATCTCGCAAGTCGAGTGGCAAGGTCCCGGTGTCAGTCAAGACAAATGGCTCGCTAGTGGCCACTCAAATGGTGGGCAGGGCACTTGGTACACGCTTCTTCACAGGCCTGACAAGGTCTTTGCCGCGGCACCGCTCAGTGGCTATTCTTCCATTCAGAACTATGTACCGTACACTCTTTGGCAGGTGGCGGATCCTGGACGCACAGCGATTGTGCAGGCGTCTTTAAACAGCTATCGCCACGAATTGCTTTTGTCGAATGCCAAGGATATACCTGTCCTGGAGCAGCACGGATCATCAGACGATAATGTTCCTGTCTACCATTCGAGACTAATGGCGCAATTGATCCAGCAGGCTGGCGCTGACAGCACATACGTGGAAGTCCCTGGCCAGCCACACTACTGGGACGGCGTGCTCACCACGCAACCGTTGAAAGACTTCTACGAACAACAGCTAGCGCTTGCAATCACAAAGACGGCCGGGACCGCTCTCAATCTTCGCAACTTCACCCTGACAGTTGCCAATCCAGGCGATACAGGGTCCAAGCATGGCGTGAAAGTCTTGCAGCTTGCGATACCTGGTCGCTTTGGAACTATTGATGTCCTGTTCGATCCAGTCACATCGTCGTGTATCCTTACGACCACTGGGATCCGGATGTTCTCCTTACCACCATACTTCCAGGACTGCAGCTCGGTCACCTTGGACAGCAAGAAGCTTCAGGTGCAAAGTCAGCGTGTCGATGACCAGACTACATTGACGCTTGTCGACGGCCAATGGCAGGTCGAGGATACCATCGGCAACATTCCACCATCGACCTCTCGTCATGGACGTCAACTGGGTACCATGGATGCAATTCTGCGCACCGAAGGCGCTTTCTCCATTGTTCGCCACACAAACAGCACCGCAACCTCTCATATTGCTCTCCAAGTCTCACGGAACCTGTGTCAATACTTCGCCGCCGATACTTTGATCACTGATTCCTACAGCTCGGCGCTAGAACATAAAGGCAATATGATCAGCATCGCCGTCGGAGATGACTTGCCACCTAGCCACTCTCAGACAGATTCGATAGAGGTCAGCTCGGACGATGTCTACATCCATGGAGGTCCGCGATATCCTGCAGTCGCAGGCCGTGGCTTGGCAGCCATATTTCTGCGGCCATTACCACTAGGCCGACTGGAACTTGTGGTCTGGGGCTCTGATGAGGCGAGCTTGCCACTGGCAGCGAGGCTTGTCCCAATGATGACTGGAGTCGGCCAGCCAGACTTCGTAGTTGCAGACGGGACCATGTTGTGGAAAGGCTTGGAGGGCACACTCGCTTTGGGATTCTTCGACAACGACTGGCAAGTCTCGAGAAACTCGTTCTTGTCCTAGTCATCGATGCTGGAGCGGTGCAATGTCTACGACGAAATCTGATCGTCCGATGCACCGACGGATGCGTCTTTGTCTTTGGCGATTTCAAAACGAACAGCAATGCATGGAACAACACCCTAAGCAGCAGCTCGGCAACAGCCAGCCAGGCTTTGTCAAGACATCGGATAGGTGTGCCAGAGCTTCAAGTCACCAGCGGCCGCGCTTACTTTGCTCATGCAACATCAGGCTTTGTCAGAACGAGACTCCACATAGACAACACGCATGACCGAAGCTTATACATGATGCTCGTCCAACGACTCAGATTCCGAGAACCCAACTATTGTCGTACTCAAGTGACCATAAAGCTTAGAGTATCTCATTCTTGCGCAGGTGCCACGGTATTCGTCACTGATCCATTGTCCTAGGTATCTTGCGCACTCTAGCAGTGGCCGAGGCATTGAAAGTTCGGATTGAAGAGTGTTCGTACCGACTCTAAGCTTCAGCGCACAACTTCTAATCGCGTGCGCCAACACATGATCGAGAGCTTGCTCCGCAAAGCATGACTTAGCTGCGTGAAAGCATTCCGTGGGGGTCTGGCAATCTGGATCCAAACGTTGTGCGTCTCAGACGACACGCCACGTTCGCGCTTGGCGACATGGCTGGTCAACCCGTGAATTTGGCACGATGAAGTATTGAACGTCAGTCTCAAGGCTATGGGATATTCCGGACCTGCCATAGCACTTGAGCCTCAAAGGTCGCCATATACGAGCATATCAGCTCTGTGAATTTAGGAGGCATGTGCCGTTCTACTCCATTGCCAGAATATTCTTCGTGACAGTGCAGTACAGCCACCCACTAGGGTCATTCGTTCTGTGGACCAGACAGAGACTTCCGGCGCCAACGAGACCTTGTCATAGCCTTGCCCGTTGAAGAGGCGTCAACCACTGGGCGACTGATCCGAGCCACATATATTTTCTCGAGCTCTATTCCACGTGGATCGTGCATACATCTGCAACGATGCCACGATAGTAAATTCATTGGTTGCATGGAAGTCCAAGAATAAACTAGCGTCAGGACTCGCAGTCGCAAATTGCTTGAGACGCTATGATTTCAACACCTGCCCAAACTGGTCACATTCGACAGCTGCGAAGACCAGAGGTCGAGAAGGAACACTATCCGGACAATGGCTGATGAGAGAGCCTCAAAGTAACCTCCCGGGCAAAGCATTCGTACTCATCACAAATCTCTTGCGCAGATACGCGGGAAAGTCCTTCGATCGCTTGCCGAAGATGATATGTAAGAATGCCTCCAATTCGGGCTGGATTGTCCTTAGACATCAGTACCAGCGCCAAACCTTTAACTAGCATCAACAGGCTCAACACTGGTACTTCCTCCATTCCATTTCGATATCCTGGAACCAACAGCCGCTGACCGCGACTCAACATGTTCATTCAACTCCCCCGGCGTCATCAGCTTGATGCTGGCTCATGTCTTCGCAGCTGGCCATACCTACATGTAAGCACTGCAACCTTCTCCATCACATCACTTGCTCGCAGCTGTCAACCGCAGCCTTACCTTTGAAGCAGGAGAGGCTGTCTGCCACACGTCGTTCATGCTCTCGACTCAGCCTGGCACACCATCCTCTTGCGATGGCTGCATCAAATGCATGTACTGCGCCGGCAGCGGCAACCGTGGAGACAGCAACACTCGCGAGCTCACACAGGCTCAGTTCCCAGTCATCTACCTCCGCTGCCTCGATTCCCCGCGACCGGAACACTTTTTAGGTCGGGGTTCGACGTGCGCCGCATCAAAGGCGGGCCTAAGTCTCCACCCCTCCAATCCTATGACCTTCCACTGACCCAAGCGTTCCACCACAGGGCCTACCCCTGCGTCGAAGTTGTCCTGGACAATCAAGACTGACCCAAATGGTTCTGCAACTGTGGGCAAAATGCTCCACAAGTGACCCAAGAAAACGGACTTCCAGCCCTCTCTGAGCCGGACCCGAACCCTGACCCAGGAACATCCATAAACTTTGGAGCAGTTCGTAGACAGGTCAGGACCAAGTTCCTTACCCACGTTGGCGTGTGGCTTCTGTGCCGGTCAAGTCGCTTCAAAGCGCCCCGCCCACCACTCTTGTTGGATGGTGCGAGCGGGGATGCTATGCAACAGGATGGGCGAATGGATGGTCAGGAGACGGAGTCTGATGGCTTCGCCACCGAGGACGACCAGATGGCAGCTCCTGCTGAAGCTGAGGGTCGTGGCCAGGATATGCAGCTTGATAGTTCCGCCACCGAGGATGACCAGATGGCAGCTCCTGCTGAATCCGAAGATGGTAGTCAGCATATTGGTTTCGATGGCTTCGTGAGGATGCCCAAGCAGTAGGGTATTACCATCTTCGACTAGAGGATGTTGATCTTGATGCGGCTGATCAACCTCCGAAGTGAGCGATCGGACATCCGGGGCAGAGGAAGCCGGGTGGAACAAGTTCTACAAGCCCGCTGGTGGACTTCGATACTGTAACAATAGGGCGATAGATTGTTTGTACCACACTCCTTAGTTTGACCCTCACAAGATACATGTGACATTGAGAGTTCGAGAGAGTTGTTCACTGCGTTCGCTTATACTGATCTCAATTCGCTAGGCAGTAGTAAGTCTCGGCAGGCGTTTGGATGGATGGATGTGTGCGAGGTGCAGCCCCGGTTGAAAAACAGGATTTGTCGTTGGAGAACAGGCTACAGAAGCCTCCTTGTACGAAATTCTTGAGTTCGGACTTCCACCCTTCCAAACGTGATCTTGGCCGAATTTGTCAAGGTTGGCCTGGCCGTACCTTGAGCATCTGGACCCACAAATGCCGTGTGCCTGGCCGCGCCCTGTCTATACCACATCCAAAGATGATCACGACACAACACCCAGACAACCATTTCCACTCAAGGCTATAAGACGAGCAACGAGACCCCTCCAGAATATACCAACCCTCTACAGCCTCCAAACCCACATCTCAAAGCACTCCAACCATGCCCTCCCCTCCCAAAACCGTCGTCTTCGACTGCGTCGGCACCCTAGTCGGCTACGAAGCCCTCTTCCAAGCCATCGATGACCGCCTCGGCGACAAGCTCCGCGCCGAAGGCGTCAAACCTACCCTCTTCGGCTACACCTGGATCGAAGTCGCCGAGCGCGAATACACTTACCTCTCCATGTCTGGCCGCTACGTCTCCTTTGCGAAAATCTTCAAAGCAATCCTGTGGCGTATGTTGCACAAAGCTGGAGTGTCCTCACCTCGGACGTTCGCCACGCAGGACGATCTGGCCTTTATCATGAAGGGGTATGAGGCGATGGAACTGAGGCCGGGGGCGAAGGAGTGTATTGGGAAGTTGAGGGGTGCGGGGTTCAGGGTGGTGGGGTTTACGATGGGGGATTTGGAGAGGGTTGGTGGGTATTTTAGGAATGCTGGGGTTGAGTTGCCGGAGGGGGATCTGTTGAGTTGTGATTCGAGTGCGATTGGGAAGCCGGATCCCGCGGCTTATAGGCCGTTGTTGGAGGAGTTGAGGAAGGGGGGAGGCGAGCCTTGGTTTGCGGCTGCGCATATGTGGGATGTTTCTGCGGCGAAGAGGACTGGGTGGGGAAGGTGAGTGCCCGTTGGAGTGACAGTGGTCGCTGACGATGGACAGATTCAAAGGAGCGTATTGCTCAGTCTGGGAGACGGAGCCTTTGACGGAAATTTTTGGTGAGATGGATGTACTGGTGAGAAGCCCCCTCATCCTCGTGATTGTGATCATTTGGCTGACCCCCGCCTCCAGTCCGACACACTTCCTGAGATGGCGGACAAGATCATTGCTGCATCGAAGTGACCGGACCATGTAGCTCCATGGTAGAGGTCTTTACCAGAATCTCGAAAAGCCAGCCCTGATGGCAAGGAGTCCCGGGTTATGAATTACACAAGTCGTGGCTGTTCTCGTGTAGCGGCCATTGGGGCACGACCCTGCATGTAAGTGCAGCTGGAGCTGAGCAAAACACTGGCGACTTCAATCGTCATTCCCTGGCCAAGCGCCTCACTTATAGCCCAGTATTCCGGTCCGAGTCGGCACTTTGCAAAGAGTATAGCTGTGTGTGTGAGAGAGAGAGAAGTTCGACGCGCGCTTCACAGTATCCTCGGCTCGTTGTCATACTGCCACCCGTGCTGTCTGTGAAGCTCGCGTGACTGCTTTTGAGATGTCCACACTTCCTGCTTAATCCAGATCCTGGTGGACTAAGGGCGTGAATATACATCGACCAGGCCGTACAGAGTGCCATCGTCGCGGAGTCTTTCAATCTCTTGCACCGATAGAGAGGAAGATTGTTGCGTGGCTTCTGTCTCGACCTCGCGGGAATCCTCAACCGCTTTTTCGCAGTGTATACTAGTATACTCCCGTCCTCCGCCGAGCCAAACGATGAGAGAATTCACTGCGCTGTAGAATGTTCTCATCATCTCGACTTGACTTGATTTGACTTCTCGATGCTGTCGCCTCGGTTAATGGACAAAGCATCGACACGAATGTAAACATGGTTATCACCCGGGATAGTGCTAGGTGGTTTGATACTGGTACAAGAAGTCCGCAACACAAGGTTCTCTTTGTTATCTTTCTGGTAGGCGTTGAGGACGATGCTGTCACAGTATGGTCCGGTCCAGTGGCCCAATTCCACGAGAGTACCGCGAATCTGATCTCTTCTTCAGTGGATGGATATCGTTGCACTTGAGCGCAAGCGTAAGACACGGGTCGTGCTCTAGCTGACCGGCAGTGCATGATACAGCGCTTTCTTGACGCCATGTCGAGGCTTGATATCAAACGACATAATCGCCCTGTGATGGCTGAAGCACCGCGAGGTTGCGCCGTTGCGGCCGTGTTGGACATGAGCTCATACTGCATTCGCTTGGTCTGCACCTCACTCATTGCGGATTGCCATCCCACGCGACACAACCGCTCAGATATCTGGGAATGGTGCACAAGGGTGCCTACAACAACAACAACAACAACAACTCGATTGATATGTATGACGCTACGAACAGATATGTATGACATGCTGTAAAGCAAATCGCAATGCAGCAGATCTCCGCAACGATTGTACCATGCTAAGCGCTCGCAATCGCTCATGGGTATCTCCTAACATCGTGACCTCCAACAACCAGAGTCCTCCCAGTGTCTGCCATCAGAGACCATGTCTGTGGGCTCGCAGGATAGAGATGCTCAAATAGTCATCCTCATACACCGTACAAATGTGCATGCCGCCAGAGCAGCCGTTGTAGAGCAGTCCAACCCACAGGTCCGAATAAGCTGCCGTCAGTCGTTATCCTTGGACAATCTGGTCATGTCACTTCCTTGGCTCGAACAACTTCCGAGCAATCTGTTGAGACGTGTCGGAGTCGCATGATCGGCACTTGATGGTGTTGTCGAATTGAGACAAGTCAGGCCAGAATGTTCCTCTGGGGTCACCACACTGGATCAAGATGAGTGAGCCACCGGATGGACTATCCTCAAGGCCATCCTGGGTCGCCTCGGCAAAGTCCACTTGATTTGCAAGAGCTTCGTGTTTGCCTGATTCAGGCTCACATATGACCACAACCACGGCGTCCGCCTGGCCCAGAAAGGCATCGTGTGTCTCCGTGAAACCGATATGTGGAACGTATGGCACGTGTCGAACACGTTTATGATGCCGGCTCATTGCACGGCCCAGGGTTTCGAATGGATCCATGCTGCCAGTGGTCTTATTGGTCGCCTTAGCCGACCCTGCTGGAGTGATGACGGGCGTGAACAGTACGATGGTGCTGGAATTGGTAAGGCTTGCCAATCCCTCTGCTGTTGAGCGGACCATGTTGCAAACTTTCGACGGGTTCGTCTGTCGCTGTTGAATGCCAGCAGCGGTGCTCCGACGTGTAGTGTCCAAGGCTGGTGTGGTAACCCCCGATATCCAGTGGTGAAGATCCGGCAAGTCGTGTTTGACGTAAGGTGATAGGTGACGATCTCTCGTGCCCGAGTGCAAATCGTGTGCTTCAACGATGCAGACGAGCGTCATGAAGACCTCGTCTTGTTATATGCCACGCAATGGGAGTTGGAGCTTCGATGGCGGCGCGGGCATAAAGGTTGATGATGCTTTCAGGTCATGAGCCGGCAGTATGCGTTATAGCTCGTGTGACATCGGGGAGGTGAAGTGTCCTCTTTTGGGCCTCTCGCAGGATTGAAGGACGGGATGTGTACGGCGAGTAGGAAGTACGAGGTCTGTCGCCGCGCCAGAGACCAGTGAGATCTGCGCACCGGAGCAGGAGCTGATCGGATCCCATGTAGGGTGGATGCCTCCCAATAGCCGCAGTAATCAGCCGGACTCCGCGTTGCGCCGAATGCTGTAGAGTGGCACATTTGTTCCCTTGACTCAAGGTGGATGGAGCTCGAGGGTGGCCAAACAATAAAAGGATGAAATCTGGTTGGTTGTACTGCAGATTTGTGGTACAATTATATTATTGGACGCGAGCGGACACGACAGGTGACAGACAGCGGGCTCAGATGCGCCAGACTAGCAAGCATGTGCACGAAGAAGCAAGGAGGTGTGGTTCTTGCCTCTGCGTCGGCCGGCTGCCAGGGTGTACATAGCACAATAGCAAGCTGCAATGGTAGGACCACGGGATCGATGCCGAGTGCGGCGCATGCAAGCCCATGCAGGCAGCCTGATAGCATGAAGAAGATCGAGTTATCGTCTGGCTCGAGCAGGCGCAAGTCCCGTCCGGCAGTTTTGCCTGCGCGTTGGCGAGCGCGAAGGCCACGGCCGGACATGTATCAACGGGTCGCCGTCAGGTCGCCGTAAGCGACCGGATGCTGTACGACTGTGATGAACGCGCGGACGCGCCGCATTACGGACCGACCATTGTAGCTGTTCACAATCGCGATGAGCCAGTAGGAATGATAGCGCCGTTGCACAGCGTCGCCATCGAGTTTCGCGGGAAGTGCGCGCGAGCATTGATGATAAATAGAACTACAGTACTGTACGTACGATTATTCTAACGCCGAGTGCCCGACGCGGTCCGTTGACGCTCTGGTCGACATGGAGTCTCGTTTGGGCCGGGCGTGTGCCTGGTTGGAGACGGGATCTGTCGAAAAGGGGAAGACGTGTACCAAGGCACTGTGGGCAGCCGAGAGGAGTCAGGAGTCACTGACGCACACCACAGCCAGCACTGTCCCATATGCTGCTGCTGCTGCTGCTGCTGCTGCTGCTTCTGCTGCTGCTGTACAACTATCTCGTGACAGCTTTGCAACATCGCAAATGACTGCCATAGGCCATCTCCACTGCACGCTGCACGTCACTTCCAGCGCGACTCCACCATCGCCATGCCATGGGGCCTAGTAGGACCGTCACTGAAGCCGCCGTAGTAGTCGCCACCGGGCATCAGCACCATCAGAGCAGGTTTGGCACCAGACAACGAGGCCATGACTACGACGAGGGCTGGCCGCCAATCGCGCAGTGGCGCTGTAACTTGGTCCGTCTTCATGTCACCCATCATCGTATCGTGTGCCTGCAGCTAATATCGACTGTGCGCTCGCAGACGGCGTTGAGCCAAGCCCACAATCTCTACTTTGTCGCATATGCATCGACCATCTACGTCTATCTCCCGCGCTTTCCCTCGCAGAGACTGCCGCAGAAGCCTGCCCTCATCGTCACGTCGCAGCCATCAAGTCCGGGTCTGCTGGGCACCTTGGACCACCGCCACCCACACGCAATCAACAACTTAGTCGTACAGAATCTCGGAAGCGAAGAATTTGTAGCTGCAGTGCGGGATGATGGCGATGTGGACGCTTTCCTCGTGCGACACATCGTCCAGGCGATCGAGCATCGCGCTGCACCAGACAGTACCATCGAGCCCGACGCAGATGATGTGAGGCCCATCTTTCAAAGTAACGTAGGCAAGAGCGCTTGGGGTCTTGCCATCCACTCAGAAGCCCGGATGATTGCTGTCTCCGCGAACACGCATAGTATCACTGTCTTCAAGTTCGGTCTCGTCCACGGACATGGGCAGCCAGCGGCTGAGGATACTACGAACGACGCGGATGCGACAGAAGATCGAGGTATGGATGTGACCCACCAAGTCCTCAATGGCACATCAAACATCCCGTACATTTCGTTCTGTAACACAGGCGACGATCCCAACGGCCGCTGGCTACTGACGACCGACATCAGCGGCTATTGCCGCACCATCGATCTGCACCGGATGCAGACGTCTCAGACCTTCCGCTTCGGCCGGCCTACCACCTACCTCGCATCAGCTTCGCATGACCGCTTCAACTCTGGTTGGCTTATCATGTTCCTGGACAAGAGATCCTTCGTAGCCGCAGAAGATGCCGAGACTGCTCTAGGTCTAGCTGAAGGCGAGTCCTTACCCGGCATCAAGGAGAATCAGAAGCTCTGGGACATTGGTGATACAGTGGCAAATCTTGCACACACCTCCAGCAAGTTCTCCGTCGTCAGAAAGCGAAGAGCTCGAGACTCAGCGAGACCGTCAAGCAGCCCCACCGACAATGCTACAGATAGCCCAGAAGGCGGTGTGCCAGTCGACGGCTCGCCGCAAGCGGCAGACGAAGACCTACCAGTTGCAGCCACAGAGGCAGACCTCGACGACAGCCTCATGTCCGAAGACGCATGGGAAGACGACGAGAGCTCCGACTCCGGCGAGTCCGCCTACCACGCTGACCCCGACATCGACGACGAAGGCACAGAAGACACAGCATCATTCAGCACCGTCTACGGCGGCAGGCGAATCTACGGAAACGAGCCGCGAGCGTTCCAACCCCACAACAACCTCTGCGGTGACTGTCCCTGTCCCATCCTCCACGCATCCGTACGAAATGTCTACCTCCTCCAACCTTCAAGCCACCGCCAAGCAGAGAGCCCCTTCACCTCGCCAACCGTCGGCTTCACCAATGCTCTCCACCAACTCGTACCCACCGAATGGGCATACCTCAACATCTTCGAGCGCCTCAACATGCACGCCTACATTCCCGCTCTAGGGATCGTCGTCATAGCATCACAGAAAGGTCGCGCTCTTGTGCTGTCTTTGACCAAGTTGTCCAAGAAAGCACGCTACCTGCCTGAGATGCTGAACCCAGACGATCCAGCGGGGAAGAAGACCAAGTATGCCATGCGGCTGGAGCATATTGTGCCTTTTGCAGATCAGGAGAGATCTGGAGCTCGACCTTTCGCGCCTTTGGCGGGAATTGCTGCTGGTCCGATTCAAGGGACGGAGCATTTGGCGGTGGAGAAGAAGCGCTGGCGTTTGTTGATGATGTATACGGATCATTCGGTGTTGAGCTATGAGATCAGTCGGCCGCAGAGTAGGCAGTCAGACGATATTGAGACTGTGGTGGTATGAGGGTATAGCGTCCCGAGTTTTGCTCGGAAGACCTGCCTTCTGTAGAGACTTCACATTACAAAGATCCGATTAGGTGGCCATCGCTGTGCCAGTTGCCTTTCTCCCTCTTCGTAAACCCATATCTTCGCACACTCTGTACATCCATCCCATCCCATATCTTGCCACGCCCGTAAACGCCATCGCTAATACCCTTCGAGCCTTTCTCTCTCTCCCACCTCACGCCCCCTGCAACACCTCCTGGACCTTCTCCGCGCCCTGCGTCGCTGCCTCCCGCACCACGCTCGCCGTCGCAGTCGTACCAGACCCATCAACCGCAGCATGATACCACCCGGTCGCCGCATCCAGCACCCCCGTCGCACTCCCCATCAACTTATCAGCCGCCTGTCGGCTACTCGTCACCAGCGCCGCGTCACCGGACATGTAATAGTACGCGCGGAGCGTGAGAAACTTGACGTGTCCCGGGAGGTACACGAATGTAGCGATGGAGAACATGGAGAGGGTCAGGAAGAGGATCGAGTCTAAGCGAGCGGAACCGTTCGTTAGCGTCGTGAGAAGAACTTGCGAGGTATGAAGATGTGAAAGGTGCGCGGGGGGGGGGGGCGGGGCAAGAGTGAAGCGGGTGGTGGTATGGCAGACAGAGTGAAGATCGGGACGCAACGTACTAAACACAAACTTCTCCGTCGGCGTCAACATGTACAGCGAAAAGGTAACTTCGTACTGGTAATTCTTCTTCTGCAGCCATTTGACGAGGGGTGTGGGTTGGACCATGAGGAAGGCGGCGATGAGGGCGAGGAGGGAGAGGCATGCGGCGTATTGGGTCGTGGGGTCGGAGAGGTCGACCATTGTGGCGCGCGCGCGATTTGAGGGCGGAAGTGGTGAGTGGTGAGTGGGGAGAGGCGAGGTAGGTAGCATCAAAGGTTAAGTGGAAGAACCGCAGCGCGTGAGGTGTGAGTGAGTGGTCGTTTTTGGAGGAGAACAGATTCGAACTTCGGGTCGCGGCAGTCGGTCGGTGGACCCTGAGCCAGGGTCAAGGGTGGAGTGAGGATGATGGATGATGGATGATGTTGCTTGTGCTGCAGTCTTTGGGGCGTGCTTGCTGCCGGATTTGGTTCGGTCTACAGACAGTGGTGTCCCCAGAGGCTTCATCTCCCAAGAACCTGTTATCACAATATGTTGTTCATTTCTTCCGACAGCGGTATGACCGTTGCTCGGCCATCGGCTGCGTGAAGCCCGAGTCTTGACTAAGCACAAAGTCTATTCACTCAGGGATGGAGTGAACGTCGACTACACGCTGCATCAAACATGTAATACGCGAGGGCTCGTAGCGCATCGAATTATATCGAGACAGTAGATGAATTTTTTCTACACAAAGCAAGCAGCCGTAGCTTTCTCCCTATACTCTTCGAACGTCCTCGCCGCGCCACCTTCAGAATTGACACGGGCTCTGGCCTCGAAGTCATTCTCCTCGCCTGCTTCTCGTTGTTTCCTTTCTTCCCAGGCATCTTCTTCAGCAGCAATCACATCCCGGAAACGCAACTGCTGGCCTCTAGCAAAGTATACAGCGCTTGCCTTCCTCTGCGCGACATCCTCGTTGATCAGGACATACCTAATGCCTGACCCGGGAGTCTCATACATCGCATCTGCCAGCAGACGCTCCATGACTGTGCGCAGACCTCTGGCGCCTGTGCCCATCTTCGATGCCGTGGTGGCGACGGCGTGAAGAGCTGGTGTGGTGAATCGAAGCTCGATGCTGGAAAGTGAGAAGAGTTGCTGGTATTGCTTCAAGAGGCTGTTCCTTGGCTCCGTCAGAACTTTGACAAGTGCCGGCACATCCAGTGAGGATAGAGCACAAGACAGGGGTATTCGACCGACAAGCTCGGGGATCAAACCGTATTTCTGTATGTCCTGCGGCTCTACCAAATCTAAGGTGTTGAAGGTCCGTTTTGGCTGCTTCTTGCCGCCGACCGTGGCTTCCGGCTGAGCAGGTGGCATGTAGTATGGGAGGTGTTTCTCGAACAGATCATCTTCGCCTTCGAGGATAGTCTCATGGTGATTTCCACTACCTTCCGAACCAGGGGCGGCTCGAACGGTAGCCCCGAACCCTATGCTCCCTTTGCTGATACGATCCAGAACCATCTTGTGTAGGCCATTGAAAGCTCCGGCGCAAATAAAGAGGATGTTATCAGTCTTGACATTGTACACTTCGCCTTTCTGAGCAGGCGACTGTTGGTTGATGTTACCACCGGATAAAGGACTGTTAGTCGGGTATCCTGCGCCTCGTCCTTGAGTACGATCTGTACCAGCGCCACTGCCGCGTTCCTGCTTGGCCTGGATCTGTAGTGTCGTTCCTTCTATGATCTTGAGCAAAGCCTGCTGTACGCCCTCTCCGCTCACATCCTTGCCTTGGGATACCCTCGCCGTAGCTATTTTGTCGATCTCATCTAAACATATAATGCCTCTTTCTGCTCTTGTCACATCGTAGTTGGCCGCTGCGAGGAGCCGCTGCACACATACATCTGCATCTTCGCCAATATACCCCGCTTGCGTGAAGGGTGTGCAATCTGATATGCTGAACGGCACTTCCAACACTCTGGCCAGTGTCTTCGCCATCAACGTCTTGCCCACGCCTGAGGGCCCAAGCAGTAGCACATTGCTCTTCTCGATCGATAACGGACTAGGGTCGTGAAGAGGCGGAGGCGGCCCAAGTCCGTTGTGTTGCAAAGGTCTAGGGTATTGGCTGTCATTGGGTGGACCCAGATTGATTGTGGTCTGCTGCTGACCCGGGAAGTCGTCTTCAATATCCCAATCTTTGGTCAGTGAGGGTACTTGGATGCCTCGCTTCAATTCGCCCTCCCTACCTTCAACTGGATGTCGTGGATGTTGTGACATGCGCCTCCGTTCTTCCTGTGCTACGTGCTCCTCTTCCTCCTCGTCTCGGCGTTGCAGCTCCTGTATTCGTTGGTGGTGATTGTACACAGCCGTCGCTAAAGTCTTCTTCGCTCGTTCCTGGCCAACTACGAATTCGTCGAGGTGCTGCTTGAGGATGGTGGGTGTGATGCGTGGCGTTCCAATGTTGGATGCATCCTTCAGCGGACCTTCTGTAGGTTCCCGGGGCTCATAATATCCTGTGTAGCCTTGGTTGGAGAAGTCGGATCGTGTGTATATGCCCGAGTCTAAGCGATGCCGAGTCGTGCTGAGCTGTCGTCTGATGATGGCTGATATGCCTAGGTATGTAAGCCTGGCTTGAGGCGTGAAGGTAGAGGCGGAGAGAGGTGCCATGACTGCATCGAACAAGGTCAACCACGACGCCGCCCCATGCAATCCAAGATGGGAGCTGCGCAGCGGCTAGCCACGTGCGGCTGGATGTATGTAGGTGTGTGAGGTCAAAGAGGGATCTATCCAAGGCCCAGGTAGAGAGCTTGTCACCATAATGAGGCGTCGCACGTCGTTAACATCCCCGCCATCGGAGCTCCACAGTCTGCTCCACATGCGCTCTGTCGATGTCTGGGGCTGCTGGCAACGAGGCTATTCTTCCCCTTCTTTTTCGACCCCAGGACGACTGCGACGGCGGGGAGCAGCAGCGTCTCATCCACGTCCCCGTTGTGCCGTCATCGAGACGGTTGGGAAGGCTGATGTACGGGTGGACGATATGTCGGTGGTCAAAAATGGTTGAGAAACGTCACTGGGCAAAGCTCAACTTGCCGCATGCAGTCCATTGACCCCACCCGAGCCTGTAGATAGATATACGAGAAACATTTCCTGTGGAGACGTCTAAGTACGTGGTCTCCAAGGTGGTACCGTATATGAGACTTTTGCCTGTAACGATCTCTGTCCCGGAGCTTCACTTTCGACAGCACATCCTGACACTCGCCAGCAACACTCACTTTCACCCCAGCATGGACAAGCTGAACGAGGCGTCGGCGGACAGTGTCATGGCAAAGCCCGCCAGTGACCAGGTCCGCAACGACGGCACAGGTGAGAGAGGCCTCGTCCACCAGACCGATCTCCACTGACACCCACCCAGGCGTCGTTGCCCTCGACCCATGGCTCGAGCCATACTCAGATGCCCTCAGATCGCGATTCTCCAAAGCACAAAACTGGATCAAGACGATTGAAAAGACGGAAGGCGGCCTGGAGCAGTTCTCTCGAGGATACGAGAAATTCGGCTTCAACGTCGCCCGAGATGGCACCATCAACTACCGCGAGTGGGCACCTTTCGCCCTTCGAGCCTACCTCATCGGTGACTTCAACGGCTGGAACAGAGAGAGCCACGAGATGAAGCGAGATCCCTTCGGCGTGTGGGAGATCAGCCTCCCACCACAGAACGGCCAGCCCGCCATACCCCACGACAGCAAGGTCAAGATCAGCTTCGTGGTGCCCAACGACCAGGCACGACAAGAGAGGATCCCAGCATGGATAAAGCGTGTCACCCAAGACCTCTCAGTCTCGCCCGTCTACGACGCCCGCTTCTGGAATCCCCCCACCAAATACCACTTCAAGCACCCGCGACCACCGAAGCCACAGAGTGCCCGTATCTACGAGGCACATGTTGGCATCTCCAGCCCGGATCCAAAGGTTGCGACATATGAAGAGTTCACCCAAAATACCCTGCCGCGCATTCGCGATCTCGGCTACAACACCATCCAGCTCATGGCCATCATGGAGCACGCCTACTACGCCTCGTTCGGCTACCAGATCAACTCGTTCTTCGCGGCTTCCTCCCGCTATGGCTTGCCAGACGAATTGAAAGAGCTGATCGACACTGCACACGGCTACGGCATCACTGTGCTGCTTGACGTGGTACACTCTCACGCCAGCAAGAACGTCCTCGATGGACTGAACATGTTCGACAACAGCGATCATCTATACTTCCACGAAGGCGCACGAGGCCGGCACGAGCTTTGGGACTCGCGGCTCTTTAACTATGGCCACCACGAAGTCCTGCGCTTCTTGCTTTCCAACCTGCGATTCTGGATGGAGGAGTACCAGTTCGATGGTTTCCGCTTCGACGGTGTCACCAGCATGCTGTACACCCACCACGGCATTGGCACTGGTTTCAGCGGAGGCTACCACGAGTACTTTGGCCCTAATGTGGACGAGGACGGAGTGGTCTACCTCATGCTTGCTAACGAAATGCTGCACAGCCTCTTCCCCGATGCCATCACCATTGCGGAAGATGTCAGCGGTATGCCGGCACTGTGCATAAAGCTGAGTCTGGGTGGAATAGGATTCGACTACAGGCTTGCTATGGCCGTACCAGATCTCTACATCAAGTGGCTGAAGGAGAAGCAAGACATCGAATGGGACATGGGTCAACTGGTCTTCACCCTGACCAACCGCAGACATGGTGAGAAGACGATCGCCTACGCCGAGAGCCACGATCAAGCTCTTGTTGGTGACAAGACCCTTCTCTTCTGGTTGTGCGACGCTGAGATGTATACCAACATGTCGGTGCTGTCTGAGTTCACACCCGTCATTGAGCGCGGTATGGCTCTGCACAAGATGATTCGCCTGATCACCCATGGTCTCGGTGGTGAAGCCTACCTCAACTTTGAAGGCAATGAGTTTGGTCACCCCGAATGGCTCGACTTCCCTCGCGAGGGCAACGGCAACAGCTTCCACTATGCGCGCAGACAATTCAACCTCCCTGATGACGAGCTGCTGCGGTACCGATTCCTGAACGACTTCGACAAGGCTATGCAATGGACCGAGGACAAGTATGGCTGGCTTCACTCACCACAGGCGTACGTCAGCCTGAAGAACGAGAGCGACAAGGTCATCGTGTTCGAGCGTGCTGGCCTGCTCTTCATCTTCAACTTCCATCCATCAAGCTCATTCACAGACTACCGCGTTGGTGTCGAGCAAGCAGGCACATACAAGATCGTGCTCAACACCGACGAGCCTAAGTACGGTGGCCTGAACCGTGTGCAGAACGATACCCGCTTCTTCACCACAGACTTTGCCTGGAACAACAGGAAGAACTTCTTGCAGGTGTACATCCCGACGAGATCAGCGATTGTAAGTCGCATCACCAATCTGCATCTTCTTCAGCTAACAAAGTCTAGATCCTCGCTCTCGAAGAGACGCTCGACCCCAACTGGAAATCCAACGTATCCCTCGGCTACTAGGACGAGTCGTTTGGTGGCGTTCAACTCCCAGCTCCGAAGATCATAGTCGATGGCAGGGAGATATGGCTTTGTCCCTCCTGCGGAAAAGCTCGCATGTGCTAGCAATAGCACCTCGCATTCTACACCACAGGCTTAGCATGGCTGGCGTTGACAAAAGGTGGCTTTTGGGGCATGATCATGTATATTATAGAGACCTCGCTCCGACGGCACGAGCATTGGCACACTTGTTGTAGCGCATGATGAAGAAGGCATGAAACATGCACTTCGATATCGATATATACCAGACTATGTTTGTTCGCTTCTGCACGCTTTTCACACTACGTCGGTCTCGATCCATCGACATGTCGATAGAGAGGATTGACCATGGGTGTTGGTGCGGTACTGTACAAAGGGCGTAGCAGGGAACCGGGATCTCAAGCTTCCGCGTGGTATGTATATCTCACATGTGCAACGGCGCGCCGGTCCGCAGAGCTGTGAACAGCAGTGTCATATGACGGACAGCCATCCATCTCTTCTTCGACTTTCGAAGATTCGAGAGAAAGTGGTTGACATCATTGTTTCATCAAGGTATGGATTACACCAGCTTTCTATGATGGTGCTTATCTCTCTCTCTCTCTCAGAAACATCTCTTCTCCTCTAATGCTATATGCAGCCTCTTATTTCAAAAGGGCGCGCTTTGTTTTGCGAAACTGACGACAAAACAGCATTGAACCCAACACGACATGCCCACCTGTTTCTCCTTCAACGCCGCGCTTGAGCGCATGACACCAAATCCTCTTGTCGGACTAGCTCAGCCCAAGAGGAAGCGATTGGCAGGAAACGAATTGTGCGCCCGCTCGAAATAACACAAAGACAGCAGGGTGTTGGATCATCCGCTGTCAGGCCCAATAACCACGCCCTTCTTCTCGATCTTGGTGGGCGGAACACCTAGACCGTTCCTGTTGCGGAAGAACAGCACCTTCGAGTTCTCACCCTTTGCGCCCTCGTTTGGCTCGACCCACTGGCACCATCGTGCGCTCTTGTACATTGACTTTACGAACCCGATCGATCCGTCCTTGGTATCTGAGCGGTAGTGCTGGCCCATAATTGGCTTAATGGCCTCGGTGGCCTCGTCGGCGTGGTAGAAAGGGATGGTCGAGATGTAGTGGTGGAGGACGTGGGTCTCGACGATGCCGTGCATGAGCGTGCGGCCGATGAAGCCGAATTCGCGGTCGATGGTGGCTGCGGCGCCGCGGGTGAAGTTCCAGGCATCGCCGGTGTAGTGAGGAAGCGACGGGTCGGTGTGCTGGAGGAAGGTGATGGCGACGAGCCAGTGGTTGACCCAGACATATGGGAGAATGTACCAGACGAGGAGGTTCGTGAAGCCGTAGGTGCGGCCGACAAGAGTGAGGACAGTGACGGTGATGGCGAGGCCAAGATCGGAGAGCAAGATCAGGTGCTCGTCCTTCTTTTCGTACAGTGGGCTGCTTGGGATGAAGTGGTTGACGCTGCCGTCACCGTTCTTCTTGCCGACTCCCTTACCCTCCGGCTGCTTCTCATGGTTGTTGTGGCCGGTCACGTTACGGAGAAGGTACATTGGCCATCCGAAGAGTTGTTGAGCAATCAAGTGTCCGGCGGTGTAGATTGGGGCCTCCTCCATCAGCTCGTGCATCTCGTGCATCAGGACACCCATACGGCTCGCGTGCTCCTCGCGAGTGCGTGGCAAGAAGACCATGTCGCGCTCCATGTTACCAGTGGCCTTGTGGTGCTTGCCATGGCTGATCTTCCAGCTGAAGTATGGAACCAGCAGAGCAGAGTGGCAGATCCAGCCAACGGTGTCGTTGATGGTCTTGCTCTCCGAGAACGACTGGTGACCGCACTCGTGGGCCAAAACCCAAAGGCCAGTTCCGAAGCAACCCTGAGCAAAAGTGTAGAATGCCCAGAGTGCTGCCCGGAGAGGATATGAGGGCACATATTCTGGTGTGCAGAACCTGTTGAACAGGTAGAATGTGGTGGCCAAGAGGGCGATGTCTCGGAAGACGTAGCTCAGACCCGTGATGGCTGATCTCTCAAAGCAGTGCTTCGGGATTGCATCTCTGATATCCTTGATTGTGTAGTCTGGAAGCTTGAACTCGTTACCATAGGTATCGATAAGCTTCTGCTTTGGCTCTTGCTGGAAGTCTTCCACGGATCCCAGCGAGGATAGGGATGTCGAGGAAGCGGAGGCGGTGGGTGAGTCGTCTGGCGTGCCAGCTTCCGAGTTGCAGACTGTCGACGGCACCGAATCGATTGCGACGGAGCGTCTCATGGCTGTCTTGAGCGGCAGAGCAGTGGTGCTCATCGTGGCGTGAGGGGAGGGGAGATGTCGGGACGGAGCTGCTACGTGTGTGCAGATCGACTCGTATGGTGGTGTGTAGCTCGAGGTAGAGGACGAGGAACGTAGCGTAGCGGAGCGATTGCTCTCCCCTGGAAATGTCGTTGAGTGGTACTGCTGGGGCCGCTTGGCGTGTTGGGAGAGCTTTATCGCTGGCCGACCATCAATGAGCGGGATGCTGCTGGTCGGAGTTGGAGCGTTGTTGTGCTGGTGGAGATGAAGGCTCGAACGAATGAAACAACAACCACTGCTGCGCACGTGTTTGGGGTCGGGCAGAAAGGAATGAACGGCGGCGAGGGCCTTGGGTCTTGATGTACAGATGCAACCTGGAACCTTTCCAGTGCGGTAAATTTTGTGCCGTAGCGCGCTCAGGGACGAGTTCTGGAAGCACGTTGTTTATTGCAAACTTTCCTTCCCTCACGACCACGACGGTAGCCATTGGCTATTCTAATACGCTTCGTTGCATTGCCACTCGTTTCGTCTATCATCTGCCGCTTTTTGGCGACTTTTCTGACCGTCATTCGCGCGCAATGCACTCGTTCACCGCAGCAGATGCTCGACGCCGACAGATCGGCAATCTGTCCACTAGTTCTAGCCATGCCAAGCCCCATTCTACAATGCAGGGCCTCCCTTCCCCGGCCTATTGCTTCGGGTGAGGAATGGTTCCAGCGAATAGAGCCATTACTTGGCGATAACTTGTTGGCAGTCGACTGAACCGGCGAGCAGGTCGCTGCTACTAGCCTGGTTGACCCCGACGTTGCGCAGTCTCGCGGTGAAGACTAGCTGTCTTTACGGCGTGACCAACAGTCATTGCTGTACCCAGCGTCTGTATGTTCGGAGTCCGCCGTGATAGCAGGCGCAGAGCAAAGCGACAGGTGATGCAGGGAGAGGGAATCGTCCTCGCACCACGTGCAATGTCGTTGAGAGGCCGGTGGATCACCGACCGATTCAGCTCGTGGCTGGAGTTCCATAGCCCGTCGTTATCGCACCTGCTAGCCTGCTCAAGCACAATTGGTAGTTGCCACAAGCAAGGTTTTGACCCCACCGTGGTGTCAGTGGACGTTGTCATTTGGTGTTGTGCTTTTGCAAGAACAGCAGGTACGGCAGGTACTTGGCGACTTGACATGTGAAGCCGAGTTGCAAGAAATGCCATGTCAGTTGCGAGAGTGAAAGAGAAGTTCCAGTAGGTACATGTTGTGTTCATCATGTGTGAGTCTCTACGTTCATTGCTACGTTTCGGCTCTTCTTTCTCGTCCGTCTCTCATCGCTTTTCGTCATCATCGTCGCCAAATGTACAAAGTCGCTATGTTGAAGTCAAGACTAGGTATCACATGCCAGTGGTGGATCAAGCACATGCAAAGGCACAGCAGCCCATCAAGGTCGATCGGGCCAAAGTTCTTTAGCCACATCTTGCACCAACTTGAGCTTAGCAAACATCTTCTCCTCAGTCATGCCATCCGCTCCAATAGCAACACTGGCAAAGCCGCACTGCGGGCTGATACCAATGTTCTCCATGGCCTCCTCCACACTGCGCCCTTGACCTTTGGCGATGATCTGCGCGGCCTCCTGCACGCGACTCTTGATCAAGTGTGGGTCCTCGAGTTGTGGGTCCTTTGTGGTCACGACACCAAGCACGACGTTCTTGTGCTTCGGGAGGAACCGGAGTGGTTCGAAGCCACCTGAGCGTGGGTTGTCGTATTCGAGGTAAAATGTGTCGTAGTTGAGGATCTTGAAGAAGCGCTCCGCGATCTTTTCGTATGATCCCTCGCTGAAGTGCATAGACTTGGAGAAGTTACCTGGGGTCTGTCAGCTGATGAAACGGGTGCTAGGTAACAGCCTTTCACGCACCTCTGCAGATGTGCAGGCCGACATGAAGGTCATCCGGACGATCGGCGATGCAGTCGTTGTGTGCCTTGAGGTACAAATCGAACAGCTTATCAGTATCCTCGCCATCCTCACGAAGACCCTTCAGCATATCGTCCGAGCAGAAGTATGCAAGAGTTGGGTCGTCGATCTGGATGTTCCTTAGACCTTCATTGTACAAAGTCTTGAACTCTTGCCTGTACGCTGTGGCCAAGTCATCGAAGAATTCGGCGTCGGTTGAGTACACATCCTTCGGATAGCACTTTCCTGGAGCCAAACGCAGGTGGAAATAGCATGGAGGTGGCATAGTAAACTTGGCCTGTCCCCACTGCTCCTTGGGGAGCTGATCCCTCAAAAGCTTCCAGTTGTCCAAGTATGGGCTCTTCGAGTACTTGATCTTGCCCTCGCAGATCGCGGCCATCGGGTACTGCTTGCCCGCCTTCTTCAACGCAGCAATCGGTGCAGCCGACAGTCTAGCCAAGTCCCACGGCACTGGACTCACCTCTTTGAAGCCTTCCAGCTTCTCGAAGAAGCCAGAGAAGTAATACTTCCTGTCGAACTCTCCCGAGCACAAGGCACGGACATTATGATCCTGCTGCTTCTTCACAATGTTCGCAATCTCTTTCCTCTGCACCTCCCTCAACTCCTCTTGCGAGATCTGGCCTGCATCGGCCTTATCCTGTGCCTCCGAGACTGCTGCTGGGCGGATCAATGATCCAATATGGTCTGCGTGGAAGGGAAGCTTGGTGACGGGCATTGTCTATGTTTTACTCAACGATTTGTACGTCGAAAGGGTATGCACCGGAGAGAGAAGAGAGTGGACAAGAGGTTTCAATTGTCTTGACAACTAACTATAGCATGGGCGCTTGTCGTATCACTTGCAGCCACGGCAGTTGCTCATGGTCACTTTGTGCTGAGACTCGTTACTCATTGCGGATCTGGAACTCCACCTGACGACAGAACGCACGGAGCTCTCGCCTCCTTGAACAGCCGAAAGGTTGTTGACATGTTGGGCCAGGATCGTGATGTGTGGACTATCCGCAAAAGTGGTGGACGTAAGTTGTGGCAAAAGCAGAGATTCGCCGAAGCCACAGGAGTTCCCACGCCTGCCCGTTGTGGGCATGGCATGCAGTTCCTCTGCTCGCAACTGCCGATTCGAACCGCTTTTGCAATTTACCCTATATTTCTCGACGGTTTTAGTGCACATTATCGTACGCTAGCAAGGGCTTTATGATCCCGCGCTCTCGAAAACCTCCGCTAAACACTTCCCCGAACACTACTTCGCCGGTCTAGCACTACCTATTGCCGACGAATGTGATGGCCTAAACACTTCAAATCGCACCTCGAAACCCCTAAACCTATAGTTCTAAGGCAAGAAGCGACGTACGAGCGGGCCGCCGGCCTACGTTGTGTACCCTAAGGTACTTGTACGAAGGTTGTCATTATGTTAGTGTATTTAGTAAGATTTGATTCAGATTCCATTAGGAAGTGGCGCTCGGAGAGGGCCGACGACAACGACAACGTACGCCAAGGTAATCCACTCGAATAACGCTAGCGGGGTATGCGGTATCGTACAGTCCAGAGCAAGATTTTTGCAACACCTGTATTCAAACTTTACTCTATTAGGCTATCACTTGTTTATTCTCAAGGTGCTGCTGACCCTCTACCCTATTAACTACCTTATTAACCACCTCTCTATATAGCTCGTAGGCGCGACTCTAGCAGAGTCAAGAACGGCCAGATGATCGCCTCATATAATAAAGGGCGAATACAGGGGTTGCAAAAATCTTACACTGGATTGTACGTGGATTCTTCCTCGCCGATGATTGCAGATATCCCTGTTCTCTGTCTAACAGCTACCTGCAACTGTTATTCCACCGTTTCAGCACACTCTTTTAATGATAGTCCGCACAACAACTCCGCACGACTACAAGAGGGATAGCGACGGTGCCTCACGCAAAACCAGGCTTCGAAGAGGTGAACAAGGCCCGTCAAACTCCCTCGTGTTACTGTTTACAATCGTGCGGACTTCTGCACAGACCTGGGCGTTCGGAGAGAGAAACAAGATTCCCCGGAGGCCTTGCTAGACGCAACCTTGGAGTGAGGGGGACCATCATGAATGGGCTGGGCTGCTCACATCTTACAGTACAACAGCTTCGCTCACGACGGCTCCACGGACAACTCCGTCCGTTGGACATATGCCGAGATACGTATAGAAATTGCTTGCATACAGTCACGAGATCTATGGATCGATATGTGCAGTACTGGTGAAGGACCGAATACGGCCATTCATTACTGGTACAGGAATTTCATACAAGCATGACCTTGAGCATATCATCCACGGCAGCAAGGGAGTGCCTTTGTTCCAGCGCACTCAGCTTGGCCGCTTTACGAGCGCCATTCTTGCAGACATGAACCAGCAGATCCAGGTCTATAACATCCAAAAGTTGCCACTGAACCACAAGCTTACTTCCTCGTTCAGAACGAGTGCGGAGCGGCAGGATCCAGTCATCTCACTGTCGTACGCGACCGCCAGGTTGATAGCATCAAGCATTCTTTCCTCCACCAGGTCGAGATCTCGATGCTCGTATGCTCCCAACGGCATCTATTCCTAGATGCTCCAAGTCACTGGAATTTGTCCTCGGCACCACGTGTGCAAATGCACTCCATGCACTCCATGCTCACTCCCCGCTGGCATTGTTTGTCTTCGTGTCAGATTAACGGATCGTCCACCATGGCACACGGCGTAACATTCGCGATTGCCCAGCTCGTCCTAGGCAAGTCTCACTTCAAGCGGGTGTCTGCCTGTTGAAGCGTGCATTCCAAAGCCGTCCCATGATCCAAGACATCAACGCGCGCCTCTCGTGCTGTGTATGCTTGCAAAGACCTCAAAATACACCCTCTCTGCTCCAACCACTCGTCAGCTGCTTCGACCGTTAGATACGCGCCCGTGGCAAGCGCAGATCCGGAACACTTGCTGCTGGCTTCAACAAAGAAGCCTGAGAAAACGCCGCTTGATGTGGTCCACCAGTCTGCAGCTCGAGATATCGCTCCGGGCTTGCTCTCTCCATTCTCTCCATTCGCACTTTTCTCATTCTCTTCCAGGCGAAGAATCCGATTGCAATGAGCAGAATCGCACCTAATATTGTAGATGAGGCGATACCTGCCCTCGCAGCCTGGCTGAGATGCGACACTTTGTGCTCGTTGGGCCCTGTCGGTGCTGGTCCGGTCGTGACTTGCGTTGCAGAGAATGTCTGTACAGATGCGGACTCGAAAGCCATGATCTGCATCGCATGGAGCAGGAGGAGAAGCAGGGCAATTATCTGCTCCATGCTGGCCGGCTGTGATCTTCAGGACTTCTGCTTCTGCGGGTACTTTGAGTAGTGGGTATTACTGTTGCAATTTCCGCCCGGCAGTGCAGGTAGCTGTGTCGAGGCGAGTGTTGCGCAGATAATGGACCCAAGCGGCAGGCCTCGTGCCTTGACATGTACAGTCCAGACGTCCTTCGCTGTCTGATGTGGCTGAGGATTCCTTGTATGCGGGCAGCTTATCTCGAAGCTGCGACTGCCTCAATTTGCACAATCGCAGGAGTGAGACCGTCAGCAGGCGTTTGCAAAGACGCTGCGCACCTGAACGCTGATGTGCCAAGGACACTTGCAATTGCAACAGCAGAACTCATTGGTAACACTTCCCTTGGCATAGCATCGATCGCTCTGCCATGATCTTGACCATGCGACCCGGAAATATGGCGATGGCACACAAATGCAGTAGTGCCCAACCCGGTCGAGGCCGGTGGAGACGCGACAACGCGAAGACTCATACGATTTCAGGAGAGTAGGCATCGAACTTCATTACCGAGAGTGTGACTGACACTGGATGGGTAAGTGTCGGTAAGGCTGCCGAAATATGGCCTGTGCCCCTGAGGAGATCTCAAGTACTTGCAGGGGAATGCATGTCAGCACTTGAAGTTACGTGACGAACGAGGAAACGAGCTCTGCTCAAAGGGTAGCTTGCCTTGCGAATTGCCTGAGCGATCTTGTCCAATACCTCGATCGCATTCCGCGGCCTCAAAAACGTTGAGCTGTTTGACCGGCAGGAAGCAGAGCGAATTTAACCGCATATCGAACTCGCCGTCAAGGGACGCACCAGCGATACGACAAGCCTTCCCACCTTGCACTGGTCGTAGGTCTAGCTCCCTTTCGCAACAGCATCCTTCCGTTGACCCTTCTCCTTCTCAGACTGTAGCTCGAGTTTCGCCTTCTTGAGCTCCTCCTGGCATAGCTTCAGCTGCTTATCTATACTGAGTTCCTCTTCACCGTCCTCAGCCTTACGTTTGACCAGTCGAGTGCCGGATACTGGTGCCGTAGATTCGTCGAAAGGCTCGAGATCCTCCCCTTGGCACCCAAAAGCTGCCATATTCGAGTCGAAGTACTCAATACAATCATTTTTGCTATGTCCAGGGATACGAATAGAGAGCTCGCCGAAGTCGATGTGCTCTTCATCGTCGTCCAACTCTCCCATCAGGTGCTTGTGGCCCTCGAGAATGGGGTATCGTTCTGAAATAGTCCATGTCGAAGGGCCATCGTGGATATGTGGTTCGTTGGCGGAAGGGCCGTCGGGTAAAGCTACGCGCTCGATTCTTGTCGAAGATGCTACTGCCGGTGGCATTACCAGATTTGCCTCGACCTTAGCGTGCAAATCTGAGCCTGCGATAGGACATGACACTGGATGCGATATGAGTTTGGTGCAGAATGTGCTGTTCACCCTTTTGTAATTGCAGTACGGGACGCCATGCCTGGCCAGGACATGGTGGTATGTCGAGTGCGCGACGCGGCGCTCTGGCTACTGGTTAATGATGGCGGCCAGGGTGGCGGTGGGTACTGTGGCACGTTTGTCGGCCCTGGATGAGCTTGGAAATCGGCGCGCTGAATGATGCGTGTCCAGAGAAGTCGCGTGCTCGAAGATCCTCGCCCTCCTCACCCTCAGTTACGTGGGTAAAGTTATCACGCTGGTTTTAGATCCTTGTCCCTTTTCGGCACTAACCGCACTTGCATGTGCAAGCAAGCCCGCCGTTGGTCACCCGCGCCGTCACTCGACCTCACCTGTTTCCGCTTGGGGAGATGACTCTTCTTCGAGCTTTTCAGGTCTTCTTGCTCTTTCTAGCCACCATCAACTCCCCCCAAATCATGACCATCATCTCACACAAACCCCTTCTATCTTGTTGCACCACACGATCCACGGGACACGATCCACGGCAGTCCTCACGACAGTCTCCTGCTCAGGGCACCTGCGGCGGGTGATCTCACATGACGGACGGTCGGCGGCCTCAGTGTCGGGCGGGCTGTGGCTGCGATCACAGGTGTTGAACCAGGAAGCGTACATCAGGTGGGGTCCTGGCTGTTTCAACAACGGGAACAACAGCGCGCACTATTGGTCCTTTCGCAAGCAGCCTGTGTGATCGACCCCGTCGAACGACCCTGAGCGACCGCCTTCGAGGTACTACTGGTGGGTTTGGCACGTGTCGAGGAGACAGTCAGTCATCGACATCACAGCCCCGATGTCTTCCTGCGCGAGGTTAGCTTGGTGGAGAGGATCGAATCAGCGGCTGGCTGTGCTACGGGCTTCCTGAAAAGGAAAAACAATGGGACGAGTCGTATGTATCTCCACCGGCAGCTCAGCGTTCCTCACAATGTAGCCTCGACTGCCTTGAGATGGACTCGGGGAGGTAATATCCCTCCCCTCACGTGTGTGATGTGTGCCAGCCACTCGGGCCGGCGGACGCTGAATTCAAATATAGGTCATCGTCGTCGAGCTGCAAGCTTGACGGCGGAGACCAGAAAGTAGATTGCGTTAGCATCTGACGCTGAGGGCTCAAAAGTGAGCCACACGTCGCTCAACCTGGCAGAAGGAACCGACGCGACGGCTTGAAGCTAATCTTCCACTGGATCATAACACTGCTGTCTCTGACTACCTGTGCTGCTGCTGCGCAACACATATATGGCCAACCACATTCATCTCCCATCCCTTAGTACGTCTTGATCATCTGACAACGAGTTTCGCGGCGACTACGGTGGATGTTCTGATCACGTCTTCACAGAAAACCGCCCGGCACAGGCTGCTAAGCGCACCACGTCAGACCTGAAGTCTAGAAACGACCAGGACTCGCACGCACGTTACTCACCTTGGCAGCTTCCTGATTTGGCACTGCCGTAGTTGATGTTCCACTCCAGCCTTCTTGCGGTGACGCATGACGTCTGAGCATGAACATGGGCTTTCGTCCTTCCTTGTCGAGCTGTTTGAACAGTAGTAGGGGCTTCTCTTCGAGGCCGAGACAGCGTTCTTGGTCGCCGTGCACGATGTATAGAGCATACTGCCGCCAGTCGTCCGTGATGTTGTAGCGTTTGAGTGCCTGCAATTATTAGTGGGAGGATTACCATACATGTGTCCTTTGCTTACCACTGGTAACACGACTCGACAAGGGTCATCTATGCTGACACGGAAACTCTTGAAGATCTCGACTTGTGGATTGTCTCTGTCTCGCGAAGTCCCAGGATGCTCATCTTCTCGCGGGCTAGGTGTGGGTGCTTGCCGCCTTGCTCGGTCCTGTTCACGAAGGCGTGCACTTGATTGAGGCTGATCTGCCACGAAAGTGCTAGCTTGGCTGTATGTGGAGTAACCTGTACCCGTGTCGTCCGTGTACCCGTAATGTCGGTCTTGACGGGACGATGTGCCATCTCGAGGGAAAGAGCGACCGGCGGCTGCACCTGAAGAATGCCCCGCAGACCCTGGAGGTTGCACAGCGTACGCCGGACTCGTAGGACTCATCTGCTGGCCGTGCACGCTGTTCGGACTGGTCTGACTGGACATACTAGCCGTTAAGTGGCTGCTTGCTGCCATTGCAGCTGCCGATGCTTCAATATGAGCACCACCATCGTCTCGAACTTCTCTAGGCTGAGGCGTGTGCGATTGAGGTGGATGTGTAGGCGAATGTTGTTTCGTGTTGTCAGTGTTCTTCAGGAAGAGTTTCTTCGTTGAGAACTTCCTGCTCAACGAGCTGCCCTTAGTGTGGCTCGAGTCCGGCTTCAGGTTCATGCTCTCCTCTCGTGGCGAAGGTATTGTCCCACCTGCTGGGTCTGGCAATGGCGTACTCTGGTCTTTCACTAATCTCATGATCGGTAATGTCTCCTCTCTCAGCTTCTTGTTCTCGTCTGCTATCCTGTCCAGGTCCTGTTTCATAGCTCGTAGCTCTGCCTCTGCAGCAATGATCCTCTGGTCACGCAGTCGAATAGACTCAATGATTCGTGCAATGTCGTCCCGAGTTGCATGTAAATCGCCCTTCTCCACTTCTGCCGACAGTGGCACGTAATCTCCCTCCTCAATCTTGACTCCTGCTCGCATCTTTTGTTCATAAACAGCCTTTAGTATTGTAAGTCTGTGTCCCACACTCGCGATGCCCAACTCTCGTAGCTCGTCGTGATGTAAAGCGATCAATGCCTCGCCATTTACTCCTTCATCTAAAAACGTCGCGCCGTACTGTTTGAAGGCAGGGGAGAGACTTGCAATATAGTCTGCTGCCTCTCCCTCTGTCCATTGCGTTATCTTCCCTGTCGGACTCCCTCCTTCCCTATCTGCCCAGCCTTGTGTCGTCGGCGTGTCCTCGCCATCCATAGACTGGGCGTCCTCCGAGTCCGATGGATGATCAGACTCATCATCGTGAAAGTGGCCGGCTATGATGGGCGAACTGAAGACAGATCGCTCGAACTCGTCATCGGCTTCGGCATCGCTGTCATAGGTGCTGTCTCCCGCTTGCCGCGCATACTTGTCCATTGTGCTCTTTACCTCGGCACGCGTGACCGTGTCACTGCGAGAACGACGCTTCCGGTCGACAATGGGAGGCAATTCCGGGGCAGTTCGTGTTGGCGCTGGCTCGACGCGGTCACCAAAGGAGGGGTCGATTGGTGTGCCCCCGAACTCGGTGTCGGTGGGTGACGTGGGATAAGACGAGTGCCTTCTATCGTGCAGCAGCGTCAGGGTCGTATTCGTGCTTGTGCTGCCTCCAGACGTTCGCTGCGGCAAGCTTGCCGAGCTTTGGTGTGTCGACGTGCTGGAGCCCGACCCCGTGAGCGCGACAATATTCAATGGACGGTGAGGTATGTGTGATGCTCGGTGGGAGACGCGTGCCATCCACGATCCTTTATTGGTGTGCGGCTGGCTGCCATAGGCCTCATTGAACGTGGCCATGCGTGCGTTTTCCCAACGCTGTGGAAAAGGCGCACTGCAGTCGGGGAGTACCCGCACTCAAGGCCAGCGCCAAATCAGTGGACAGAGTCCTGCTGGGGCGCCCCCAAGCGATTGCGCAGCGCTTGCAGGCGACAGATGAACAACAGTCGCAGTCGCTACGCTACAGAATCCCATGTCGTCCCGAGTCCTGAACTCTGAGCAGCACTGACTGCGTACAGCAGCGAGTTGTGATCTGCGTAGTCCACAGCGTGTGGAGTCCTACCTCTACCAGAGAAGCGCCACCTCGGTCCGCGTCGCTAATAATGTCAAGGGAGGTAGTTGCACTGCAGTTCATGCTCCAACTATTCTCTACCATACTTCTCACTTGCGCATGGAACGGCGTTGATTGTTGACATACAGCGACCACGATTGACAGCGCTTTCGAATATGCCCCCATAGCAACCTGAATCGCGTATCAGCTTGCGAGATGAACGCCTCGATCGCCACGGCGCGCCTCAGGGACATCCCCGATCGCTGACGCCATCCAATTCCAATCTTCCTTGAGGATGCGGCGTATAACAGTTCTATGGAACTCATAGGAGCAGAACCGGCGGATTGCGTTGCTCGCCGCACGACGACAACACTATGCGCACCCAGCGCCGAGAGCTATCGGTACCTGTGACCGCATAATATTGTTCTGCATCACTTCAACAGTATTGCCTTGGACGGCAGTTTGCACTGATAGCTGATAGCAGGTCTCCTGCGGTTATATCCCCTTTGGCACAGAATATACGCCATACGACACCAACTTTTACCACGATGCTTCCGGGAGGACATCACGTCGTGCTTGGCAACGAGTTCATTTATGGGGCAGCTCACTGACCGCATTTGGACGTCACATGATCAAGCCTCCCCGTCCCTTCCTGTGGAACTTCATATAACCGGACTTCGGGGGGACAAAATAATCGGGACAGCTTCACAACCGCGATTGATCTTGTACACCGCAAACTACGACTATATTATTCGCATCATACGAATCGCCGCGTCCTGCTGTTTCGATTGAGCTATGATTTGCAATGAACATACTGCTGCGTTGTGGGAGTGCGGTGCAAATCGCGATTCCGTGCTGGTCCGGGATTTTTGTCCCCCAGGAGCCGGACTGTAGAAGTATGTTGCGGAATGTGCACACTTGCACAGTCGCATCCAGTGCACAGCCCAATGAAATCTAACTGTTGTTTAGGCGACACCAGTAATATTCGACCGCACAGGCCTAAGCTTAGTGGACTGTGCAAAGGATGCCACTGTGCACGCTCCGCAACAAACTTCTAAGAAGGGGCGGTCCTTTTGACCTAGAGCTCTTCTGTTGCACGCAACACCACAACCGATATGACCACAATATGGCGCACATAGGCTTTATTAGAACAGCAGGAGAAGATGCCGAGGATAGCATGCCTCGAAAGGAGAATGGGTTCATTACTGACTCGCTAACAATCTTGTTTACCTGCAGAATGCCCCTCTGCAGTTTTCCGATAGCCACAACGACGAGTGGAGATGAAACACATTACTACAACTCTCCTCTTTGACAGACTACATGAACCATAGTAGGCTGGGATATATGAGCAACGGCATCGGCTATCGCACCAATTTCTCACGCCGTTTGTAGTTGTTGCGACACCAGCAACGCCCAGGCAGATGCGACGTACGAGTGCGCGTTGCGTGATCTGCTTCAGAAGGCCGCGCAAGTTGAGGTTGTCAAGCCGGCCTTAGGTTTTGCTGGGACCAGCGAGGAGGTAAGTCCTGGAGCGCGTGTTTCAAGGCCGGCGTGCGACCAGGTCGTCGACTCCGCAGTCGACGCTAGGTCCGCGCTTGAGCAATAGAGAAGCTTTTCCGCGAACGGCGCGCCGAGCGCGCATAGGGTATTTCGAAGCAGCCATGCGCCTGTGACAGCCGTGGCGATGGGGTCGAGCATCGTGTTGAATTGATGTACCCTCAAACACGGGAACTCTCCTTCATGAGCTCCTTCACGGCCTGCGCAGCCATACGTTTCCGCTGCTGCTCAGGTAGATCCGCGCTCTGCTCCTTGATCGCGAGGAGCCTTCCCATCATGCGATCCAAATCATCCACCTGATCTTTCTGCCTGTGTGGTGGCATAAAATCATCTGTATCAATCTCCTCATCGTCCTCATCCTGATTCAAAGCAGCTTTCATCCCAAACAGCTCCGCTGTCATCTCAGCCTCATCCCTCGCGAATCCACCGAAGACGTCTTCCTCATCTCCGTCGAAGCCCAGGTCGTCAAGCTCCAGGCCGTCATCCTCGTCGTGTGCAGTCCATTCATTCGCTTCCAGTGCCTCCTTCAACCTCTCGAACCCAACTTTCTCCCCGAATTCATTCTTGCCCGAGGCAGAGTAACTGATATACTCGAACCCATACTGCATGCACGTATCATCATTCTCCTCTTGTGCTGCAGCTGCCTTCCCACCCTTCTTATCGTTCTCAACCGCCAAAAATACCACATCTCCGCCATGGCCCGCATGCTTCTCCACAACCTCCTGGATACTCTTCATTGCCGCCTCTACCTTCTCTCCTAGCTCCTTCTCGAAGCAATAAATCCAAGCTCCTACAGCATCGACCACTTCTTTCGCTTCCTCTTTCAAGAATTCCTCCTTCCAAGCCTCGAAATCTGGGACCTCGTCGATCCAGATGGGTACTGTCGCAGAATAGTACGCGGTCTTGACATCCCATTCGTGCGTCAGGCCGGCGGTTGAGCCGTTAATGTCGGGTGTGGGCGCGGTGCCTGTAAGATCCTTGATCACTTCGAGGGCGCCTGCTTCACGGCTGCCGAGGAAGAGGATGCGTCGGCAATGGGCGATCTGCATTTCAGGTTGTTCCGTCTCCATCTTGGGATGGACAAGCCGCGGTGACTACATTGTGATGTGGTGACCAAGAGTAAGATGTAAGTGGGAAGCGGAGGGGTACTTTTGGTGAGGGTCACGTGAACAGTAGAATGAGTTGTTTGGCTATACGAAGGACTTCTCGGTGCAAGAGGCTCTACTCATTATCCGATGTTGATGGTTAACGGGTTTGATACCTCAGAACCTTGGTGGAGGCTGCCCAAGCTTGCGCAAGTTGCGCCATCTGCTCTGCCGCTTGTTGTCGTTACTTCCGCCTGGCGTTCTCAATTTGCGCCAGAAACCGTTTGATTTTCTCTTTCCAAGTGACATTGTACTGTCGAATGAGGGACCATGCCCACATATGTACCCCCTCAGACGATTACCTTTGACCTTCAGGAACGTAGATGTGCTGCACAGTCAGTGGTATTGTCGGTCCAGGTGTCAAGATTGGCCAGCGCCGCTGACCCCAAGTCCAGAAGCCCAGTTGCACAGGTTCGATTATCTAGATTGAAGCCTCGAGATACAGTCCGTCGAGATGGTGACGCTGGTAATCAACGGGGTCCTCGTCATCAACATCCTTCCTCCTATGAGCCTCTTCCTCCCCTACCAGAGCCTCTAGCCCTGTTCACCGTCGCTCTTCCTCTGGCCAAACCCACACCACGACCTCTTGTACCTCTGCTCCTGAACATAGGCGCATTCCTAAGCATGTCCGGGACGATGAATAGTCGCACGTGCGAGCCGCGAATGTAGACGCGATCGAGGTGGGTGACGCGACCGTCTCGCTGGGTGACATTAATGTTCTCGAGTTGGACGTTCATGTTGTCTTCGGCTTCGAGGAGCTTGCCGCGGTAGGTCTGGCCGGAGTCGATCTCGACGGTCACTTGGTGTCCCTTTGCGAGCATGTTAGTCGGAGTTCTGAAGGTGGGTGTGAGCGCGTGCGCTTCTTGGTGGGCGGAATGACTACTTACAGTGGCCTCGTTGAGAAGTTTGATCGGGATGCCGATCGTGGATGTCATGTTGGCGGATGTCTCGCTGTGATCGAATAGTACTATGCAGTTGTTGGAGAGCGCGATATCTTGCGACAGTGGTATGTTGTGGTTGTTGTCGCGAAGTGGCCGAGACTCTGTAGTGGCAGCTTCATCGTGCGGCACGCGAAGAGGAAGCCGCCGCCAAGAGGGGACTCAACTTCACATGTTTGCAACTTCCTCAATTGGGACATCAACAAAACCCAGATGAACGTATCAGCGACGGTCAATGTCCTGCGATTGCTCGCCAATCCATCACTGTGTCTACCGCACCACACAGTAGCCACATTCGATCAGCTACCCGTGCCCCTATCAAAAGCCTTCAGGAAGAATGGCGAGAAAGAACCAGATATCAGAGCCGTAGTCTTAGATAAGGACAACTGCTTCGCCGTTCCGAAACAGAATTCCGTCTTTCCAGCCTATCAGCCAAAGTTCGATGAACTCCGTGCTGCATACCCTGGGTCCAAATTATTGATCGTCTCCAATTCCTCCGGCACATCTTCAGATCCAGGCTACAAGGAAGCCGACATCCTTGAGCAAAACACCGGAGTCAAAATCTTGCGACATACGACAAAGAAGCCAGGATGCCACTCTGACATCATGGAGTACTTTCGCAGCGAGCCGGAGACTGGCGTTACGAAGGAGAATCAGGTGGCGATCCTAGGGGATAGATTGTTTACGGATGTGCTGATGGCGAACATGATGGGATCACATAGTGTTTGGATCAAGGACGGCACTGTGCCGGGTCACGATTTCGTGAGTGAATATTGTCTGATAGTGGCACCTCCGGCCTTGTTGCTAATGTTGAAGCAGCTTTCACGAGTCGAAAAGGGTCTAGCTGGCTTTCTACTGAAGCGTGGCTATACGGCGCCTGAGGTGAAGAGTGATTTCGAGTGAGCACGATCTTCTCGATGGCGCCTTCTTATCGCACCCTTCACAACTTCAGAGTGGAGATATGTCGTCAGCAATAGGGCAGGATCGATGATACCAATCTACGATGCCGCATTTTCGCCAATTCACTTTCGGCAATGAAGCATTTTTCCAGCGCTTAAGTTACAAGGTCGAACATCTACGTTTGGACCTCAACAATCGCCTTTGCAGATTACGTCAAAATGTGCTGGTTCCTTTACCTCCTCTGCGACCGGTGTCGATGGCCTGATATCGGTGGCGGCCTCCACATGGTCGGCGAATGCGACGACTTCCGCTACAAATTCAAGGCAAACCCGAATGGCTCACACGACTACGGCGCAGTCCATCCAGCTACTGTCACAGCTGCCAATAATTGGAATGCCCTTGGCGACTTCACGTTCCTGCAATGGGCCGGAACTCGATGGACCATCATGCTCAGACGTGACTGCGTGAAGTGGGGTCCTGTCGCGCAGCACCATATTTGTGCTGTCTGTGCGGAGGTGCTTGACCAACAGATCAAAGACTGGCAGGCCTCTTTCCAAGATATCGAATTCTCGCTCCCAGGACTTGCTGGTAGCACGAACAATAATCAGAGCCAGAATCCGATCGTCCGCGCTGAGCTCGAAGGGGATCCGGTGCCGCGCAAGCCGACTACTTCAGCTAAATAGTCCTTCCGCCACCACCAGCATTAGTCATTCCAGATAGTCTCCTCATAGCTCAAAGAATGGAATACCCATTCCACAACAAGAATCCTAAATCCATCAAAATACTCCCCGCCGCAAAACGCAAATCCATCTCAGTCACAGCATAAACCCACAGCGCTCCCAGCGGCGGCGCCTGCTTCATAACCGCAAAGTAGTCCGCCGTGTTTTCTGCATAAATCAGATAACATCCTGCCGCAGTCCCAACTGCGAAGAACAAAATCTGCCTAACAACCCCCAATTTCCTCGCCAAGTCTGACCTGCCCATGAACACGACCAAAAACAGTATCGGCAGCACCGTCCCACTTCGCTTGAATATCGCAGGCCAGAGGATGCCTTGGGCATACTGATTGTAGACTAGGACGTCAAGCGTGAAGTGGAACATTGTCAAGCAGATGGACCAGAAGACAGCATCTCCTACGGGGCCTATAGGGTTATCGAGTCCAAGGCCTACGTCGAGGATGTTGCCGCCTGTGTCCATGGAATGGGATTGAGCCTCTTGGGAGAAGGGCTGGCCTTGGGAGAGTAGTTCTTTCTTTTCGTCGTAGATGTCCATTAATGTTTTGCCTTTGGGCCCTGATCGATTTGGCTGGGATAGCTTGAGTTTTGGTTGTGAGGTTGGGGGTTCGATGGGGTTTCCGGTGGTCTTTGCTTCGGCTCGGCGCTCTTTGCGGTTTTTGAGCCTTTGTTCTTCAGCCATTGCTGTCGTGCGCGCGTCGTCTGGTTCGCGGCCCATTTCGGTGGTGCTGTGTTAGGGTGAGGTTATTTGATGGAAAGTTGAACTGAAGATCAGAGCTAGCCGATTCTCCAAATTTAGCCTGTTGCGTGGCGCAGGGATAAGTTCGCCCCACGATCTACTATTCTCCCTCCCTGCGAGCAGCATTGTTTGTACCACCGGCACTGGCAGTTCGCTCGGAAGAAGCCTGCCACCAGACAACCTTCCAGCGATATCACTACTCCGCATACAAGAACCCATACTCATCAACGAACGAGATCTCGAACGTCCTTACGACCTCGCGCCTCAGAGGCGCTCCAAACCGACACGATGGGCTTCGGCGACTTCGAGGAGATATGCGCAAAGACGCCGCTGCCATTATGCCCTCTGGTAGGGACAGTGTCGCAGATCAGCGGTACACATTCGACTTATCCGGACTGTTACGCACGATCGATCGAGTTGGCGAACACGATCATCTTCGAGGGAGCGACGGGGTTTGCGCATATCATGACACTGGTTATGCTGGTGATTATGATCTTGCATGTTAGGAGCAAGTTCACTGCAGTTGGTATGTCGAAGATCATATACGACGAAGGAAGAGCATAGAGAACGAAGGACAAGAAGTCGGGATAGGAACAACAATGCGCTAATGCATGAACAGGTCGAAAGGAGATCACATCATTCTTCTACTCATACACACTCCTCACAATGTGCTCGCTGGTCATTGATTGCGGCGTAGTACCTCCGTCGAGCAGCGCATATGCATACTTCGTCGCGGCACAATGCGGTCTGGTCTCGTCAACTTGCATCGCTCTCATGATCAACGGCTTTGTCGGTTTCCAGCTGTACGAGGACGGCACTACACTCTCAGTCTGGCTGCTGCGAACATGCAGTGTTGCCATGTTCTTAATCTCGTTCGCGGTGTCACTTTTGACATTCAAGGGCTGGGCAGGATTGGGACCTGAGAACACCACTGGCCTGTTCGTGGTGGTGTATATCTTCAGCGCGATCTTCCTGTTCGTGTACATCGTCATGCAGGTCATTCTGGTCATTGGAACACTGCAGGAGAGATGGCCACTTTGGCACATCGGGTTCGGAGTGCTGGCTTTCGTCATCGGGCAGGTGCTGCTATACGTGTTCAGCAAGACAATCTGCGACAACGTTGAGCACTACCTCGATGGAACGTTCTTCGCGACACTGCTCAATCTCCTTGCAGTGATGATGGTGTACAAGGTAAGCAGAACACGTTTTTTAGACATCCTCCAGGCGCTAATCATATTGCAGTACTGGGACTCCATCACCAAGGAGGACCTCGAGTTCTCAGTTGGCCAAAGGCAGAACAACTGGGAGGTCAAGGACCATGACATGTACCAAGACTTCGACAAGAGAGCCACATACTACCAAGAGAGCGACCACGGCAGCACCGCACATTTCGCACAGCCAGGGCATAGAGGCTCAGGGTATGGATATTAGGAACTGGATGTTATCGGGCGTTATGGTTAACATGGGCATCTGTTGAGTCAGAACTCACATAGTAAGGCGAGTGGTGAGTACCAGGCCACGAGAACGAAGGCGGGCTATTCGTAGCATATTATTAATGTGAATGAACACAATACTGTGTTCTTTGACGTACCACACTACTAAGGCATGGCAACAAGAGTTCAAAAGCGCAACAACTGCAGTAGAACCAAGAGCGCCTCAATTTGATTACATTACTTTCTCATAATCCTTTCCGCTTCTGCAAATCATTAATCACCATATACCGACTAACGCCAATCCATCCCCACCTAAACCACCTCATCTGACTCTTATGGGCCGTGGTCATAGCCAGCTGCGCCTTCCTCACATCCCCTGGTGTACTCACACTCACAAGCGGCGTAGGATACGCCCCCGCCTCCTTCCTCGTGAAAAACGCCCCCAACACCGTAACCACCGAGTCCAGCACGCTGCTGTACTTCCGTAAAATGTTCGTAGAAGTCAAGGTATACAGTTTCACAGGACACTCCCACCCGGCTCGTCCTTGCATGAGGGTCTTGAGGAAGGTGGTTGCCCCGTTGAAGAGGGAGATATGATTGGGATGCGCACTAACCCCTCCCTCATCAAACGTTACCAAGACATCAATCCCCGTCGCCAGCGTTGCGTCTCTACTTACGCTACCGTCCTTGGGCCCGAAGTACTTCATCAGCATCTGGCTGACCGCTTTCGCATCCCAAGTTGCCGTCATCGAGTCGGGGAAATTTTTATCTTCCAGAACCACGACGTGTTCAGAGGAGCGGAGACCTAGGAGCAAGGCGGACTTGACGAGTTCTTCTTTCCGGATGTGGCCCAGACCGTCGGCGTCGCCGGACGAGAAGCAGAGGATTACGACTTGGTTGCCGAGGTCTGGAGCTGTAAGGGCGCGGAGGGATGGGGCGAAAAACATTGCTTCGTCATCGGGATGGGCTATGAGCAGGCAGATGCGTTTTCCGGTCAGGGCGGGGAAGGATCTGGGAGGTGGGTGGGTTAGTGCATGGCAAGGTATGGATAAAGGGAGGCTTGATTTACGCCTCTCTTGCTTGGAGTCGTGTTTGTTCGATGCGAAAGGAACATACCTGGTCATATATGCCGTGAAGATCCATAATACCAGTACTAGCACAGGGACTTGTGCCGCCGCGAACCAATTCATGTTTGAGGATCTGTTTTGCAGGTGTCAATCACTCCGCTGAGTTCTCTTTTGGACGTTGACATTTTCTGGTTGCTGCGTATAGATGGTCTTTTGGTTCGAGGTGGTGGTCTTTCGGTCAAGCGGCCCGACAGTTCACCCGTGCAGCCGAACAACAGGGTCGTACTTTGCTTTCACTTTCTTATACCACATAACGACATGCACAGATGGTCCCTGTTCATACCATGACTGTTGACGAAGCCGTCGGGTGCCGCCATGGGTTTCAACCGAGCTGGCTTGCCCTGGCATACTTGCTATTGAGAGCTAATGAGCTAGCATGCTAGGTTCATGCTTTCAGCTTCAACGCAGGAAGTCCCAACAACGACCAGCAGCGATATCCGAACCTCAGCTCTGCAAGTTGCTGCAGCACAAAAACAATTCCTTAGAGACTACATGCAGCCTCCTTCTACACTCCCCGTTATTTCCACAAGGAGGAGAATCGTTGCCACAACGCCTTCTCGGGCTCAGGCTCACCCGTTACAAACTCGTCGCCTTCGTACTTCCTCCAGTGATCGCCTTGGCCATTGTAAGCAGAGTGCTCTGGCTTGTCGACCATCTCATAGTTGGGTTCCGCATCCTTCTTGCCAATGCCTTTTTCGTACTTTCTGGTATAATCACTCTGGTTGCTGCAGGCGGAGTGCTCCGGCTTGTCCATCACCTCCCAGTCAGAATCTTCACTTCCTGGTGGCGGCGAGTCATCAAGAGAGACGTCCACGAGGCCTGGGTCTGCTGCAAAGCGTGAGCCTGTCTGGGAGCCTTTGCTGCCTCTGGTGGTCTTGACAGCAGTCGGTTTACTGCCACTCTTTGACTGTACACTGTTTGGAGAGGTCGCTATATGCTTTGCGCGAGTAGACTTTTGCTTTTCTGATTGCTTCTTGTTATCGTTGCTAGACATGAGTGCTTCCTATCTTTATTGTGACCTATAAGAATTGAGGAGGTGTGGGATGAAGTAGTGTCCAAATTCATACCAAACCGTTTGATATTCTCCACCGATGAGAAGGCACTTGCATGAAGAGCTTGTTCTAGCCCTTGAAGCCATCATTGTCTTCGCATGGTTGCTCCAGGTCACAGCATGCCAGACACTGCCTGAAGACCCTCGCAGTGCCGCCAGGAAGGTGCGTGGCAGCATATAGATTGAGACTGTACGGCGACTCGCTATTGAGGGCGCGGAAAACGAACAGTCATCCGAGCCCCCCCCCCCCTCTCCCCCACCAACTCATCCAAAACAAAATGAGTTGATCAGGGAAATCGTCCAAATCGGTAGTCACAGCAGCTGGGCGTAGGCATTGACGAGGCATCGCAATGATGGCTGGCGTGTGGTGCGGTCATCACACTTGCTTCATGTACGCACGGACTTCACCTCGAGTCAAGTCAACTTGGATGCTCGATCTGCAGCGATTTCACACATGGCCTTATGCTATGTCAGCCATTATATTTCTTCCGCACGGCATCCCTTGACTCACTCGGATCGCAGCAGCTCGCTCAGACTTCATGTCGCCATTTGCGATACGATCGCGCATATCGGCCATAATGACAGGCCGGCTCCTGCCGTTCACAAACACGACATATCGTAGTCCAGGGTACTTCCTTTCATATTCGTCATTCAAGGCCCGAAGCTGTTCGGACTCCTCGGCATTGCCCTGTAATTGCGATTGCTCTGATTGCGACTGAGCGCTTTCAACCTTCTTTGCTCCGAGTCTGGGATGGGATCCTAGTATATCTTCCAGCACTTTCGTGTCTGAGGATGACGCAGATTCCGATAGGTCGGTAAGTTGCAAGCCCACTGCCGCGATGAGATCGTCATATGACTCGAAAGACTTGTCGTGAAGTAGCGGCACAGAGAGAGAGTGTAGTTGTGTGCTGGGTTCAAACAGTAGGTCAAGTATGGCAGCTCTCTCGTCAGTCGAAAGAGCAGGTAGCGTTCCAACAGCCGGAAGCTTCGTTGATGCCATGATTGGTAGTCAAAGTATACTGGGCTGCGCCTCGGTGCTCAAAACTCTGGCGTAGTAGTGTTTTGGTGCTGTAGCGAATCACGTAATTCCTAGAAGATGTTGTACATGGCAGAAACGCAAGGTGCTCAAAACTGCAGCTGAGCTGCACCCCAAGGGGTGTAATATTTGACCGCTCAGGCCTAAGTTTAGTGGACTATGCAAAGGATGCGACTGTGCACGCTCCGCAACAAACTTCTACTGGTCGGTAGCCGGCAAAAGCAACACAGTTCGCAATGGTTCCTGCAGCCTTGGACAACTCTATTGTTGACAGGGACTGTGAGGGGATATTGTGATGCTTTGTGTTCTCTTGTGATGGAATTGGTCGATCATACTCATATCGCATAGCTGCCGCCTGTCGTGCTTTCGGCGTCATCCGGATTGGGTGGAAGTTGAAGACATCATCACTCACTTTTTCCCAGGTTGTCTTGTTAACCGTTAGGTGATGTTGACGACTCTCAGTTTCGTGGGCCATGGTCATACCGTACCTGAAGTCAACACCTGCATATTGGTTGCACGGCTCTTCGACGTCACTGCTGGAACAACTTCGCGGTGTTTATGCATTCCCACATTGAGACACTTCATTAACAGCACGCTGCCCTCCGCAGCGGCTAGCGGACTCGCCAATCTCGTAGCGCGGGAAACGGTTGATGGAAAGTCAAAGCGGTGAATCAGGTACATCTAGACCGCATCGTTGATGCATTGGCCTCAGAATGGGAAGCTGTGGAATCGAAGTTCATCAAGTGGTGTAGACGCTGACGACGGTTGGCTATGTCACAATACAGTATATAGATATTGACCCTTGTATGGCAGCTGCGATTGCGACTGGAACTTGCGTTTGATCGACGAAATGTCGGCTGAATAATGAGCGCTGGATCTGGTGACAGTGCGTGGCATCTCAGGTTGGAGACCCGAATGTGACCACTGCACAGCCTGCAGAGCAGCTTCGATTGGTCGTGCGTTCGGGAAAGGAGGAGAAGACTATGGCAAGGGTCGTAGTGCAGACTTAACTTTGAGTGAACTATCAGTAGTGCAAGGCGGGACGGTGCCAGGATGGCTAACCTGGTCTCCTGCTCCAGGTTGCTGCTCGTGCTATCCTTCCTTGCCTTTCACGAAACCCGTGGTCGGGCAGCGCACTGAAAGGCGTCCCTTGTGAGAGGTGTCGCGTGAAACAGGTGTAATGTCACCAGCGCTGCTCATGGAACCAGTCCACTACAGCACACCCACCTTTCTCCCACTGCTGGGCACGCACGGCGTCTAGATCGCCCGGAAGGACGACCCGCATACGCGCGAGCAATGTCGCTCAATGGCCTGGACGCTCCAGAGGTTCAAGATGCATACCACTCCGCAATCGCAGAAGCTGGCGGATGGTGAGTTTCACGGGGACAACCGTCGTTCCAGTATGGCTTGCTGAAGTAGCACAGGTTCCTGCTCAAGTACACATCGAGGGACTCGGTAGAACTGTTGGCTCGAGGCAAGAGCGGCGTGTCAGAAGCGCGCAATGCGATATTGGGCTACGCAGAGGCATCGCCGTTGTACGGCCTGATCATATACCGCAGGCGGAGAATACTCATCAAGTGCATACCAGACGGAACTTCGCGACTCTTGCAGGGTGTGTAAAAGTGTACAGGCCGGACCGCAGGGCTGTTGACTAACGAGCATATGCTTAGCGCGAACTGCCGTTCACTTTCAAGATGTTCTCGAGAAATATTCGCCGTACGAAACGCTGCTCGAGATCACGAACGGAGAGGGACTCAACGATACTGCGCTGGCCGCATCGTTCCAGCTGCGCACCGCTTCCGCGTCGCCCTCGCCCTCGCCATCGACGAAACGCCTCGACGAGATCAGTGAGGATGCAGAGGACACCGGCGATGGTGCGGAAAGTCATTCGCGGGCAGAGACAGAGACGCCGCCGAACGCGCTGGCTGCCCCGCCAAGGCAGAAGACGGACAGGAGGGCAGAACATATGAAGAAGTTTGGGAAACGCACATCTACACTCGCTGTCGGGAGGCCTTCGCAGCTCCTCACACACCACCGCTCGACCTCGCCTTCTTCACCACTCACGCAATCGGTCTCGCAGTATCTCGTACACGACGAAGCTGGACACACCTCGATTACGCCGCTCCAGTCGCCTGTACCCGCGACTTTGCCAGCAGACGGACTGGCGAGCACGAAGGCTATGAAGGAGGATCCTGCGCAAGACTCAAAAGACCAGCAGGACATATCCAATTCAGCGTCACAGATTACGGCTACCGACGCTTCAGTTGCCACCGAAAGGCCCGTTTCACCCAAGTCGACCTGCAAGCAGCCCACTACAGCAGCCGAATTGCGCGATCCTGAACTACCAGCGCTGCCCACGGAAGAAAGTGCATCCACAGCAGAAAGGACTGCAAGAGTAGACGAGCGAACAGTGTCAACGCCTTTCTTGGCCGACGAGCCCTACGATTTCAGTCAATTCGACGAGCTGTTTAAACCCAAGGTGAAGCTGGCTCCACGGCCTGTCCACTCGCCGGAAAAGCTGCAGAGTTCTGGAGTGGCCAGAGTGTCTGCACTGCCAGCGAACTTCCGGTCTGTAAACAGAAAGCAAGAAACTCCAAGGCCAAAGTCTTCTGGCAATGGGCTTGCGGCATCTGCGCGTCCATTACCACCTGCGCCTACTACATACACGCAACCGCCGCCACCTCCAGTGCCCGAGACGCCAGTGTACTCTACACGCCCTGCTTCGCGAGGAAGCGTCAGATCTGCACCCTCTCAAAAGTCCCACGGCATGACGCCCGACAAGATCAGGCTGATGAAAGCCGTAGAGTTGAGACGTAGACAACTTCGAAAATCCCAGGAACCACCTTCGCAACCGATATTTGATGACGATGCATTCGAAGTTCCGAAAGTGCCGGAAGTTTCAGATCGCATCCCATCGAGAACAACCAAATTCGTCAGGAACCCTAAGCCAGCTCCCGAGCAGGAACAAGCGACCGACGACGAGGAACAGCCACAATCGATCAAAGCAGATTCGGGTGTCGAATTGAATTATAGGAAACAGGACAAGGCTAAAGGCGATCATGATTTGCAATCTACGTCAAGTGCGTCCAAGTCGAGCACACCAGAACCAGGAACGACATCTGCGACTCAATCGACAGGGACCCCGGTTGCCCCACCTGTTATTCAGGTATCATCCAAGGAGACTGATAACGCGTCAGAGGAAGCAGGCTCGCAATTGCACCCAGACGATGATGCATCGTCCATCGCGAGCAAAACATCAACTGAACGATCCGAATTCTTTGTGCAGAAATCCGCATCGACAGAATTGGCTCCAGTTCCGACCATCATCATAGCTGACGGATCACGGCCAATGGCCTCAGGTGCACAGAGTCTGCAACCCGCCGCTGAGCTTGACGAGGACGCTCAGGATGTTGAGGATTCGGGCACTGAAAACTTGGAGGAACCGCCATTGTCACCAAGGCGGCAGAACAGTGATCTGGCCAAGCGTCGCCGTGGCTTTGTCGAGCCTCTGGAGATTGATGTGAGCTCTGGAAACCCTGACGACTTCATGTCCGACGATGATGAGTTGTTGGACGAGCTCCACAGTGCCATCATCGTCGAGGCCACGCCGGTTACCGTGGCAAGATCACCAATGACACCCACATTCCCAGGACGTCGACCTAGCGCCGACACTCCGACGTCGATAAGGTCCGTGAACATCACAAAGACAGGTTCTTTCCCTACGGACAAAGGGTCGGATGACCGCTTGACGCCAGACTCGTCTCGCAACGTTACACAGAGTACCATGCCTCCGCCTGTCGACAAGGGCGATTCCAGCTCTAGCCTTTCGCGGAACGTGTCTTTGGAGATTTCCAAGAGAATCCACGCTCTTTCGTTGCAGTCACGACCCTTGACTCCGGAAGTCTCGCCGAACGGACTCGTTCAACGGCCCGTGAGATCTAGACCTATCTCTTATCGTCGACACAGCGGTAATCGTGCTGCACACTCTCCAGGGAGAAGCGGTCCCTCTGATAACGCACCCGTCTGGAGTGCGCAACATGACCCTGCCTCGAACCGGAACTCAGTCTCTGTGACAGCACGTATCGTTCGACCAAACGTGATCAGCGAGACAGTCCCTGAGGATAGTCGCGAAGCACTGCAACAGTCAGAGTATGTGGTCAGCCACGAGCGGGATGCTGCAAAACCCGGGAGCCGTCCAGCGTCTGTGCAAACTGCGAAAGCCCAATCGGAGAACTCCACGCCAGCATTATCGCCGGTCTTGTCGCGCAGCTCGACCGAAACGCGGACGATGCACTCTGCAGGGAACAGTCGGTTCGGCCGGCACGAGCACCAGAACTCTTCCATACCAGTCTCTACACCAGGACTGGATGAGTTTCCTCCGCCACCAGGTGCCCGCACAGGTGGCTCAACGCCATCGCTGAGATCGAACGATGAGAATGGTGTTCCTAAGGAGGGCAGCAAAGCAAGTCGTTTCATGAAGCGCATAAGCATGTTACCCTTTGGCGGTTCTAACAGACATAAGAGGGGAGCTCTACAGCAAAATAGCGTAGCGAGCCTTGTCGAGCATGAGACACCTGGCTCAGCAGGGACAAATAGCAGAGTGAGCTCGCTCCACGAGAACTTTGACACACCTCCAGCAGTCGTTGTTGGCGATCTGAACGTCCAGTTCCCTGATTCCTTGGTAAGCCATGCATCGAACCATAAGTAGAGACCACACTGACACATCATCAGCTATGGAAGCGGCGTATCGTCACCATCGACGATTCAGGACACCTGCAGTTCGCCATCGCCCACGCCATGGAAATTCACAGGGGCGTTGCGCTGAAGAAGTTCGCCCTGACCGACTTCCAACAACCCTACGTGCCAGATCTGGATATGCAGGAATTGCCGTACTCTATCATGCTTGAGTTCCGCGACGGCACCACACTACAGACCGCCTGCGAAGATGCAATGACGCAGCGCCAAGTCTTGCACCTTTTGAAAACATACTGGAAGGCCTGGGCATAAGCACCAAATCCCGCTTGGAACATAGAGGAAGCCTGAGGACCCACTTTTCGCATTGATCTCCGCGCCATGACCACCCTTATTAACGAATCGTCGTATACCCCAGCAAGGCTCCGACGCTAGACGTTCTCTCTCTCTTGGTTCTTTCTTCCTAGGAATAGTCACAACAGCGGCCTGGAGCAAGCATTCTGTACTCCTAGAGATCTTGATATCCTTTTTGTGCGTTTTTTTGAGCGATTTTGAAAGCCTTCCCCGAATGTGGGCCGCATGAAACTTGGAAGCCAGTCTTGGGTATTCGTCACTACCAACAAACCTCATAGTTTATATATATTGACAGAACCGCACCGACACGTCTCGGCAGCTTCCTGCGATGCGACCAAACCAAGCTCAAGACCAAGCTCGACACCAAGACTGGTACTGTAAGGTACCAGGACATTCCACAATCTGACGCAAGCACATCATTACCATTGTGTAGCACGTTTGTACACACGTTTTGTGCTGACTAGTTTTCTGCTCTAGGATGCGATAAGGTCGTGAGATAAGGACCAAGCTGCACGCACATCACCGGCGCTGAGCTGGGGAGGCGGATGCCAAGTAATGCCGAGTCCATGGATCGTTTTATCGGCCTCCGGCCGGAGTGGGATCGGAAGGCTTGGACACTTTAGATTGGGCATTGGCCGGCATTTGAAGCTCTTGAGTCTGGCATGTGTTACTGTGCTGCCAGGTCTCGTGGCTAGCGGCACGTCAACGTGTCTCGGGGAGTGTCAAGTGTACCATGGGAAGGTGATGTGGCCTTTATCTTGGCGGGTTGGGCCCCCGGATGTTCCGCCGGTGTGCACTGCCTCAACAATCTGGAGTCGAGGAATGGGGGATGGTTCGTCAGGTTGTCACGAGCGATAAGAAAGACTGCTGTAGCCATTTCCTTGGGCGTGGTCGCTGTGTTGTTTCGTTAGCTTTGGTCGATGTTGTGATTGCTATCTACCGCGACTGCTACCTGGTATTGCGTCTTGCGACGTTTGACTTTTGACCACTACTTTCACGGTCGAGACCTTAAGGGCCTCCCTCCATTGCGATCGGCGGCAACGGCTGGGGACGGCATTCACGGTCGTTACATAACGCTTCCTGGATTAACAATTTCCGACACGATAACGCGTACAGGACAGCCTGATTACGACGACTGTCCGCAGATCAAAATACCATGGCACCTCTGCTGAACATCGCCCTCCGCGATGTCAAGACTACCGACAACGCATACCCGGAAGGCATGGACACGGACGTTATTGCCCGCGAGAGAAGGATAGCATATGGAGTCTTGGCGATGTGTGTTGCGATTTGGTTCATTCTGTAAGTTGATATTGATCACAGATGTAGAGGACAGAACTCTACTAACGAACTTACAGGGCCGCCATCGTGACATTTCTCGGCGGAAGAGACGAAGGAGTCGTGGACTCAGAGAAAGCACCCGGTGTTGCGTTGAAGGATGTGTCGAGCTCGGAGGCGACGACGCAGGCCAGTACGCAAATGCTGATGATGCACGGGGCGCAGACGGGACATATGGAGAAGGGGAAGGGGAGGGCGGTCTGAGGGTGGCTTGGGTGAATGGATGGGGGCGCATTGGGACTTTGGGAATCGGAAACAGCGTTGAGATGGATGATGGGTATGTTGCGTGCTGTACGATTTTGAACTGCGGTTGGCAGCTATATCAACTCGAGCGCGTGCAGAGAACCCTCCACGGGGGAAGTGACGCTCAGCCCGATCGGGCAGATAGAACAACGGACGACGCCTTCGCGTCCTCGCTCGCACTTTGACTTGCGATCGTCCGGCCTCATAAGCTGCTGAGCAAGCATGTGAGGCTGTGCTTAAGACGAGTATATGCGACGCTTGACTGCCTGCTTGGTAGCATGACCATTGTTATCGGCGCCTTGTCTTCCGATGATGTGACAGAGAACCAAAGGTGATAACTTTTGGTAGCGTGCGAGTCTTTATACGCTGATGGTCTTGAACACGCCAAAGCCGCTTCCACCTGTTGCCATAACAGTGCCCGGGATCTGTGGGTGCCAGTGCGACTCCTTGACTTGTTCCATGTAGTGGACGAAAAGTAGCTGTGGTGGAACGTCCTTGACGTCCGCGGTGTATCGCGACTCCTCGTCGTCCAGCTCAACAGCCAAATCCCAGAGAGTGAGAGTGTCGTCTCCTGAGCAGACGGAGACGATACTGTCGTCTGTGGGATGCCACTCCAAGCTTGTGATCTGGCCGAGATGGAAACTGAAGTGGGCGACAGGCTTTGAACCCTTAGCCTCATCGGGCGTCTTCCATTGCCTGAGATCCCATACAGACCAAGTGCCATCGTCGTGTCCTGACGCAAGGAGATGTGGAGTCTGATGCGACCAAGACAGAACGTTCGCATCCGAGTCGGAGACCTTAACGGAGATTGCATGCTTGCGAGACTTGCTTCGTGCATCCCAGATCTTGACAGTGCCGTCGCTGCTGGCAGAAGCAAAGACGTTTCGCTCGCTGGGTGACCATTGCAGTTCTTCGACGCTGCCAGTGTGCCCAGTGTATGCGTTGGTGTCAGTGACAAAGCCGCCGCCTTCTGTGCGAGTTGTGGCGAAAATCTGACCGGCGCTGTCACCAGTCAAGAGCTTGCCAGCAGGTACCAGAGGAGACCAGTCAAGCGCATAGCCTTCATTCTTCTTGTGCGCACGGATTGTGCAGAGCGGCTTGTTGGCTGTAGCTGGAAGCTGGAAGCCTGGCTCGTCGAACGTCCGCAGGTGGGGAGTGACATCATGAATCAGCACCTCTCCAGACTCTTGCATCGCTGCAGTGATTGTCGTAGGCGGGCTGGATGAGTTAGGTTGTGGCGATTGATGCGATCGGATGCGGTTGGTTGTCGAAGTCAACGGAATGCTCTTGGTCTCCAGAATAGGATCCGAGAACTCTTCGTCGTCGTCTTCATCGTCAGAGTCAATGTTCGCCGCCTTGTCATTTCTAGAGAGACCGGAGAGCTTCATGACCATGATCTGATTCTCCTTGGCCCGACCCTGCTCGGCTTGTGTTCCAGCGACTGCGTAGACTGTAGCTGGGTACGATTTGCGGTTGTCGCCAAGGTTGTCCTTGACAATATCGAAAGACAGACATGGCCATGTCGGCTCCAGAGTGTGAAGCATCTCGTATGTCGAAAGATCGGGTGCAAGAGTCTGTCCCGCTTCGAGTTTGTGCCGTCCTGGGATGAAGGTTTCCTGATCGACATCCATGGCTCCAGCAGCTTTCTCCTCAGCCTCGCGCTCCTCGTCAGGTCTGCCGTCAACGCCAGCCTCGAGAATCTCGTCTTCGCTCTCATATTCATCTTCGAACTCGTCTTCAAACTCGTCGCCATCAGCAAGACCGTTGTCCGCCACTGGGCGATCGCCGGCTTTCAGCGAAACGCCCTGTGGCTCGTCATCTTCAGCAGCGCGCTTTGCCATTTTCAGAGTGATCTGGACTCGGGATGCAGCGAGTGTATTGCCCAAGCCGTTCTTTTACAGAACGAAATAGCCGAAGCGTGTGCGGTTGATGTATGTGTGTGGGTGGACGAAGTGTTCTCACCAATCGAAATTTTGTGACGAGGAAGTTCTGTTCTTAGCGCGCTCTCGGCAAGGCTGAGCCGAGCCGAAGTCGGCCGTCGCGCTAGTACTGTGATTAGTGACGACAGCTTTTGAAACGTTGCTGTTTCCACGCGCACCTTCTTGTTTCCATACGATGGCACATAGTTGAATCTCATCTCACCACTGGATCCGAATACCGCCAGATTGGAATACCGCCAGATTGGAATACCGCCAGACTGGACTACCGCCAGACTGGGATACCGGCAGCATGGCTCCCCCCGTCGACCCGCCGAGCACGATTACATTGCGCGTCAAGGTGCCGCCGGGACACATCGCAGGCAGCGCGGATGAGTTCACGCTGGGGACCGACATTGCAGTGAGCTTGAAGATTGCCCAGATTCGGGAGCGGATACAAGAGGCAATCCCTACCAGCCCGACGCCGGAGCGACAACGACTGCTGTACGGCGGACGGGCTTTGATAGACAACGACCAGACGGTGGCGGATGCATTGAACATTCGGAGAGACCCCACACAGAACGACTATGTGCTTCACCTCGTCGTCAAGGGCCATGGAGACGCGACCGCGCCTCTTCCACCACGCGCGGGCCTTGGTACGCCGAATCGATCTGGAAGCCCAGCTGCTGCTGATGGTGGTGGAGGTGGTGGTGGTGCTGCTGCTGCTGCTGCTGCCCGTCCGCCTGATGCACCACACCTGCCCCCACACCCACCACACTACCACAGCCAGTCTCCTCCCCAAGTGTTGCAACAGATGCAACAAGAGCAAGCAGGCCACGCAGCTCAGCCCTCGTCGGCCCGTGTAGATGCAGATCCCGTTCAGCAACAGCATCAACAGCAGCATCAAGCAGCAATGTTGGCCCGACAACAGCATCAAGCAGCAGTATTTGCCCAGCAGCAACGTTTACACGCTCAGATGTTGCAGACTGCCACCCAGCGTGCACTCCACACTGGACTTGTGCCGTTCGGCTTCCAGCCCATTAACTTCGGCGCGCATGGTCCATCGGCAGCACATGGTCACGCACCTCACCAACATGCGGTCCCGGTGCCCAACGAAGGTCACAATATGCGTGCTCCGACGCGACCGCGAAGCGACGTGGCAGAAGCCGGTACGGAGCCTGCTGATGATGGAAGCCGTGGACAACCACAACCAGAGGAAGGAGTACTCCCACAGCAACAGCGTGCTCAACATCAACCCCCGAACGAGACAGTCTTCTCCGTGGAGGGTATCGGTCTCAACGGACAGCGCATTACCATTCATCAGCAGACAGTGGCATTTCCGAACATGCAAATGGCAGCGCAGCATATGCCCTTTGGCGGCAACATGATGCCCCCACAACTTCCAGCTCTGGGTCTGCCGCCACTACCAGGGATGCCCCAAGGTCAACCACAGCGGTCATCAGCGCTGGATCAAGCACGCGACAACATCGTGGAGATGCGGCGTATGTTGACCGAGCTGCGGGGTATGGCCGTTGAAGAGCATCAGGGCCACATCGATCGTCTTCAGGAGCGCACTCAAGCTGTCAACAACTATATCGATCCTCTTAACCTCCACGGCACAGTACCGCCTGGTGGTCGTACAGATAGTGGTCCTGCCGGTATTGTTCCAACATCATTCGGCCAACAGCCGGGCTGGCAACAGCGTGCACGTCAGATGAGGAACGGGCAACAAGCTGCAAGTCGCGGCCAGGTCGACATGGACTCAAATGTTACTTGCTACCTGCTCTCGTCTCCGAGCGGTCCTCACGCTCTTCTCTACTCACCGCAGCATGGCACATTTACTGGCCAACTACCGCCCCACGAGTCTTTTGCGGCGAGTGAACTACAGCCAACACCGACATCCACTGTCGCGCCAGCCGGACCCGCTCAAGATCAGGACAACCTGCCAGGTCAAGCCAACGCAGCTGCTCAAGCGCCAGCTCAGGATCAAGCGGCAGCGGCAGCAGCCAACCCACTGGGACCGATGGAGCCGATCATGGGCCACGTGTGGCTACTGTTACGGATCTTGCTCTTCAGCTACTTCCTGCTGGGCACCAACATGGGCTGGCAACGACCTCTTGCATTGCTTGCGATTGCGGGGGGTTTCTGGATGATTCGGCTGGGTCTCCTCGGCGATGGCGGCGCTTTGCGAAGGTGGTGGGAAGTTATCGTCCAAGAAGGCCAGCAGCGTGCAGCAGCCGCTCAGCAACCTGCCGCAGACGGCCAAGCGCAGGCTGGCCAGCACCAGAACCAGGATCTAGCTCAGCCAGGTCAAGCTGCCAGACCTGCGCAAATGCCGACCCCAGCACAAGTCGCCCAGCGCTTGCTGGATGAGCAACAGCGTCAACGGAACGCAAATCGCGATCAGCGTTGGCAGTGGCTGCGCAACCAAGTACGACCGGCCGAGCGTGCCTTGGCTCTTCTAGTGGCAAGCCTGTGGCCAGGCGTGGGTGAAGCTTACGTGAGAGCTCGCGAGCAGGAGGCGAGGCGACTGGCAGGGGAAGAAGTGGCAGCCAGGCGACGCGAAGAGGAAGAACGACAACGCAAGGAAGAAGAGGAGAAAGCGAAGCCGGAAGACAAGGAGAAGCCTGAGGTCATTCCTGGCCCTCCCACGACCGCGGATGCCGCTAGTGGACAACAGCAGGAGAGTTCAGGTGGTGCAGTACAGGTGGATTCTCAAGAGTAAGATATTTGTGTATGCTAGCGTTCATTTCTAGGGCCGATATGCTGTCGCCGTGCAGGACCTGCGGCTACATAAGAACACTCAGGCTCTTTTTTGCCCGCAAGTTGGCAATCGATTCCCACTGATGATGTTGCAGGGCGGTGAATCAAGCGCGCGATTGTTCTCTCCAAGCTATTTCTTGGTCTCTTGACACTGATTGAACAGCCCACAGCTCAGCTTTCGATCCTCTGACCCTGCGCCATATGTTCCGTTCTTTCCCCCCTTGTTTGGAAACAATCCAAGTCGTCTTTGCGTAATGCAATACAATGCAGTGCGACACGACACGACACGACACGACTTTCAAGCAACCTCCACTCCCCAATCCGCTCTCCCCCGCCCAGCCTTCACCTGTATCTTTATTATGAGGTTCCTCTACTGTGTACAAAGCAGTTCGAGCGAGCATGTCTTGATCACATTCGATTTCCCGGCATTTGGCTATGACCTTCACATAAGCTTTGATGTCCCTCGCGAAGGCTCGAAATTCTTACACAGCAGTCAAGGAGTGTCGCGGCGGTACTTGAAGGGCTCTCTTGAAAAATTTCTGCCCTGCGGCCTGTTAGTGGCGTGTCCGATGCCCACTCGGCGTGATCTTGAGAGTGCGAATATGTGCTAGTCCTGGATTGTCGAGCGAGAGAAAGCCCTGCCTGAGGCTGGTGGTAGGTTAGTGCGCATTCGTAGTTGGCTGTATAGAGGACGCGGGCAGTCATTTACATACATACTTTCTCTGTGGCGGACTAGGCGTCGCGTCATCGAACAATGTTTCGGACCACCTTTGCTTGTGAGAAACAGGCTCTTCAGGCCGCTGGGTCTCTGAATGTTGAATATTCACTACTACATTGATCAGAAGCGATTCGAGTCGGCTGGTAAAGATCCTGATCCCGCGAAGTGAGGAGGTAAGTAAGTCTGTGATTTAGCAGGCGGAGCGCAGCTTTGTAGCAGCTTAGTCTCGGCGGATGGATGGGTGGTGTTGGTGACCAGAAGGCCTGTGTTTGCGGTGGAATTGCAAGTGGTCGTCAGGAGTTATTTGTGGAGGGGTGCCCAGCCGAGATGTTATATCCATACTCATCAGCGCGTGCCAGCACCAGAGCGCGAAGCTAATTTGAGCATCATTCACTTCACATCGCATAATGCTACAGATGAGATACAAGAGACTAGCGACACCAACATCTGACTTTGAGTGAATGGACCGGTCCAATCATTCACGTCCCGCGCAAAGCTCCGTCTGTCTCGCAGCTTTCGAACGACCGAGGATGGACGCGGCCAAGTCGAGTGAGCGTCATGTGCGAAAATGGCATGAGTTTCGACAGAGAAGACGTTTATGTCCGCATACATCGATGGCACTTCATAGAGCAAGCTTCCCGCTCTTCGCTCCATACGCACCGATCCCGGTGTCATCGTTGAGCAAGAACTCCGCCGGGTTCTGATGATCCTCAACGTACCCAACACCACCCACAGCTTTATCTGCGTAAAAACATGTCAGCTCACACAGCGCAGACGAGTTCCCTCAAAGACATACAATATCCAGCCATTCTGAGAATATCCTCTGGCAACTTCCTCGCAACCTCAATAGGCGTCGACAATACTTCATCTTGATCTTGCCGAAAGTAATCCCTCTGGCTGCCACTTCGTCAGCCCCGCTTCGATAACCAGTTGAAGGCATTGCTACACTTACGCAAACACCGCAAACAACGTCCGCAACGCATCCTTATCCTCAGGCTTGACGCCTGTTCTCTCCAGCACCATGATACGTACTCCTCAACGTGAACAACGCGCTCCCCGGCTCCATCTCAGCATACGTACACTCCTCCAGCTTCGGCGCACGATCAGCACTCCAAAGGTGGCTTCCAGGAATGACCGCAGTCGCGCCGTTCTTGAATGTACTCTTCGATCCAGCTATGAGGCATCCCACCATAGGCGTAAACAGCGGATTGCTCGGATCCGGCCTCGTCTGGTAAGCAATCTGATCCCTATGCAAAGGCTGCGGCTTCGCACCAGGGACAAGACGCAGCGCTGCTGTCGATGCAAGCATGAAGCCGCTCTTCTGTGGAACAAGGTGCTCTCCAGTATAGGAGGCAAACTCATCGTTAAGGGAGTGACCCATGATACCTTGCCAGACTGGTAGGCGCATGATCTTAGTAATTTGCTCTGGCATGCGCGCCAGCAGTGAGGAGACACGCTGGGATCCTTCTGGGAAGAAGTAGGCTCCTAGCTCGCCATGGGTGGAGTTCGAGTCGTACAGTTTGCGACCTTTTATGTGTGGCTCTATCGCGGTCATGCATTCTTGTAGAAGTTCGGGAGATAGTAGATTGGCAACGATGACTCCGCCATCTTTGGCAATAGTCTCGTAGATCTTCTCCAGTGGCTCGAGGCATCGATCGTGACAAGGTGAGGGACCATTGTTGTTGTAAGGCTGGGCCTCGGTTGCTGCTGGATAGAGCTTTGCATAGGGTGGAAAATGAACAACGTGGTAGCTGGAAGCAGTTCATACAGCAAGAAAGCTATCCCCCTGCGAAGGTTCGTGTTGTTGTGGGGCTGCCCTATCTTGTCCTGGACCTGCCTATCCGCTCCTCATGCGCAACACGGAGGAGAACATTGTCGCGCGTGCAGCCGGTCGCCTACGGCCGCCGGAGGTCAGGGAGTGTATGATCTCTCATGAGATGCAAAAGTGGTGTTGGAAGTATGGCAGATTAGAACCTTGACGTGGCGATCAGTTTGTAGCGTATGAGATCATCCATACAGCAATGCCTGTGTCATGCTATAACATACACGTCCCTCAGCCGGTACAGCAAGATGGATCGTCCTTCGTTCGTTCAAGCGAGTTCTGGAGATCACTCGAAGAAAGACGACACAATAAAACGAGTGGCTTCCATTGCGACGGGCGAGATCGCTGAGGTGTGCGCTTGTGCTCGAAAGCCTGATCCACGAATGAGACTGACCTCTTACTTTATGACAGATCAACGCAGCACTTCCAGCATCCAAGCAAGTCCCTGAACTCGAAGTAGACCTTCAAGCAGCAGTGAACCATCGGCGCCTTACTCCAAGGCAAATCCAACTCAATCACGTCCATCGCCGGCTCGATTGGGGCTGCTTTGTTCGTGGCGATTGGCCAAGGCATCCTCTCTGGACCGGTCTGTATGCTGGTAGCATTCATATTCTGGGCTTCGGTCGTGTTTTGCGTCGCTCAATGTCAGGTCGAAATTGTGACTCTCTTCCCACTTGATGGATCCTTCATCCGCCTCGCAGGTCGCATGGTGGACCCATCTCTCGGTGTCGCAGTCGGCTGGAACCACTTCTTCGCCATGACCTCCTACGTCGTGTTCGAGGCCACCATAATCAACACGTTGGTCCAGTATTGGGGATACACAGCATCGCCCGCAATCCTGATCTCAGTCTCGTTGGTGTTCTATTGGCGCTGAATGTCTACAGAATCGACCTTTTTGGCGAAGCTGAGTTCTGGTTGGCGCTCGGGAAAGTCCTCCTGGCCAGTGGGCTGATCTGCTATACTTTCGTCGTTATGCTTGGGGGCAATCCGCTTTACGATCGATTTGGCTTTCGATACCGGGTAGAGCCCGGGCCATGGATAGGAAGCACTCCATCCGAGGGCCTGATGTCCTTCGTGAATGCTGTGGTTGTTGCTGGCTTCGCGAGTGGTGGTCCTGAATACATATCGATGATTGCTGGGGAAGCCAAAGACCCTCGACGGACGGTCCCTCGAGCTTTCAACACGATTGTTGTCCGACTCTTGGTATTCATGGTCGGTGGTGCTCTGTGCGTGGGCATACTAGTGCCTTCTGACGACCCAACACTGACCAATGGCTCCGACACTTATGCTGGTCGCTCGCCGTATGTCATCTCCATGCAGCGCCTGCGAATACCAGTATTGGGCTCGATTGTCAATGCTGCACTGATCACGTGAATCATATCAGCTGGCCACGCGTATACCTTCAATGCTTCTCGAGCACTACACGCCCTTGCACTGGAAGGCCAGGCACCCAAGATTCTACGAAGAGTCAACTCAAATGGCGTGCCATACCTCGCCGTCATTGTGGTAATGCTGCTTGGCTGCCTCGCGTTTCTGGCACTTGGTTCAGGAAGTGCGCAAGTATTGAGCTGGATCCTGAACTTCTGCACTGCTGCAACGATGTTCAACTTCAGCGTCATGGCCATAACCTACATCCGCTTTCAAATTGCAATGAAGGCCCAAAGTATCGACAGGAAGACCTGGCTACCGACCGTCTCGCGCTGGCAGCCATACGCCAGCTACTGGGCGTTCCTCTGGAGCTTCATATTCCTCTGGGTACAAGGATACGCCGTCTTCCTCCACGGCGACTGGAAAGTGTCGACTTTCATCTTCAAATACGGTATCATAGCTCTTGCTGGCGGTATTGGGGTCTGCTGGAAGATCTTCAAGCGGACGCCTTTCTGGCGGGCGAAAGAGGTGGATCTCGTGTCAGGTCTCCAGTTCTTCGAGATGCTGACGGAGCATTACCAGCAAGTCAGAGATGAAACTCCAGTCACGTACAAGGACAAGATCATAGCGGCATTGTTTTGAGTGAATTCAACTGGGAAATGTTAGAAAGTAGGAAGCAGGTTCTCGGAAACAGTTGCTCCGCTTCCGCGTCATGCCTGAGGATAGGGTTGAGGTGGTGCGCCAAAGGAACTCATGGGACGCCAGCGACATGCTCGTCATCGATAATGTTGAGTGTATTTTCGTAACCACAAGTACTTCGCAACGGACAGTGCGGTCGTGGCTCCACTCAAGCATGTTCTTTGCAAGGACGCCGCGGATAAATCAACTGTCGTCAATGACAGAACAAGCTGCTTAGGAGGCCATCTAAGAGACCTTGCATATGCCTTTGAAAGATTCGAAGTTGATCGATGATTGTTGAAGCGATGGTGACATCAAATCGGTGCACAGGCCGGACAGGACCGCACGTAGCATTCGAAGCTGCTCATACACTCCCTCTACCCCGACTCTCAAAAGGTAACGCCAAACTCAACGCGATAAGCAGCCCGAACAGCCCAGCACAGACGAACAATGGCGTTGTAGTATGCACATTGGCATAGCTCCCCACCGCAACACCAACAATTCCTCCGATCCTATTCAATATCACACAGCACCCGTACCCCGTGGCCCGATGCGCGCTGGGCAGGATTTCCGCGGTGTACGCATATATCACACCATAGTAGATCATCTGCGCGGCGCTGACGGCACAGCTGACTCCAAGGTTCTGCGCCGGAGTCTTGATCTGTGTGTATCCGAATTGCAGCGCCATAGTGGAAGTCGCACCGATCGCAAGAGTGCCTTTTCGACCGATGTGTGGCCTCTGTACCAGCACGGCAGCGATGCATGGTCCAGCGAGGGTGACGACTTGGTTGATGGCATAGTTTCGCCAGGTGACGGAGTCGCTGCGCTGTTGACCCGCGGCGACGCCTCGAGATCCGAGATAGTAGGGGAGGAAGACTTGATATAGCGGAGATATCGTTCCGACTACGAACCAATTTGCCGTGATCATAAGCGTCGAGTAGGCGAGAAGTTTCGTCTCGAACATTCCCGCAAAGTGCTTTCTGATGCGAAGTGATGACCACACCGACTTCTCGGAATGCATGACCCGACCTTGCTCTTGTAGAGCGCCATGCGGTAGGGTGAACGGGCGGCCGTACTTCCTGGCAAGGGCCGAGAGCTGTGCGTACACTTCCTCATCACGATTCTGGCTAATGAGCCAGCGAGGTGTCTGTTCCATCTTGATTGCGACAATGCGGATCAGAGACATGAAGAACACGAAGCCGCCGCACGTGAAGTGCAGATAGCGCCATCCCCAATTGTCGGCTCGATGGCAAGTCGCTGGTGTAGCATCGGGTGCACAGCTGAAGTTGCTCAAGAACGCCCAAGCCAGGAGCCCAGTGATGGAGTATCCGATAGGTACCCAGATTGACATGAAGGTCACCATCCACTGACGCGACCGGGGTAGGAACTCATGGAAGTTCGTTGCGTCGATAATATAGCCACCGCCGGCGGCAGCACTGTAGACGGCCACCATAGATGCGAACGAGATGTAGTTTGGCATGCCTCCAGCGATCAAGACAAATGTCGCACAGACCAAGAGGCTGCTGTTGAAGGCTAGTTTCCTCCCGATCACGTCGGCTGTGAGTCCCCATGCTGCTGCTCCAAACAGCATGCCAATTTGTGACGCAAACGATATGCCTGCGAGTGGAGGATGTGGATTGCCATACTCTCTTGTGATCACTGGCTGCGTGATGGATTGTAAGACGATCAATAGCTGCGATTGTCAGCATGATCGTATCAGTAAATAGCCTGCTCCCATACCGAGTCCACAGCGTAGCCAAAGCCGTTCAGGAAGAACAACTTCCAATGCCATTTGGTCATGCCGATCTCCTCGATGGCTGCATTAACCAAGGCCATTTTCCTCGCAAGCACTGGATCCACGGCGGACTGGTTCCATACCGTTCTTTGTGCGGCACTGTGATCGACACCATCGCCACGATGCTCACCGTCCGTGGCAGTGGTACATACTTTCGTGGACACGGCTCCGGACTTTTCCGGCTTGAGTGGCATCGTGATGCGTTAAAAATTCATCAGCGTCTCGATCAATACTATTTTGATCTAGTCGCCGCCTTTTCGTCTCCACCATGTGAGTATTGAGCGGTATATTCAGCCAGAACGGTCAAGAGAGCGAGAGCGGTATTGCTACGAGACCGCTCTGTGGATGTGGACTCGACCAAAGTATCGGAGAACCCAGGTCCGCCTTCGTCAACATGCGATTGGAGGCGACGCATCAGCCAAGATCGATGTTTCGTTGGCAGCTTGAGTTGCAGCCTGCGAAGAGGTAAGCAGTGTCAAATGGTTGATCCTCCCTTTCTTGGTCTTGAGCGGAAATACGAAATATACCAATACTTGACCACATCACTGTTCGCCCCGTACATGCCCGCTGACCATGTCGTTGACAGCCTAAGAGCTTGTTAACGATAGTCACACGGTAGAGCCTGAATCGCGTGCGTTTGAACATGATAACACTTGCTAGAGGACGGGATAGTGCATTGCTGTGAGGCTCAAACGCTGGCGTTCGTATCTAAGATCAGATGTACCCACCGTCATTGCTGTGGCGCATGATCTGTTAACACTGCGACACAGCAAGAAGATCGAACTGTCGCCCCACCGACATGATTTTGCAGAAGGGTCCATGAACAGTATAGAGCGAGGCGGCGCCATGGCTTCTACTTTGGCAGAATATAATTTCTTCCTAAAGGTATCCATGGGCGTGTTTTGATGGCTCGCCACGTAGCTTGGAGGCTTTCGGTCAGCAGGTCAAGTGACTGCGCGCTGTCTTCAAGTAGCGGGTGCGGTCTACGAGCACGGTGAGGGTCGCTGCTCTTGGTCCATGTAGCAATTGCACGTGTTTCAGGTAAGAAGTGAATAAGAGGGAGGTGGTGACGTTGTTGTTGAGGGAGGTGATGCTCCCCTCCCGTTGTCCCACGCGCGACTTCCTGATTTCTCGATGGACAAGGATTGTGTCGATCAATCTGAAGGTTGACGTCACGCGTAGCGCGATTAAGATGGCAGGTGCCCATGAGACGCATGCTCAAAGTACGTAAAGTTACTGGAGATATTGCGTATCGTACTCATACGCGTAGCTGACTCGCAATCGCAGCGCAGGCGGTCTGATATGGCCGCCCCTTCGAGAAAGAACAGCAGATTTGACGAACCGGACCCAGGCCCGCCGCGTCAGCAACAACGATCACCGGCAACGCAGCTGCCTGACGGCCAATTGGGCAGCACCACGAATGTGCAGGGAGATGCTGTCGCAAAGGCTCCGCCTAGTTCTATAGAGGCGGCAGCATCCACCCAGCCTGGCGGTCCAAGTAAGCAGCCCCCGGGCAACCGAGGCAGCTGGTATTCGTCGGGTTCATGGCGTAGTAAAGCGTCCCCTGTTGCGCAGGTCGCAAGAGAGAGCATTTCAGTAGACAAAGGTGTTAGTTCAGAGGCGTCAAGCAAGGCAGATACCACTCGTAGACCCAGTCAGACTGTGAGCAAGAGCTTCAAGGGCAGCAGAAAGAGCATACCGTTGGTCGCAGAGACGTCGAAGGTGTATGCGACCAGCGACGTGAGCTCGCTGTCATGGCAGAAGCGAGCCTTCGGTGGGGAAGAAAAGGCGAAGACAGAGTTTTCCGAGCCGGTCGAGGAGAAGAAGACGGAGGCGGAACCGGCGGAGGAAGCACCAGAATCGTGCGAACCTGTGATGAACGATAACGATTCGAAGGCCGAGACGGCGAGCATAAGGCCGGCAAGCGGGACGTGGTTCGGCTGGTGGTCGAGGCCAGACGGCTACGGGAGCGAGGCTGAAGCAGGCAGGAAGAGCGATGCCAGGGCAAGACTGAACGGCGCAGACGCAGACGAAGCGAGCAACGGACCAACGACAGAAACATCACAAGATGCAGAGGCATCGAATATTGTAGCGAGCGATAGTATGCATATGCAGCCAGAGCCGACCGCTGTTGAGAATGCTGCGAAGAAAGCGGAGATGACCACCAATCCTTCAGGTCGGTCGTGGTTCGGGCTGTGGAGTTCCTCACAGAACGAGCAAGCAAAGACGGAGAACGAACAAGTGAAGAGCGGCGATCAACAACAAGCCACAGCGGAAGACATGCCTGCGCCGAATGTCGACGTGGCAGCAGATCCAAAGCAGACGGCGAAAGATGTGAAGGAGGCAGAGCCCACCAAACCAAGCAAAGATGAGCAGCAACCGAAATCATCTGGCTGGGCATTTTGGTCAAGCGACAAGTCGAAAGGTGCCGCTCCCGAAGCCGAGGGCGACCAGAAGCAGATTGGCGAGCTGGCTGTTGCAGATACACCTTCGCAAAGCCATCCTGAGGCGGCGCAATTCAATCAGGAAGCCGACAAACGGCCGGCTACAAAGTCAAAGGCGCCGGCAGAACCCAAGCGTGCGAGCTCGCTTTTGCGCCGCACTCGTGGACCATCTCAAAAATCGAAAGACGTCTCTGCTGAGACCACAGCTGCCGCGACACCGGTTGACTCGCAGCTACCGACTCCTGCCGTCACGCAGTCTCACAACCCTGCCGATACACCAGAAGCCTCCCCAGCTCCCGTACCGAGAGGCAAGCAACCAGCACAGTCGCGACCAAACCTCATACTGCCAACCTTTCACGATACATACCCCGCCGCACCTAGTCCCGGAGTACTAGATCGCTTGACCAAATATGTAGGAGAGACCTTGAGGCTGCCAGGCTACGGCGCCGAACGGCCAGCGCGGCACCCTTACGTGACCCCCACTCCACCCAAGGTTCAGAAGGCCATCGCTATCGGTGTGCATGGCTACTTCCCGGCACCACTGTTTCAGCGTGTGATAGGCCAGCCGACTGGTACATCAATCCGCTTTGCGAACTATGCGGCGTCTTCCATCAAGCAATGGTGTCACGACCATCAGCCAGAGGTCAAAGACGTCGAAGTTGAGAAAGTTGCCCTCGAAGGCGAGGGGTACATCGCGGATCGGGTCACCACGCTTTGGAAACTCTTACTCAACTGGCTATCTCACCTCCGGCAGGCAGACTTCATACTGGTGGCTTGCCATTCTCAAGGTGTGCCAGTGGCTATCATGCTAGTCGCCAAGCTCATTCAGCTTGGGGCTCTTTCACCTCACGTACGGATCGGCATATGCGCCATGGCTGGCGTAAATCTCGGACCCTTCGTGGAGTATAAGAGCAAGCTGGGACTATTTGGCGGCACTGCGTTAGAACTGTTTGACTTCTGCGACAGCAAGTCGAAAGTCTCAGTGGCATACACAGACTCACTCGATATCTGCCTCCGCCACGGTGTACGTTTGACCTTTACAGGGAGCATCGACGATCAGCTCGTGAGCCTGGAATCCAGCTTGCACGTCCCGCTGAGCCACCCTTACGTGAACCGACAAGTCTTCATCGATGGCCGCCTACATAACTCAAACTTCCTGACACATCTTGTTGTCTTCGCAATCAAGCTTCGAAACCTCGGTGTCAGCGACCACGGCCTGCTACGAGAAATCTCAGCACCACTAGCTGGTAGTCTGGTCGGTGGCGATGGACATAGCAAAGTCTATGACGACCCGGGTGTGTATTCGAATGCGGTCGAGTTCGCACTGGAGAGTACTGATGTCTCTGCTGCATCTTTCGCGCCAGCGACTCCCACCACGACTGACGAGCAGAAGCGCAGGTCGATGGAGGAAGCAACGCAACGACGGGGTTCTCTGGCATCGTATCCAGCAAACATGACTGCAGCAAATCTTATGCGGCGCGGCTCTCTTTCGTCATTAATGCTTGCACCACCGGGGATAGCGCCTGTCGTTGCACCTTACGAGGCGCCTGGTGCCGTTGGCGCTGCGGAGAAGAACCCTTTCGTGCTACCATGGGCAGTTCGTGGCATGCTGGAGGAAGACCTGGTGAAGCGAGACGCAAAAATGCAGCATGAGGTAAGGGAACTCGTTCGCGAATTCGAAGGTTGGAGGCCAACGAGCAAAGTTCTGAAAGATGTGAGGTGGAGATTGGAGGGTGTGAGGAGCTTGTTGTGAGCGTTTCGCATTGTTGATGGCGAGTTTACATTTTGTGGTTGTCAGGAGGTAATGATGATCACGACTGATGGGAGGGTCATGAATATACTTAGCGTGGCGTTCAAAGGAGGACGGTAGTGATGGGATAGAGAGCAGATAGATGGAACTTGCTTTGTCACAGCAGCAGTGAAGAACAGCCTCGATGACTGTGCCCTTCTCAGGGTTACAGACATATTTCAACTATCGTGGTTGGCGATTGAGCTGCTGCTTAGACAACTTGCATCAATCCCGCCAGGATCCTACTTACATTACGTCAAGTCTACAAAGACCAAGATCCCGAGCAATCGCTTGGATGCAGCAGCATTCTTTCGGCTTTGAAGAGCGAGGCCATCAGCAACATCTTGGCAATCACGGCATATTTAGCAAATGGAACAGGGCTTACAAGACTTGTATGAGAACGACCCTAGAATGGCCCTTGCGGCTGATAGAGACGAGGGCAGATGGTGGAGCCTTCAATGGTCAGGGTACACGTCCTACAAGACCAGCTTGCTAGTAACAGTATGTTACCATCCTTAGCAGACCACAGCAGGTGCCACTGCAACCACAGCTACCGGGCTGCAGCCGTTTGTGCTGCCCGGGATGTTCGATGCGCACCATCACCATCACTTCTACTGTACCATTGCTCACCAGGAGGCATTGTGTGCAGCCTCGATCGTGGCCAGATGCATCTTTGGATTGACCCGAAGCTGTGTCGTTCTATGCTCTGTCACCAAAACCGCGATGTGGGAAACGATGTACGGACCGCGCCAGAGATCTACGATCTGCTTCGTCCTGTAGACTGGGATGCGGTAGGTCTGGAAGGACTCTGCAGCTTGAACAACGGTAAAATGCCGGGGGAAGACAGTACAAGCAATCCCACCATTCGTTTCATACGTGGCGAGACCGCCATGTGTTTCGGAAGTTCGATGCATACGCCCATACAGCAATCAGCAAGGCTGATTTTGCTCGAGTTTGCGGGCTTGCTGGACGATATTGGAACCAAGTGGAAGCTTGGAGACTACGCCGATGTACTGCGCACGCTGAGTGACGTCGTTTCCTACGAATAGACGAGAGACACGCAGGCCTATTCCGCAGCGCGTCTATGTCAATTAAGCGGATCGATGCAAGGCTGGCTAGCTCTCTGCTGGAACGTGAACAACCACTAGACCCACCAGAGCGGTCTCCAGTCACTTCGCCGTACACTGAGCCTATCTTAAGTCAGTGCAGAGAGCAGCGATATGGCCTTGACGCTCTCCCCTTCGCCAGTCCTTGAAAACCAATCGGCGATCATGCGGCGCAGTGCATTTCGAAGCTGCTATGGGGGATCCCATGGTGAACCCTGCACTACTTCCTGCCCTTTCGAGCTAACCTACGTCTTCAACTTACGCAATGTCCGCAACCCCCAACCAGGTTGGTTGAAGGTTGCAACTTTAGGTGTCATTGCACTCCCTCAATCAGTCGACCAACCTCGAAAAAAGCCTCAACTTCTAGTTAAGCAGTTGTCAACTAAGGATAATAGGTACATTAGACCGCCGGAGGCACGAGTTTGGGGCAGAGGTGGGACTAATTTCGAGAGTTGCAACTAAAGTCATGCTATGCGAACCATGCAAATATTCTAAAGACAATGGTCTGGATTGCCAGAGGGATTGCCCCACCAGGTAGGGAAAGGATGGCTCTTTCCACTGGCACCGAACACCGCAAACGACAAGACAAATACCACAATCTGCGAGCCTCCATCTAGAGCAGCGCCGATGAGATAGTTGTATTTGTTGTAGATGTTCGGCTTTCTCCTCCTGAGCCACACCTGCGAGAAGACGCCCACCGCTATCGTCGACCAGATGAAAGAAGTGTTGCCATAGTAATATTGTCCGGCACTGTACACGATAATCGCAGTGTTCAGAGGCCATTGGCGCAGCCAGGGTATGAGCTTGAGCAGTGTCCAGTGGATCGCAGGTAGAGCCAGCCCGATAATGAGACCCATAGGCACTATAAAATAATGTCCAGCGGTGCCATACACTTCCTTGGCAAGGGCCCACGTTATTGCCTGGCTGTTGAGACTCTGCATATAGGCCCCACTCCAGACATTGTCGCCCTGGGGATCAAGTAGAATCGTTTTTTTCGCGTTGACGATGACGGTCATCACGACATAGTTAAAGGCAGCGCCGAGTAATGTGGCGTAAATCTGGGTCCAGAACATCACGCGTGGTGGAATCTTCGTGTACTGCCCCACTTTCAGCCAGTTGGCCAGGTTGACAGCGAGCAGAATGACTTGATGAGACCAGCTGGCGAAGTATAGCCCGGCTAATGGTTTACCTGGTTGAACAGCCCCCGCTACCATCTTTGACAACTGGTTTGTCGACACTCCAGTGCCGTAGAGCCCGTAGAGAATGCAAGAGAAGGGCGCGATGAAGGCTCCAAGAAGCAACGACACCACATATGCCCATGCTGAAAGTGTCGTGTCGCCTCTGATGTTCACAATCAGTCCGGCGAAGAACGTAAGCACGAAAATTGCCAGATACCACCACATCGGCACTTCCTTGTATTTGAGCATAGCCTGATAGTGAGGATCCGGCTGTGATCGAGTTCGCGCTTGTTTCCAAGCCTGGACCATGTCCTTGCCAAAGAAGATCACGACGTGAGTCATGAGAGCGCCGATGGCCAGATTCTGGGTGAAGAACCCCCACACCGTACTCGAACTCAGGTGAGGCAGGCCAAACTCCTTAAGCTTTTCGTAGTCGATGGTCCCGAAGGTATTGAGCACGGACGTGATGGAGAACTTCGTGCCATCTGCTTTGTACAGTGATGTCGACATGAAGGGAAAAGTCTTGGCATTCCATGCGTTGCCATAGTATAGGCTGGCCATGACCACATAGTAGATGGCGAATCCGATCCATGTATTGATTTGCTGCTTGAGCGGATAGCTCAGATACTGGCTTTGGATGTACTGCCAGTCGAGCGAGAAGTTCAGTAGGCCCATGCCCTCGTTGGAAGAGGCGCCTCCAAAGATGGTCGTGAAGATGGTTCGAGTCTTGGTGGGTGCATTCAAAGAGGCCAGGCAGAAGATCGACAAGCCACCGAACCAAGTGACCATGTAATCAGGGAAGAACTCCCAGGCAGCTGCCAACGCTAGGGCCCAGCCAAACTTTACGAGTCGATCCTTGTTCTCTTTGCGGTCGAGATGCAATTTCTGGTAGAGTATGACCTGGGGTAAGGTCGACCAGTAGACCATTTCTGCAGGATAGACGATCAATGGGCGTAGAACTCCAGCCAACACAAAGCCACAGAGGGAGATCGAGAATGTTGCTAGGACAGCTGTAGATGCCGTGACAGACCTGTTGTAGAATAGTCGCTCCACTGCGTAGATATCCACACCAGATAGGCCATTGTTACCAGATGAAGCAATGAGCGCAGCGACCACGTGCTCCTTCATTGCGAATGGCTGACCAAAGTTGAGGAAGCGGAAGATTTTCTGTGGCCATTTGCCAGGAATTCGTTCCGGCGACGGCGTGAAACGTGCCCAGGCCTCCCCAAAGACGAAGACTAGCACTGCAGGAATGTCAATGCTGGCATGCAAGTCAAGCTGTGGTTACTGACACTGCAAGAACACCGCTGAGACTTGGACCTGAACGGGTTTAAATTGATACAGCATGGTAATGACGCTCGATAGTGCGGTGAAGAGGGACCCGAGCACCATAGACCGGAAAGTGAAGGACGGGTCGCCATCGTCTCGAGCATCGACCAGGTACTTGGACACGTCGGCACCTGCTGACTGTTAGCTATGCGTGTGCCAAACTGTCATGCCGCTTCATATACCATCTTTAATGATTGGATGACCCTTCCTATACTTCGTGTTATCGGAGCCGAAAGCGACTGCCTCTTGGTCTTCGGCGCTGCCGGCATTCGTTGATGCGCTCTTGCCATCGGCGAGGCCGCCCAGAGGCACAGTCGAGAGATCTACGCCACTGGATTTAGCGTCGTCTGCCATGCTCGGATCGGAGCAACAAGCAGCAGAGAAGTTGTCAAGAGAAGCTTCTCAGGCCGAGAAATACTTGAATAGACAAGTTTCTACCCTGCCTTCCTTGAGCCCAGCATTTCGGCCAACATTTGACCCAGCGGATCGTCTGACGTGCTCTCAACCATGCATGTCGAATGGCCAAAGTTACATTTCGCCTAGCTATTAGCTCCGTAGCAGCGCAACTGCCGCTTCGTATCTATGCCGCAACTCGGACCCGCCATCACATGGTGGGGAATCGCGAGAGTGCCGCGTGGCCGATGGCATGTGTGCACATGCGGCCGTTGATGATGAGTGAATGAGAGAAAAGCGACGTGCAGGAAACTTGAACGGGAAGGAACCCTACGAGCAATGTGTCAGCAAGCGAGCGGTGCGAGCCGTTACGCGCCTGTAGGTATAAGACCACGTCTGCGTGACCATTCACTGCAATGATTGTCGAGGCTTCAAAATCGTGTCAGAGTCCCCCGTGTGGGCTTTCAAGACGGCAGAAGATGTCGGGCATCACATACGCTCCTTGATCCAAGCAGTCACAGACGCTGTCAATGCCAGGATGCAGGACCGGAGCCAATGGCCATGGACAATGATGTCTAGCAACTTCGAGTGTGCGCCTAGCCTGCTCGAGCATAGTCAGACGAGAAGTCTGCAAGAGGTCATATTTCTTTTTGTGCGGCACATCACTACTCTGCGCGGAAGGTGGTATTGAGATTGGGAGATTCCACTCGGCATGGTCCACGGCCCGGACATTCCGTCCATCCATCTACTCAACACTATGGCCAAATACGTGCACGATACCTACTCCTTGATCATCAAGAATCCTTCGAACCGCAGGACGTTGGGAACTAGTGCCGTTGACGCTCTTATACGGAGTCCAAAGGGCCCTTTGTTCCTTCCCAGTACCCGTCCTGAGCAATGAGTCGCACGGTTGAAATTCTCCTCTCCCTTTGCCAGTAAGGCTCCAAGAACGTCCTCCAGCTCGGCGACCAGCGGCTCAATATTGGTACGAGCCAACTCGAGTTCCGCCTTTCTGAGCTCGCCGTCGATTCTGCCTTGGTCATGACTGTCCTCGCCCGGCTTCGGGGTCGATTTAAGCATCAGCATCTGTCGTCTCGAATGGCGTGGGCGAAGACTCTTCAGGCCGTATTGCAATTGCTGAATGTGAGTGCCAGGATCGGACTGACGAAGAAATCATTCTTGGAGCACAACAGGTCTGACCAGGCCACCCTCGAACGCAACTCTGGTGTTGCGGCAGTGGCGTGAAGGAGAGCTCGAATGTCTTTCAGGATGGTGGGAACTAAGCAGATGATCCAGTCGTCAGCTGGGCTATATGCTCTCCAGCTGCCGATGCTGAAGTTGATGTGCTTGACAAGGCATGTGTTCTGGCCGACAGACATGAGCCACCCGCCAACCAGTATGCGCGTTGAGCATGTTGGGTGGAAGACTGCCTCCTGTCTTGCGGTTGACCCTGGATGTCTCGAGTCGGACGAGAGCAGATTTGTCTGCGCCTCGACGACGTTCTGCGCAAAGAAGATTGGTGTTGCTTCGGCTCTGATCTGGCGAGAGGTCGACAGCAATGCGAGAGCATTGCGCTTCACATTGCTGAACTTCGTGCTGACGGCGACTTGGATCTCGATGTTACTGTTCTGTACGAGCGCAAGTCGATAGATGCGGTTGCGAAGTTCTCCGGGTACCTTGTCATCCAGGTGGAGTCGCAGCGTTCACGAGTGGCTGGTATCGTCATGCCGTCTCCTGTGTTCGGTTAAAGAGTCTCGAGAAGGGCTGCGGCTGCTGATGGATAGACTTCACAGAAGTTTTCGAAGCTCTTATCGAGAATGGAAGTGGACAAGAGGCTCGCAAAACTTTGAAGTGAGCTAGCGTGCTAACGGCACCAAGACCTCACATGTGTCATGCGCACATTCACCCGGGGAAGAATTTGCGATTTCGGAAAGGGCACAGCACTCACCACTACACACACGGACGGCTGTGCATAGACGTGAGCTATCTTGTTGAATGATACGTTCATCATTGATCTTGATGCCCTGGTAGGACAACAAAATCCTCGGTCAGACAAAGATCCTTCGAGATTTTTCGCAATAAGCGTCGCATGCTTATGACCCTGCGACAGGAAACCCTCCAACAACAGCTCCTGAAGACATCGAACCGAATGCCGAAGGCTTTTGTACTCATTGCCTTTCTGGCAGCTCATTTTGTTTGCCATACACAAAACTCATAGCCACCTTCACAGTCTCCATTTCTGTTCTGTCGCAAGGCTGCTGCCATATACTGTCGCCCGTGATTGATGTCAGGCTAGGAACTCAACTCTTTCTTCAGCATGGTAGCCACCAATTCAGTTGATCTCGAGTCTGCTGCATCTCAGCTCGCCAGGTAGCTTCATCCTTCCAGGCATTACCGGTCTCGCTTCGCTTCGGCATCCTCACCTGCCTTTCACAATGCCTGAGCAAGGGCTTCGAGGGCTATCTTACCGTCGCTGAAGATGAGAGATGCCATCGGACGGGGGAAGGCATTAGTGAGATTTTTGCGTTCGTCCGCTAAAGAGATTTCAAGACGGACCTTTGGTACAGCTGCAGTGCTGGTGAGAAGAGAGCGCAAGTCCCGAGTGAGCATCTCGGGGTCGTAGTCTTCCGGTCCCTCAAAGCTCGATATTCACAGCACACCCGCACAATATCGAATGTGGCGTGCTTGATATGATGTGCGGAACAGCCGAAGGAGAGCAGCCAACCACCGACGAGCATGCGGGTAATGAAGCGTGAAGTCAGCACCAAGTTCTCCTCCCCGATTTACAGCTCTCTGATGCCAGTGTGAATTTCAAAGTTGTTTTTGGCGAAGAGTATGGGCAGTGCTCTGTGCCGAAGTTGTTTGCAGGTCGAGAGCAGAGCCAGAGCATCCGATACACCAGACTTGCGTCCAACTTCGAGGAAGCTCTGCGCGTCTGTTCATTCGACGCAACATTCTTTACTTTTGAACAGCGCAAAGCTATAGATGCGGATACACAGTTCTCAAGGGAGCTCATTGAGACAGGATTTGTCCATAATTGATGTGATGTTGTTGAGTATAACAATTCGTGCTGCCAATGGGCTTCAGTGGTGGCACTTTGCTAAGCTAGTGCCTTGACCCTTTCGAAGTGCCGAGACCACGTTGGCTACTACCGAGTAGTGGTGGAACGTCTTGGATGTTGAAATGAAGTCAGGCAGAGGATCGCGAGATATTTTATGGGTCGAAGTGCACGCTAGCGCTCCACATGAAGGCCGTTTCTGGTATCTCATTCTCTTCTGCCCATGACGTTGGAACTTAACTTCGTAATACACTTCTTCTGCTCTTGCCACGAGAGGATACTAACCAATTCAGAGATCTCGAGTTTCGTCACTGCTGTGTCGAGTTTGCTATCGATCTTTCGAACTGCCGTGCAAGTCATATGCTGTACTTCGATCTCCAATCTTCCTTGTCGTTTTATCTTCTTCTTCGTCACTGTATTATATCTATGCCCCTTCAGCCGCAGCATTCCCAAAGTTGACATGCAACTTAAAATTCATCCAACGCGGCGGCAACGATAACCTCCGCCTTTGATCGTGACTCCGCGATCACAGATCTTAAGAGAGCAAGTTCCCTGTCGACAATACAGTAGCCACGAAACTTGTAACCTGCGATGCCTCAGGATCGTGAGATACCTCCTTAAATGCTTGACGTGCAAACGATCCACTGGTTGAGAGCCAGCTATTCGTGAGGACGCGCGAGTGCCACGATGCCCTGCTGATGGCGCGAAGTGTAGAGTGTGACAGAAGGGACAGACAGTGCACCCCTTAGTATCCGCTCGAGTGGCAAATGTGTTGACCCTTTCGTCACTACCACTCATATCGAAGCTGATACTGACATCCGATATCAGGAGAAAGCGGTATAGGCGGTTACAGAGCCTGCCAGGCAGCTTATTGAGGTGGGAATTCTCTATCGGGAGCAAAGATGTCGTGGAATTGAACCAGTCGTGTATCAGAAGGCACCGTGTGATGTCGTGTTCTGGCGTTAGCTTTGTTGTGCTTTCGGATGAGGCGCGGTGAAGCGAAGAACTGTCGGGTTTGATGAAGGCTATAGAGCCAGAGTGGCTGATGTTGGATGTGAAGCTTAGACACGGACTTCGCAAAATATCTACACGGCATCAGCGCCAGTCTGATCCGTCATTCTCTCATTCCCTTTGGCATGTGGACTGCGCAGCGACGTTACAGGGGAATGTTCATCATGATTTATGTATACCACTCAGCTGCGCAAGCATTACACACGGTGAACGCGCTGTCTTTAGCCGCCTGGCCTTCGCACTCACTCATTTGCGCCATGACCTGCTTGCATATGACATTGAACTTGTGACACACACCCTGTCTATGATGGAAATCACAGATATGAACAAGATTTAGAATGAAATTACAAGGAGGATGGAAGTGGAGAATGATAATAAGGACTGAAAGACTTGGAAGAGAAGTGCTAAGAACGCAAGTCGGTGTTAAGGTACTTCAACAAACACTTTGGGAATGGGAAGAAACTTCTCAATGCAATGTCCAGAAGCTTTACATATCTTTCTAGATCCAGATCATTGGAGTTCTTCAGGCCTGGTTCGATTGTTCAAGAAAGTGGCTGGGACTTCTATGTTCCCAATAATCCAGAATACATTTTCGAAATTATAACTACGCTGGAAGAACTTGCTGTCGAGTGGTTTACAGCTAAGCAGAAGTTATCGTTAAGGTTTCGTTGTCATACAGGTACATCCAGTCCCCCTCTCTTTTAACCCTGGACGATAACTTCTGCTCAGCTGTGAACCATTCGACACCAAGTTCTTCCACTGTTTCCCGATCTTGCCAGGCTTTCTGTTGTACGCTATAACGTTTGCGATGCATGCTGGAAGATCTGCGGCCCGCCACACCTCTCTCTCTCGCGCTCTCGCTCTCGCTCTCTAAAGTGGAGGCAAATATGTGACTGCCCTCCAACGCTCTCGCAGCAGACGCCTCAGTCAGAATGCTCCCGTTCGCCGCACTCATCGCTTGACGTTTTTCATGTGCTCATAACTCATAAATCATGTATGATGTCCTGCAGACACTCTACTCTTTACCTTTATCATCGAAAGCCTTCTGCCTTTGCCGATTGTTCCAGTTCAGTGTCCTCGAGATACTATCTACCCAGTCCTCACTTCTCCGGTCCAGAGGTAGCACGCTCGGGAACGGAAATCTGCTCGCGGAAATGGTAACATAGTCACCTGGCCTCAGCTCACTCCTCTCTTTACCATCGAAGGAAGCCCAGCAGCTGGCTCTCGCGTCATAAGGCACACCGATCCTGAGCACGATAGTATCGGGCAGGATGATAGGCCTGAAGCTGAGAGTATGAGGCGCAATTGCCGTGACGAGGATAACAGGGTTGTCTGGATGACATAGACTGCCACCCGCTGCGAGATTGTATGCTGTTGAGCCGGTTGGTGTTGCGACACAGATGCCGTCTGCCTGAACTGTGGTGAAGTGCTCGTCGTCTCCGAAGACTTCGATGCTGGTCATTGTCGGTGTTGGACCTCGATCCAGCACGATGTCATTCAGAATGTTTTTGCTGCAGTCAGGCTTGTGGGTTGTTGCGTCGTCGCTGCCGTTCCCGATGAGCTCCTCGACCAAGTCTCGCTCGCTGTCCTCGCCCTTTTCTTTCCTTGTCGATCGCATGATGGTCGCCTCGAATCGAAGTCTTAATGAGACTGTCACACCATCGTTGAAGGCCCGAGGCAGGGTCTTGTCGTACTTCTCAAAGTCGAACTTGGTCAGGAAGCCTAGTGATCCAAGCGCAAAAGACATGACAGGGGGGACTATCCTCTGGAATAGCCACGAGGCATACAGGACTGTGCCATCACCTCCTAGAGCCAGACAAATCTCGAATTGATGAGGCCTTTTAGCACAGATCTCATTGTTCCAGTACTTGAGTCGGTGCTTATACGACTCGTCCTTCGCTAGCAAGCCTTCTGCGTCGAAAGTCTTGCTGTCCTTCATCGTTTCTTCAACCCATACAACATATCCCGTGCCTTCTGCATTCTGCTGTGAGAGCAGCCACTCAGATATGTGTCGTGTTTTGCCAATCAGTGTCTTATCATGGGCTTTTGTCAACAAAAAGACGTTCCTGACCTTCAACAATAGTCGGATATGGCCCAGCTTCTTACTGAGCTCTCTGATACCAAACGCCATATCCGATAATTGCTTTTTCGTGAGCAGTCGCGACTGGGTATGGTTCCCTTGTTCTGGATTATGCTCGGTGTGCTTGTCGCCTGGCTTATGCAGCTCATCCTCCTTGACATTGTACTGGCCAGCTCTTGTCTTGTCTTCCAGCAATGAATGCACGAAGCACGATGTCGCTTGTCGTTGATGCCTCGGTCGCCCTGCAGTCTCAGGCACCATACTGGCTCTTCTTCGCTGTGCATCTTGCTTGTCGAAGATGACTTCCAGCTGCTCCGAGATGCCCTCTGAGTCGCTCGAGTTGCCGTGGGGCTCGTCTCCTCCCCGCCGCACGAATGCCTGCTCCAAGTCACTGGCCACGACGCCGTTCGCCTCGACTTCGGGATTACGCTCGTCGCCGTCCGCCGTCATGTCGGAGTTGTCGTTATGAGATCCAGTCAGTCGCTTTTTAACGTTTTTGAGCAATCTAGCGACGCCATTGGTGCCAGGAGGAGGAGGAGGAGGAGGAGGAGGAGAGGGCATTTCTCAGCCGCTCAGTTGGCACGTGGATCCTCACAATGACGTTCCTGCCTATGTCTTGTTGTTTAAGGTTGCAATTAGGCTCGTGCTAGTGGTAGACAGTTCAGCCGCCTGGTCAGGTTTCGAAGAAATCGAGACCACAATCCTTCTACAACGCACAACAAACAGACGCGAGCTCTGAAGACCAAACCATATGCGAAAAGAGTTGCGGGGAAAAAAGACTGTCTTATAGCCTAGTAACGGAGCCTCAGCCACTAGATACTACTCCCGAACCATTCGACGAAAGGATTGGCCGACTCGATTGACAAAGCACTGACACACCACTGCATGGATCCCATCCTACCGGAGCACAAGTACCACGAAAAGCTCAGGAGAGCAATACCCACAACAAAAGAGAGTCAAACAAACGGCATCATCCACTAGCAAAGCCATGGCAAAATACACCATAACCCCCTGGCGCCACCACAGCGACCTCCTCCTCGTCCGGCAACAACTCTACCAACTAAGTGACAACCCCACTAAACAGGACACCAAAGACATGCGTCGCCACGCAGTAAACCGCGTCCTAGCCTGGAAACTCCGCGGCAACCTCCCGCACGCAATGGAATCCACAGCATTGCTAATCGACGCAATCCTTCACCACCACAACGGAGACCCATCCTCAGCTTCCAGCACTTCCAACTCTCCCTTCAGCATCCGCGCCGTCTACACCGCCGCCTTCACCCGCTTCGTCACTGGTTTCTGCGACATAGGCCGGAACAAAGAACGTTCATTAGAACCCTCCTCAATGCTCGACATCGCCAAGCAGATTGGGATGCCGGTAGACTTTGTCGCGCTGCGACATGAAGCGACGCATGAGGAGATGCCGGGGATTGGGAGGTTGGTGAATGTCACGGAGCGGGCGTTGGGGTGGTTGTGGGAGGTTTATTGGAGCAAGTTGCCGGAGGAGAGGGAGGAAAGTAGAGAGGGTATTTTAGGGTTGAAGGATGAGGCGAAGAGGGTGTTGAAGGAGTTTAAAGTGGCGCAGAGGGAGGCGTTGAGGGCAGGGCGAAGAGGGGAGGCGGAGGAGGTGTTGAGGAGGGCGGGGGAGGTTTGCGCAGGGTTGTGTGCGGGTGGTAGGGCGAAGATGAATGCGTTTGTGGAGATCTTGGTACAGGAGAAGCTATTGAGTCCATCGAAGCGGGAGCTGGGCGCGTCGATGGATGGCGCGTTTCTGATCTGGGATCCGCTACTGAGGGAGATTTCCCAAAAGCAGAAGCGCTTCGTCCCCACTCTTGTGAAGAGCATGCTTGAGGCCATCAGTGCCTCATCCACCACGCCTGCAGAGCAAGACGTCGACAAGGAGGCTCTGAGCATGTGGCTGATCCGGATCGAAATCGATGAGGGATGGATCGCTTCACGCTCAGAGCTGGAACAGCATGACCTCGAGGTCGAGATCTGGATACGGTGCACGCTACATGCCAACCACTGGACCTCTTGGCTTGGGCAGAAGATGGCAGAGCACACCGACTCGCAGATTGCCCCTGATTGGGTGGAGATTCTCAAGGCGAGTCGGCTGGACTACAAAGAAGCCGCTGGGGATCAAGCTGCAGGCTCATCGGTGCTTCAAACCAGCGCATTGTCGATTGCTGGTGATGCAGCCCATCCCGTACCTGCAGCTTGGACCCGTGGAGTGATACCAAGTAGCACTCCAATTGGTGTAGTCCGATAGCATCGTCTTACTGCTCCTGACTTCTTCTCCCTGTGCCATGTTCCCAACCACCATGCTCTCATATCCCATTACCGATGGTGATTCCCCTCATCCAGCACTCGCCTTAATAACCTCTTCCCTCTCCACCACAGCCTCTTTAAATCTCAGCAAGAAAATCGTCTTCCCTGGCCACATCTCATCCCCCTCACTCCAATGCGCACTCACACCCTCCGTACTAAAACCCGCCGCATCACAGATTCCCTCAATGATTCCCGCCACAAACGCCGCACAATTGAGTTGACTCATCTCTTTCGGAATGCTGATATACGTATTCACCACCGGCTCATTATCCACAATCATATACTCATTCTTCTTACTATTACTCTGCTCCAGCGCGTCCGCGGGACGATTGAACAGCGCTCTCCATAACGTTCCATGGATGAATTGTAACAAGTCGAGAATTCTGGTTGGGCGCTGTGCTGAGCGAGGCGATTGGCGGTACAGTAACAAGTCCAGAAGTTTGATCCCAATGGGGTATCCCGCGCGATTCAGACGTGTCTCGATTTCGCTGACACTGCCGGATTTCGAGTGGTGGTATGTTATAAGGGTGTTGAAGAGGTAGGAGAAGGAGGCGAGAGAGGTCTCGGTGGCTTTTGTGCGGTTTAGGTTGCGGTCGTAGATTGTTTTGCGCGAGGATGGGTAGCGGAGGGTGGATTGGAAGGGTTTGGCGGCGTGGATGGGGGTGTAGGAGGGTTCCTGTGGAGAGACTGTCGGTGGTGGTGCTGGGTTGCTCATGCCGGGCATGGCGTATGGCGGAGAGATGGGTAGTGGTTAGCTACAGCATGGGTGGTGTGCTGGTTGGCATGTGAAGCTGTCTGGTTGCACGAAGCTGTGACGATGTGCGATGCGATGCAGTGCGGGTGCAGTTCCGTGGTCGGATACCAGCTTTCGGGTACACCGAATCCACGGTACACGGCTCAATCTTCGTTTGCTGGAATTATTTTCTTGTGAACATGAAACAGCATTTCATGCCGTCATGCTTCAACATGCACTTGTGCACTGTCACCTGGCTCCAGTTCGGCTCCTCTCGGGCCATCGAACACGTGCCCATCCAAAACCACGAGTCATCCTCCGGAGCATCATTCGTCGGGCCACAAACCCGCTCACATGCCAAGACGCTCATCTCCTGCATGGCCGCCTAGTCCGGTGGTAATGAATCGATAAAGCCTGAATGAACTCAGCACCCACAGAACAGGCATCTTGCCTCCGTGGCAAGCACGTGCAAACAGTTGCATTCATCAACAACACATTCCACAAAAAATAGCCGACATGTCTGACACCGGCTTCTGACGCCTTCGGAAGCGCACACCTTCTGCCACGATTTTCGGCGATCAGAACCGGTACAGACAGCACGCTGGGCCCGATCGTAACCCACCGGATCCTTAAAGTCTAATTCGCCCCTTTGACCACAATATTAATTACAGACCACGGTGTTGTAGGGTTTAGTAGTGTCAAGGCCTTGAAACGCGACCGGTAATGTTTATTATTTTAGGTGGCTACATTAAGGAATACATTAGAGTGCTCACAGTTTGACGCTACCGGGAACATTTCCGGCGAACGTCATGTCATCAGCCGGTCGCATGCTTGCATCTCCAATTCTGTTCTCTTCGCGAGAAAGACTGCCAGTCCATCGCTTGCATGCAAAAAATAAAACAGCCAGTTAGCCTCGCTGTGTCACCATTACGCAAGCATCCGGAAGCGGCAAAAGCAGCCAAAGTCCTGCGGCTGAACGGGATGACCGTGTGCTGCATAATGGTCTGCGTCTGCACACGCCCGCAACGCCGGCATGTTTCTTATTTGAGCATCGACTGCCCTTGGCTTTCATGTGAAAGTCGCGATCCAGGGCGATTGTCGGAGAGCGTGCGGCACAGAACAGAACGAAGCCCGAGGGTCTCGTCCTTTGCTCATCAGATGTGTGCGTGACCTGCCTTTGTCTTGCTCTTCAATATTCTCAATCACGATTGTTTCCCTTCACCACTGTTTCTGCGGACTTACGCGAATTGCACGGCGGCACGAGACCTGGAGAACGCTGTGGCGCGACGCCTGCGTAATCACAGGCTGGAGTGGAGACAAACTGGCACGAGACACAGTGGATCCCCGAGCTTAAGGCGTACGATCGGTATTCTTCACATGCACGCATATGCAACTTGACGAACTGCTGGCCAAGCGAGCGAGCGGGTGTCTGGTCGCGTCCTAGCGACGCCATTCTCCCTTTCGTCGTCCATTACTGCAACTTGCATGTCGACAAAGTCATTCTTTATTCTGGACGATTGATTGATCCATCGCTACGACGACGTGAAAAGACTTGATTGATTCTGTGTAACAAAAGGAAACATGACAAGAGCAGAGCGAGAGTTACGAGCGCGGGGTACAGTCCACAGAGCCATACCAGAGATCCTACGATCAAGTCCACGAGCGAAACATGGCATATCACAAGCAGACCTCGTTGTAGATCCACAACCAGTGATCAAAACACCTACAGGTCCTGCTGCTTCAGCCTTTCGAGACGACCTTGCAATTCGCGTGATCGGTAGAGACACTCTCCAAGTAGCCGCCCATCTATCCGAACGACCGTATGCAACGAAACGAACGACGGACGGCCGTAAAGCGTCGGACGGGCGACAAAATATCACCGTACACAACATGGCTTCGTTGACACGACCCGGGGGTGCGTTCATAACCGGTGGCAACAGCCAGGAAGAATTTCTTTGTGCCCGAACAACGTTATATGCCTCATTGTTTGACGACTTTTACGCATTGCCCGATATTGGCGGCATCTTCACCCCCGACGTTCTAGTATTCCGAGATTTCGACGCGATAGAACTGCCGAAACGCGATCGATACTTCATCAATGTTATTTCTGCCGGTGTTTCACGGCATCCGGAGAATCGAGGCCGGTATGATGAGCGAGAGGAGACTTGTTCGTGTGGTGTGAGTTATTGCGACCGTGATCGGGATATTATGGTCCGGAAAATGAAAGCCGTGTTAAGAATCGCACAGTCGAATGGTACGAGGCAACTTGTTCTGGGAGCCTGGGGGTGTGGTAGTTTGAAGCATCCCGTGAAGGAAGTTGCGAAGCTATGGCGGAAGGTGATTGCCGGTAGTCCACGGCAGAGGTGGCCGAATGCAGAGCAGTGGGAGGGTATCGACGAGGTCATCTTCGCGATTCCGGATCCAAGCCATGCGAGAGAGTTCCGTCACGTGTTCGATGATATTCTGGCAGATGACTTTGTTGCGTCTTCGGGAACTTCGACTGATGGTGGAGTCGAGGCTGACGACGCTGAAATCCAGCGTTTGATCGGGACTGCGAGCTCTTTGGAGTTGCAAATTGAGACCGCACAGAGCTCTTTTCTCAAAGGCAGATTCAAGGACGAACTTCGAGAAGTGAACCACCGGATCGCGCTAGGACGGGCTGCGAAAGCTGCCAAGGAGGATGATGTAACGACCGAAGAAGACGAAGACCTCGAGGATGACTATGTCGTTTCCGGGTTCCCAGGCTCAGATGGCGAAGACAACAGCTTCTATCGTGTCGACGGCACATCATCCGACTCAGAATCCGACGGCGCTGGCTCTGAGGTGTATGAGTTCCGCTTCGGTGGTCCCACCGGCGACTCGCAGACATCCCAAGATGAGCTTGACGAGCTCGATGAGGGCACTGGGTGGAGCGGATACTCCTCTTCACCCAAATTCAACCCGCAGACTGGCTGGTTCCAAGGCAGCATCGACCAGCTAAGCGCCCACGTCCTCGGGGGTACCAAGATGGGCAGCGCCAGTCCAAGAAGTCCCGTCCTCGCAGGTCTTGACTCAGACGTCTCTAAACCTGACATCGCGGTGGATGGCTTCCTCGCCAGGTTCCAGCGTAGTGACGTTGACGACCAGAGCTGAACGCCTGGTTCCTCTCATTTGTGATCTGTTCAAAGGCGTTCCCGCATGGTTGGCGGCTCGAGACAGCGAGTATGCATCGAACTAAGGTATCAGCATCGACAGCGGTGTGCTTATGAGTGATAGGATGGGATGGCATTGGGGTTTCGGTCCATTTCGTTAGCGGGACCTGCCATTTATGGTGTTCGATGGCATGGGAATTTGCCTTGGGGATGATCTAGCGACGTTCGGTGTTATGAAGAATGTTCAACATGTGTATGATGATACTCCGAGATCAACCAGGTCTGCAAGCCTAGCACTCAGCTCATGGTCAGGCCACTGCCTCAACAATGTCTCGACAGGGAGTGGGGGTAGATATGGGCCTTTGAATGTCAGATGTGGAAATCCTGTGCAAGATCATCGTCATGCACATTTTTGAGAACATTTGTGAGAGAACTATGAGCTGCAAACTTGGCTGCGCAGCTTTGCGCGGGCTCATTAGGTACAGAACGAAGATCCAAGGACAGGAATGAGATGACGGGAGGGTTGAGGGTGTCAACAGATAAAGCTCCAAGCTCAACCGAACCCAACGGCCCGCAATGGCAAACCGGAACACATCATCTTGTACTGCGTAGAACTCACGATAAGGCATGGCAAACATCGCTGCACCCGTGAGTTGATGATACTTGCATCATCATCACCATCTACATACAGATGTAGATGAACATCTTCTGCCTTTAAGCAAACGGACCACATGGTTCTATGCTATACCAATCCCATCCTGCTTGCAATGCGATCGTGGACAACGACTGCGACACTTGTATCACAGAACGCTTCGTTCCTATTGATATCGCTCAAGGATCGCCGTACAGCCATCCAATCTTCGAATCCGCTGCCATTGCATTCACGGTACGTAAACGTACGAAGGGGCAAGCACGACCTGCAGTTGGTGGTCATGTACATGATCGATCTACATTGTGCACAATCTCGACAACCGCCGCCTTGGTTCAACGGTATGCCTGTCAGACAGCGTGGTACGGTGCGTGGCAAAGCTGCTGGTCGGCACGCGTATTCTCTGCCTGGACCGAGACAGCCGTAGTGACTGTTTGGCCAAGGATGGTTGTTCTTTTTGCCTCGTTTCTCGCCGTGAAGGCCCACTCTGGTCAAGGATGATAGTTTCGGGACCGATACAGTCATGTCGCTGATATGGGTGGAGATGCTTGAAAACGTGACTGATCAATACAAGACATAAGCATCCTAGATGTTCATGGTCGCAGGGTATATAATAGCGCATTTGCTTTCGTGGTCGGTTCCTCCTCTACATGGCTCAGCAATGTTCTTCGCTTTGCAAGCCGACAGATTGCTTAAGATCATGGCTCCGACTCTCCTGTTCAACTCTGGTGACCTCTGATGTGTTGGCTTACGCCTTGAGGGCAGCCTTTCTGCGGGCCTTGACAGTAATGTCATAGAGGGCATCCTTGAATGCAAACAAGAATGCGGCTGTAATCACGGATTGGGTGACCTTTGGTCCAATGCCTGTATTCCTTCGTCAGCAAGATTTCCTTTGCCATGGGCTGGCTAATGCTGACTTACCGCCATAAAGCCCACTAATACCCTCCTCATTATAGATCTTCTTCAAAGTGGCAGTCATGCCCAACTTTGGCGCATTGCTCTGCGCAACATGTGCCCGGGACTTCACGGTAATGTATGGGTATGTGATGCTTGTGGCAGCTAGCTTACCCAAAGCACCCAGCACGAAGCTGTCCGTCGGCCCAACCTTCCTCCTCTTGGCCACGGCCTGCTTCAGCTGCTCAAAGATGGTGTACTGCAAGATTGGGTTGATCACCAGAACCAAGGCCGGCAGAACACCAGCAAAGAGACGGAAGAAGCCGTCCTCACGGATGATCTTGAGCAGGGTGGAGATGGTGCCTGGGCGGGCACCCTTCTTTTGGCCTTCGAGATCGTCGTTTGCCTGGTTCTCGCGAGCGGTCATGCGGGTGTTGATGACCCAAATGGGGTTGGTGAGGAGGACGGTGGCAGAGCCGGCGAGTGCGCCTGCTGCCATGGACTCGAGGGTCGAGAGCTGCTTCTTGCCGGTCGAGCGTTGGAAGAAGGAGCGCGAGAACTCGTACCAGTAGTAGTACACGAAGTTGGTGACTGTGATGCCGAAGAGGGCACTGTCAAGACCGGCGTAGAGTCCGGTGATCCCTTCGCGGTCTACGATGCGCCTGGCGGCGGAGAGAGTGCCAGTGTTTGCCTTCTTCTTCTCGACTTGTGCTCGGGTGGACAGCGTGATCAAAGGGTATCTGCATCGTTCAGTTTCGCGTTCCTGCCGCCACACATACACTATACTGACGTCAATGCCATAGATAGCAGACCTCCTCCCGCTCCAGCCAAAGCGTGAGCAACATTGTCGCTTTGTTGCTCGGCAGTGGACGGCGCGGCTACACTTTGCTGCGAGTGCGTGGGCGGGTTCTCGGTGTACTCCTTCGCGTATGGATCGGTGGATCGCGCTTTGGCAGACATGATGGCACGTCGTTTTCTATGCTATGCTATGCTATGCTATGCTATGCTGTCCTCTGTTGTTGATTCAGATATGGGGAAGGTGCGGAGAAGAGCAGGGGACAAGAGCAACGAGACGTCCGTCAAATACAGTACATGCATCTACTCGAGCGATCACGTTCTCAACAGAGGGAGCAGAACATGTCGCAAAGTACATCATCACCTCGGTTCAACTCGGCGAATGCGCCTACTGTGAGCGAAGTCGGGCGGACGAAAGTCGTCGCCGACCGAACTATGTCTATTTTCGCCGCCGCTTTCTTCCACTTTCACAACCCGGCCTCCTTCTGACCTGCTAATTAACCACTAATCCTCACAAGACCGACCATATATATACGGCTAAAAGCCACGAGACCTCATCGCGGCCATGCTCTAAGCGACCACAGTGCAGGGCACTTCGCCGAAGAAGGGCTGGTTCCCGTTCTTCGCTGTGCCGGTGGGCATCAGCTGACTGGAAACGGTGCAATTGAGTCGCAATGTATCGACAACTGCATGGCGGCGCGGGCGCTGATCAGCACTATCAGAATCGACCCAGCATTGCACAACAGTCAACACCTTTTACACCCCCCTTCGAATCCGACACCAACGCGACAGTCGCCACATACAAGAATCCCCTCAAATGAAGGCTTGATGCAGCCTCCAAACACATCCTCACCCCGGAGTAGTCCTGGTCCGAGCTACACGCCAAGAGACAGAGTCCTGCCTTCGACCCACGTGACCGCGGAGACCATCACCGACGCCTTCGTGAAGTTCATACTCTATTGCAATCCCAACTTCCCACTTGATGTCGACACTTCAACCCTCCGAACCAATTTCCAGAGCCCGCCGAAGAGCGACAACAAGGACTTCGAGACCTTCCGCTTGTTTGAGCTTATCAGGCAGCTTGATGCCAAAGAGATCAAGACCTGGGGCCAGCTTGCACTCGATCTTGGTGTAGAAGCACCAGATATCGCAAAAGGCCAATCTGCCCAGAAAGTCCAGCAATACAGTGTTCGACTGAAGCGGTGGATGCGAGCAACGCATATCGATGCATTCTTCGAGTATCTTTTGGGCAAGCAGCACCCTTACTTCACCGAGATTCCTCACCCGAGTGATCCCTATCCTGCTACCGGCAGAGATGGAGTCATGGCGGAAGAGGACCTCGCCATCAGAGCACTTGATCCGTCCTTCAGGCCAAAGCGAGGGAGACGGCGCAACTCTGAGACCGAACAAGATGATGCAGCAGAGAGCGATCAACCTAGCAAGCAACCACGACTCAATGACAGTACATCGTCTTTTTCTGCTGTGCCCAACTCTGCCCTAGCCATGAGCGCTCATCCAGATAGCTTCAATGATCCATGGGCAGTAGCTTCGGCTATGACGCCACAGAGCTTCGCTCCTTGGTCTGGTCGGCCGCCTGCGTCTGCGTCCGCAGTATCAGCGACATCGAATCTGAGATGGCAGCTTACTCAAAGCCAGAATCCAAGCACACCACATCCAATGAGCGCAGTGCCAGGCTCGATGTCGGCGCACATCGAGGCAGCTTTGGATGGCGAGCCGAAGTCCGCAGTAACGCCTTCATCGCGAAGACGAAGGCGGCATGGTCCAGCGGTGTCTAGCGCTTGGCCATCAAACAATACCCCAGGAGCTAAGCCGCGAGGTCGTCCTCCAGCGAATCGCAATGTCCAAGATGGTCCATTCACCACATTCCCGGCTGACCCAGCTAACGATAAATCGAAAGGGCAGCCGCAGGAGCCCAAATCCGCAGTCGAACTCCCCACGCCTCAAACAGCACCACCAACGTATACGATGCCAGAAGGCCGACCAGGCAGACTCTCTCTTCAAGTACCACCTCATCAAGGTGGCCCTGTCAGACTCGCCACACCTCCAGCACTGCAGGTCAATGGCGAGCAGCAAGATCTCCAGACCAGAAGTGATTCAGATGATCCTTCTCGAGCATCGATGACGGTGATGCCGACAGTACAAGGGTCGCATGTGGGTGTCACGATTTTACCAGATAAAGCACCGCCTAGCTTCTCCTTCGAGGCGTTGAAGCGGGTGGTTGCGAGTGACCTTCTGCGGGCGATCATCCTCGGGCGGCGGCAGCGTTTAACAGGTGACGAGGCGAAGAGACTAGCAGACGCTGTCCTTGACCGGCTAGCAGTGCCTCGATCCGAAGCAGCCTCGGCGCTAGACGACCTCGCACGTCTCACCGCAGCATCGTGGCTTGGCGTAGGGGATCAATTCGGCGTGCCATTAGGACCCTCCGCAGGGCACGGCAAGCGCATACAAGTGACTCGCTTCCGCACAGACGCCGCCGGCTACGAAGAAATCACCTATGATGAAGACGAAGAAGGAGTCCGTGAACTCTACGATATGTCTTGGCACGTAAGCCAAGGCGGCTGCACGGGCACATTCGAGATGAAAGGCTTGTCGATTGCCGGAGCGAGCACTCACGAGCCAGAGACTACGCACGATATGATCCTAAGGAAGAGTCTCGAGGCCGTGCGGAAGATGGGCTCCAAGGATCTGCGGAATGTCGAGACGGAGAACTGGCTGGAGAAGAATATGCTGGATATTGCGAGATCTGTCGTGCAGGCGTCGACCGGCAGTGATGATAATGTGGACTGGAAAGCGAAGTATAGAGCCATGGAGTTTGGGGCGAATATTGCAAAAGGCGAGGTCGGGAGGGTGAAGCAGAGGTTATTGGAGAAGGTTCTGGATGCTCTACTATGATCCAGAACACGACGACATAAGCGCCCAGCAAGTACTAGACTTACTTCCGCGGCCATCTGTGAAGACCTCGGATCCTCCTCGATCATTATATCTCCCAGGGGATGGAGATATTGTCCTTAGGCGCCCATCGAAAAAGATCATGCCGGCATCACAGAACAATATTCTCCAGGGATTGCGATAGTAGATCTCTTGTTGTCCAGCGACTTGCAAAACCTCTCGAGCTACTTGCTTAACCTCTGTTACGCCCATGCGACCTGAACGTATGATGAATCTCGATAATTGGAAAAAAGAATACATGACCCTTTACAATGGCGAAGTTGGTTCAGACACTACTCTACTTCAAAATGACCAAGAAAGCGAGTATTCTGTCTCGGAGGCAAATCGGTCTCGAAGTCGAACCAAAGTATTTAGACTACTTTATGCCATCATTGTCATTCAGCTGGTGACAATCCTCGGATTTACTTTTGGCGACGACTCGTAGAGTATATTTTTTCCAAAGTGATGAGCAGAGCGAAAAGCCAAAAGCCACCATGCCTGGCGGGGAGATCTATGGGCCGGTCCCCGACTAAATGACTTCTCTGCGCTTGATGATATAGTGTAGGAGCTGACACCGCATATTCGAGACAGAGTTCAAGATGGTACTGTATAAGATGGACGTATACACGACCGACTTTACCTCGGAAGCACAATCTCTCCAGATTCGCCAGAGATGGACTGAACCTATGCCTAAAGGCAATGGAGTGGTCTATATCGACACCACCCCGAATCAGAAGAATCTGCAGGTGCCGTTCCAAGTGACGGCTTCCAATGGCGCAGGGGTATATCTGTACAGGCTGATGATTGAGGTGGCCTGAGCCGTGCGTCGGAGCTAGCCGTGCGGCACGCGCCGGTATTGACGTAGTCGTGGTGATACCACTAATCAGAGCACCCAGAAACTAAGCCTGACGCAGGCATATAATGATACGTGCTGAACAATGTTATGGGGCTGATAAGTCAGCGCTGTGAAGGTTCAATTATTAGATAACGATTGAAATTGATCTAGCTGCACACGCGCCGCTGCTGCCCGCGTAAACGCGACGCATCGCTCAGGCCACCCCCATAATCAGCACTGTACTGTACTGTACATAGCACGGCTCGAGCCTATCTCCAAACCAGACTATTCTATTGTAGACGAAGCAATCACACCACTCTGGACGATGACTCGGTCAACGACGAGCAAGTGGACGACGAGCAATTCGGTCGGCTGTGTGGCGGCGTATGTTCGCATGCCTGACCCCGACAAGGGCCTGCACACCTTACTCTTGCCAGCGATCTCTAGGCCCCCGTCTGCTGCGAGTCCAACAACCCGTGGCCGTGTCGATTCTCAATCAGCTACGATCGTGCTGGAAATACCCATGAATGCCATTCGAGCCTTCTTAGACCTTGATATACCGGCCGCGCAGGCAGAAGCTACGATCTCCGAAATCAGAAGACGGTCAGGAAGCAGGGAGCCAAACATGGTTGCGGCCGAGCATGATTCAAAAGGATCCAATGATACTTTGAATGTGCTTCTCTGAGAGTTTGCAGGTCATTGGCGTACAAGAGCTCACACGTGTTGCCCTGCGAACTTTCACCACAAAGCGAGCTCCCTTTTGGTTGACCGACATGGAGCTTCCCGCACAATTGCATACCAATGCTTGTGACCAGTGCTATCGAAGAAAGCAGGTTTGTGGAGAGGAGGAACCTCTGTGCGGACGCCGTCGACTGGATGGACAGCGCTGCCCGTATTCTCAGAGCCGCACTGCAGGACGCCCTCGAAACATACCGGCGAGCACTCCAAGAGGATCACCGCAAGGACTTTCGCGACAACAGAAGCCATGGCAGTATGCTGATGCACCGAACTGTCACCATGAGCATGAGATGTCCTGTACCATGGCACACTACATGGAGAGGGATATTGACGAGTCGATCTCAATTGAACCTTTCATACAAGAGGAAGCGAACACCTGTTTGCCAGATTACACCTTGCCCGATTCACAGGGTAAAGGTCATCAATCAGACCTGGACATTTTCGGCTTGGCGTTCGTACAAGGCTCTTCATCAGAGCACGATTCCTTGCTGAACATGGCGCAAGATATGCCTCACGCATGGGACCTGAGTCACGATGGCACAGTGAGTGCCACCATCTCCAGCTCGCCCTTGGAGTCAGCAGACAGTCTGGACCACCCGATATCAGGGTTGGAGGAGTTACCAGACTTGATCCCAGCGCAGAGCTCGAGCTCAGATATCAAAGACTCCCAGATACAGCTTTCTAGTGGCTGTAGTATGGTCCTGAGACTTTGTTGGGACTTCACATCAAGGGATGGCGAATCGCGCAGTCGCAGTGATTCCAAAGGCTCCGAGACTACCCATGAGGATCGCACACAGCTCTGTGCAGCACTCGACTTTGGCGAGCGACTAATCAAGTGTGATGGGCGATACACTAATGGGGGCATCTTCTTAATCCTGCTGGGAATAATACAGCAGATCGATGGCCTCTTATCACACCAAGGGTCCGGGCTACGACTAAGCCGTGAAGACAGTTTTCGAATCGTAATGCTGCTGCCCATCTTGGATTTCCCAATGAAATTTGGGTTTCGGAGCTGCCCCGACCTCGTTGGACAATTGGATCAGCTTCACCAATTCGCAAGCCAACTACAGACGCGAATCCGCAAGCGCTTGAGTGTTCTCATGACGGAGTGATTGTGCTGCTAATGACAGTCGCTGCAACATCACACGTCATCTGCTACCAAGCTTAATCGATCGCGCCATGCCACGGCAAGACAGGGCTCCGGGCATAATGAATATGAACACATGAAGATAAAGAATGGTGACCTTGCAAAAGTATCAATATCAGGGGCACTGACATGTGCGCAGCTCGCTAAATGTGGCAAATCTCGACAATTAATGTATCCGCAGCATCACTTTCCGGATGCCTTCTACACATTTCTGAAAGTATCATGGCCAAGTCCGTCCCATCTAGAGTCCTTGAATCCCTTCCGCCACGAGTAGTCGCACACCGGAAATTTCATGTGTAGAATGCTGGTGTAACACCAAAAGGGAACAGCTTGTCACATGAAGTTTCCCACGCAGTGGTCCATGTGGTGGATGCTGGAGGTCCAGTTGTTCATGGGCAATTCTGTTCTACCGCTCTCCCATACTTGCGGATGACGAAGGCACAGTGAGTAACGTGCTGCCGCCAGGGTACCCAAGCCTCCGCCAGATTGCCGCTGTTAGCGTCCTCAAGGTAATATAGCTCGGGAGGGTCCTGGCTCTCGTGCTCCCACCTCGATTGTGAGAAGGACCAAGTAGTATCCTCGTCCCACTCCGCGCTCGGGTTCCTCATCATAGCACTCGGGCGGAACCCAGGCGATATTGTAATTTTCGAATTTGCCTCTTAGTTGGCGAGCTTCGTCGGGACTGCTGCCACATTGACGTACAAAGTTTTGGTCGCTTCGGTCCAGGTTTCGTACGGTCGTTGCTGCGAGGTATAGTATGATCAGAGCGAAAGTCGTTCCAGCGGCAAGTCCGATGATGAGTTTGGGTATGTGTTGAGCGTATGATGCAGGATCTAGAAGTGACCGACCGGAAGATTGTTTGAGGTTGTCAGATTCTTCCGAGAGCTGAGGGACTGACTGGTCGGTAGCCGTGTGGAGTCTTGCCATAGAGTGAGACTAATGCCATCGTGCTTGTGTGATTGTTGACCGCATGCAGACGGAATGCAATATACCACAGAATTCAGTGCGATCGTCTCTATCGATCAGGGATTGATGGGACCACAGTAGGACCATCCTCTTGGCCAGCTCGGCAAGCTCTCAATATATCATCATCCCTTCCGCGGTTACAAAGTCTCTGTCCAAGGGCATATTACAGTCAGCAAATCTCGGGATCTTGAGTTCGCGGAGCATATGAAGAATATTGCGGCACTGAAGCACGGCCACTTGAGCCGCATTGCCGGAGAACAGAAGGTCTTGATCATACTTCGAAGAAAGGGTTTTATGCTGCATGTGAACGGGCACGGACCTATAGCTGCTCTAGTATCGACTGGAGGCAACAGCCTTGAGCGGACTAGAGTGAATGCGCTGGACGTACAGGGGAACATGTCTAGCCATTTTTGGCGCACTTTCAGTGTATCTGCCTCGCTTGTGCCATTCGCTAATTATGTTCCTTCAGTGTTTGGAAAGGTCTTGATTTCGAGAGGCACTACACATTGGAGTCATTCAGCCATTTGCTTATCGATGTTGGCGTCAAGGCCCTTCACTCACGCTCCGGCAGAGGACCATTCGCGTCACCCCCTGCCGCAATGCCGTGAAAATTTCCGCCTTGTATCTTCGGTAGCAAAAGTTGTTGACGCACCACGATGCCGACTGTGTAGACTGTAGGAAATGGGTAGACCAGTCCATTTGCATGATTCCAGAAGTCTATGTCGAGCTTCTGATTTTCTCTTGTGCAGGTTTACTTCGTCGTCTGAATTGTCATCGTGAGACAAGAAGCGCGTGCTTTCTTCGAGCATTGCACGGTCTACTTTCTCCATCGTAGGCGTCAATCGTAAGAACGGGAGCCAACGGTTCCGTTGCAGTCAGTGGGCTGTCCACATACTCCGTAGAAGCAGTCATTCTGGAAGTATCGTGAGATGCCACGACACTTGCACGAGACCAGCCTCCGCGGCAGTTTTCAGTATTGTCCGCATGCACTCAAGGGTTCAGAGTTCGTCTTCATGTGACCCCTGTCTGGCCCCTGCTCGGCACCAAATGAGTGAGTATGCCGAGACCCGCCCGATCGACCATATGATCATACGGCAACGATATACTCGGCGCTTCGCACGAATCGTGGGCAACCCGTTGCTGCTTGAATATGTCAATGATTTGAATTTCTTGACCGATAGCGCCGACTGCAGCATATCGGGAACATTTTACAATGAAGGAGAGATACAACGTTGCACCGGTCCTCGCGGCTGGCTGCGCTTTATGGGCGTAGGTATGGAGTCCAACTCGTTGGAAGTTTTCATGCTGACGGGTACGAGGAAAGTCTGCAGCTGGTCTGGTCCACTATTTTCGTACGAGGAACGGTCAGTAAACTTTGCTCGATGAGAGATGGTCGTTAGTGACAACTCACCAGGCATACCTCGAGTCGATTGGGATTCCAATCTCAGTCTCAGCTATACTATGGATCGCGGGTCCGATGTCCGGGATGATCATCCAGCCAATCATAAGCGCAATGAGTGATTCGTACGTACCACGAGCAGGATCCAACAAGCGGAAGCCCTTCATCGTCGCAGGCACTATAGCGACAATCATTTGTATGCTCGGTCTGGCCTGGATTCCAAATATTGTGAGAATGATGGAGAGCGTCTTTGGTCCGGACAAGAATGGTTCAATGTTGATCATAAACGCCTTCGTCTGGATCTATGGTCTGAACATCGCCGTCCAGCCATTGCAAGGAGGAGTTAGGACTCTCTTGCATGAGCAATGCCCAGCAGAAGGACAGTCTCAAATGGCCGCATGGCAGAGCGTCATCATTGCAAATGGGGTATTTAGTGGGTGTCTTCTGGCTTCAACATCATTCGGTCGACATACAACGGAGTTACCAGCAGCAATATCGAGCTTCCAAGATCTGGTCATAGTAGTATCTGCGGCCGTCCTAGTCTGTTCGGTGGTCACCATTTCGTACCCTTACAAGCCGGCAGGCTCTGAGACTTATCGCCTCACAGCTGCTGGACGGTGGTCTTTCCTCTCTGTACCAAACGCCTGCCGTCGCAACTGGGAATGCCTGCAGTCGATGCCTAAGATCGCTCGAATTGCTCTAGAGGTGCAGTTCTTCTCTTGGATGGCCTGGTTTCCTGCACTTTACTATCAAACAGCGTCAGTAGAAAGATTGTCCTAGCCGTGACCATAATCGCTGAAAATTTCTGTAGATATCTTATTCGAATACCTACGAGGAACCCAACATACAGCGCATCGG